>LR880970.1:457519218-457551907 GCA_904067115.1 Aegilops sharonensis
TGGTATTTTCTTGATCCTCTTTTGACACAGGTATTTGAGAGAAACCGGAATAACCATCTAGAAAGCAAAAATGTGTATGTTTGGATAATCTTTCTAGCATTTGATCAATAGAAGGTAAAGGGTAATGATCCTTTTTAGTAGCTTTATTTAATTTGCGGAAATCAATTACCATTCTATAACCTGTAACAATTCTTTGTGGGATCAATTCATCTTTATCATTAGGAACAACGGTAATACCTCCCTTCTTAGGGACATAATGGACAGGACTTACCCACTGACTATCAGCAACGGGATAAATTATACCTGCCTCCAGAAGCTTTAGTATTTCTTTCCTTACCACTTCTTTCATCTTAGGATTTAATCGTCGTTGGTGATCAACAACTGGTTTACCGTCTTTCTCCGATTTTATTTTGTGCTGGCATAAAGTGGGACTAATACCCTTAAGATCGTCAAGAGTATATCCAATAGCAGCACGGTGCTTCTTCAGAGTTTTCAATAATTTCTTTTCTTCATGCTCTCAAAGGTTAGCACTAATAATAACAGGATATATCTTTTTTTCATCAAGATAAGCATATTTAATAGTATCAGGTAATGGTTTAAACTCAAACACGGGATCACCCTTGGGTGGAGGGGGATCCCCTAAGATTTCGATAGGCAAGTTGTGTTTCAAAATAGGTCCCTATTTAGAGAATACTTCATCTATTTCTCTTCTTTCATTTATAAACATATCATTTTCATGGTCTAGCAAATATTGTTCTAAAGGATCATTAGGAGGCATGGCAATAGAAGCAAGACCAATAATTTCATCTTTACTAGGAAATTCCTCATCACGGGGTTGTCTACGAAATTTAGCAAAGTTAAACTCATGAGACATATCCCCCAAACTAATAGTAACAACATCCTTTTCGCAATCTATCCTAGCAAAGAAGGGTCTACCAAATATGATGGGACAGAAGCTATCTTGTGGGGAACCAAGAACAAGAAAATCAGCAGGATATTTAACTTTCCCACACAAGACTTCAACATCTCTAACGATCCCAACTGGTGAAATAGTGTCTCTATTGGCAAGCTTAATTGTAACATCAATCTCTTCTATCTCAGCAGGTGCAATATCATGCATAATTTCTTTGTATAAGGAATGAGGTATTGCACTTGCGCTAGCACCCATATCACATAAGCCATGATAACAATATCTCCTATTTTAACAGAAATAATAGGCATGCCTACAACAGGTCTATGTTTATTTTTAGTATCAGGTCTAGCAATTCTAGCAGTTTCCTCACAGAAGTAAATAACATGCCCATCAATATTATCAGCCAAGAGATCTTTAACCATAGCAATACTAGGTTCAACTTTAATTTGCTCAGGGGGTTTGGGTGTCTTAATGTTACTTTTATTGACCACAGTTGAAGCTTTAGCATGATCCTTTATTCTAACAGGGAAAGGTGGTTTATCAATATGAGCAGTAGGAACAACAGGATCATCATAAGTGATAGTCTTTTCCTCAACTTTAATAGGTGCAACTACTTTTACTTAAATGGGAGGATTATATTTAAACCACTTCTCCTTTGGGAGATCAACATGAGTAGCAAAGGATTCACAAAAAGAAGCTACTATCTCAGAGTCAAGTCCATATTTAGTGCTAAATTCACGGAAAACATCGGTATCCATAAAAGATTTAACACAATCAAACTTAGGTGTTATACCTGACTCCTTACCTTCATCGAGATCCCAATCTTCATAGTTGCATTTAATTCTCTCCAATAAATCCCATTTGAATTCAATAGTCTTCATCATAAAAGAGCCAGTACAAGAAGTATCGAGCATGGAGCGATTATTGAGAGAAAGACGAGCATAAATTTTTTGAATAATCATTTCTCTTGAGAGCTCATGATTGAGGCATGAATATAACATTGACTTAAGCCTCCCCCAAGCTTGAGCGATGATTTGTCCTTTGCGAGGCCGAAAATTATATATATATAATTACGATCACGATGAACAAGATGCATAGGATAAAACTTTTGATGAAATTCGAATTTCGATCGGTTGTAGTTCCATGATCCCATATCATCACATAGCCTAAACCATGTCAATGCCTCTCCCTTCAAAGATAAAGGGAATACCTTCTTCTTGATAACATCCTCGGGCATACCTGCAAGCTTAAATAATCCACAAACTTCATCCACATAGATCAGGTGCAAATCGGGATGTAATGTTCCATCTCCTGTAAAAGGATTAGCTAGCAGTTTCTCTATCATACCCGAAAGAATTTCAAAGTAAACATTTTCAGTAGGTTAAGTAGGTTGAGGAGCAACTCTTTGCTCTACTGGTCGGGGTGAAGATACCCCGAACAAGCCCCTCAGAGGATTACTTTCCATAGTAACAAGTGACAGTAAATTTCAGCACACTATATAAATTTTTCCTTACCAAAGGCGCTTCACTCCCCGGCAACGCGCCAGAAAAGAGTCTTGATGACCCACAAGTATAGGGGATCTATCATAGTCCTTCCGATAAGTAAGAGTGTCGAACCCAACGAGGCGTAGAAGGAAATGATAAGCGGTTTTCAGTAAGGTATTCTCTGCAAGCACTGAAATTATCTGTAACAGATAGTTTTGTGATAAGGTAATTTGTAACGAGTAACAAGTGATGAAAGTAAATAAGGTACAGCAAGATGGCCCAATCCTTTTTGTAGCAAAGTACCAGCCTGGATAAACTCTTATATGAAGGAATAAGCTCCCGAGGACACATGGGAATTATCGTCAAGCTAGTTTTCATCACGCTCATATGATTCGCGTTCGTTACTTTGATAATTTGGTATGTGGGTGGACCGGTGCTTGGGTGTTGTCCTTTCTTGGACAAGCATCCCACTTATGATTAACCCCTATTGCAAGCATCTGCAACTACAAAAGAAGTATTAAGGTAAACCTAACCATAGCATGAAACATATGGATCCAAATCAGCCCCTTACGAAGCAACTCATAAACTAGGGTTTAAGCTTCTGTCACTCTAGCAACCCATCATCTACTTATTACTTCCCAATGCCTTCTTCTAGGCCCAAACAATGGTGAAGTGTCATGTAGTCGACGTTCACATAACACCACTAGAGGAAAAACAACATACATCTCATCAAAATATCGAACGAATACCAAATTCACATGACTACTTATAGCAAGACTTCTCCCATGTCCTCAGGAACAAACGTAACTACTCACAAATCATATTCATGTTCATAATCAGAGGGGTATTAATATGCATAAAGGATCTGAACATATGATCTTCCACCAAATAAACCAACTAGCATCAACTACAAGGAGTAATCAACACTACTAGCAACCCACATGTACCAATCTGAGGCTTTGGGACAAAGATTGGATACAAGAGATGAACTAGGGTTTGAGAGGAGATGGTGCTGGTGAAGATGTTGATGGAGATTGACCCCCTCCCGATGAGAGGATCGTTGGTGATGACGATGGCGATGATTTCCCCCTCCAGAGGGAAGTTTCCTCGGCAGAACAGCTCTGCCGGAGCCCTAGATTGGTTCCGCCAAGGTTCCGCCTCGTGGCGGCGGAGTTTCTTCCTGAAAGCTTGATTATGATTTTTTTTCTCGGATGAAAGACTTCATATAGCAGAAGATGGGCACCGGAGGCCTGCTAGGGGGCCCATGAGGCAGGGGGCGCGCCTAGGGGGGTAGGGGGCGCCCCCACCCTCGTGGCCAGGGTGTGGGCTCCCTCTGGTGGATTCTTTCGCCGGTATTTTTTATTAATTCCAAAAATAACTTCTGTGAAGTTTCAGGACTTTTGGAGCTGTGCAGAATAGGTCTCTAATATTTGCTCCTTTTCCATCCTAGAATTCCAGCTGCCGGCATTCTCCCTCTTCATGTAAACCTTGTAAAATAAGAGAGAATAGGCATAAGTATTGTGACATAACGTGTAATAACAGCCCATAATGCAATAAATATTGATATAAAAGCATGATCCAAAATGGACGTATCACTCAACTCCATGCGGGAGGACAACTACGACGGTGCCATCGACTGCTTTCTTCGCTCGCGTTGTGGGTTCGTTCTTTACCCCATCTGCATCCCTGCTTTCTTCTCCGAAGATATGCAGCCAAGCCAATTGCAATTGAGTCAAAGGAGAGGTTGTTTCAAGGGCATCCCCTGCCAATTATTTTGTATTCGCTAATCCGATTTCTTTGTGGAAGCATCAGTACAAGGCTGAATTGGGCCCAAGCGGGTGACGGGAGCCGGATGAAACGGGCGCCGCCCCTCACCCGATCACACGCGCCGGCGATGCGGCCTCCATCCTACTTATCCTCCGCCGCCGACCTACTTCTCCTCCTCCGCCGTGGCTGGAAAGGGAACGGCTGGATAAAAATGAAACAAAGGATCGTGGGTTGAATACTAAAAAGTGTAGGGTGCTTTTTGTAAGAACGAATCATTTTCCCAGATCCGCTTTAAAAAGAGACTGCAGGTTCAATTATCAGAAAACACAGGGCCGGCCCTGGAGGGGGGCGAACGGGGCGGCCGCCCCGGGCCCCCAAAACTCAGGGGGCCTGTCCCAACAGGTATGCATACGTACTGTTATGTCCCTGATTTAGAACGGAAAAAAGTGAAGCCCATGTATACGCAGGCCACAGGAAGAGACGAACGTAGAAAGGGATACTCGTTTCCTGTAGATTCTTCTCGAAAGAAAAAAAGGTTGTTTATTGTCTGTTTTTTTAGTGTAAACCCTGGAGCCTCCTGGGAGGCGATTAGGGTTAGCGTATGGATACTTGGCGGCGCACGTTGAGTTCATCAGCGGGGTGATCTACTTCGCGCACCGGGAGAGGATGGCTTTGTCGTCCGTGACTGCTAGGCAGAAGGGTGTCGGCTCCTTGTCACCCAAAACGGCAAGGGCTCAACTGGCAGAAGCACTCGGGAAGCTGGAGATCACTGAGGAGGAAGCCACGCCTCTAGTGATTGACGATCGCGACGAGGGCGGACAACCAAAGTGGGCACTGGCGGGGAAGGTTATACCACAACACCCTCCATATGCAGACCATCACTAATGCCCTAAGGCCAACATGGGGTAACCCTAAAGGTTTGATTTTCCGATCTGTTGGGTTGAACATGTTTGTGGCAAAATTCTCCACCCAGTGGTACTACGATCGCGTGTGGGAGGGCTCGTCGTGGCATGTTAGCAAACATGCCGTAATCTTGTCAGAATTAGATGAATGTACGAGACCTTCAGAACTCAAATTCAATCGTCTGGAAGTGTGGATTAGAGTGGTCAATTTACCATTCAACCTCCGTAATGATGCATGGGGCAGGCAATAGCTAAGCAAATTAACAAACAAGCGACTGGAATCACCTTTGATCATGCGGGTGGCTTCCTGAGGACAAGGGTTACGCTGGATGTAACCAAACCCTTGAGGAGATGGGTCTTCATCGAGTCAGCGAGACATGGGAGCACTGATGAGTATGATATACAGTATGAGAACAACCCACATTTTTGCTTCTCATGTGGCCGGTTAGGCCACTCGGATCTAATATGTCCGACGCCGGGAGCACGTGATGCCAATGGTGATATACCCTTTGGTAAGGGCCTCCGTCCGCCGGAAGAATGCAGACGTGCTGCATCCAGTGAGGGCTCGAACAAAGAGTAGTTTTCTGCTAAAGGTACTAAGCAAGACACTACACAGTCGAGTACAGCGAAGGAGAAAGGTACAGAAGTTAACTCCCCGGTAAAGAAGAACCCACATAAACGCAAGGGAGGTGATAGAGATACCAAGCAAGTGTATAGGCGAGTTGTGCTGCCACGTCTGACCAATGGCACAGAGGGTGATGGGCAGCAACTTGTTCTTCGAGATGGTCCTATAACACAGGCGACCAAAACAGAAGATGAAGACACTTTGGAAAGAGATAGCAAGGAGAAAAAACCTACACCTAAGAATTCTGGGACTTCGGCGGCGGCTGCGAAGCAGCCCTGCCCGTCCCAATGAATTGCATGAGCTAGAACTGTCGAGGGCTCGGGAACCCTGAGATAGTTCGGGAGCTTCGCAAAATTGTGAAGCGGGAAGGTCCCGCCCTTATTTTTGTCATGGAGACGAAGATAAGGGGTAAACGTGTGGAAAATTTGCGACCTCTTTTGGGGTTTGCAGGGAGCTTTGCTGTTGATAGTGATGGCTTGAGTGGTGGCATTGGCCTGTTCTGGTCAGAGGACATTCATGTTGAACTGAAGAACTATAGTCAAGCACATATTGATGTGATAGTCAGGAGGAAAGAGCAAGATCAAAAATCTTGGCGGTTCACAGGGTTTTACGGGGAACCTCGTTTAGAAAACAGATTTCAGAGTTAGGGGTTATTGCGTACGTTGCACGGGGTACATCATGATGGATGGCTTTGCATGGGGGATTTTAATGAGACGATGTATGGGGAGGAACACTTTAGTGAACACCCCAGACCAGAATGGCAGATGCGAGCCTTCCGCGAGGTTGTAGATTATTGCTCATTCCAAGATTTGGGATGGAGAGGAGTCCCTTTTACTTGGGATAATAGACAACAGGGCAGTTCAAATGTTAAAGCTCGTCTCGACAGGGGCGGTAGCCAATAATGATTTCTTGCAATTGTTTGAATATACAAGTGTGAAGCACATTAGCTCAACTGCTTCGGACCACTGCTATGTCCTAGCGGAGTTGAGAACAACTGAGCCTAGTAGGTGGCCTGCTAGCCGGTGCCCCCAGGGGCGGACCCAGACTGAAAATTACCCGGTGTCCATATAGAAGAACACATCAAAAAATCAATGACCTACACATTAAATTAATGGATTATCTTAAGCAAATGTAGATTGGACCCGGTGCCATGGACACCGGCTAGCTGTACGTAGCTACGCCCCTGGGTGCCCCTTTAGGTATGAAAATGTTTGGAAGTCCCATTCGCAATATGACCAGCTGGTTATGAATGCATGACAAATAGGTGCTGGCCAAAATGGGTTGGAGGGAGTAATGGCCGCACTTACTTCAGTCCAAAAAACTCTTGGCTCATGGGGTGACCGTGAGTTCGGAAGCATGGCAAAGAAAGTTAAAAAACTGCAGAAAAATCTCAAGCGTCTAATGGCGCAATCGATTGGCACAGGTCCATCAGCAGATGAACTGTCAGTTGCAGCTCAGCTCAAAGAGGCACTTCGATAGGAGGAAATATGGATCAAACAACGGTCCAGGGTCTCATACATCCTAGCCGGGGATAGAAATACTCTGTTTTTCTATGCCTGTGGTTCGAAACGCCGTAGAATGAATAGAATTACTTCATTAGAACAGAATGATGGGCGGATATGTGATGATCCAGAGGAAGTAAAGTCTGAAATTCTCAATTTCTATCAAAACATGTACCTCTCCCAAGGCTACAGAGATATGATTGAATTATTACAGTTTGTTCTAACCCGGGTAACTGAAGCTATGAATGAATCACTTGCGCAGGATTTTACTGCAGAGGAGGTCAATGCAACACTATTCCAAGTGGCCCCGTCCAAGGCACCGGGCGTCGATGGTTTCACTGTCGGGTTCTTCCAACGGCACTGGAACATTTTGGGCGGAGATATCACCATGGCCATTTTGGACTTTTTGAATGGTGTAGAACTACCTGCTGGGCTGAACGACACGATCGTTACTCTAATACCCAAGGTACGAAATCCACAAAAAATTTCTCAGTTCGCCCTATTGCTCTCTGTCCGGTACTATATAAAATTGCAGCAAAGGCAATTACTAATAGACTACGAGGTCTAGTGTATGAGATAATAGGGGCTGAGCAGAGCGCCTTTGTACCAGGGCATTTGATCACTAACGACATCTTGGTGGCCTATGAGAGTATACATGCTATGAGGAAGCGGAAGAAATGTAAGAAAGCAACATGTGATGTTAAGCTAGATATGTTAAAAGCATATTACCGTGTAGAGTGGCATTATCTGGAAGCAATGATGATGTTTATTCGTTTGATAATGAAGTGTGTCTCGACGGTAAGGTTTTCTGTTAAGGTGAATGGCATGCTCCTTCCATTTTTTACACCTTCCAAAGGTCTTCGGCAAGGGGACCCAGTGTCCCCCTTTCTCTTCCTAATTTGTGCTGAGGGTTTTACCTCACTGATGAACAATTTTGGTGGCGCACACATTGATCGCGGTATTCGCGTGAGTGTCAGATCACCCTAGGTCAATCATCTGTTGTTCGCGGATGATAGCCTCATCTTTCTTGGTGCGCAGTTGGCAAGTGCAGACAGATTGAATGAAATTCTACGTATATATGTGGAGTGCTCAGGCCAAGCTGTGAACAAAGAGAAGAGTTCTATCTATTTTAGTCTGAATGCAACCCAACCTGTGCGAGAAGCTATGAAACAAAAACTGGGTATACTTGTGGAAGCTTTCACGGAAAGGTACCTCGGCCTACCAACGGCAGTAGGAAGGATCACTAGTGGGTCATTTGATCATATTGGTGAGAGGAGCCGAGGAAACCTGCAGGGGTGGGCGGAGCCGAATCTTGCAGCTGCAGGGAGGGAGGTCTTGCTAAAATCAGTAATCCAAGCAATTCCGACCTACAGTATGACTTGTTTTTAGCTTATGAAGAAAGTTTGCAAGCATTTAACTTCGTCTATGGCGCGATTCTGGTGGAGCAGTTCTATAGACAGGCGATCCTTGCATTGGCTGTCGTGGGAGAGAATGTCTGCACCAAAAATACAAGGCGGGGTGGGATTCAAAGAATTTCGAAATTTTAATTTGGCTCTGCTCGGCAAGCATGGTTGGCGCTTTCTCACCCATCCAGAGTCACTATGCTCACGAGTTTTGCAAGGTAAATATTTCCCAGATGGTGACTTCATGTGAGCGCATGCTCCTTAGTCGGCATCGGCAACCTGGAAGGCAATTATTGCGGGCCGTCAAGCTTTGGAGCTGGGGCTCGTTAAACGGGTGGGCAACGGCCAAACCATCTCTGTATGGAATGATCGGTGGATACCCACTATGCCAACACTCAAGCCAATAGGACGGCAGGGCAATGATCCAATTGACCTGGCCTCTGATCTAATTGATTCTCATACAGGAACATGGGATGTTGAACTAGTAAGAAGGAACTTTCTCGCACCGGATGCCGAGGCAATTTTGAATATTCCTATTCGGGAAGGAGGTGGAGAGGATTCCTTAGCTTGGGCTCTAGAGAGATCTGGCGATTACTCCGTGAAATCGGCCTATCGCGCTCTTGTGACTCGGAACGAGCAACATGCTCTAGAGGAAGGGATGATAGCGGAAACTTCATCGGTACAGAAACAAGTATGGACAGCTCTCTGGAAGCTCAAAGTTATCCTGAAAGTTCGGGTCTTCTGGTGGCGAGCACTAAGGGGAATTCTCCCTGACTATGCTACCATGCGATATCGACATATCAGAACAAATTCTCTTTGTGACCTTTGCAAAGCTACAGAAGAGGATTTGATGCATGCTCTTGTCCATTGTTCCCGTGCAAAAAGATTTTGGAACGCGGCAAAGGAAATCTTGGGTTTGAAACTACCCCGTTTGCATCCGGAGACTTGGACACTAGATCTTATTGTTGACAGTATTTCAACGAATCAGATAGATGCAAGATAATAAATATTATGCATACAATCTGGAGTTCACGAAACCAATGGACCCATGATGAGGAAGGGTACAGTCCTGCACATGCAATCAAGCAAGCGAGAGATGATCTGACCTTGTTAGAACTACCTAAAACTCATCATGTTGGCCGAGTTAATCAGTGTTGGCGTCCACCTGATCCTGGCTGGGTGAAAATCAACACCGATGGAGCTATTGACACTCAGGCACAAGTGAGAGGAGCGGGAGGTATGGCTCGCTTCCATCTTTCTTTCATGGGTGCATAGAGCAAACCCTTGCCTGGGGTTACAGACCCTTTTATCGTTGAAGTGCAAGCAATGCGAGAGGGTGTATTTTTTGCCCAACTCAGAGGGTACTCGCATGTTGTCATGGAGGTTGATTGTTTAGAGGTTGTCAACCTTTGGTTCTCGCGTCACAATACCAGATCATTGTTGGCGCCTATCTTTGATGAAATTAGGGACAAAGCTTTAAGTTTCGCTTCTTTTACGGTTCAGCATAGTTCCAGGGATGCTAATGGCCCTGCAAATCTTTGTGCTAAACGAGCTACTACTTTAGCAGTGTCAAAATGCTGGTTGGACAGCTGTCCTTCCTTCCTTGTAAGCAGCCTCTTGGCTGATTGTAACCGTACCTCTCTAATGCAATAAAAGTCCTAAGTTTCGCGTAAAAAAAAGGTTGTTTCCTATAGATCGTTCGGATCACGGGATCAGAGGACCCTGATTACGGTCGTTCCCTTGATCCCTTCCTTCTTTTGCGGTTTTGCCTATTCGTCTTCGAGTTCAACAGTTCCACGAGGCTTCCTCACGAACGAGAACGACTACGCCAGGTACGACTACATCTCCTCGCGCCCTCTGACCTCCCCTGTACTGTTCTAGTGTTCTTCCTATTTCTTTTCTAATCTGAATTCTCGAATCTCGATCGATTGAACCAGGAGAATTGTCGCATTGTCCGGCACTCGAATCATTGGGCACAAAATAAAATTATGGCCTGATTAGATTAGAGAGAAGGTATTCCCTAGATTTTCTGTAATTTATCTAATATCTACATAGCTTTTATCCTAATTATAGAAGCTAATTGTTCCTTTTAATGTCAGCACCATCATGTCAGGCTCAGGTCGGAAATATCCATCCAACAGTGGTAAAAGAAAAAGGAAGAATGAGGTAGAGGAGATGAAAGGGTAATTGAGACGATCTCTTCGTAAATATTTTAAGAGAGATACAAGCACTTCAAGAAATCCAGAAGAATTAGCAATGACCAAACTAATGCTACTCAAGGAGATAATTGTCCTACTCCAAGAGAAGACGATGTTGCCATCAACATAGATTATACCATTGTGAGTGATCCTGAGCACATATTTAATTCATCTACGCCAAAATCTGCTAGTGTTGATGAGGAGCCAGTTATTACTATGGACATTTATTATACAAGCAATTCGGATAATCTTGATAATAAAGTGTGGGACATATTAGTGTATAAGGGGCATGAAAGGGAAGGACAA
Organism: Aegilops sharonensis; assembly: GCA_904067115.1. Taxonomy (NCBI): domain Eukaryota; kingdom Viridiplantae; phylum Streptophyta; class Magnoliopsida; order Poales; family Poaceae; genus Aegilops; species Aegilops sharonensis. Next base: position 457,530,319 of record LR880970.1, read on the forward strand.
AAATACTAAATATCCTTTGGATGAAAATTCATGACATTTTTTGTGTAGCCATTACTCAAGAAAAATGAGCAATGGAGAGGTCCGTGAAAGAAAATGTTTATTTTTTTCTGAACACATGAATAAGGTGTTTTTGGACGCACTTGACTGTTTTTGTGATATAGAAAATGGTTAATTTTAAGGTATTCTGTAATACATTATTTGATATGCACACAGATTTAATTTGGATCGATGCACTTGACTGCTTTCGTATAGACAATTTACATCGAGTTATGTTGATTACTATTTTAAACATTTATACTAAGGGCCCCGAAGGGCCTCAGATTATAGTTTCGCCCCGGGCCCCTGAAATCTCAGGACTGGCCCTGAGAAAACATAAGAAGATTTCCGCAAAAATGCCAATGACGTACCACCAGAAGTACTGCATGCTTTATTATTAAAAAAAAGTTAAAAATTAAAATTAAATTATTAGGGGTAGATAGGTGTTGATACTTTCTAATATGACGCTGTTAGCTATTTTCAAATCTGCTTCTCTCCAAGTAGCATTTCTCCCGATACAATACGACGGCAGATGATGCGCGGAAGCAACACCAGTCTGTTTAGACGTATGACGTACAATACCATCCATGATAGAAGTACATCTCAAGTATTCTAACCTAGCTAAACATGAGTGCATCACCAAGGAAATATGCATGGTCAGCCATTGAGAGAGCCATGCAAATTGCAAATGTGGGTCTACGGATTAAAACTATGGGGACGGCTGAAACTCAGTCGACTGAGTTTTAAGGAAGTCTCAGTCGATATACTTTGACCTTCGATCGTTTTCTGTTTGAGATTCAGGATCGCTGTTTCCATGTGATGTATCGGGCTGTTTTAGTTGTGCTCCCGGCCCATTGCCTTGTTTCCTTTTTCTTTTCTTGCCTTCTCTTCTATTCTTTGTGTTGGACAGAGATGCCCCATGGGCTGGCCGTGAAGGGTGTGTGGCTTTTCCTTTGTCTGTTATTTGGGCTTTCTTCTAGGCTGAATTTTCTGTTAGTGCTCGTGTTGCCTGGGACAGGAGCGATTAATAGGGTTGTTCGCTTTGGTTTGTTCCCATTTTCTTTTTCTTTTCTTTTTCAATTGCTATTATTATTTTAAAAAATATTGTCACTTGTTTACACATATATCGATCGCACACAATTGCATGTACATTGAATCACATGCAATTACATGTTTTATTGTCCATGTCCGTGTGCAACTTTCTTTCTTTCCAAAAATATTATCGCCGACACACCCGTCGAGCACACAGTGTCATGCATATCGGCCACATACAGTTGTATATATGTCATTGGCGTGTAACTTATCTTTTTTCTTCTCGAAAATATTTGTCACCGGCCAACTAGACTTTGTTTCTGGTTTGAGATTTTTTTAACTTTGTTTATGGTTCGAGTAGAGATCAGTAGGGCCGGTTGCATGTCCGACACTAGGAATGCAACTGCAAGTGTCGCACCAGACCGTAACTCCATGTCTTCAAGCCCGAGTGCACCTGTAAGTTTCTGTTCTGTTAGAGAGGGGGCGTCGGTAGAGGGGGCGGGCCAGTTGCAAGCGCGACAACATTCCCACAACTGCAAGTGCCGCACCCGACCACAACTGCATGTCCCCTAACATGGTTGCAATTGGACCTTTGTTTTGTCAGAGGGGACGACGAGAGAGGGGGCGGGCCAGTTACATGTCCGACACTAGGAATGCAACTTCAAGTGTCGCACCCGACTGAACTACATGTCTTCTAGCCCGACTGCAACTGGAATTTTTTGTTCTGTCGGAGGGGGCGCCGGTAGAGGGGGCGTGCCAGTTGCAAGCCCGACAACAACCCTGCAACTGCAAGCGCCGCACCTGACCGCAACTGCATGTCCCCCATCATGGTTGCAACTGGATCTTTGTTTTGTCGGAGAGGGCGACGGGAGAGGGGGTGGGCCAGTTGCATGGCCGACACTAGGAATGCAACTGCAAGTGTCGCACCCGACCGCAACTGCATGCCTTGTAACCCGACCGCAACTGGACTTTTTTGTTCTATCTGAGGGGCTGGCCAGTTGCAAGCCCGACAATAGCTCCGCAACTGCATGTCTTGTAACCTGATCGCAACTGGACTTTTTTGTTCAGTCGGAGGGGGTGGGCCAGTTGCAAGCCCGACAACATCCCTGCAACTGCAAGCGCCGCACCTGACCGCAACTGCATGTCCCCCAACATGGTTGCAATTGGACCTTTGTTTTGTCGGAGGGGGTGGTAGGAGAGGGGGCGGGCCAGTTGCATGTCCGACACTAGGAATGCAACTACAAGTGTCACACCCGACAGCAATTGCATGTCTTGTAACCCGACCGCAACTGGACTTTTTGTTTTGTCGGAGGGGCAGCTCGGTTGCAAGCCTGACAACAGCCCCGCAACTGCAAGCGCCGCACCCGATCGCAACTGCATGTCCCCCAATATGGTTGCAACTGGACCTTTGCTTTGTCGAAGGGGTCTCGGCGAGAGAGGGGGCGGGCCAGTTGCATGTCCGACACTAGGCATGCAACTGCAAATGTTGCACCCGACCACAATTGCATGTCTTCTAGCCCGACCGCAACTAGGCTTTTTTGTTCTGTCGGAGGGGGCACCGGTAGAGGAGGCAGGCCAGTTGCAAGCCCGACAACATCTCCGCAACTGCAAGCGTCGCACCCGACCGCAACTGCATGTCCAACTGTAGTCATGCAACTGCATGTCTTTCTAACTTGGTTGCAATCAGGCTTTTGTTTTCTCGGAGGGACCTCGAGGAGATGGGATCAACTGCATGTCCCACAATAGTCATGCAACTACATGTGTTGTCCCCCAACTGCAATTCCATGTCTTCCAACATGGTTCCAACTGGGGATTTATTTTTTCAAAGGCAACAACGACGTGGTAGGAGTGGGATAGATGCATGCCCGACAGTAGCCATGAAACTGCAAGCGTTATCCCCCCCACCCCCAACTACAAGTGTCTCCCTCGACTGCAACTTCAACTCATTGGTGTTTTGACCAGGGGAGGGGTAGCAGTTGTATGTCCGCACTCGGTAAACGACTACAAGTATCGACCCGACTTCAACTGCATGTATTTGACGCAACTCCAACTTAGCGACGCTTTTAACTTGAGGGGATAGCAGGCTGCAAATGCAAGTGTCACCCCTACCGTGGTTGCATGTCTGCCACTATTTCTATTTTTCTACTTTTATTCTTGTAGGTCTTTTAGCTTTTCTAAGTAATGGTGTTTTCTTCTTTCAAACGCCCCACCAGCTGCACGACGCCCCATGTGCAACCACATATGTTATAGTTTCCATGCAACTGCAAGCGACGCCAGCAGTCGGGCATAACTTGGGTGCGGGCGGGGCGGGGGCCTAGGAGCTTGGGCGTCCCAGTATGTGAATTTATTTTTCAATTTTTCAATTTTGATTTTGTACTTTCTATTTTTCTTTCTATTTATTTTTGCATTTTGGATTTGTGTTATTGTTTCTTTTCTAAATTAGTGATGTTTGGATACTTTTCTAAAAAATAATGCCACTCGATTTGCACACACGTGGGATGCACATAGTTTCTTAATTTATTTTCCTTCTTTTTTGTGTCAAAAATATGTGCTCAAAGAAATACAAACACACTACACTTTTTTTTAGAACAACTACACTTTTTGTATGTATTAAGTTTGTTTGAGACACACTACAATGTACACCGGCTGGGAGAGTTGACACATACACCGATATATTTGACAGCCTAAATACAGCCTAATATTTATACACATTTGCACACTAGTCGGCCGCATATAGTTGCTTATCCGTCGGTTACAGACAATTAATTTTGTTCTTCTTTTCATTTTGTTTGTTTTTATTTTTCTTTGTTATATTGAAGATTTCTTTATCATTTAAAAATTCAAAATAATTTTTGAATAAAATGATAAATAAAGAACAAAAATAGCAAGATGACACGAAAAGAAGATACAGAGCATTAGCAACGCTAGCGTAAAAAATAAGAGCTACACTGTGCTGTGTAGTACACCCAACGGCACAATGTTCTAGCAATTCCAGTAAAAAGCACAAATAAAAAATAAAAAAATAAACACAGGCACAATGAATAGACGATGTCAATACAGCCCACGTGTGAGCCAACACAGGCCGACGCAGGCCAACACATAACGAACAGGGAAACCGAACTCCAGGCAAGTGAACGGAGTTAAACAGAGTTAAACGTGCGATCAGTTTATATATGACGTCAGTTGACTTAGACTTCGCGAAATCTCAGTAGACTAAGATCTAGACAGACCCTAAAACTATGTAGTAGTATGTATGATTCCATTCCATGAAGTTGGACGACGAATCGACGATCCATACGAAAATAGATGCAATTGGACAGGAGAAAAATAACATGATGATTATTCCTTTCTCCTCATCACAAATTCACCACAATGAAATGCTGATTCTTCTTCTTCTTCATTACAGATCAACTCTCAAGTCTCAAGTATCACAACATTACTCTCTCAGAGTTCAGGCAATCAGACTCACTCTCAGGGTCCCGGCCTACATGCATGGCATCAGTTGTCCCATTTGAAGGCGACGGGGCTCCTGACCCGGTGCTTCCTGTTCTCCCAGGCGATGTGGCCGAACTCCCACGTGCCGGCCGGCCTCGCCTTCGCCTCCGCCTCGCTGCTGAACTGCACGCTGTAGCTCCTCTTCTCCTTCGGCCACCTGAACTCCAGCGTCGCCGGCGTCACGGTCACCTTCACCCCGTCGGGCGCCGCGACCGTCACGTTGTAGCTCTCGGGGCGCGCCGACACCAAGGTCAACGTCCGCGTCAGTGTGCGGACGCGGGTGCGGCCATCGAACACCACCACGAACGACGGGTAGTTGAGGTTGGCCACGCCGCCGGGGATCGTCCTCGCGCACTTGGTCAGCTCCGGCACGAACATCCGCATCTGCTCCACCGTGTAGTTGAGTGTGCAGAGGAAGTCGACGTAGTCCTGCGTGCCGGCGTCGTACACCAGGCCCGGGTCCATGGCGAGCCGCGGGAGCACGAGCCCGGCCCCGGCCGCCAGCGGCGTCGCGCCCATGACGACGGCGCCGATGGCACTGCCGCTGTCCACGATGTCCCTGCCGTCCTTGTCGAGCGGGCCGGCGGTCGTCACCAGCGCCGAACGGATCATGGCCGGCGTCCAGTCACCGTGCCGCTTCTTGATCAGGGCCGCGACGCCGGCCACGTGCGGGCACGCCATCGACGTCCCCGAAAGGATGTTGTACTCCACTCTCCGCGGGTCCATCTCGGAGTGAGATGGCGAGGCGGCACCTGACCAGGCGGCGAGGATGTTCACTCCCGGCGCGATGACGTCCGGCTTCAGGATCTCGGGGAAAATCGGGTTAGGGCCCCGCGAGGAGAAGCCCGCCACCATCGGCGCCCGGTTCTCGCCGGTGACCGTGTCGCAGGTGAAGTTAAAGGACGCCACCGGGTACGCTACGGACGACATGTAATCGGCCAGCTTCTTGCCGCCGGCGGAGCTGAGCAGGAGACCGGGAAGGGGGAAGGGTTGGGCCATTACCGTGTCCCAGAACCGTTCCGTACTATCGGCGGAAATTATCCCGGCTCCGCCGGCTCTCTCCACGTCAAAGCCGGCCGAAGCTCCTGCATCCCGGGAGCACACCACGACCTTGCCCATGACCTTGTCGGGCGTCAGATCATACTCTCCGCAGGAGGTGCGCACCAGCGGGATCATGCCCGCGCCCTGGGACTGGGAGAACGGGATGTTGTACAGGGACTGCCCGGTGAGCACCACCCCGTTGCCGAGCGTGAGCGTCGCCGGGAACACCCGGTCCGTGGTGGCGGCGCCGACGGTGGTCATCCACGGGGCCACGTTGGATATGGTTGACGCTGTCGGGCCTTTGTTGCCGCCCGCCAGGACGACGAAGACGCCTCTCCGCTCAGCGCCGAACGTGGCGACGGAGAGGAGGTCGTCGTAGAAGGGCTCCACGGGGTATGCGATGGACATGGAGAGGAGGTCCACGCCGTCGGTCACCGCGGCGTCGATAGCCGCGACAACGTCTGAGGCAAAGCATCCTATGTTGCACGCCCTGTACATGGCGATCCTTGCCATGCGCGCCACGCCGCTCGCTCTCCCGCCCGCGAACTGGAAGAGATCGGCCGAGGGGACCTCGGCGCCTGCGGCCGTCGACGCCACGTGCGTTCCGTGCCCAGCGATGTCCCTCGGACTCGGATCGGTTAGGAGGCCACCGGCATCCAGCTCTACTGTGACGAAGGACTTGGCGCCGACGAGCTTGTTGTTGCACAAGCTGGCGTTGAATCCCGGGGCGTCCACGCACTTGCCCCTCCAGGTCGACCTGACAGGGCCGAGCCCGGCGTCGTTGAAGCTGGCGAGCTCCGGCCAGATGCCGGTGTCGACGAAGCCGATGATGACGCCGTCGCCGAACTCCGCGTCCGGCCACGCGCCGAAGTCGTCGTGGAGGCCCATGAACCACGGCGACCTCGTGGTCTGGGTGTGGTACGCCCTGTCCTTGTACACGCGGGACACCCCGGGGACGGTCGCCATGCGCTGGGCCTCGCCGTCCGTGAGACGGGCCGCAAAACCGTGCATCACTGTGCCGTAGGTGTGGCGGATGCGGTCGGAGTTCTTGCCCGCCATGGACGCGTACCAACGCTCGAGGGTGTCAAACTTGGACGGCTTGGCGAGGTGGTTGGCGAGGACGATGTAGGTGTGCGAGGTCGAAGGATGAGGCTGCTTGTGCTCCTCGGCAATGGCGTTCTTGAGTTTCTGGTTGACGGAGGAGTGTGTGGACTGGACAAGGAGGAGAAGTAGCAGGGAGCAGCGCAAGAGGATGGAGATCATGGAAGCCATTGTTGAATTGTGTGTGAGTGAGATTGTGGAATGCGAGTGGTGGGTTTTATAGAGCTTGAGCAGCTCAGTGTGACGCTACCGGACAAGACATGCATGCGTGTTCAGCAGAACAGTACATCGCCAAGATAAATTATTGCATCACACACCTATCAGTCTCATCAAATTTACTCCCTCTATTCCATAATATAAGAGGGTTTTTTACACTACACTAATGTTAGAAACGTTCTTATATTATGAGACAGAGAGAGTATATCTTAGTTTGAAGCTTGCATTACCATGTTTAGTCCTAAATCTGTAAAAGAAATCTAGAAAAAAATCCATAAAATAAAAAATAAAAATCATGTAACTTTGAAAAAAGGTTCAAAATCTGGAAAATAAAAAAATGGGATTGTATTAAAATTCTGAAAAAAAATTCAAAATTCTGAAAAACCTGAATTTTTTAAAAACAATCGGGGTTTTTTCTGAAAATTGGGGAAAATTCATAATTCTAAAAGAAATCAAAAGCTCTGTTCCAAATGCTTGGTATTATTTTCTTGATGTTACATTATTTATATTTTACTGATTTTCTAATTATTTTTCAAAAAAAATATTTCCCTGGATTTTTTTTCTTTTACAGTTTCTTATGGAATTTTGAATTTTTTGCTAACATGGTTTGCTGCCTGGACCGTCAACGGGTCAAACCCGGTCAATGAGGAGGGGGGTTAAATCCTGGCCTGTTTTAGGAGTTCAGGGTTGTGAATTTGCATATGGCATGGCCGCTAATTCGTGGGACGAATATATAAGGATGTCTGAGAGCACATACAAAGATGCCATGATAAGATTTGCTACTGTCGTGGTCTCGGTGTTTGGACGTTGGTACCTGAGAGAACCAACTGTCGCAGACACCAAGAGGATCTCGGCAATGTCTGAAGCTAGAGGGTGGCCAGGTTTGCGCAGATCTCTTGACTGCATGCATTGGAAATGGAAGAAATGTCCATAAGCTCTACAAGGGGAATATCATGGTCATGCTATGAAGCCCACCATCATTCTTAAAGCAGTTGCATCACAAGATCTTTGGCACGCTTTTTTTGGCATGCCCGGGTCTCACAATGACATCAATGTGTTGCAGCGACACCACTGTTTGCTAGGCTGACTAGAGGGAGAGCTCCTCCTTGCTACTATACTGTCAATGGGCATGAATACAACATGGGATACTATCTGGTTGACGATATCTATCCTCGGTCGGCTACCTTTGTCAAGATCATATTCGTCCCACTTGGCCAGAAAAAGTCTTACTTTGCACAAAGACAAGAAGCAGTTAGAAAGGATGTTAAAGGGGAGTTCTGCAAGCACGTTTTGCAGTTGTTTGTGGACCTTTTTAAACAATGGGGCCCAGAGACCTAGTGGGAGGTGATGGCATGTTGTGTGATCATGCACAACATGATCGTGGAGGATGAGGGTTAGGATGTTGCCATAGCTCTTGAATTTGAGAATATGGGTGATCCTATCAAACTTCCAGAGTAGAATCCGGCCACATTTATGAGTTTGTTCAAATGCATCAACAAATACGGCATCGAGCAACTCATGAGCAACTGAGTAAATACTTGATTAAGCATCTCCCGTCTGTTAAAGGGGACAACTAGTACATATGTGCTAGTTATATTCAAGTGTGAACTATTAAAATTTGAATACTTTGTTGGATTCTAATATTTAAATTAGAACTGTTGTTGCATTTGAACATTTACTAGCTAAACTAAAACTGCATAAGTGGCTATTTTGAGTGTGCAAACTCACAAAAACAAATTGACGGCAAATGCATGCGACTAGCTTTGAGATGGCCGGCTCCAGCATACATGTTTGTGACTGCCCCCCCCCCCCCCTAATCCATGAATGGAGGCAGTGTTCGGTTTGTAGATCGGCATTGGAGATACCCTAAGCCATATGTTTGTACCATACGAATGTTACCGTTTGAAGATATTCGCGGAGATATGGTGGCAGAGAAGGATTTAGAAGGATGGCTTGGACAGTTGTATAGATAGAAGTTGTTACCATATTTAATATTTATCTTTGACATTCTATCTTTGTTTGTAAGCTACGATTGTAACAACTCTTGTATGCATATGCGGAATAAGCCATGCATTATTGATAAAGACCACGTGGCCTTCCACAGGAGGGAAGACGCTTCTGCAAACTTTATATGGTATCTGAGGCAAGAAGTCTTGAGTTCAGATCCCTGCGAATACAGTATTAACAAAAAAAGGGATTATGTGACCTACATCAATCCCACGTCTAATGACTAATATAGTCTAGACGTGAGGCAAAGTGTTGAAATATATTGCCTGCCTCTTTTCATTAGTTCGAATTTTTTGATGAGTTAGCTAGAGTACGAATCCAATAACGCTAGTCCATGGTCGCTTTTGGGTCAGGTTTGATTTGGATCGGGAGCGGGCCAACACATTAAATCTTCATTAGAGGGTAATTAGTGAAAAGACATATTTACCCTTTGAAGTTTTTACCACTCTGCCCTTTTGTCTTTTTCTAAAACCTCAACTTGAAAACTTTGGGTTGGCATTGGCAACCGCTGCATCGTAGAGGGCCGTGAGTTCTTCTATGCATCTACGACTAGCACTGTCGGGAATGGCGCCAAAACGCATTTTTGGGACTTCCCTTGGCTTCTTGGTCGTCAGCCCAAGGACATTGCACCGCTAATTTTTGAGGCCTCGACAAGAAAGAATTGGAGGGTGCGTGAGGCTCTCAAGGAGAATGCTTGGATCCTCAAAATAAAGCAAGGCACCACTATCTCTGTCAACCACATCTCGGAATTCTTCAACCTTTAGATGCTCTTGCATGACTTCCGCCTTGATATGCAAGCGGAAGATGATATCATTTGGAAGCATGAGAACGACGGGATATACACGGCGAGCTCCGCCTACAAGGCTCAGTTTCTAGGCTTGACCCTCTCCCCTATGGACCGTATGGTTTGGAAGGCTTGGGCACCTCCGAAGGTTAAATTCTTTGCTTGGTTGGCCTTGCAAGATAGGATTTGGACAGCCGATCGTCTGCAGAAGCGTGGTTGGCAAAACTGTGGCCTTTGCCCGCTTTGCAAGAGGAAACAAGAAACGGGGACACATCTCTTCTTCAAGTGTCGCTACACGCTTAAACTTTGGAGATTTACCATAGAGAAGCTTGGACTTGCACATATGGACACCTCCGAGTGGCACTTGGATGAAACCGTCAACGCATGATGGCAAAGAAGAACCAACAATCGAGAATCATTAACGTGCGCGGAAGGAGCGCCGCTCGCGCTATCCACGTAGGACTAGCTAGGAAGGCGATAAAAAACGCAATGAAAGGGACAAAAAAACGGAAGGGTTCGCTCACCCTCTCGTCCCCCAATTCCTCTCCCTCTCCCTCGTCCGTAGCCGCCGCCGCCACCCACGTCCTCCCCCGCATGGCGGCCCACCCCTTCTCTCCTTCCCTCACCCCCACCACCACCCCCGCCCCTTTCCTGCTGCTCCGCCAAATCCACCGCGTGCTCCACCTCCAGCCTCATACCCCCCGATCTACTTGATTTGGATCTCGGGAGCACACGGGAGGGAGGCGAGGTGCCTAGGAGAGGGCCGACGAGGAGTCTCGGCCCTTGAATCTTTCCGTCTCGCGGGGACATGCCTCGCATCCGCGCCATGGCGCTGCCGGCATGGAGGCCCTGTCTCGGCGAGCCGCCGCAGTGTCGGGTGCGCCGGCGAGGTCTCTGGCGGGCTTGACCTCGTTTCATGGCGGTGCAGGAAGGCCTTTTTTCGACTCCAGGCTGCCGCTGCCATGGCATCCACAGCAACCTGATCAAGCCCGACTCCTCCGACAATGGGCTGATCGACATCACACGCCAAAGCACCGACATCACTGTGTCTAGGTTGTTCCCTTTTCTTCTCTCTGTTCTTGCTGCCACGGCCACTGGGTCATCAGGTTCGAACCGTCTTTCAACATACGAGTGATTGAGTGATACAGGCAGCTGGCTCGGATTTTGTTTTCAATCTGATTGCGAGAGCTGAACATGTGGTTATCTTACATCTTGGTATGTCCGTAGGATACGTTCATTGATATTTACCTTTTTCTGAATATCTTGATTGTCAAACATGTTTGATGTAATTTTGGAGCTAAATGGTTGTTCAATCTGATTTGTTTGTACAGTTCATGGTGTACCACATCTGCAGGCTGCATCTTGTGCAGATTTGGTGTGTGTGTGTATATATATATACTTGGTGTTTTACTTCCCCAGTCAGAGTTCTGTTCTTACTATATGAAGCTACAATGGTGCTGGTTCTACCGTTCTAGCCTTCTAGGTTTCTTATACTGAACAGGGTTACTGTTCTTAATCATATGATTTGATACCCTATGTGTCCTAATTTAGTCCTGTAGGTACTGGAATTTTACTATGTTTCCTTTGTAATATTGGTAAATGCTCTTGTTGGCTTGGCTGTATAATTAGATAAGAACTATANGTGATTGAGTGATACAGGCAGCTGGCTCGGATTTTGTTTTCAATCTGATTGCGAGAGCTGAACATGTGGTTATCTTACATCTTGGTATGTCCGTAGGATACGTTCATTGATATTTACCTTTTTCTGAATATCTTGATTGTCAAACATGTTTGATGTAATTTTGGAGCTAAATGGTTGTTCAATCTGATTTGTTTGTACAGTTCATGGTGTACCACATCTGCAGGCTGCATCTTGTGCAGATTTGGTGTGTGTGTGTATATATATATACTTGGTGTTTTACTTCCCCAGTCAGAGTTCTGTTCTTACTATATGAAGCTACAATGGTGCTGGTTCTACCGTTCTAGCCTTCTAGGTTTCTTATACTGAACAGGGTTACTGTTCTTAATCATATGATTTGATACCCTATGTGTCCTAATTTAGTCCTGTAGGTACTGGAATTTTACTATGTTTCCTTTGTAATATTGGTAAATGCTCTTGTTGGCTTGGCTGTATAATTAGATAAGAACTATACTAGGATCTGCACTTGATTTTCGTGTGTTGCTAAATATCTAACTTGGTCATATACTCAGGATCGCCACCTTCTTCCTCCAGGCTGGCAGTCACCTGCAGGCTAATGTGACGAGGTGACCAGATACATGAGGGGTGGGAGAAGGACTGCAGGAGGACGTGATGACATGCGTTGTTTTAGATCCACCTGACTCATTCCAAGTTCTTGCAAGGTCTACTTCTTATGGAAAATTTCTTCGGTGAGCAGCCTAACCAAATAATTACAATTAGTCCTTTTAGTTAGATTTAGTATTAGCTAAATTATTTTCTTCTGTGACAATGAACAAACTGACTATAATTTTATTTTGCTTTAGATTAGTATTGTAGAGTAGGAAGACTTGCCAGAATTTGTATAATGGTTTTGAACTCTTCTCAAACTGAAAAGATCACATGCTGAAGCAAATAGTTTATGTACTGTTATGTAGGAGTTTGGATTATTCTCAAGACTTCTTTTAGGATCTTGAATGACTCTGAGCAATTCATCTTTCCTTTCGCCTCCTCCAGCCCCCTCCCTTTAGCTATCGTTATAGCTTTATGTGCAAGAGGTTTGATCATGGGCATATGCACAACAATTTCACAATTCATTGGTGCGCTCGCATGAGAATGAACTTGGAACGATTTATTTTCTAAGGTGATTTTATTCGTTATTGTATGCACGAGTATTATTCCTAAATATAGTTTATCATTCGTACCCTCTTTTGGGCCCATGGCAACGGTGATGTTCCTATTGAAACACAGATCTGGAATTTATTATTTCCTGGATTAATAGACATTAGCGTATTCCACATCTTTTGTTTGTCTGGTCTCCCATTTTGCTATGCTCAAGATTGCCTGCAAGGTTTTCACTCACTATGAGAAGCTACTCACACACACATGCATGACACATGATAGATGCATTCCTTATATTTCTTTTCGATCTGATACCTTTGAGCCTTTGACTTCCATCTTTTTCATTCATCTTTCCTTGTACAGTGTGAGCCTGGTTTCATGGAAATGTGCACTCCACAAGTGTGTTTCGGAGGAGACTGGATCGAGCTCACTCAGAGGGTCAGTATTGTTCAGGTTGGCTTCACTATTTTTCTGCTCGACTTGTATGTTGCCTTTTATCTGTATAATGAACCTAGAATATAGTTATGTATTTTGTAATACTTAATTTTTCAAAGTGATGACCAGTATTGTGAATCTTGACGCATACTATATTTATTGGTCATATACTGCAGCCCAGATTATTGTTTTTTTTGTTCAGATATAGTTTGAACAAGTGAATCTTGAGTTGTTTGTGTTGCAGCAGATGCTTCTATTTTTCTATTGACTAAATTTAATGCCCCTTTGTGATCATGCGAGATATTCCTCACTAGAACTTCAGTACAACCCTTCATTTTATTTAAACTTGGCAAGACAAGTTATTTTAATTATCTTAAAGTTGCCTCCTAGGTGATTATTCAATGCATGGTTGAACAAGCTTTATCATGACCCATTGAGGACTATGAACTAATCTGGCTTTTGTCCATAATTTTTTCAGACAATTAGTGAGACTCATATCTAATTCCATTATATAGCTGACAAGTATCATCGGCTAAATTGAGACACTTCACTGAAGATACATGTCACTTGAGGTTTGCATGGGTACATGTTACAATATCTTCACTTTAGGACCAGTCCATGAGTTCTCTACCCACACTACTAGCCCATTATACCAAGCCAATGGGCATCGAGCACACGCGCGTGGGGTGGATGTTCTGCATCAGCGACGTATAGACGTCGACGCGACCGTGCTGCCCCCCTACAGCCGCGCAGCCTCCTGCCACCAAGCAATGGCAATGCATAACGACCACGGTCCGTGTTGCGCTCTCAACACCATCAATCGCATTCAAACGCAAGGTGAAACCGTCTTTCTCTCACCATACATCGGCTGTGAGAGTCACCTCTCAACACCGTCCAAGCATATATATAACCTGTCTCGCATACTATGTGCAGCCATATGCCTTGTGTCATGTATAGTATAATTCGCAATGTTGTGCTTTACTTTTGAACCAGTTAATATATATGTAATGCAGCACCTAACAAATGTATCGCTGGGTTATGATCTGCTTTGTTAGATCTATGGTCGCCTGTAATGGCTAACGTACATAGGTATTGCCCAGGGTTTAATATTAACCTGGAACTTTGTTCAGTCTTATGAAAGCTTTACAGACGGACTTCGAAGAATTGAAAATCCTATTTTTTTTCTTTTTTTTCAAAAAGGGGGGTGTAACATCCCAAATTTGCAATTTGGAATGTTATACATTAGATCATCATGCATATCATATTTTCTTGCATTTTGTTGATCCTAGAAATTTCAGCAACTCAAGGACCCCCGGAGAGAGTTGGAGATTTCGAAATTTTCGTATTTGAGTTCTCTCAAAACTATGAAAAGAGGATTATTGGATTTATTTATTTTATCTTCAAATATTTTTCCAATATCAAAAATAAGAGAGGGAATAATATGACTTTACCAAAATTTAGGAAAAATAAAGATTTAATAAATAAATCAAATTCTGGATTTTTCGGAGTTTATTTGCCTTAGGGAAAAATGCGTGATTTCAAAAAATTGCATTTTTGGCCCGAGTAAAAGTTCATTTTTGTTTGACTCATTTTTAGGAGTCGGGGAAAGTTTACTTTATTAATTTTAGAGTTCGTTTAGATTTTTTTTCTGTATTTTTCTGCGCCTGAAACCGTTTAAAAAAAAAATCCCGCAGCGCCTTGGGCCAAAGCCGCCAAGCCGCCGGCCGGCCGAGGCCAAGGCCACCACGCGCGCACACCAGGGAGCCGCCGTTCCTTTTCCAATCCTAGTAGGACTCTTGTCCTACTTCCGTTTATTCCGTATCTGTTTCTAGATCTTTTCTCTCTTGTTTCCTAATCCTAGTCTATTTTTTGTCCCCTACCCCAAGCAAAAACCCTCCCCTCCCCAATATAAATACCCAAGCACCCCCCCCCTCTCTAACACATCAAACCAACACCTCTCCTCGCCAACGCCGCCGCCGCCACCCCCGCCCCATACCGCCGCCACCGCCCTACGTCGCCGCCGCCGGAGCCCCTCGCTTCTTCGAGGTACTAGCCCCGCGCCGCGTCACCTTTTCGGTTTCCGTTCCGGTTTTCTAGATCGTTTTTTCGTTTCGGTTTTTTTTCCGAAACCCTAGATCGGTTTTTCTCGCCAGTTTTTCTTTCCGGTTTTGTTTAGCAAGCGTTCGCCGGACCGTTCGTCCTAATGAACGTGATCACCAGTTTGCTTCGGTTAATGAGCGTCCGTTCGTTCAACCGTTCGTCGTTTTCTTTCTAATCAGATTTATTCCGCTATTTTTCTGATAGCGATTTCAGATCCGATTTTCTTTCTGGTCTATCTTCTCGCTCGTTTATCGGAATCAGGTGATTCAAGCGCCTGGAGTTTCATTTCGAAACCGCCGTTCCGACTAATCAACTTAAACAAAGTTTTGGTACTGTAAAATTTGACCTAGTTTCAACTTGCTAGAACCGAGTTGTTTTCTTTCGTCGTTTAACTTTCGTTGCTTTATTTGATTCGATTCTTTTTGCAACCAGGGTTCTTAAGTTGAACTTTCTGGTTAGATCTTTTATTCGAGATTTACCTGTGCATTAGATGAGTACTTATTGTATGCTTGTTGTTTGTCTGCGATAGATCACCCGGAGTGCGCCGCTTGTTACTTCGAATCTCTAGGTTTCGCGGATCATCAGCAAGGCAAGTAACACTTGATCATACCGTCTCTACTACCCAGTTTTTATGCATTAGATCAATCCTCAAACACTTGCATGATTAGGATCTAAAATAAATTGTGGGATGGGAAGTAGATTGAGGTAGTACCTATTGCCTATTTTACTTATGAAACCTTGGGAGTTACTTCTACGTTTGCTCATTATGCTATGCTATGCTAGTAGACGTGGATTGGGTGAGTGTATTCCATGACAGATGTGAGATTGTTAAATTAATGGTTTATTTAAGGTGGCAACTTAAACACACATCTGGGTGGATTGAGGCACCTGGTTTCCATCAGGACTTGCCTGTTTTTATTTTGGACCGCCACCCAGGCTCAAAGGGATCATAAGATAATTCATACTAGTAACTTACGTGTGCAGCCACAAGCCATTATGGGCTCTGGCATAGTTGATTAAGTCGTGTGAACTCTTACAGTGGTAGACTAGCAGATGTAGGGGTTATAGGTGGTACGGTCTACCCATCGTAAGGTGCAAACGCTTCCGAAAGACTATGTCTCGGTCATCCGTTTCTCAAACACCCTGCAGTACGAGAAACCAAACGGAGGCGACCGAGTCTTGTGGGGATAAGTGCGCAAACCTCTGCAGAGTGTATAAACTAATCATGATTAGCCGTGTCCCCTGTTATGGACATCTTGAGTATCTAGTACTTGAATATCATGTGAATCTCAATATGTTACTCTAATTAATATTGTTGGGTTTTTAATGAGTACTTTTAATTGGGATTGAGGATGATGTCAATCATTCTCAATGTTTAACAACCACCATGATAGTTAAACAAATTTATTCCTTTGCAGTAGGGAAAAACTGGCTTTATGCAAAACTGTAACCGTAGAGCTTTTCCACCAGCCACATATGCATGTAGTACAGGCTTATCATTCATTATTCTCTATGTGTTACATTGCCAGCATATTTCATGTGCTGACCCGTTTTCGGGCTACAACTTTCATGTTACAGACTTTTCAGACGACGAGTAAGGTGTTTTAGGTCGTGGTTCTATACTCAGTGATGTCGCTGGAGTTGATAGACTCACTTATCTTCCAAGTCTTCCGCTGTTATCGTTATTAGATGGCCTTAAGCCATATTTATTGTAATAAGTCCTTTTCTGGACAAACGATGTAATAAGTGTGTGATTGCTACTCTGTTATAAATCCTTCGAAGTACTGTGTGGTGTCAGCATTACTGATCCAGGGATGACACCAGAGCACAGAGGCTTGATCCATTCGGGTCGGGTCGCTACAGAGATGGTATCAGAGCACACGCTGATTGTAGGACACGACCACTAAGTTAAAGCCATAGATCACTACTCTCTTCCTATTTTCTAACTCCTTATCTGTTTCTACCCTTTTAGGATGACGAACGCGAAGATCAAGTACGCCCAACCAGATGAAGGCACACCTTTTGGATTTCACTTGAAGGAAGTCACCAAGTACCTGGACATTGGATTACCAAGTTTCATCGAGACTTTCAACGCCACTCTGCCTGAAGAGGAGCGCTGGAAGATTCAAGCTCACGTTCCGGGAAGGACATTCGCCCCAATCACCAAGCCTATAGATAGTGTTTTCAGTGCACCAACCTGGAGTCTGGGAAAGAGCATGGCAGCTCATATCACCATGGGACGCATTGGAGAAGTTTATCAAGAAGACCTCAAGGACACCATCTATCAGATTTGCGGACGCCAAAATGAACAATGGGAGATAGTCAGCACCAAGAAGGACAGATCCATTGCAGCTTTCATCCAGGAGTTAAACCAGCACATTCGACGCCAGGAGAACCAGATGTGCAATGATATGATAGAGTTGAAGAATGCAAAGGGAAGGATCATCGAACTTGAAGGAGAACTGAAGTCTACACGCAAGGACTACATGGACGAGATCGTAGCTGTAGCAAGACACGATAACGATCTTAAGTATGAGATTGAAGAACTCAAGAAGAAATTGGCGCTCAAGAATGAAGACAAGTACGTCGGCTGTCCGAGCAACTACATCATCATCGACGACACCAATTCGGATCCAAGTGAATCCGACTTTGAAGACGAAGCTGGAGCAGACATCATGGAGTCTTCCACCGGTTCAAATTAGTAGATGACCCCCACATATTAGTAGTATTACCTCCATGTAAATATTATAGTACACGCACTTTTGCGATAGTTAGACCGTTGTAAGCCCTTTGTTTGAAGTGAATGAAGTGATTTTGTGTGCATTTGCTCATGTGCATTTGGGTAGTGTTTTCTCCTTAGACCTCACTCTATTCTTAATTTCTCATCTTTTCTAAACCCATCAGATACCTCCGAGACGCCACCCCGGGTTTGTTTTCCCGCCAGAGATCACCCAGTTGATTCAGCAGCAGAACACTTTGATCCAAACATTAGTACAGAACCAAGGCAACAACAACAACAACAACAACAACCCACCGCCACCACCACCTGGGGATCACTTGACTCGTTTTCTTAGGCTGAATCCGCCGGTGTATTCCAATAGCACCGAGCCGATTGTAGCAGATGATTGGCTCCGCAAGATAGGAAGGGAGTTGACCACTGCAGGATGCACAGATGGTGAGAAGGTGAAGTTTGCTGCACACCAGCTTGAAGGACCCGCAGCAGCATGGTGGGAGAATTTCACAGCCACTTACCCTGTAGACACTGTCACATGGGATCAGTTTCAGCAAGCTTTTCGTACTGCCCATGTCTCAGCAGGAGCTATGGCCATGAAGAAGCGTGAGTTCCGCAACTTACGCCAAGGAGGAAGGACTGTTGGCCAGTATGTGGATGATTTTAGTAAGTTAGCACGTTATGCCCTAGATGACGTTGCTACAGATGCAGCTAAGCAGGAGAAGTTTCTGGAAGGACTGAATGATGAGTTAAGCATGCAGTTGATGGTAGCAAGTTTCAACAACTACCAGGAGTTGGTAGACCGTGCCCTCATGATTGAAGGAAAGCAGCAGCAAATTGAGAACCGTAAGAGGAAGTATGGGCAGGGGAAGTATAACTCTGGAGCCCAGCAGAAGCCCCGTTATACCCCTAAGCAGGGAGTTCAGTTTCAGCATACCCATGGAGGAGGTAGTTCGCACAACCATAATGGCCACAAGAATAGTAATGGGAATGGAGGAAGCAACGGCCAGAACCGGACCACACCATCAACCCCAACCAAGAAAGACTTGAGCCATGTCACCTGTTACAAGTGTTCCAAGACCGGACATTATGCAAATGAATGTCCCGAAGGCCAAGGAGGAAATGGAAGCTCTGGAAAGAAGCCAAACCCTTTCAACAGAGGACAGGTGAACCACATTGATGTGGAGGAGGTTGAAGATCAGCCCGATGCAGTAATCGGTAAGTTTTTGGTTAAGTCATTTACTGCACTTGTTCTTTTTGATACGGGTGCATCGCATTCATACATATCAAGGGGATTTGTAGAGAAGTATAGCCTACCTACTCGGATTCTTAAAACCCCTATGCTAGTAAGCTCACCAGGAGCGGAGTATATGGCCAGACAAGGATGTTTTCAAGTGCCACTAAGTATAGGAAGGCATGTGTTCCCGACGGATTTGATCATTTTGGAATCCCAAGGATTTGATGTGATTCTAGGTATGGATTGGCTGTCGATGTATGGAGGAAACATCGATTGCGCAAGTAAGACGATTTTGCTCACAACGCCAGAAGGAAGAAGGATTAAGTATGTATCACGGCATGAGCCGATGAGAGCTCATGTAAATTGCCTATCAGGAGTTGTGCAGGAAGAGGTGCCAGTGGTGAAGGATTTCCCTGATGTATTTCCTGAGGAATTGCCAGGAATGCCATCGGATAGAGACATTGAGTTTTTGATTGAGCTTTTGCCAGGAACAGGCCCGATATCGAAGCGACCATACAGGATGCCCGCACAGGATTTGGCGGAAATCAAGAAGCAGATTAAGGAGCTATTGGATAAAGGTTATATACGCCCAAGTTCTTCGCCTTGGGGATCACCCGTACTGTTAGTGGAGAAGAAGGATGGATCGCTAAGGATGGTTGTTGATTATCGTGGATTGAATGCAGTAACCATCAAGAACAAGTACCCACTACCAATGATAAATGATTTTTTTGATCGTTTGCAAGGAGCTAAAGTGTTTTCCAAGATCGATTTGCGATCAGGGTACCATCAGTTGAAGATTCGGGAGCAGGACATACCTAAGACAGCGTTCACCACAAGATATGGACTGTATGAGTATACTGTTATGTCATTTGGACTGACTAACGCGCCAGCCTATTTCATGAACCTGATGAACAAAGTGTTTATGGAGTTTTTGGATAAGTTCGTCGTGGTGTTCATAGATGATATTTTGGTTTTCTCGAAGAATGAAGAGGAACATAAGGAACATTTGCGAATGGTTTTGGAGAAACTGAGGGAACATCAGTTATATGCCAAGTTCAGCAAATGTGAGTTTTGGCTAAAAGAAGTTGGATTTCTTGGACATGTTATATCCGGAGAAGGGATAGCAGTTGACCCCACAAAAGTTGAGACCGTAACCAAATGGGAAGCACCAACGACAGTTGGAGAGATCCGGAGTTTCCTTGGACTCGCAGGATACTACCGGAGATTCATTGAGAATTTCTCAAGGATTGCAAAGCCTATGACGGAATTGTTGAAAAAGGATACCAAGTTCATATGGATTGAGGACTGTGAGGCAAGTTTTCAGGAGTTGAAGAAAAGATTGGTTACCTCACCAGTGCTAATTTTGCCAGATCAGACCAAGGATTATGAGGTGTATTGCGACGCTTCACGTCGAGGACTTGGAGCAGTGCTTATGCAGGAAGGAAGAGTTGTTTCGTATGCTTCACGACAGCTTAAGCCTCATGAGTTGAATTATACCACACATGATTTAGAGTTAGCAGCCGTTGTGCATGCATTGAAGACATGGAGACATTTTCTCATTGGAAATCATTGTGAGGTATACACGGATCACAAGAGTTTGAAGTACATTTTCACGCAGAAGGAGTTAAACCTTAGACAAAGGAGATGGTTGGAACTCATCAAGGATTATGATATGAGATTGCATTATCATCCCGGAAAGGCTAATGTAGTAGCTGACGCATTGAGCCGCAAGAGCCATGTCAATACGCTATTGACGGGAGAAATACCAAAGGAGTTAGCCAAAGATCTTCGTGAGCTATGTTTGGAAATAGTTCCAAGAGGCTACGTAGCAGCATTGGAGATTCGGTCTACTTTGATGGATAAAATCAGGGAAGCTCAGAAAAAGGACAAAGAGATTGCGGATATAAAGAAGAAAATGAGCGAAGGAAAAGCAAAGGGATTTCGTGAGGATGAGCACGATACCCTATGGTTTGAGGACCGTGTGTATGTGCCAAATGACCCGGAGATCAGGAAGTTGATTCTGCAAGAGGCACATGATTCACCCTATTCGATTCACCCAGGAAATACCAAGATGTATTTGGATTTGAAGGAAACGTTCTGGTGGACCGGAATGAAGAAGGATATCGCGGAGTATGTAGCAGTTTGCGATGTATGTCAGAGAGTGAAGGCAGAACATCAGAAGCCAGCAGGATTGTTACAACCATTGCCGATACCCGAATGGAAGTGGGATAAACTAGGCATGAATTTCATCACAGGTTTGCCAAAGACTCGTTCAGGCTATGACTCGATTTGGGTTATAGTCGACCGCTTGACGAAGGTAGCTCATTTTATTCCAGTCAAGACTACCTATAGCAGTGCTAAGTTAGCAAAGATATACATGACCAGAATTGTGTGTTTGCACGGAGTTCCGAGGAGTATCGTATCAGATAGAGGAACCCAATTTACCTCAAAGTTTTGGAATCAGTTGCACGAAACATTGGGAACCAGGCTGGAATTCAGTACAGCTTTCCACCCATAGACCGATGGACAGACTGAGAGAGTCAATCAGATTTTGGAGGATATGCTGAGAGCTTGTGC
>LR880970.1:457564661-457575935 GCA_904067115.1 Aegilops sharonensis
TTTGAAAATTCAAAAAAGTAAGAGAGGATGATATTTTGCCAATGTTAAGCTTCCAGTGCATGTTCTATAATTTTCTAGATAAACTTGGATAGTAGCATGTCCTGCCTCACGGCAGATTCACTAGCAATATAGCATAACAAATTTTACTCGCAAAGAATCACACACTTCACAGTATGAAGATGTTTAAAAGTACCACCCTAAACAAGAGGGAAAACAAGTGGCATCTAAGAGCGTGTCAATGATTCGATTATTTTGTTAAAGAGAAGGCAACTTTCAAAAAAGCACACGATGACCACAGCTTTATCGAGCCGAATCCAGCACAATCTCAATCAAAATGCAGTACATTATTGCTATGGTGCTGTATTTCTCTAGTTTCTAGTATTTGTTTTTCTATCTGCTGATTGACAATTTGATCCATAGTTACAGAGGCTCACATCAGAACATGCACAGTTACCGAAACTGTCATCCAGGCACATCAGTTTTATGAGAAAACTGATCCATCACTAGCAATACTGAAGCAAGAAACTCAAGGGGGAATGCTTATCCAGCAACTAACGGCAGCTTGGCACGGGCATTCCGGATCCGACGAACCACTAAAAACCGAAGAGCGGAGCAGCCAAGCAGTTTACCTCAAAGACGAACCGGTCGAGGAGGAAGCGCAGGGCGGGAAAGAAGGCGACAAGGATGGGGAGCACGGCGTAGTCGCCGTACGCCGGGTAGGCCTCCGCCTCCCAGTCCACCGGCGTGGAGGACGAGTAGGATCTCGTGAAGAGCTCCACGAGCGCCGCCATTGCGGGAGGGAGATCCAAATCCAAATCCAAGAAACCAACCCCCAGCCGGTTTCTTGGATCCGAGGCTCCAAAGGGCACGGAAAACGGAAGCGCCGCCGATCCAAGAAGCCCACGACCACGAGCGCTCCCAAGCCGGGGAGGAGGACGGACGAGTCAACACGAAGCTGCCGCGAGGCTAGATTCGGTATGGGTGGAGCTGAGCAAGAACTAGACGAGGACTACTACTAAATCTTCCGCCTTGGTGGTAACGGATTGCCGCTGGGAACCGGGACGGATGCACTGGCGCCCTTTTCTGCGGGGGATTGGAGAATCCACTGGGGCTGCGGGTTGGGTTGGGTGGGGAGATGAGATCTGAGCGTCAGCTCTATAATTTAGTAGCGGCGTTATTGGTTACGAAGCAACCAGGCGGCGGGATCCCGTCTGTGACGGAAAAAGAAAGGGTACAAATCCCCTTTGTCTCCGGTCGACTGGTTCGTGCTGGGCATGTCTCCACGTGATCCCGATCGAGGGCATATCGGTATGGCTGGCTGGCTGGATTTCGTTGTCGCCAAAACTCGTCAAAATCTAGAGCTTTTCTTGGGAATTGAAATTTTAGAGCGCTGGCACATGGTGCTGTTCTGTGTGCCCGTGTCGCAGAATTCAAATTCAGGATTATGTAAGCACGTCGTATTTGCGACCAAATCTGTCACTTTCGTCCGTCCATATGTAGATTGATCAAGATTGATCTTGTTTTTTATGTTAATTGTAAAATGCACGCTTTTGTCAACTCACCAAGTGTTTTCGTGGCAAGAAAGAAAGAAAGCTCACTCCATACCTTGTTTAGTTTTTATGTAAGAGAAAAGTCATTTTCGTTAAGCTCTCATGGTTTTCTTTGACACGGTACAGACACATATGTTTATCGAAAAAGAGTTTCTCCCTCCTTTGTACTACAAAGCAACAACACCGGTACAGATGCATACGTTTATATACACGCGCATACATTCATCCCTATAAACACGCACACCCTATCCCATGAGCACCTCCGGAAGACCGAGCCGATATATCATCTTGAAATTAACGAAGTCACCAAAAATAGCTCGTAGTCGACGAGAACGTCTACTCCTAATAAATGCACATCATCAAAAGTCCTAAAATAAATTTTAAAAAAATACAAGCACCAGAACTTTAATCAATGGTGGGCTGATATACCACTGTACATATAACCATGTAACCACAGGTTGGTTTGTGTTATGTTCTTATGGTTGGAATATACAATACCACTACAATGGTTGTGGGGTTGGTCCAATCAAGTAGTTAAAGAATTAAATAAGAAATTAATTAAAGAATTACTCCTGCAATATTAGTCGCCCGGGTAGTTAATATTGTGATAAGTGATGTAGTATATTAGGAAGACAACGGCTGTGCCATTAACCACGTCAGTTAATCACGGCAAATTGAACACGAGCACTGCATGCGTTGCGGTCTACGAATTTGAATATAATTTTATTTATTTATAATGTTCATTATACTATCATGATTGAAGATGCATAGGTCAGAAGTTTGCCCTAAGAGATTTTTAACGTGCCTGGTACTACTACCTCCGTTCCGGTTTATTGAGCATCATTGTATTTTGGGTCAAACTTTGATCATCTACAAAGCTAACAAAATATAAATTATATGATACGACAAGTATATTATTGGATTCGTATTTAAAAAGGCTTTCTCATACTATAATTTCTATGAAATATGGTTTGAACTTTATTAGTTAAATTTATAGTCAAATTTTAGCCCAAAATAAGAGTGGGTCTAATAAGCCCGGACGAAGGTGGTATCACGATAGAAGATTTACATTATGAGAATTAATTCTTATTATTATTGCAACACCGTGGTTCTCCCAACTAGGATACACGTCTAGCCCCCCCCCCCCCCTTCCCTTCACCGCGCCGCGTGGCGGCGTGGAGGGATCCCCAGATATCGGCCGCCGGTCCTCCTCCTCCCTCCTCACCCTCCCTCGCCGCCGTCAGGGGGCGCGGCCGGGCTATACCCGACCGGAGCCGGCGGCGGCGGAGCGGTGGCATCCTCTTGCGGGTGGGTGGCGACGCAGGTCGGCCTTTCCATGGCAGGGCGTGACGCGGGTGCTAGGCGTCGCGGTGCGGTGTCTCCGTAGTCCGGCGACGGCACTCTGGTGCGGCAGTGGCGGGCTGGTGGTTGTTGCGTGTCGGGCAGCATGCCGGGCGGGGTGTGCTTGGGCACGGCGACGGGGTCGGTCCTTAGGCTGCGGCGGCCAGGGCCGTAGCGTCGGCCTGCTGCGCAGCGGCGATGGCGGTTACTGGCGGCGATGGTGTTCTGCCCGTGGTTGGCTCTGCGGGTGCTGACTAGGGGGAGCGGCTGAGCGGGCGTGGTGTGGCTGCGGCGTTGCGTCCGTCGCGGCCATGCTCGCACTGCGGGGTGGAGGTTGCACCTTCCCTTTTTCTGGACCAGAGCCAGCGGCATGCGGGGCTGGGCGGGCAACGGTGATGCACGGGTGCTGGCCGCACGCGCGGCGACGGAGGCGTTTGGTCTAGGGTTTGTGCTTGAATGGACCAGATCTGGACCCGAGGCAGATCGGGGCGAGCCCCGGGTAGGTGAGGGTGGGCTCGGTCCGGGTTGCGCCCGTGGGCGTTTTCTTACAGGTATGGGGCTTGATGGTGGTGGTCGTGTCATCATTGCACCGGTATGCGGATCGGCGCCGGTGGCCACGGACATGGCGTCGTGTGAGCCCGCCTGGCCAAGAGGTCGGGGCTGGCTCGCCGGCGGCCGTCGGCTCTCGGAGTCTTGTCCCCCCAGTCCATCGGGTATTGGCTGGGGACGCAGGTGTGGTGCCTCCTACGGTGGAGGCTCCTACCCAGACATAGAGACTGATGCCGGGATAGGAGTAGATGGAATGTCGTCGCTCTTCCTACTGTGGCTGAGTGCGTTCTGATGTGTGTGGTGTACGGTGTCTCGCGACAGGGATGTCGGGTGATACGTTCGTTTTGCATCATGCTTTTATATCGATATTTATTGCATTATGGGTTGTTATTACACATTATGTCACAATACTTATGCCCTTTCTCTCTTATTTTACAAGGTTTACATGAAGAGGGAGAATGCCGACAGCTGGAATTCTGGACTGGAAAAGGAGTAAATATTAGAGACCTATTCTGCACAACTCCAAAAGTCCTGAAACTTCACGGAGAATTGTTTTTGAATATATAAAAAATATTGGGCGAAGAAAGCACTAGAGGGGGGCCACCTGCCATCCACAACGGTGGAGGGCGCGCCCCCTGCCTTGTGGGGCACCTGGCAGGCCCCTGATGCCCATCTTCTTCTATATGGTGTGTTTTGACCTGGAAAAAATCAGAAGGAAGCTTTCGGGATGAAGCGCTGCCATCTCGAGGCAGAACCTGGGCAGAACCAATCTAGGACTCCGGCGGAGCTGTTCTGCTGGGGAAACTTCCCTCCGGGAGGGGGAAATCAAAGCCATCGTCACCAACAATCCCCTCATAGAGAGGGGTCAATCTCCATCAACATCTTCACTAGCACCATCTCCTCTCAAACCCTAGTTCATCTCTTGTATCCGATCTCTGTCTCAAAACCTCATATTGGTACCTGTGGGTTGCTAGTAGTGTTGATTACTCCTTATAGTTGATGCTAGTTGGTTTATTCGGTGGAAGATCATATGTTTAGATCCTTAATGATAATTAGTACTCCTCTAATTATGAACGTGAATATGCTTTGTTGTCACATCCCAGTTAGACCATGCATTAGGGTGTGCATCATGTTTAAATTCCATTTAATTTTGAAATGGGGAAGGCAGGAAACCCCAGAACACCCCCTCCTTAAAAGAACTAGGGTTTACTAAAAAATATTTCAATGAATCCGAAATGCCCTTCAAAATGCTCATCCTCTTTGTTTTGGTTCAGAACCCATGTCAAAGGAGGTGGATCATTTTCTAGGTCATCCAAAGTTCCTAGGATTAATCCACAAGTTTTGAACTTGAGCATTTTAAATTATATAAAATATTTTAAATGTTCAAAAATTGCCAAACCAAAATGTTTCATGTTGGGAATATTCCAACAAGTGACCAGGAGCATTTTGGTGATTTTTGAAATAGTTTTGGTATTTT
Organism: Aegilops sharonensis; assembly: GCA_904067115.1. Classification (NCBI taxonomy): domain Eukaryota; kingdom Viridiplantae; phylum Streptophyta; class Magnoliopsida; order Poales; family Poaceae; genus Aegilops; species Aegilops sharonensis. Next base: position 457,569,579 of record LR880970.1, read on the forward strand.
AGAAAACCCCACAAAGTTACAGAAATTAGAAAAAGACTAAAAATGGAAAAAACACTTACCTGACGCCCGTGCCCGGCCCACCTGCCGGCCCAGCCCAGCAGCCGCGCCAGCGAGCTGCTTGGCTCGGCCAGGCAGGCAGCCTGGTGCCCGACGGCGAGCTCAGGGCGCGCCACGCAGCTGGCCGCCGCCCTGCTTCACCTCCTCGCCGCCTCGCTGCCCTGGACGGCCTCCACGTCGTCGCCCCGACCCCCTGGACACGCCATTCGCCCCCTGCCTCCTCTCTCTCGCTCTCCCCCAACTTGGCCGACGCCATCGCCGACGCGCCACCGTCGAAGTCGTGCTCCCCGCCGTCCATGCTCCTCCCCACCATGTCCAGGAGCTCCGCCGCACTCCACTACCCCTAGCTAGCTGAGTCCCGCTCGCTCTAAGTGCCCCGAAGCCACTACACCGACCTCGACCGAGCTCGAAGTCGCCGGAGATCCCTTTTGACGTCGCCGTCGCCCCCCCTTCATCCCCGACCCCGACGAGGCTCTCTACGAGACCGCTGTGAGCCTGGCTACCTCCCCATCCTCTCCACTCTCTTTCTCGTGCACCACAACGACCCAACCACGATCACCCGAACGCACCGCCGCGGAGCTCGTCGCCGACGAGGCTCCGGCCACCCAACGGCCACGCCACCGTGTCCATCGCACTCACCACACCCCAACGGGTCTGCCCATGCACTTCCCGCACCTCGCCGAGCCCTCTAACCCCAAACCCGTCGTTGGCCGAACCCCGGCGGCCGCCTAACTCGTCGTCGGCGCCAACTCCGGCCACCCCGACCCCAACTAACCTCACCAATAGATGCGGGTTGCTCCCAGCTACCCGTAGCTATCTTCCGCGACTCGTTTGGTCGCCGGAATCACCAAACACACTCCCTCCGCCGTGTCGGGCTCGCCGGCGGCTAGTCGCCGGTGCGGCCGACGTGGGCATTGACCACTGTGGGCCCGCGTTGACCCCGACAGGTCACTGACAACTGGGGCCCAGCCCTGCTAACTAAATAGGTTAGTTTAATTAAACTTTAGTTAAGTTAATTACCCTGACATGCGGGTCCCACTGGTCAGTTTGACCTGGACGACCCCGTTGACCCCTGACGTCACGCTGACCTCATGCTGACGCATTAATTCAAATTCTGGATTTATTTTGATATAGTAAATTCTAGAATATAATTCAAATCTCAAATGCTTATAACTTTTATTCTGTAACTCCAAATGCAAAGTTTTATATATGAAAAATTATCAGAAAAATACACTCTATCCATTGGTACAGGTTTCATGCATGTTAAAACAAGTTAACTATGCTGAATAACCAGAATAAGAAATTGCACCATTAGGACTAACTCAAATGAGCTATCATTTGAATCCTTGGTTCAAATGAGTTCATCCCCTGTTATTTCAGCTTGCATTAGACCAACACACATCCATATTGCCATGTCATAGCATGCATCATATTGTTGCATATTGTCATGTGTGTATACTTTCGGTGTGCTTTCATGATAGGTTCTGCCCCCGAGGATAACCTCGACTACCCATCTAAAGGGCAGTACTCTACCCCAGTTCCATCAGGCAAGCAACCCGTTGATCATTTCGATACAAACCCATGTTCTCGCTTCTGCTCTCGTTTACTGCATTAAGACAACGCGATTCAAACTGTTGTGTGCTGCGGTAGTTGAACCCACTTCCTTTGCATGACCTGTCATTGCCACAGTAACTAGATGAAACCCACTAGTATGTGTAGGAGTTGATTGCGCCATGTTTGTGATTCCTACCATGCTATGCTTGCTATGCTTAGAGTTGTGTCAGGTCTGGCTCATCGGGATGATGAACTGGAGTGAAAGGCTGTGTTGGTTCGAGAGTGAAAGTGTTGAACACGATTTGGTAAAGGTATCGATGAGAGGCCATGTAGGAGTACATGGTGGGTTGTTTCATTGAAGCCGAACTTAAGAACTGAGATCTGTGTTTGTGATCCATGAAACAGTTACTACCACACATTGGGATCCTTAATTGACCCTCTCGGCTTCTTAACCACCCCTGTTCATAGTCCAGGAGTTGCAAGTAGTTTCTGGTGTTTGTAGCATGCTGGGGGCCGCACGCAACGCTGACCTTAGGGGTGGGTTGTGTTGCGGTAGGCACCGTGGCCCGGTGTACCGAGTGCCCGTTTGGTATCTCGGGAACCCTGCACACATCGTTCGGGGCTGTATGGGAAACCTCGGCCGGACTCCCTGCGGATGGAACCCGAATAGGCGATAAACCTGGACTAGGGACTTGAGTGTTTAGGTAGGCTGTGGCCGACACCCACGTTGGGCTTCCGCTTGAAGGTTGCCGAGTACATGTCGTGTAAACGACGATAAGTGGTGAGAGCGTGTGTGAAGAAGTACACCCCTGCAGGGTTAAGTATGATCTATTCGAATAGCCGTGTCCACGGAGAAGGACTTCTGGGTTACCTATATCAGTTCATAGACAAGTAAATGGATACTACTAAGAGTCTCAAGATAAGTGTGAGTATCGTGGATGGCCCTCTCAGGGATGACGAGAGAGGATCCACGGTGGAGTATTGTGATGGTGATTAGTGGACTCGTGTACGACAAATGCTTTACAAAGTGGTGTCACGTAGGATAGCTTAGCCAAGAGTCAAAGCTGGCTTGCTGCAAATAACTCCACTTCCTTCCTTGAGAATATGCATGTATGATAGGATTCTGTGGTAAGACTTGCTGAGTACTTTTGTACTCATGTTTGCTTAATCAATGTTTTTCAGAGGACTATACTACCCCCTCCGACGGATTCTATGTAGATATTGACTTCGACGAGTGAACTAGCCACCCAGGTGGCGATCTAAGACTTGTGAAGGGCCATTGTAGATAGAAAGGCTCCAACAAGCTTTCTTTCTTTCTAGAGTCTGTACTCAGACTAGTTTGCTTCCGCATGTGCTTGTATGATTGTATGACTTGAGTGTTGGGTCATGTGACCCCTACCTGTATGACTATGTTATGTATGGCTCCTCGGAGCCTCTTAAATAAAGTACTTGAGTTGTAGAGTTTTGTTGTGATGCCTTGTTGTATTTACTCGTATCGGGCATATTGCGTGTATGATTGAAATGCTTGGTATGAGTGGGATCCGACAATCTAGTTGTTTATCCTTGGCAGCCTCTCATATGGGGAAATGTAGTCTCGTGCTTCTGAGCGATAGTAGTCCGCTACAGCCCGGTTCACCGGAGTCCTGCTAGCCCAGCACTACTGCTTGGACACTTGACTGGCCGGCATGTGATTCATTTCGTTCCTATGTCTGTCCCTTCGGGGAAATGTCACGCGATGATATTCGGAGTCCTGTCTAGCCTGCTACAGCCCGGGATACCGGAGTCCTGTTAGCCCAGTGCTACAGCCCGAATTCATACGTTGATGACCGACATGCTCGAGGTGATTCATGTATGCCTGTCCCCATAGGTTAGTGCCGCTTTGGGTTCACAACTAGCCATGTCGGCCCGGGTTCTTTGTCATGTGGATGCTAGCGACACTATCATATACGTGAGCCAAAAGGCGCAAACGGTCCCAGGCCATGGTAAGGCGACACCCGTGGGAATACCGTGCGTGAGGCCGCAAAGTGATATGAGGTGTTACCAGCTAGGTCAATGTGACTTGGAATCGGGGTCCTGACAGCGTTGGCATCAGAGCAGGGCTGCCTGTAGGTTCGCTAAGCCAAACTGGTCGAAGTTGAGTCTAGAAATGCTTTAGTTATATGTAGGGGAATTGATTGTGGGAGGGAACGTAAGGTTCTTTTTACTTCTTTACCTTATGCCCTCTGATCTGAGTCATCCTCTTCTCATTCAACGTGTGTTTAGGACTAGGCTCTCTTCTTCTATCAGGTTCACGTGTTACTAATCCGTAGTAACTTATAGGATTGTTGGTTACATCCTCAGTTCAGTGCTACTAAATTTTAGTATGCTATCATTTGAACCAGAACCTTGATATGATGTTGTTGAGTGGATTTGCAATCTGATTTTAATGTCTCAAATCTGATTTTGAGCATTTACAGATGTTATGCTGCCCGATTTTCCCTAGGAATTCTAATGCCTTTGCATTGTGGCTGTGCTTTCAGATGGCCACCCGTCCCCAGAACCAAGTGGTTCGCCTGACCCGTTGCATTGATGTGTGCGGTCACACGGCCATGTTGGTTAGGGTGATGATTGAGTCTGGTTATCGATGGTATCCTGAATATACCGTCGAGGAGCAGTTTAGGGATTTCAATCAAAGTCAATACCTATGCACGGTCCGGATTTATCCATCTTATCCCGGAGCTACTGAGCCACTTCACTGTTCTTATGGGCTCGGAATCACTATTGGAATGTCTGTACAAGATGCAGCCTATTCCATGATGACTATTATTCGAGCCAGAACTGCCTTGCTGGGCAACACTGATTTTCGCTATATGCCAGCATCCCTCCCTGGGGCGCATGGCTACCTTCAGGGCTTGTACAGCGATGCATCCCATGAGGACTCACTCCTTCGCACTACTACTGAGTTGCTGGAGGACAAGGACCGTGAGAACCGGGCCTTGCGTATGGAGCTTTTTAATGCCCGTTCTGACCACTGGGCTACTCTGACTAGGTTTGCACCTGCCGTGCAAGCCGGATTTATGGACATGAGGGACTTGTACCCCGTGCGGGCGAGTCTGCCAGACTTTATGGAGTGGCGTGAGGTTGGAGGCATCACTCCTCCTCGTGGGCCTCGTCTGCCACCGTTTGTTGGTCCACGGCCACATCCGAGTCCTTATGGTCCACAGGACCCACAGGATTGTCTGTTTCCGGACGATCATGTTCCACTTCCAGGTCTGGGTGGTGACTTCTATGAGGACTACTATGGAGCTGCCTGAGATAGTAGTAGTATTCCTAGTATGGTAATAGTTGTGTTTCCACCGTCCTGCGTGACTCGTGGAATACGACTTAGTGTGTATCGTTCCGGAAGTGTAGAAAAATAATGTATAGGAGTTGGAATGCTTCCGATGAGATGTAACGCCTTCCCTTATAGTTGTACTCCGTCAGGCTTGTACTAAACTATGGATGGTGTGTATGACCGTTGGTATATATATATATGGCAGTTTTATATTACCATGTCATACGGATGAACATCTCTGCATTCCATGCTATCCATTACCTTCCGCACTTCCTTGTTAAATTCTGCCATCCTGGTTTAAACCTTTGCTTTGTCTCCCAGGATGGTCAACACTCGCAACACTCCTGCTGTTCCAGAGCAGGGAGAAGCCAGTGCAGCCAGAAATGTGAATCTGCCGCAACCGCCATCTTTGGCCGAGGTGATGCTGGAAGCAGAACGCAATAAGCGTGAAACCAACCGCTTATTGGAGCGGATTGAACAAAACACAGCACGCCAGCCAAGAAACGATGTGGTCTCACTCAACGACTTCGTTAAGCTGTATCCCCCAAAATTCAAATATTCCGTCGAGCCTCTCGACGCAGACGATTGGCTTCGCAGCATCCACCACAAGCTGCGTTCCGCCAACGTGGCTGAGGCTGACAAGGTTACCTTTGCCGCCTATCATCTTGAAGGCCCTGCTAGTCTCTGGTGGGAAAATTATGAGGCTATGCGTCCGGCTGGACAAGTTACCTCTTGGGCTGAATTCAGTGCCGCCTTCCGCGAGCATCATATTCCAGAAGGTCTTATGGACCGCAAACGTGAGGAATTCTGCAATTTCACCCAAGGTAGGCTGACAGTGGATGCCTACAGCCGTGAATTTGGGAGGTTAGCACGTTATGCCCCCGAAGAAGTTTCTACCGATGCCAAGAAGCAGGCAAGGTTCCGCAAGGGACTTAGCCCTGAGCTACGCCGAGATCTCCGTCTGCATGAGTGTACCTCTTTCCCGAAGCTAGTCAATAAGGCTATCAGCGCCGAGACTGGGCAGACTGATTTTGAGGCTTCACGCAAACACATCCGTGATTCTGGATCTTCATCCGGCTCTGGATCCCAGAAGCGCCGGGTTTGGGTTCCAAATACTGCTCTACCACCCAGGTTCACCCCGAGGCCATCCTCTGAGGCGCCTCGCCCCAACCAGCCGTATTTTCCACCCAAGACTTATGGAGGTCCCACTACTAATGCTGCTCCACGCCCAAATGTGATAACTTGCTTCAAGTGTGGAGAGACGGGCCACTATATCCGAGAGTGTCCCCAGAACAACCCCAATCAAGCTGGAAAGTCTGTTGGCCGCGGCAAGCCAGCAGGAAAGGTGCCCTATGCCAAACCAGTTGCCACCGCTCGTGGCCATGTCAACTATGTCTCTGCTGAAGAAACCTATGAGGATCCCAACGTCGTCC
>LR880970.1:457625579-457645575 GCA_904067115.1 Aegilops sharonensis
CTCCATGGCTCGTTGATACGCCTAGTTGATGTGAGACTATCTTCTCCCTTTTTGTCTTCTCCACAACCACCATCCTATTCCACATATAGTGCTATATCCATGGCTCACGCTCATGTATTGCGTGAAGATTGAAAAGGTTTTGAAAATTTTAAAGTATGAAACAATTGCTTGGCTTGTCATCGGGGTTGTGCTTGATTTAAATATTTCGTGTGGGGAAGATGGAGCATAGCCAGACTATATGATTTTGTAGGGATAACTTTCTTTGGCCATGTTATTTTGAGAAGACATAATTGCTTAGTTAGTATGCTTGAAGTATTATTATTTTTATGTCAATATGAACTTTTGTCTTGAATCTTTCGGATCTGAATATTCATACCACAATCAAGAAGATTTACATTGAAATTATGCCAAAGTATCACTCCACATCAAAAATTCTCTTTTTATCATTTACCTACTCGAGGACGAGCAGGAATTAAGCTTGGGGATGCCTGAAACGTCTCCAACGTATCTATAATTTTTGATTACTCCATGCTACTTTATCTACTGTTTTTTACTATATTGGGCTTTATTTTCCAATTTTATATTATTTTTGGGACTAACCTATTAACCGGAGGCCTAGCCCAGAATTGTTGTTTTTTTTGCCTATTTCAGTGTTTCGAAGAAACAGAATATCAAACGGAGTCCAAATGGAATGAAACCTTCGGAAACATGATTTTCTCACCGAACGTGATCTAGGGGACTTGGACCCTACTCCAAGGAACGAAAGAGGCAGTCACGAGGGTGGGGGGCGCGCCCCCTGCCTCGTGGGCCCCCCAAAGCTCCACCGAGGTACTCCTTCCTCCTATATATATCTACGTACCCCCAAACGATTAGATACAGAGCCAAAAACCTAATTCCACCACCGCAACTTCCTGTATCCACGAGATCCCATCTTGGGGCCTGTTCCGGAGCTCCGCCGGAGGGGGCATCCACCACGGAGGGCTTCTACATCATCACCATAGCCCCTCCGATGAAGTGTGAGTAGTTTACTTCAGACCTTCGGGTCCATAGCTAGTAGCTAGATGTCTTCTTATCTCTTTTTGGATCTCAATACAATGTTCTCCCCCTCTCTCGTGGAGATCTATTCGATGTAATCTTCTTTTTGCGGTGTGTTTGTTGAGATCGATGAATTGTGGGTTTATGATCCAGATTATCTATGAATAATATTTGAATCTTCTCTGAATTCTTTTATGTATGATTGGTTATCTTTGCAAGTCTCTTCGAATTATCCGTTTGGTTTGGCCAACTAGATTGGTAGTTCCTGCAATGGGAGAAGTGTTTAGCTTTGGGTTCAATCTTGCGGTGTCCTTACCCAGTGACAGAAAGGGTTGCAAGGCACGTATTGTATTGTTGCCATCGAGGATAACAAGATGGGGTATTTATCATATTGTATGAATTTATTCCTCTACATCATGTCATCTTGCTTAAGGCGTTACTCTGTTTTTAACTTAATACTCTAGATGCATGCTGGATAGCGGTCGATAAGTGGAGTAATAGTAGTAGATGCAGAATCATTTCGGTCTACTTGTCTCGGACGTGATGCCTATATACATGATCATACCTAGATATACTCATAACTATGCTCAATTATGTCAATTGCTCAACAGTAATTTGTTCACCCACCATAGAATACTTATGCTCTTGAGAGAAGCCACTAGTGAAACCTATGGCCCCCGGGTCTATTCTCATCATATCAATCTCCATCACTTTAATACTTGCTTTGTTTTTACTTTGCCTTTTACTTTTCACTTTGCATCTCTATACCAAAAATACCAAAAAATTATTTATCATCTCTATCAGATCTCACTCTCGTAAGTGACCGTGAAGGGATTGACAACCCCTAATCGCGTTGGTTGCGAGGAGCTATCGTTTTGTGCAGGTACGAGGGACTTGTGCATGGCCTCCTACTGGATTGATACCTTGGTTCTCAAAAACTGAGGGAAATACTTACGCTACTTTGCTGCATCATCCTCTCCTCTTCGGGGAAATCCAACGCAGTGCTCAAGAGGTAGCACCCTTCACGAGAGCCGTGTCGCCGAACTGCTAGACTCGTCCTCGGCCATGGACTCCGTACCACCCGCGCCCATACCTATCGAATCCGATTGGGCGCCGATCGTGGAGTTCACCTCCGCAGATATCTTTCAGCACTCGCCCTTCGGCGACATGCTGGACTCACTAAAATCTCTCTCCCTGTCTGGAGAACCACGGCCGAACTATGTCCGGCTAGAGTGGGACGCGGACAATGAAGAAATTCAATCCCCACCCACCACCCACTTCGTAGCCACTGTCGATGATTCAACCGACATGCTCGACTTTGACTCCGAAGACGTCTATGGTATGGACACCGATGCCGGAGACGAACAGGAACCACTGCCCACAGGGCACTGGACCGTCACCTCATCATATGACGTATATATGGTGGATACACCCAAAGAAAATAATGACGAGGATGCAGCGAAAGATAGCTCCCACGACAAGCGATCAAAACGGCGCCGTAGGCGCCGCTCTAAATCCCGCCTTGGCAAAAACAGCGACAACAGCGCAACAAGAAGCCAAATTGACTCAGTGATAGAGCAGGGTAAGCCAGCGGATGACGAACAAAGTGCGGAGCCGCTGTCCGAGCATGGCTACGCCGAGCATCAAGACAACCAACCCGTCTCCGGTCAGGAGAACAGTCCGGACGACGAGGAGCACATCATCCTGGAAAGGCAGCTGGAGCAAGAAAGGCTTATGACCACTGCAAGAAGTCTGAAGAAGCTGAAACAAACGCTCAATGCCGCACAAAACACATTCAATAGTAGATGGAATAAAGTGCTCGACACGGCAGAAAAGTATGGTGGCAGTCACCCCACGAAGAGCTACCCAAAGCGGAAGCTACTGCCAGAGTTCGACGACGAGGCCTTCGAACCCTCACAGCCAAAAAACAAAACCGCCGATCGGTCGGATCGACGACCTCGTGGCCGCGATAGGGCAGCCAACGAAGCTGCACATAATTCAGTACATGACCGACGCGAGGACTCGCATCAATGGGCCAGGGCAACCAGATCCATCTACGGATCAAGGAAACGCGCTCCAGCACTCAGCCAACACCAAATACCACAACCGTCTGAACGCCATGGCACAACCAAATATAGGGGTGCCGCACACCCCCTATGTTTCTCAGACGAGGTATTAGACCACGAATTTCTAGAAGGGTTCAAACCAGTTAACATAGAGGCATACGACGGAACCACACACCCTGGGGTCTGGATCGAGGACTTCATCCTCCATATTCACATGGCTCGTGGAGACAATCTCCACGCCATCAAATACTTACCCCTCAAGCTCAAAGGACCAGCTCGACAATGGCTGAAAAGCCTCCCCAAGAATTCCATTGGAAGTTGGGAGGAGCTCGAGGACGCCTTCCGGACTAACTTTCAAGGGACTTATGTCCAACCCCCGGACGCCGATGATTTGAGTCATATAATTCAACAGCCCGGAGAGTCAGCCCGGAAGCTTTGGAATAGGTTTCTCACTAAGAAGAACCAAATTGTCGACTGTCCGGATGCTGAAGCCCTAGCAGCTTTCAAGCACAACGTTCGAGACAAATGGCTTGCCAGACACCTTGGCAAAGAAAAGCCGAGAACAATGGCAGCCCTAACAAGCCTCATGACCCGCTTTTGCGCAGGCGAGGACGGCTGGTTAGCTCGCAGCAGCACCAGCGACCCAAGCACATCCAAGGTCCGGGACTGCAATGGAAAACCGATACGCAGTAAAAACAAGCGCCGGAATAAACAAGACATCCCAGACAACACGGCGGTAAACGCCGGATTTAGCGGCTCTTGACCGGGTCAGCGGAAAAAGCCCTCTAAATGCAATAGAGATGAACCGACCGGCCTAAACAAAATTCTAGACAAACTATGTCAGATCCACGGCACCCCCGGCAAGCCTGCAAATCATACCCACAGAGATTGCTGGGTCTTCAAGAAGGCTGGCAAGCTAAATGCCGAACACAAGGGGGGGACACTTCGAGCGAGGACGAGGATATGCCTCGCCAGCAAGACACTGGGGAACAGAAAAAATTCCTGCCAGCAGTCAAAACAGTAAATGTTATCCACGTGACAAAAAGGAGAGGCAAATACGCACTCTGAAATACACAAGCCATAGAGCCCGTCACCCATGAGTCCTGCCACTGGTCAGCCTGCCCGGTCACTTTCGATCGCAGGGGTCACCTAATAGGTATCCGGCAGGAAGGATCAGCCGCCTTGGTGCTAGACCCAATACTAAACGGATACCACCTTACACGAGTCCTTTTGGACGGCGGCAGTAGTCTAAATCTGATATACCAGGACACTGTCCGCAAAATGGGGATAAACCCAACAAACATCAGATACAGTAATACTACCTTCAGGGGAGTAATACCAGGCACAGAGGCTCGCTGCACGAGCTCTCTAGTACTAGAGGTTGTGTTCGGCTCGCCCGACAACCTCCGGAGCGAAAGGTTAACCTTCGACATTGCTCCATTCCGAAGCGGCTATCAAGCACTACTCGGACGAGAGGCTTTCGCCTGTTTCAATGCAATACCACATTATGCTTTACTCCAACTTAAAATGCCCAGTCCGCGCGGCACCATCACAATACATGAAAATGTTGAGCATTTGTTCCGAGCAGAAGAACGCACGGCTGCTTTAACAGCCGAACACTAGACGGCCTCATCACCAGAGACGATGACCGGTTAATCATTGGATAGATATTGGTTCGATGGTTACACCCGTATAGACGGTACCAGGGGCTTCACCACAATAAGTCGGCTCATCTTTACCCATCTCAAATTTTTTCATGGTTTATTTATAATAACCAAATTTTTGCACAACAACTTTTCACTAAGCACCTCTCTTTTATAGATGACGATCGTGCTACACCCGTCCAGGATACGGCACAATAGAGACACAGGCGCAGACGTGCAACAGGGACCCGTACAAAGGTTTCTCTTTAGATTAAGACCATGCGTAAACCTTTTTACTGTCTTTTGTTGTTCACATCCTTCGGATTCTCAATACAACCAAGAAGGATGCTGACGTCTTGGCATGTGGCCACGTCAGAATATTGCTCATACCTGGACACTATAGGTTCATTATCCAAGGGCATCACCTAAGCCCAGTATATGTTTCAAAGACCGAACACCTTAGGGAGTGTTCGGCGTCGCGAGTTAGGCCTTATATGCATCAGCTCCGAATCATGTCTTTGGTCAAATGTTGGGTTTGCCTGGCTCCTGTGTTTTGCTACCTTACGTTCCGCTCTATCGGCTAAGGTGGCACCAGGAGGGCTACTGCGATTGTGCCCTGGCTAGCCCGGACGAGCACCTCAGTAGAGAAAGCCGAAAACTTACTGTCATGATAAAGCGAGAGACTGGTCAACCACTCGATGACTTATCAGAATCTCCGGGATTCCTCCGCATTAACGAAGGGCCGTTTCCCGGCCAGGCATGACCGCGCGTATTCGGATGAGCGCGGAGCCACCAGGGGATATATAGTAGCCCTACTGTCAAAATCCTATGGCTAAGTGAAAGTGTTAAAGCAATATAGTACGATTGCCTAGTTCGCTGCGCTATCACCTTCTTAATGGACCAAGACGTTGGATCAAGTGTGAACACGCGTCTCCTGCGAACACCCCCGAATTATATGCGTGGGGGCTGAAGCCGACGACTGCAAACTTTTAGGTTATATAAACATATACATAAACGGCCGCACAGGAGGCATCATAACACTTTTAGGCAAAAGTATAAAAAGACTTTATATAATTTAGTAAAACATTGTTTTTAATAGGAATACATGTCATTCAAACATAATATTATTCGACACTGCGCTTCTATTGAACGAGCACCGTCAAGGACCTCATCAAAATAGTGCTCGGCAGCTACTCGGCTAATTGCCGAACTAGGGGCTGCAATTGCGGTGGCGTCCATCTCCGTCCAGTGCGTTTTGACACGGGCAAGCGCCATCCACGCACCCTCGATGCACGCCGACCTCTTCATAGCATCGATGCGCGACACAGCACCAAGGAACTGCTGCACCAAACTGAAGTAACTGTTCGGCCTTGGCACTACCGGCCACAGGTGATCCACAACAGACCTCATGGCGAGTCCGGACAACCTATGCAGCTTGGCCCATTCTGCCATCCGCTCATTCAGAGGAAGCGGACGCGCTGGACCATTAAATTGCGACCAGAATAGCTTCTCCACTTCGCGATCTCTTTGATCTTTGAAGAACTCAGCCGCATCAGCAGCACTCGCTGCCAAATCCAGATAGGCGTCTGCAGAACTCCACAGCCGGTCCAGAGGAGCATACTTAGGATCTATGAACTTCATCCGCAGCATAAAGGGCTTCCCAGCCGCGATATCCCCAGCCTGACGTAGCTCCTCCTTCATCGCGCTAATTGTAGAGCGGGATTCCTTGGCTGCTACCATGACCTTCTCCAGCTCCGTAGCCCTCGCTTGGCTTTCCTTCTGAAGAAGCCGGTATCGGTCGGCGTCATCACTTAAATCAATGGCCATCTTGGCCATCTTCTCCTTACTTTGGCAATGGGCAGCTTGTTCGGCCCTCAGCTCTTCAGCCGCCTTTAGAGCGGCCGCATCACTATTCCTGGCTTGCTTTTTGGCTCGGGCAAGTTCCGCCCGAAGGGTCTCCACTGCCGCAGCTCCATCTGCATTTCACAACATGTTCAAGATACTGGCATCACGCTCCTCTTACCATATGTTGAAATCCGGAGATACTACATCACGCTCCTCAAGCCGCTTGTTGACAAGCACAATGTCGGCATCTGCCGCATCAAGTCGCCGCGTTAGCTCGGCAACCTCACAAGTCCGGCTAGCCACCGGACCTCCTGCCACATGCATATGAAGACGACTGGATTATTACCTGCGACTATGATCCTCTGTTTACCGCCGTTTCCGACGGCAACCAGAGTCTCAGGGGCTACCATCTGCATAGGGCACGTTTTAAACATGTGCGGTACTGTAAAAAATACACGTCACTTTGTGTACCTCAAACCTTTCAGCAGACTCATAAAGGCTTCATGCAACCCGCTTTCTGCGGATGAAACCCTCTCAACCACCACGCCCATTAGCGCATGGTGCGCTTCTGAGATAGCCGCCTACTCTAGCAGATCCTTCAGTGCATCCGACCGCATGACGGGCGGAGCCGGACCCTTCCGGTTGCTCTCTTCAAGAGCCGGATACTGAGGACTTCGGGTGGCCAGAGAATCACCCTCTGGCCTTGCCGGATCGGGAGAAACCCTCCGAGACGACACCTCGGGGTCGCCTGCCTCGTAAGGTGGGATGGCGTGGGGAGGCGTTTCGCTCTCCATCATCTCCGGAGGAAGATCCCCCGAAGACGAACTCTGCCGAGAAGGGTCACGATCCGGACTACAAGACGGATGTTTCGGTTATTTTCCTCAGAAGTAAAGTAGGATGTTTTTTTACTATTAAACCCTTTCTTTTACTTACAGCTCGATGGAGGGCTGATCCCCTTGCGGGCACTGTATGGCCGGGGTATCCCCTGGGCCAGGACCCTCTGGCGAAGATTTCTTCCCCCGTTTAGAGACTATTATCTCCGGGCCTTCAGAGGCGGTCCTTTTCCTTCCTTGGGGAGAGGGAGCTTTGGCTTCTTCTCCCCGGTTGTCCGCCTTCGCGGAGGCGTCAGCCTCTTTCTTCCCACCTTTATCCTCCCCTGAGGGCGCTTGGTAAGGCGCAAGCTCCAACATCCGGACTAGTACCGGATCCGATGAGACCTCGGGGAGGGGGGCCGGGCACCTGATCATCTTCGCCTTTGCTATCCAGTCCTGGTCAAAGAGCGACTTTTCAGAATGATGTCGTGATGAATAGAAATACAGCGTGTTCGGCCATGGGGCGACTTACTTGGGTATCTGGACGATTGCAGCTCAGACCCGCGTCCTCGGTGGAATCCAGACACATTACTTGCGGTCTGAAGTACAATTTGTACATCTCCTTGGGCGTCATGCCGAGGAAGTGCTGAATAGCTCGCGGTCCCTCCGGATTGAATTCCCACAGACGGAGGGGACGGCGTTTACAGGGCAGGGTTCGGCGAAGTAACATTACTTGAGTTACTGTGACCAGATCAATATCCCTTTCGAGAAGATCTCGGATGCGGCACTGCAGTATGGGCACGTCCTTCGCTGGCCCCCAGTCTAGCCCCTTGTTGATCCATGACGTTAGTCGTGGAGGGTGACCCGAGCGAAAGGCAGGTGGGGCCACCCATTTGGTACCCCTGGGAGCTGTGACATAAAACCATTCTTGTTGCCATAAGCTGGACACCTCCTAGAAAGAACCCTCGGGCCATGGGGCGTCGGTGCTTTTGCTTATTACAGCACCTCCGCATTCTGCATATCTCCCCTCGGTTGTCTTCGGCTCCACTTGGAAGGTCTTGAGCCACAGGCCGAAGTGAGGGGTGATGCGGAGAAAAGCTTCGCACACGACGATAAAAGACGAGATGTGGAGAATAGAATCCGGAGCTAAATCATGGAAGTCCAGCCCGTAATAGAACATGAGCCCCCTCACGAAGGGATCCAGAGCCAGGCCTAGCCCTCGAAGGAAGTGAGATATGAATAGTACGCTCTCGCCGGGTTTGGGAGTAGGTATGACCTGCCCTTGAGCAGACAGCCGGTGCGCAATCTCGCCGGTCAAGAACCTGGCCTCTCTTGACTTTCTGACGTCTTCCTCCGTAACGGAGGAGGGCATCCACTGACCTTGAAGGTTGGATCCGGACATGGTTGAAGTTCTGGAGCGCCTGACCTGAGCTTTGGGTGTTGGAACTCGAGGCGAGGGAGGGATTCGATTTAGTTTGAGGAATAAAAAAGGATAGGCCTTGGTCTCTTTATAAAGAGGGTGATTACCAGGCGTCCTCCTCGTGACCGTTCGGGACTTACCTATAATCGAGGAGTCATACCAGCAGGCACGATTGGGTTACCCACGCCCGTATTGATGAGAATCTTGTGATAAGGGGACACGATCTCTGCTTCGACAAGACATGCCAAGGAAACCGCCTCGCGATATGCGCCAAGGTTGGTCGAAAAACACGGTTCGATAATAACCGGGCCATGGCATGATGTCATGGTATCAAATACGTCAGCAGGTCAGATTTGTGAATATTATTCTCTCTACGGTGGAATGTGGAACTTGTTTTGCAGAGCCGGACACTATCCTTGTGTTCAAGATCTTCTATGGAGTATTCGGAGGAGGAACCCGCCTTGCAATGCCGAAAACAATCTGCGCGCCGGACTCATCGTCATTGAAGCCTGGTTCAGGGGCTACTGAGGGAGTCCTGGATTAGGGGGTATCCGGACAGCCGGACTATATCATTTGGCCGGACTGTTGGACTATGAAGATACAAGATTGATGTCGGTGTCAAAACCGGTGGATCTCGGGTAGGGGGTCCCGAACTGTGCGTCTAGGCGGATGGTAACAGGAGACAAGGGACACGATGTTTTACCCAGGTTCGGGCCCTCTTGATGGAGGTAAAACCCTACGTCCTGCTTGATTGATATTGATATTGTGAATGTTTACAAGAGTGGATCTACCACGAGATCAAGGAGGCTAAACCCTAGAAGCTAGCCTATGGTATGATTGTAAGGGTTGTTTTTCTGTCCTACGGACTAGAGCCATCCAGTTTATATAGACACCGGAGAGTGCTAGGGTTACATAGAGTCGGTTACAATGGTAGGAGATCTACATATCCGTATCGCCAAGCTTGCCTTCCACGCCAAGGAAAGTCCCATCCGGACACGGGGCGAAGTCTTCAATCTTGTATCTTCATAGTCTTGGAGTCCGGTCGACGATGATAGTCCGGCCGATGATAGTTCGGCTGATGATGGTAGTCCGGCTATCCGGACACCCCCTAATCCAGGACTCCCTCAGTAGCCCCTGAACCAGGCTTCAATGACGATAAGTCCGGCGTGTATATTGCTTGGCATTGCAAGGCGGGTTCCTCCTCCGAATGATAGAAGATTGTGAACACCAGGATAGTGTCCGGCTCTGCAAAATAAATTCCACATTCCACCGTAGAGAGAATAATATATACACAAGTTCAATCTGCTGACGTTTTCTGCGGCATGACGTCACGCCACTACCAAGCCATTATTTAAATTGTTTTTTACTTTACCACCTCAGCGCATTTAGCGAAGCGGTTCCCTTGGCACGTCTTGTCGAAGAAGAGATCGTGTTCCCCCTTAATCCAGGATTCTCATCAATACGGACGTGGGTAACCCAACCGCGCCATTGATGGTGACGCTTGGGGGATAAGCGAGTTTTACCAGGCCGGTGGGGGACGCGTAGACTTCGCCCGCCCATATAAGGGATAAGGATTCACCTTTTCACCTACGCCTTCTTCCTCCTTTGCTTATCCATCTCCGCGCACTCGAGCTCCAGCGCCCCAGTTCGCGCATCTCGTCTCAACCTTCTCCGACCATGTCCGGAGCGGGAGGTAAATGGTTGGCCTCCACCGTTAAGGAGGAGCAAATCGCCAAACTGCGCGGCGCCGGATACCTCTCCGGCGACATCGTGCACCGGCTGCCCGACGAGGGGCAGCTCATCCCCACCCGCAGGCCCCATGAGAGGGTCGTTTTCCTTCCCCACTTCCTCCGCGGACTGGGCCTTCCACTTCACCCCTTTGTCAGGGGGCTCATGTTCTACTACGGCCTGGATTTCCATGATCTGGCGCCGAACTTCATCCTCAACATCTCGGCGTTTATCGTCGTGTGCGAGGCCTTCCTCTGCATCCAGCCCCACTTCGGCTTGTGGCTCAAGACCTTCAATGTCAAGCCGAAGGTAGTGAAGGGCACTCAAGCGGAGTGCGGAGGCGCCATGTTGGGCAAGATGCCCAACGTCCTTTGGTTCGAAGGGGCCTTCGTGGAATCCGTCAAGGGGTGGCAATCGGGGTGGTTCTATATCACCGAGCCGCGTGACCCTACATGGGCGGTGGCCCCCGAATTCAGATCTGGTATCCCCACGCAGCTCACCTCCTGGAAAGAGAAGGGCTTGCTGTGGGGTGATTCGGAGGAGCTGACGGGACTCCAAGCCTGTATCCAGAAGCTGGTGAAGAAGCTCAGGCTGGTTAACGTGGTCTAAGTCATGCTCGTCCGCCAGATTCTCCCATGCCAAGAGCGGGCATTCAATCTGTGGGAGTTCGATCCGGAACAGCACCAGGCGCTGAGGAAAGTCCCATCCGGATCGCCAAGCTTGCCTTCCACGCCAAGGAAAGTCCCATCCGGACACGGGGCGAAGTCTTCAATCTTGTATCTTCATAGTCTTGGAGTCCGGTCGACGATGATAGTCCGGCCGATGATAGTTCGGTTGATGATGGTAGTCCGGCTATCCGGACACCCCCTAATCCAGGACTCCCTCAATTGAAGACTTCGTCTCGTGTCCGGATGGGACTCTCTTAGTGTGGAAGGCAAGCTTGGCGATACGGATATGTAGATCTCCTTCTGTTGTAACCGACTCTGTGTAACCCTAGCCCCCTCCAGTGTCTATATAAACCGGAGGGTTTAGTCCGTAGGACAACAACAATCATACCATAGGCTAGCTTCTAGGGTTTAGCCTCTACGATCTCGTGGTAGATCAACTCTTGTAATACTCATATTCATCAAGATCAATCAAGCAGGAAGTAGGATATTACCTCCATAGAGAGGGCCCGAACCTGGGTAAACATCGTGTCCCTTGCCTCCTGTTACCATCCGCCTTAGACGCACAGTTCGGTACCCCCTTACCGAGATCCGCCGGTTTTGACACCGACAACATGCCTCTACTATGGTGGCTAGCTCTACTTATATAGGCCCTGGTCCTCTTCCCAAATATCGAGCGGGGAGGGAGCCAACAACGGCTGGCAAATTTGAAGGGGGACAGTTAGTACAAGCTATCCTGACAAAAGTGGTCTTCGCCTGCGAAAAGCTATGGTGGTGACGCCGTCTTGGGCTCCACGATGACCTCCGTCTTGCCGTCCTCCTGGTCTTGGTCTCATTGCACCAATATAGCAACCTTTGCCCGATGCCTCGGTACTCTTCGCCTGCGCTGGCCTCCTTAGCACCAAAGAGGAAATAAGGACACTGCACGCGCTGGCACCCGCCTGGTGCCGTTCGTCATGGCTCATGTCACGAGAGCCTCGTGAGGTTTGCCCCACCTTGATATCTCCGCTCCTCGCGAGCCTGCCTGGCTAGGCTACTCCAGAGGAGGTCTTGCATCGTCCGCCTCGCGAGGCTTGGACTCTCGCGAGGGTCTTGGATGCCTTGTTGATGAAGATGGCCCGTACGGCCCGCTTGCTTAGCCACGCCGTGGGCCGCAGCCAGGCAAGTCTGGGGACCCCCATTCCCAGAACGCCAACAGGGCCGAGTTTGACTTTTGGTTTGGGATATATGTGGATATGATAAAGTGGTTGAGGGCTTTGGAGCATATCACTAAGCACTTTGAGCAAGCAAGCCATTAAGCAACACCTCATCCCCTCTTGATAGTATTGGCTTTTCCTATTGACTCAATGTGATCTTGGATCACTAAAATAGAAAATGTAGAGTCCTGAGCTTTGAGCTTGAGCCAATATTTTGTCCTTATCATCTTGAAGGGGTTCCACATCCTCTTGTCCATGCTACTCCACTGTTGGACTTATCTGAAATATACTAGATGAAAGCATTAGTCCAACAAGAGATATGTTGACATTAATTACCAAAATCACCAAGGGAGCACTTGTGCTTTCAATCTCCCCCTTTCTGGTAATTGATGACAACATACATCAAAGCTTTAGATAAAGATATAGAGAATAACAAGTAAAGCTTTGGAAAGACATGTAACATGCATAGGCTCCCCCTACATGTATGCAATCATGTGAATATGGAACATAAGAGCATATGAGTGCATAATCATGACAGAGCAAGCAATGAGTTACATGTATCTTGGCTATATGCATCAGAGCAAATGGTGTGAATATAGGAAATGTACCTTCATGCTCATGAGTCCTTCTTGCAAATAGTATGTACATCAGCAAGATATCCTCATGCACATGAGTGTGATGCATATACTTACCTTGTGGTCTTGAGTTGGCTTAGAAAGGGATGAACCTGAGTAAACAAGGTTAGATAACACAGATACATCTAGTAGCCAGAGCAAACAAAAGGAACCACAAGAGTACCAAGATTGGGATGACATGTAGAGTGTGAGCATTGAATACTCTATTAGATATATACATGTCCCCAAAAGGTAAATATATGCAATAAATTCGAAGATTTTCTTCCCTTAGATGTCTTGCTCCCCCTGAATCTTATATGGGATACTGGGAGAAGATAGGGAACAAAAAATCAGAGCAAAGAAAATACACAAATAACATGAACATGTCTTTCCCCTTTAAATACATGTATCTTCTCTCCTTTTGAACACCGAGCATATGGGGTATGAAATTCTTCTCTCCCCCTGTCTTTCTCTCCCCTTCTTGAAGGATTAAGCTTTGATGTGAACTCTCTCTCCCCCTTTGACATCAATTTCCAAGAAGGGATCCTCTGGAGTGTGTGTCAAAATAGGTTTGGTCCTTGAGTCACAAAGCAAAGCGGCGTATAAGATGTGATGCTGGTAGAGGACAAGAATCATTGAGTGGAGTTGGAGCAAAAAGGAATGCAGGATCAAGTGGCAAGTTGTTTTGTCTGCAGTGAAATCGGTTGCACCGAGGTGTGTGCTTCGGTTGCATCGAAAGGATTCGGTTGGATCGAAAGCAACAGATCAGTGTGACCGAGTTCATCACAGAGAAAGCACTTGTCACCTCAGCTCACTAGGCAAGTAAGATCTCACAAGGATTTGCAATGAATTGGCTGAAGAATTTGCAGGGAAATAGATGCAGGGAAAGCAGAACAAAACAACGAAAAAGAAAATATAGATGAAGTTTTTTTTTGATAAAATAGAAAAAAATATGCAAGGGATGAATGCAAAGAACAAATGCAAGAATTCAGAGTAACACTAGAGAACTTCATCTAGAATTGGGCGGTGACAAAGTCACCTATGTTAGAGTATATTGACTAAGGAGTCAAGTGAGAACACTTGATCATAAGTCATCTCATCGTTTAAGCTCAAAATGGGGTTACCATTTTCCGTTTAAGCATTTGATGTATTCTCATATTGTTGAGTTGCTTTGACCCATGTCTTGGGGTAAAGCTTCTTTAAGATGGAATATCATACCTTGGGTGGTGGTGTTGATCTTAGTCATGTAGTGGAACTTGTGTGGGTTGCTCGAGATTGATGTAGCTCATCAAGAGTTGGGAGCACCACTTGGAAGTGAGTTCATCTACCTACATGGGTTAGATTTGCAAGGAAGAGCACTTGTGTATCCAAAATGACAATCATGAAATTTTATATCAAAAGAAATTTGATATATAGAGTTGGTCAAAGGATATGTTGAAGGATTTCATGCTTCCTTGTCATCAACCACCATTGTGTAGAGACTTGGTGATGTTGAGATTGCTCAAGATGTGAGTGAGTTGCAATCTCATAGATTTAGATTCATCCAAGTACCTACAAGGGTTAGATAACATGCAAGGGTGCAAATATATCCTGGACATATGAATATCATCATGAGAGAAATGTCAAGGATTAGTCATAGATTCATGCCTTGCATGTATCCAAATGGAGTTCCTACTCCAAGTTTGAAGCATCAATGATGTTCAATTCTCCTCTCAAATGGCAAAAGACTTTCTCATCAAGCAGTTTGGTAAATATATCTGCCAATTGCTTATTGGTACGAACATGCTTAAGATCAATGTCCCCTTTAGTAACATGATCTCGAATGAAATGATGACGAACTTCAATATGCTTAGTTCGAGACTGTTGCACGGGGTTGTGAGCAATCTTAATAGCACTTTCATTGTCACAAAGCAATGGAACATGTTTCACATTGATCCCATAATCTTTAAGAGTTTGGGTCATCCAAAGTAATTGAGCACAACATGAATCGGCGGCAATGTATTCTGCTTCGGCGGTGGATAAGGATACCGAGTTTTGTTTCTTGGAAGACCAAGACACAAGGGATCTACCAAGAAATTGACAAGTACCCGAAGTGGAATTTCTATCAACCTAGTCTCCGGCATAGTCCGAGTCGGAATAGCCAACAAGATCAAAAGAGGACCTCTTAGGATACCAAATGCCAAAATTTGGTGTATGTATTAAGTATCTTACTATCCTTTTCACAGCCTTAAGATGACATTCTTTGGGGGCCGCTTTATATCATGCACACATGCACACACTTAGAATAATATCAGGATGAGAGGCACATAGACATAACAATGATCCAATCATAGAGCGATAAACCTTTTGATCAACCGGTTTACCATCCTTAGTCAAGTCAAGATGTCCACTAGTAGGGATGGGAGTTTTCATACCTTTGCTTTCTTGCATGTTGAACTTCTTGAATAAGTCCTTGGTGTACTTTGTTTGAGAAACAAAGGTGCCTTCCTTAGTTTGCTTGATTTGCAAACCAAGAAAGAACTTGAGTTCACTCATCATAGACATTTCAAACTTCTTTGACATTAGCTTTCCAAACTTTTCACTAAAATGAGGGCTAGTCGAACCAAATATGATATCATCAACATAAATTTGGCATACAAATAATTCACCATTAACACTTTTAGTAAAAAGAGTATAATCTATTTTTCCAATCTCAAAGCCTTTTTCAATAAGGAACTTGGTCAAGCATTTATACCATGCTCTAGGAGCTTGCTTAAGACCATAAAGAGCTTTGTGAAGTTTGTAAACATGATCGGGTTTCTTTGGATTGACAAAGCCGGGAGGTTGTTTAACATAAACTTCCTCCTCAATTTCACCATTTAGAAAAACACTTTTAATGTCCACTTGGTATAAAGTGATATCATGGTGATTATCATAGGCAAGTAAGATGTGGATGGACTCAAGTCTAGCAACGGGGGCATATGTCTCACCGTAGTCCATACCTTCGACTTGAGTGTAGCCTTGGGCGACTAGACGAGCTTTGTTGCGGATGACTTGACCATCTTCATCTTGCTTGTTGGGAAACACCCATTTGGTACCAGTGATGTTGTGGTTGTTGTCGGGCTTCTCGACCAATGTCCACACTTGATTTCTTTCAAAGTTGTGTAGCTCTTCATGCATGGCATTTATCCAATCCGGATCTTCCAATGCTTCTTCAACCTTCATAGGTTCAATACTAGAGATGAATGAGTAATGTTCACAAAAGTTGGCCAAACGAGTTTTAGAGCGAGTGATTCTCCCGGTTTGGATATCGTTGTATATTTGCTCGACGGGATGGTCTTTGGCGACTCTTGCTCGAACTCGTGGGAGCTTTTGCTTGGGTCGGGGTGGAACATCTTCTTCATCATCTCCTTCTTCTTCTTGGCCTTCTTCATTGTTGGCGTTGGCGTTCTCTTGTCGCGGTGGAGAAGGAGGTTGTTGATGTTCATCTTGGTTCACTTCCTCGTTTTCTTTGTCTTGGTGTGTCCCGCTTGTGGATGCTTCCGTATCAACTCTTGGTTCACCTTGTCGTGAGGTAGAAGCTTCCACTTGGATGGACGAGGTACTCTCCTTCACCTCCTTTGGACGAATCTTGCCAATGGACAAGTATTGGATTTCTTCCGAAGGGTCTTTGTCTCCTACATCAATTGGCAATTGCTCTACTTGCGAGCCGTTAGATTCATCAAACTTCACATCTACCGTCTCTTCAACCTTTCGGGTGAAACTGTTGTAGACACGGTAAGTGTGAGAGTTTGAGCCATAACCAAGTAGGAAACCCTCATGAGATTTAGGAGCAAATTTAGGACGACAATGCTTATCAAGAATGTAACACTTTGAGCCAAATACTCGAAAGTATCCAACTTGGGGTTTGTTACCGGTGAGGAGCTCATATGCCGTCTTGCCGAGTAGCTTGTGAAGATACAAGCGATTTGTTGCACGACAAGCTGTCTCAACCGCTTCCGCC
Organism: Aegilops sharonensis; assembly: GCA_904067115.1. Taxonomy (NCBI): domain Eukaryota; kingdom Viridiplantae; phylum Streptophyta; class Magnoliopsida; order Poales; family Poaceae; genus Aegilops; species Aegilops sharonensis. The sequence continues at coordinate 457,642,586 of LR880970.1, forward strand.
CAAAAGTGTTTTGGAGTCTTGTACTCATCAAGCATCGTTCTTGCCATCTCAATAAGAGTTCGGTTCTTCCTCTCAACAACTCCATTTTGTTGAGGCGTATACATAGACGAGAACTCGTGTGAGATCCCCTCTTCATCAAGAAAGGTGTCCACATTTGCGTTCTTGAAATCCGTTCCATTGTCGCTGCGAACCTTCTTGATCTTCACTTCTAATTGATTTTGGGCCTTCCTAGCGAAGCTCTTGAAGATCTTTTGGACCTGCGATTTATCATCAAGAAAGAACACCCACGTAAATCTTGAAAAATAATCAACTATGACTAGAACAAATGAGTTACCACCGATACTCTTGTAGGCATTGGGACCAAAGAGATCCATATGAAGTAGCTCGAGCGGTGTTCTTGTGGTCATAATGTTCTTCAAAGGGTGACTTCCTCCAACTTTTTTTCCTACTTGACAAGCAGTACACAGTCTATCCTTGTCAAATATAACATCTTTCACTCCAAGGATATGATTTCCTTTAATAAGCTTATCAAGATTTCGCATGCCCACATGACCTAACCTTCTATGCCACAACCAGCCTTTTGAGGATTTAGCAATTAAGCAAGTTCTAGGTTGAGCCTTTTTAGTGAAATCAACAATGTAAAGATCACCTCTACGAATACCGGTAAAGACCACTTTATGATTATCTCTACGAAACACTTGGCAATCTACTTCAGTAAATAGGACATTGAAACCAAAGTCAGCAAGTCTAGATACGAAAAGTAAATTGTAGCCAAGCGATTCAACGAGCATAACATTTTGTATGGAGCTATCATGTGAGATGGCCACCTTACCAAGGCCAACCACCTTACCCTTTGAGTTATCACCGAAAGTGACATACTTTCGAGGGCCGTCGTTTTCAGCAAGCTCACGAAACATATCTTTGTCTCTGGTCATATGATCAGTACATCCACTATCAAGGACCCATTCCTTTCCTCCAGCCATGTAGCCGCGAAGATTAGCCATAAGCCCAAAGTGTCGCATCGCATCATCAAGATCATAGTCACTATCATCATCCTCATCATAGTATCCATGTTCTATATCGTCTTGTGATTGATCAACTCCTAGAGAGGGTAATTCATTACAAGTATGACCGTAACAATGTTCATCTCTATGAATTCTAATGACTTCGAAAATGATATTGCTAATAATTCCAACATCTCCTTTGGCACGCGTGAGATCATGAAGCTCAAATAGACAATCATCAAACTTAGGATCACTAGTACTCCACTTAATCAAGGCAATAGACCTATGAAGAATTTCGTATAGATTTTTAAAGGAACAATTTGGGAATTGTTCCTCTAGAAATCTCCATATGGTGTAAGCACAATCTAGAGTAGGTAAGCTAGCAATCAAATTTTTGGGCAATCCTCTAATGATAAGATTGATAGTTCTAAGATTGCGAATCATGTCAAGATCCTCATCGGGCGTGGGATGCAAGGGATCAACAATGCAAGCACAAGGAGTAGTAATGTACTTGGTCAAATGATATTCATTGAAAATCTCAAGCATCTCATTTTTCCACTCATGAAAGTACTCTCCATCAAGTATAGGCACTCTATGTCTAAGACTCCCCAATGTAGACACATCCATCTTCCTCCAAAGGTGTTTAAATCAAGGCAATGGAGACCAAAGCTCTGATACCAATTGAAAGGATCGAGAAGAGGTGTCTAGAGAGGGGTGAATAGACACTTAGCAAGACAAGTTGCAGTTTTTAAATCCTTTAAGTTGAAGTGGAGTTTTAGCACAAGTTCAAACATTCACAATACATATCAAGCAAGCATGACAAGAGTATATGAGCTGCCGAAAGTAAATCATGCAAGTTGCAAGAATGTAAAGGGATGGGATTGGAGTGTGCAAACGCAATTGGAGACACGGAGATTTTTTATCCGTGGTTCCGATAGGTGGTGCTATCGTACATCCACGTTGATGGAGACTTCAACCCACGAAGGGTAACGGTTGTGCGAGTCCATGGAGGGCTCCACCCACGAAGAAGCAACCTTGTCTATCCCACCTTGGCCGTCGCCCACGAAGGACTTGCCTCACTAGGGTAGATCTTCACGAAGTAGGCGATCTCCTTGCCCGTACAAAATCCTTGGTTCAACTCCACAATCTTGACGGAGGCACCCAAGTGACACCTAGCCAATCTAGGAGACACCACTCTCCAAAAGGTAATAGATGGTGTGTTGATGATGAACTCCTTGCTCTTGTGCTTCAAATGATAGTCTCCCCAACACCCAGCTCTCTCTCATAGGATTGGATTTGGTAGAAAGATGATTTGAGTGGAAAGCAACTTGGGGAAGGCTAGAGATCAAGATTTATGTGGTTGGGATGGAATATCTTGACTTCAACACAAGTGTAGGTGGTTCTCTCTCAGAAAATGTATGTTGGAAGTGTAGGCATGTTCTGATGGCTCTCTCCACGAATGAAGAGTGGGTGGAGGGGTATATATAGCCTCCACACAAAATCTAACCGTTACACACATTATACCAAACTCGGTGGGATCGAATCAGAAAACTCGGTCGGACCGATTCAGTACATATGTGACCGTTAGGATTTTCGGTGGGACCGACATGACCAACTCGGTTGGACCGATGTGCTAGGGTTAGGGTAAAGCTTTATCTCAGTTGGACTGATTACTCAAACTCGGTGGGACCGATTTGGGTAATAAGCACAATAGAGAGCTGGCCAAGCAAACTCGGCGGGACCGATTTCATATTTCGGTGAGACCGAAATTAATGCAATAGGCAACAGAGAGTTTGCAAGCCCATCTCGATGAGACCGAGATCCCATTGGTGAGACCGAATTGATTAGGGTTTCTGGCAGTGGCTATGTCAAGAAAGCTCGGTGGCGCCGGATAGAAAGTTTCGGTGGGGCTGAGTTTGACTTTTGGTTTTGGACATATGTGGATATGAGAAAGTGGTTGAGGGCTTTGGAGCATATCACTAAGCA
>LR880970.1:457645825-457656314 GCA_904067115.1 Aegilops sharonensis
TGGCCAAGCAAACTCGGCGGGACCGATTTCATATTTCGGTGAGACCGAAATTAATGCAATAGGCAACAGAGAGTTTGCAAGCCCATCTCGATGAGACCGAGATCCCATTGGTGAGACCGAATTGATTAGGGTTTCTGGCAGTGGCTATGTCAAGAAAGCTCGGTGGCGCCGGATAGAAAGTTTCGGTGGGGCTGAGTTTGACTTTTGGTTTTGGACATATGTGGATATGAGAAAGTGGTTGAGGGCTTTGGAGCATATCACTAAGCACTTTGAGCAAGCAAGCCATTAAGCAACACCTCATCCCCTCTTAATAGTATTGTCTTTTCCTATGGACTCAATGTGATCTTGGATCACTAAAATAGAAAACGTAGAGTCCTGAGCTTTGAGCTTGAGCCAATCTTTTGTCCTTATCATGTTGAAGGGGTTCCACATTCTCTTGTCCATGCCACTCAACTGTTGGACTTATCTGAAATATACTAGATGAAAGTATTAGTCCAACAAGAGATATGTTGACATTAATTACCAAAATCACCCAGGGAGCACTTGTGCTTTCACAAGTGACATACCGATGACTAAGGGAACAACGTATGTTGTTATGCGGTTTGACTGATAAAGATCTTCGTAGAAGATGTAGGAGCCAATATGAGCATCTAGGTTCTGCTATTGGTTATTGACCGAAGATGTGTCTCGTTCATGTCTACATAGTTCTCGAACCCATAGGGTCCGCACGCTTAACATTCGATGACGATTTGTATTATGAGTTATGTGATTTGATGACCGAAGTTTGTTCGGAATCCCGGATGAGATCACGGACATGCCGAGGAGTCTTGAAATGGTCGATACATAAAGATTCATATATTGGAAGGTTGCATTCGGACACCGGAATGGTTTGGGTCGTTTCGGATAAGTTTCGGAGTACGGGGGGTTACCGGAACCCCCCCGGGAAGTTCATGGGCCTTAGTGGAAAGGAGAGGAGGGCCACAAGGGAGTCCGTGCACCCCATGGCCAGTCCGAATTGGACTAGGGAGGGGGGCGGCACCCCCTATTTCCTTCTCCCCTCTTCCTCCTTCCCTCCTTCTCCCTCTCTTGGATGGAACAGGACTCCAACTAGGATTGGGAATCCTTGGCCAGCCTCCTCCTCCTCGCCTCCTTTATATACATGGGAGGGGGGCACCCCAAAGTACACACAAGTTTCTCTTAACCATGTGCAGTGCCTCCCTCCACAGTTACACACCTCGGTCATATCGTTGTAGTGCTTAGGAGAAGCCCTCGCCGGTAACTTCATCATCATCCTCACCACACCGTTGTGCTAACGGAACTCTCCCTCGGCCTCAACTGGATCAAGAGCTCGAGGGACATCATCGAGCTGAACGTGTGCTGAACGCGGAGGTGCCGTATGCTCGGTGCTTGGATTGGTTGGATCGCGAAGACGTTCGACTACATCAATCGCGTTACTAAACGCTTCCTCTTTCGGTCTACGAGGGTACATGGACACACTCTCCCCGCTCGTTCCTATGCTTCTCCTAGATAGATCTTGCATGATTGTAGGATTTTTAAATACTATGTTCCCCAACAGGAACTACAACCGATTGAAATTGGAATTTCATCAGAAGTTTTATCCTATGCATCTGGTTCATCGTGATCGGAATTATATATATAATTTTTTGCCTCGTGAAGGAGAAAGTATCGCTCAAGCTTGGGGGAGGCTTAAGTCAATGTTATTGATGCTCCAATCATGAGCTCTCAAGAGAAATTATTATTCAAAAAATTTATGCTCGGCTTTCTCATAGTGATCGATCCATGCTCGATACTTCTTGTACTGGTTCTTTTATGAAGAAGACTATTGAATTCAAATGGGATTTATTGGAAAGAATTAAACGCAACTCTGAAGATAGGGAACTCGAGAAGGTAAGGAGTCAGGTATAAACCTTATGTTTGATTGTGTTGAAATCTTTTATGGATACCGATGTTTTTTCGTGATTTTAGCACTAAATATGGACTTGACTCTGAGATAGTAGCTTCTTTCTGTGGATCTTTTGCTACTCATGTTGATCTCCCTAAGGATAAGTGGTTTAAATATCATCCTCCCATTGAAGTTAAAGTAGTTGAACCTATTAAAGTTGAAGAAGAAACTATTACTTACAATGTTGATCCTATTGTTCCTACTGCTTATATTGAGAAACCACCTTTCCCTGTTAGCATAAAGGATCATGCTAAAGCTTCAACTGTGGTTCGTAAGAGTTATACTAGAACACCTACGCCCCCTAAACAAATTAAAGTTGAACCTAGTATTGCTATGGTTAAAGATCTCTTGGTCGATAATATTGATGGGCATGTTATTTATTTCTGTGATGAAGCTGCTAGAATTGCTAAACCCGATATCAAAGATAAACATAGACCCATTGTTGGCATGCTTGTTGTTTTTGTTAAAATAGGAGATCATTGTTATCATGGCTTATGTGATGTGGGTGCTAGTGTGAGTGCAATTCCTTTTACCCTATACGAAGAAATTATGAATGATATTGCACCTGCTGAGATAGAAGATATTGATGTTACTATTAAGCATGCCAATAGAGATACTATTTTTCTAATTGGGATTGTTAGAGATGTTGAAGTCTTTTGTGGGAAAATAAAATACCCTACTGTTTTTCTTGTTCTTGGTTCCCCACAAGATGATTCTTGTCCCATTATATTTGGTAGACCGTTCTTGAACACTGTTAATGCTAAGATAGACTGCGAGAAAGATATTGTTACTGTTGGTTTAGGGAATATGTCTCATGATTTTAATTTCTCTAAATTTCGTAGACAACCCAATGAAATTATTGGTCTTGATTCTATTATTGTGCCTCCTACTGATTCTTTAGAACAATATTTGCTAGACCATGAAAATGATATTTTATGGATGAAAGAAGGGAAATAGATGAAATATGCTTTAATCAAGGGCCTAGTTTGAAACAAAATTTGCCTGTTGAAATCCTTGGGGATTCTCCTCCACCCAAGGGTGAACCCGTGTTTGAGCTTAAACAATTACCTGATACTTTGAAATATGCTTATCTTGATGAAAATAAGATATATCCTGTTATTATTAGTGCTAACCTTCCAGAGCATTAAAAAAAGAAATTATTGAAATCTCTGAAGAAGCACCATGCTGCTATTGGATATACTCTTGATGATTTTAAGGGCATTAGTCCCACTCTATGTCAGCACAAAATTAATTTGGAGCATGGTGCTAAACCAATTGTTGATCATCAACGATGGTTAAATCCTAAGATGAAAGAAATGGTAAGAAATGAAATACTAAAGCTTCTGGAGGCAGGTATAATTTATCCTATTGCTGATAGTAGATGGGTAAGTCCCGTTCATTGTGTCCCTAAGAAGGGAGGTATTATTGTTGTTCCTAATGATAAGAATGAATTTATTCCACAAATAATTGTTACAGGTTATAGAATAGTAATTGATTTCCGCAAATTAAACAAAGCTACTAGAAAAGATCATTACCCTCTACCTTTTATTGATCAAATGCTAGAAAGACTATCCAAACATACACATTTTTGCTTTCTAGATGGTTATTGTGGTTTTTCTCAAATACCTGTGTCAAAAGATGATCTGGAGAAGACCACTTTTACTTGCCCTTTCGATAACTTTTCTTATAGACGTATGCCTTTTGGTTTATGCAATGGACCTTCTACCTTTCAAACATGTATGACTGCTATATTCTCTGGTTTTTGTGAAAAGATTGTTGAGGTTTTCATGGATGATTTCTCTGTTTACGGAACTTCTTTTGATGATTTCTTAAGCAACCTTTATCGAGTTTTGTAGAGATGTGAAGAAACTATTCTTGTCTTGAATTGGGAGAAGTTCCACTTTATGGTTAATGAAGGTATTGTCTTGGGGCATAAAATTTCTGAAAGAGGGATTGAAGTTGATAAAGCTAAACTAGATGCTATTGAAAAGATGTCGCGTCCTAAAGATATCAAAGGTATAAGAAGCTTCCTTAGTCATGCTGGTTTCTATAGGAGGTTTATTAAAGACTTCTCTAAAATTTCTAGGCCTCTCGCTAATCTCTTGCAAAAAGATGTTCCTTTTGTTTTTCATGATGATTGTGGTAGAAGCATTTGAAATACTTAAGAAAGCCTTGATTTCTGCACCTATAGTTCAGCCACCTAATTGGAATTTACCCTTTGAAATTATGTGTGATGCTAGTGATTATGCTGTTGGTGCTGTTCTAGGGAAAAGAGTTGATAAGAAATTAAATGTTATTCATTATGCTAGTAAATCTAGACATCGCCCACAGAAATTATGCTACTACTGAAAAAGAATTTTTAGCAGTTGTATTTGCTTGTGATAAGTTCAGATCTTATATTGTTGATTCCAAAGTAACTATTCACATTGATCATGCTGCTATTAAATATCTTATGGAAAAGAAATATGTTAAACCTAGACTTATTAGATGGGTTCTCTTGTTACAAGAATTTGATCTGCATATTATTGATAGAAAGGGAGCTGAGAACCCCGTTGCAGACAACTTGCCTAGATTAGAAAATGTTCTTGATGACCCACTGCCTATTGATCATAGCTTTCCTGATGAACAACTAGCTATCATAAATGCTTCTCGTAATACTCCATCTTATGCTGATTATGCTAATTACATTGTTGCTAAATTTATACCACCTAGTTTCACATACCAGCAAAAGAAAAAGTTTTTCTATCATTTAAGACATTACTCTTGGGATGACCCACGCCTTTATAAAGAAGGGTCAGATGGTGTTATTAGACGTTGTGTTCCTGAGCATGAACAGGAACAGATCCTATGCAAGTGCCACTCTGAGTCTTACGGAGGACACCGCGCTGGAGATAGAACTACACATAAGGTATTGCAATCTGGTTTTTATTGGCCTACTCTCTTCATGGATGCTTGTAAGTTTGTCTTGTCCTGTGATGAATGCCAGAGAATTGGCAATATTAGTAGACATCATGAAATGCCTATGAATTATTCACTTGTTATTGAACCATTTGATGTTTGGGGTTTTGATTGTATTGGACCTTTTCCTTCCTCTAATGGGTATACACATATTTTAGTTGTTGTTGATTACATTACTAAGTGGGTAGAAGCTATTCCAACTAGTAGTGCTGATCATAAAACTTCTATTAAGATGCTTAAATAAGTTATTTTTCCGAGGTTTGGAGTCCCTAGATATTTGATGACTGATGGTGGTTCACATTTTATTCATGGTGCTTTCCATAAAATGCTTGCTAAGTATGATGTTAACCATAGAATTGCATCTCATATCATCCTCAGTCTAGTGGTCAAGTAGAATTGAGCAATAGAGATATTAAATTGATTTTACAAAAGACTGTTAATAGATCTAGAAAGAATTGGTCTAATAAACTTGATGATGCATCATGGGCTTATAGAACTGCTTATAAGAATCCTATGGGTATGTCTCTGTATAAAATGGTTTATGGAAAAGCATGTCACTTACCTCTCGAACTAGAACATAAAGCTTATTGGGCTATTGAAGATCTCAACTATGATTTCAAACTTGCCGGTGAGAAGAGGTTATTTGACATTAGCTTGCTTGATGAATGGAGAACCCAAGCCTATGAGAATGCCAAGTTGTTTAAAGAAAAGGTCAATAGATGGCATGACAAAAGGATACAAAAGCGTGAGTTTAATATAGGTGATCATGTTTTTCTGTATAACTCTCGTTTAAGATTTTTTGAAGGAAAGCTTCTCTCTAAATGGGAAGGTCCTTACGTTATCGAGGTGGTGTATCGTTCCAGAGCCATCAAGATCAACAACACCGAAGGCACAAATCCGAAGGTGGTAAACGGTCAAAGAATCAAACATTATATCTCAGGTACTCCCATAAATGTTGAGACCAATATAATTAATACCATAACACCGGAGGAGTACATAAGGGATACTTTCCAAAATGTTTCAGACTCCAAAAAGGAATATATATGTGGTACGGTAAGTAAAACGACTCCAAAACTTTTCCAATGGCAATTTTTTTCCGTTTTGGAATATTTAAAAAATTAGGAAAATTAAAAGTAGTCCGAAAGAGACACGAGGAGACCAAAAGGGTGGAGGGCGCGCCCTACTCCCCTGGGCACGCCCCCTGCCTTGTGGCCACCTCGTGTGCCATTCGGACTCTGTTTTCTTGCACGATACTTCTTTTGGTTGGTAAAAATTCATTATATAATCTACTGAAGGTTTTGACCACTGTCGGATTTCTGGTTCCGGCAAAACCCTTGAGGTTCAAACACTGGGGTGCGCACGAAGATCTCCCCCTTCCTAATCACGCCCTCAGCCTCACCGTGATCTCAAAGCCTAGCTCGACAAACCCGCAACACAAGAGACACGAGATTTATACTGGTTCGGGCCACCGTTGTGGTGTAATACCCTACTCCAGTGTGGTGTGGTGGATTGCCTCCTGGGCTGAGGATGAACAGTACAAGGGAAGAACAGCCTCCTGGGGTGAGGTGTTCTTGTGCTCGGTGGACTTGTGTGGGTGAGGATGATCTGAATCAGTTGCCTCCTACTGTGGTGGCTTGTCCTATTTATAGAGGCATGGTCCTCTTCCCAAATATTGAGTGGGAAGGGATGCCACAACGGCCAATTTAAAGGGGGGCAGCTAATACAAGCTATCCTGACTAAAGGTGGTCTTCGCCTGCCAAAGGCTATGGTGATGACGCCGTCTTGGGCTCCACGGTGACCTCCGCCCTGCCGTCCTGCTAGTCTTGGTCTCATTGCACCGATATGGAAACCTTTGCCTAATGCCTCGGGACTCCTCACCTGCGCTTGCCCCTTTAGCACCAAAGAGGAAACGAGGACACTGTGCACGTTGGCGCCCGCCTAGCACCCGCTTGGCCTTGGTCGTAGGAACCTCGCAAGGTTCCCCTTGCCTCGATCTCTCCGCCCCTCGCGAGCCAGCCTGGCGAGGCAGCTCCCGACGAGGCCTTGTGTCGTCCGCTTCGCGAGGCTTGGCCCCTTGCGAGGGTCTTGAGTGTTTGCTGGAGAAGATGGGCCATACAGGGCCGCTGGTGGAGCCACACCATGGGCCACAGGCAGGCAAGTCTGGGGACCCCCGTTCCCAGGACGCCGACAGTAGCCCCCGGGCCCAAGGCGTGCTCGAACTTGGCTTCAAGGCGAAGCCAAAGGGCAAGTGCGGAGTGCCGCGGGCCCCAACAGCCTGCGGCCTTGGTCGACACGTGGCGATTGACGGGACATGGGCGGCCCCGCTTCCCCATGCAGCCTTAATATCTGCCTGGCTAGGCGGCCACATCGTCCTACATGATTATTTCCCCATTGCTGGCAACGCACCCCCCAACTTCTCCGCTTCCTCGTATCTCAGCTTCCTCTTCCAATCCACCCGAGCTCAGCCCTCTCCATCGCCATGGCGGCGAACCGAACGGAGAAAGGGAAGAAGCCCCTGTCCTCAGCCAGCCCACCTCCGGCCGTCGAGCCTGCCGTCGGCCGATCACGGTACTCAATCAGGAGGCCATGGACAAGGTCCGCCCTGTGCTCGCTACCAGCTTCAACGAATGGGGAGGGACGGTGGCCTCGCCTACGTCCCGAGCTACTATCAATAGGATAGCCACTGAGGTCCAGTTCTTCATGACACCCTGTGGGCTGGCCTGGTTCCCCCCTTCTCCGCCTTCTTCAACGCTGTGCTTTCCCATTATCAGATCCATATGATGCACCTTGATCCCCAATCTGTCACCCATTTCGCTGTTTTTGCCTTTGTCTGCGAGGCCATGGTAGGCATTGCCCCTTCCGTGGCCCTCCCGCGCCATTTATTCTCGCTGCACCTGACCGACCCCCGGCAGTGCTCAGGGTGTCTAAGCTTCCAGGTCGTGGCGGCGACTGCCGGCTCGGGTTGGCTTTGAACTCCCGTCATCTACGAGCGAGTTCCGAAAGCGGTGGGTGTATGTTGACGTCGGAGTGCTCAGCCCCCTACTCTCGCCTCCATTGTTACCCGCCGTCCCCAGCTCCGGCTGGGGTCATGAGGATCTCGCGGGCTACCGCCTTGCCTTCATCTGGCTCCGGTTGAGGAGGTTGAGGGACCTTGGTGTGACCGCGCCCAAGGTGATGAAGGAGTTCCTCCGACGTCGCATCGCCCCACTCCAGTGCCATTCCCAGCCGATGTGGGCCCTAACCGGTGACCAGGACCACATGAGGTTTCAGGAGTCGGAGCTCCCGGCCGAGGCACGAAGGACGGTGCTTGAAGTCTTGGTAGGCAACCCCTCGCCAGGCGATCTGCCGCTGGAGGGTTGTTTCCTGTAAAGCTGCTCGAACAAGGTGGAGTTCGCAGGGCAGATGCCCCCTTTCGATGAATGGGGGCTGCGTCTAGTCGGCCTTGTGGGGCCTCGCGAGAACCCCGTCACTGTGGTTCCTCTCCTCATTGCCGGCACCGATCTTTCCCCAAGAGTGGACGCAGGGGGGCAAGTGCCGCTGGAGGCAGAATGCGCGGGTGCCGAGGTGTCGGCACCGCCCGAGGCTCCCGAGGCGCCATCCTCGGGAACCCGAGACTCTCGCCCTGGGTCGGTAATTGAGGGAGTGGTGCAGCCGCTGCTCTTGAGGCCGAAGTTCCTGAGGCCTCAGCCGGCCGTCGTGAGGCGGAGCCCGACAGCTCTCCCCAGCTTGGCGCTCCTGAGGTCGTCTCCTTGGGCGCTTCCCCAGTTGCGCCCTGTGCTGGCCGCCACGTCCAGCGCTTTGGCAGGCTCCGGGTGGACTTCGAAGCTCTTCGCAAAAGGAAGGGGTCCCCCAGCTGTAGTAGTGGAGCCTCCCGGCCATTGAAACAGAGGAAGTACACCGTCATAGATGAGTAAGTACCTTATCGTTGTGATCCCTTGAATGCCACTTCCCTTCCCGATGGTGGCTCTTTAGGGTGCCTTCTGCTAAGGTCGTGAAGCCTCCCAGGAAGTAGCCTCCTCCTGCCTCGAGTTTCCCGCTGGCCTTGAGCATCCCGAGCCAGCATGCCGCCCCTGGTGTGAGGTCGGCCGGAGAGGCAGACACGCCAGCTTGGCGTCTCGAACCCTCGCTCCTGCCATCTCTTCTTCGTGGCCTAGCCGGAGGAGCGACGAGCGTGCCAAGGCCTCCTCCTCTGGTTGTGGACTGCGGCTGGATGGCTTCAGTCTGGGTTTCCTCTTTGAGCGGCGAGCCTCAACTTGACCGGGCTCCCGCCGAAGTCTAGTCGGCGACCGGGGGGCACCAGCCCCCAGCCCCCTATTGAAAGGGGGCGAGCCGCTTCGGGTCTCGTCGGCAATCCCCGCCACGGAGGACGGGATCGGTCGCACGCTTGAGCATGCGCACCAACGGAGCGTCATCCGCCCTGAGCTTTTTCAGGAGGCGGTGAGCGCGATGATCCGGCTCGACGGAGAACTCGTGGATGTAGACACGTGCCTCGAGGCCGAGGGTCTTCGGCTGATGGAGGAGCGGCATAAACTGAAGGTGGCCATCAACCTCGGGCGCCACCAGCGCGAGCTCGATAATGCGATGGCCGAGGTGTCTCTTGCGGCCTCACGTGAGGCCTGCACTCGGGCCCTGGAAGAGGCCCGGGAAGCTGACCGTCGACGCGAGGTTGCAGAGAAGCGCGCGTGGGAGCTCCAAGCCTGGAGTGCCTCCTTGGAGCAGCAAGTGGAGGCGCGTAAGGCCGCCCTCGCGTCGATGAGGGGGACGCCTACCGAGGAGGAAGAGATCCTGAAGCGCGAGGAAGCGCTGGCACTGGAAGCCATGGAGCGCAGCCTTGAGCTTCAAAGGTTGGAGACGAGGGAGCGCCAGGTTTCCCAAGCGGAGGATGTCGCTAACGTGCGCGAGGCGAGGATCCAGAAGGAGGTAGACAACAGGGTGGCCAAGGTGCGCGTGGATCTTGTAGACATACGACCTGAAGCTGGAGCTTGTGGAAGCTGAAGCGGTGGGCCGGACTACTGCCCTCAGGAGAGAGTTGTCTGAGGTGGAGCAACGCGAGAAGGCCGCTGTCGGTGTCAAAACCGGTGGATCTCGGGTAGGGGGTCCCGAACTGTGCGTCTAGGCGGATGGTAACAGGAGACAAGGGACACGAAGTTTACCCATGTTCGGGCCCTCTTGACGGAGGTAAAACCCTACGTCCTGCTTGATTGATATTGATATTGTGGATGTTTACAAGAGTGGATCTACCACGAGATCAAGGAGGCTAAACCCTAGAAGCTAGCCTATGGTACGATTGTAAGGGTTGTTGTGATTGTAGCCCTACGGACTAAAGCCATCCGGTTTATATAGACACCGGAGAGGGCTAGGGTTACATAGAGTCGGTTACAATGGTAGGAGATCTACATATCCGTATCGCCAAGCTTGCCTTCCACGCCAAGGAAAGTCCCATCCGGACACGGGGTGAAGTCTTCAATCTTGTATCTTCATAGTCTTGGAGTCCGGTCGATGATGATAGTCCGGCAAATGATAGTTCGGCTGATGATGGTAGTCCGGCTATCCGGACACCCCCTAATC
>LR880970.1:457688551-457726343 GCA_904067115.1 Aegilops sharonensis
CTCAGTGTTCATGTTTTGTAATGCTTTACCTGTACATCATTCCCATGCCTTTTGTTATTATATTGTGGTGCTGTAGCATGTTGTTTTGATGCTTGCAATATGCCTAGTTGCTGTTTTGGACAGATTGTTGCTATGCCTTGTATAGGGTGTATGTGTTGAACCGTTGCTTCATTTTGAGTGTGCTCTATATGAAGCTTGCTTGATTTTGCATGTAGTTTCATATTATCATGTTGCATCCTTGTTTTGAGGTGTTTGCTTGATGTTTGTATGCATTTTGCATCAATGCCATGCTTATCTTGTTTTGCTCATATCTTCTAGGCCGTAGCTCCGAATCTAATGAACTTTATATGTAACTTGACTAGAATTTCGTGTAGATCATTGTGGTGCATCTTAACTTGCTGTTTAACAACTTGAACATAAAGTTATTCAGATCTGGACCGATTTCGAAATATGCATATGAGGACTTACCGGAATTGTTATATGTTGTTTCCGGCCTCATTTAAACTTGCCTTGATGTGTTGCTCTTGTTTGCATCATATCTTGCCATGAGTAGCTTCATGTAGTCTTGTCATGCATCATGCTGGTTGTGCATCATGTCTTGTTCATGGTGGTGTGTTTACCTATGTTGTGTGCTTCTTCTTGTTAGTTCCCGTTTCGTTGCGATCGTGAGGATTCGTTCGTCTATGCTTGGTTCGGCTTCATCCGTTCGTCTTCTTCATGGACTCGTTCTTCTTCCTTGCGGGATTTCAGGCAAGATGACCATCACCTTGGATCTCACTACTATCATTGCTATGCTAGTTGCTTCGTTCTATCGCTATGCTGCGCTACCTATCACTTGCTGCTCAATCCATCCCAAATTGCCATGAACCTCTAACCTTTGTCACCCTTCCTAGCAAACCGTTGTTTGGCTATGTTACCGCTTTGCTCAGACCCTCTTATAGCGTTGTTAGTTGCAGGTGAAGATGAAGTTTGTTCCTTGTTGGAACATGGAGATGTTGTTCCTTGTTGGAACATGTTTACTTGTTGGGATATCACAATATATCTTATTTAATTAATGCATCTATATACTTGGTAAAGGGTGGAAGGCTCGGCCTTATGCCTGGTGTTTTGTTCCACTCTTGCCGCCCTAGTTTCCGTCATATCGGTGTTATGTTCCCGGATTTTGCGTCCCTAACGCGGTCGGGTGATTTATGGGACCCCCTTGACAGTTCGCTTTGAATACGACTTTTCCAGCAAGGCCCAACATTGGTTTTACCATTTGCCTCACCTATTCCCTTTTTCCCTTGGGTTTCCGGAGCCCGAGGGTCATCTTTATTTTAGCCCCCCCGGACCAGTGCTCCTTCGAGTGCTGGCCCGAACTAGAGCCCTGTGCAGCGCCCCCTCAAGGCAACTTGAGGTCTGGTTTTAGTTGTATGGACTGCTCATCCGAGTGTGCCCTGAGACCGAGATATGTGCAGCTCCTATCAGGATTTGTCGGCACATCCGGGCGGCTTTGCTGGTCTTGTTTTATTGCTGTCGAAATGTCTTGTAGCCGGGATTCCGAGACTGATCGGGTCTTCCCGGGGAGAAGGAATATCCTTCGTTGATCGCGAGAGCTTATCATGGGCTAAGTTGGGACACCCCTGCAGGGTATAAACTTTCGAGAGCCGTGCCCGCGGTTATGTGACAGATGGGAATTTGTTGATATCCGGTTGTAGTAAACCCGAAGTTGATCTTAATTAAAATACACCAACCGTGTGCGTAACCGTGAGTGTCTCTTTTCGGGGTTGATCGAGAGGAGAACACGGTTTCTGGGTTATGTCTGACGTAAGTAGGAGTTCAGGATCACTTCTTGATCATTACTAGTTGACGACCGTTCCTTTGTTTCTCTTCTCGCTCTGATTTGCGTATGTTAGCCACCATATATGCTTAGTCGCTGCTGCAACCTCACCACTTTATCCCTTCCCTTCCTACTTAAGCTTTGCTAGTCTTGATACCCATGGTAATGGGATTGCTGAGTCCTCGTGGCTCACAGATTACTACACCACCAGTTGCAGGTACAGGTTGTGCGATGCTCATGACGCGAGAGCGATGTTTGCTTGTGTTGGAGTTCTTCTTCTGCTTCTTCTTCGATCANAGTTGCAGGTACAGGTTGTGCGATGCTCATGACGCGAGAGCGATGTTTGCTTGTGTTGGAGTTCTTCTTCTGCTTCTTCTTCGATCAGGGGATAGGTTCCAGGCCGGCAGCCTGGGCTAGCAGGGTGGATGTCGTTTGAGCTTCTGTTTATGTTTCATCCGTAGTCGGATGTTGATCTTGTACATGATGTTGATGTATTCTTGTGGCATTTGTGCCTTATGTATGTATCCCCTCTATTATGTAATGTTGATGTAATGATATCCACCTTGCAAAAGCGTTCCAATATGCGGGTCTATCCTTGGTGGGACCGTCGAGTTCCTTTTGGATAGGGTCGCATATTGGGCGTGACAGGTTTCTAGTCATATTCAGGCCGTGGGGGCCCAGTAGGAGGCACTTTTTTGTTTTTTTGTTTTCTTTACTTATTGTTGCTATTTTTATTTTATTTTTCCAGTTTTTTGTTTTGTTTTCTGCATTATTTATTTTCTTTTGTTTTTTGCTTTATTTTTTAATTCCTTTTGCTTTTAGTTTTAAAAAATTATAAACTTTCTGTTAGTGCCATTAGTTTTCAAATTTGAAAACACTTTTTTTGTTTTCTTTCTTGCTTTATTTATTTTATTTTGTTTCTATTTACAACAAAATACTTATTGTTGCTATTTTTATTTTTTTTCCAGCTTTTTTGTTTTGTTTTGTGCATTATTTATTTTCTTTTGTTTTTTGCTTTGTTTTTTAATTCTTTTTGCTTTTAGGTCAGCAAAATTATAAACTTTCTGTTAGTGCCATTAGTTTTAGAAAAATTATAAACTTTCTGTTAGTGCCATTAGTTTTAGAAAAATTATAAACTTTCTGTTAGTGCCATTAGTTTTCAAATTTGAAAACACTTTTTTTGTTTTTTTGTTTTCTTTGTTGCTTTATTTTTTTATTTTGTTTCTACTTACAAAAAAATACTTATTGTTGCTATTTTTATTTTGTTTCCAGTTATTTTGTTTTGTTTTCTGCATTATTTATTTTCTTTTGTTTTTTGCTTTGTTTTTTAATTCTTTTTGCTTTTAGGTCAGCAAAATTATAAACTTTCTGTTAGTGCCATTAGTTTTCAAATTTGAAAACACTTTTTTTGTTTTTTTGTTTTCTTTGTTGCTTTATTTTTTTATTTTGTTTCTACTTACAAAAAAATACTTATTGTTGCTATTTTTATTTTGTTTCCAGTTATTTTGTTTTGTTTTCTGCATTATTTATTTTGTTTTGTTTTTTGCTTTATTTTTTAATTCTTTTTGCTTTTAGGTCAGCAAAATTATAAACTTTCTGTTAGTGCCATTAGTTTTAGAAAAATTATAAACTTTCTGTTAGTGCCATTAGTTTTCAAATTTGAATAGTTAAAATTTGAATTATTTGAAATTTGTGTGAATCACAAGTTTGTGATTAACTTTACTAAAAAAATGAACATAGATGCGCCTATAGAGAAAATTCAACCTAAATTCATAATAAATTTCTATGAATTTAAGAGAAATTCACTATGAATTTAGGTAAAATTCCCTATATAGGGGCATCTGTTTTCACTTTGAGAGGAGCTCAACAAGGCAGAGAGGGACAGGCTTATAAACCGGTGTGAGCGCCCTTCGGTTGGCGAGGTGGGACTAAACTCTGAGCGCAACGAGGACCAACCCTTTAGTCCCGGTTTGTGGCACAAACCGGGACTAATGGTCATGGGCCAGGGGCGAGGCACATTGGTCCCGGTTCGTGCGTGGAACCGGGACCAAAAGGTCCAGACGAACCGGGACCAAAAGGTCCAGAAGAACCGGGACCAATGGCCCACGTGGCTGCCCTCTTGAGAGTGTTCTTGGTGAGAACGTAGTTGACAAGGAGCGAACCGGGATTAATAGTATTACGAGGGCCGAACCATAAGACATTAAAGCATTTCAAATGAACTCTAAAAAAGTTGAAAGTTGGCATGGTATCATAATTTCACCCACATAGCATGTGCATGTACAAAACGGACAATAGTATCATACTCGTCTGTTACAAAGTTGGCATGGTATCATCATAATAGTTGCAGGAGAAAGTCTTCACTTTTTCTTCACTTGTGTCATTTGCTTATTGCACCGTAACCATGGATAATCTTCATCGTTTATCAGGATGCTTGGGTCAGCCTTGACTTCGAAGGGAGGAATTTCATGAAACTTTTCATAATCTTCAGACATGTCTGTCTTGCCCTCCACTCCCACGATGTCCCTTTTTCCTGAAAGAACTATGTGGCGCTTTGGCTCATCGTATGATGTATTCGCTTCCTTATCTTTTCTTTTTCTCGGTCTGGTAGACATGTCCTTCACATAGATAACCTGTGCCACATCATTGGCTAGGACGAACGGTTCATCAGTGTACCCAAGATTTTTTAGATCCATTGTTGTCATTTCGTACTGTGGGTCTACCTGTACCCCGCCTCCTGACAGATTGACCCATTTGCACTTAAACAAAGGGACCTTAAAATCATGTCCGTAGTCAAGTTCCGATATGTCCACTATGTAACCATAATATGTGTCCTTTCCCCTCTCGGTTGCTGCATCAAAGCGGACACCGCTGTTTTGGTTGGTTCTCTTTTGATCTTGGTCAATCGTGTAAAATGTATTCCCATTTATCTCGTATCCTTTGTAAATCAATACAGTCAAAGATGGTCCCCTGGACAACAAGTACAACTCATCACAAGCAGTCTTGTCACCTCTGAGACGTGTTTCCAACCAACTGCTGAAAGTCCTGATGTGTTCACATGTAATCCAATCGTCGCACTGCTCCGGGTGTTTGGAGCGCAGACTGTTCTTGTGTTCATTGACATACGGGGTCACCAAGGTAGAGTTCTGTAGAACTGTGTAGTGTGCTTGAGACCAAGAATATCCGTCCCTGCATATTATTGAGTCCCTTCCAAGCGTGCCTTTTCCAGTCAGTCTCCCCTCATACTGCGATTTAGGGAGACCTATCTTCTTAAGGCCAGGAATAAAGTCAACACAAAACCCGATGACATCCTCTGTTTGATGGCCCATGGAGATGCTTCCTTCTGGCCTAGCGCGGTTACGGACATATTTCTTTAGGACTCCCATGAACCTCTCAAAGGGGAACATATTGTGTAGAAATACGGGCCCCAGAATGACAATCTCGTCGACTAGATGAACTAGGACGTGCGTCATGATATTGAAGAAGGATGGTGGGAACACCAGCTCGAAACTGACAAGACATTGCGCCACATCACTCCTTAGCGTTGGTACGATTTCTGGATCGATCACCTTCTGAGATATTGCATTGAGGAATGCACATAGCTTCACAATGGCTAATCGGACGTTTTCCGGTAGAAGCCCCCTCAATACAACCGGAAGCAGTTGCGTCATAATCACGTGGCAGTCATGTGACTTTAGGTTCTGGAACTTTTTCTCTGGCATATTTATTATTCCTTTTATATTCGACGAGAAGCCAGTCGGGACCTTCATACTGAGCAGGCATTCAAAGAAGATTTCTTTCTCTTCTTTCGTAAGAGCGTAGCTGGCAGGACCTTCATAGTGCTTCGGAGGCATGCCGTCTTTTTCGTGCAAGTGTTGCAGGTCCTCCCGTGCCTCAGGTGTATCTTTTGTCTTCCCATACACGCCCAAGAAGCCTAGCAGGTTCACGCAAAGGTTCTTCGTCACGTGCATCACGTCGATCGAAGAGCGGACCTCTAGGTCTTTCCAGTAGGGTAGGTCCCAAAATATAGATTTCTTCTTCCACATGGGTGCGTGTTTCTCAGCATCATTCGGAACAGCTAGTCCGCCGAGACCCTTTCCAAAGATTACGTGTAAATCATTGACCATAGCAAGTACGTGATCACCGGTACGCATGGCGGGCTTCTTCCGGTGATCTGCCTCGCCTTTGAAATGCTTGCCTTTCTTTCGACATTGATGGTTGGTCGGAAGAAATCGACGATGGCCCAGGTACACATTCTTCCTGCAGCTTCCCAGGTATATACTATCGGTGTCAAGTAAACATTGCGTGCATGCGTGGTATCCCTTGTTTGTCTGTACTGAAAGGTTACTAAGAGCAGGCCAATCATTGATGGTCACGAACAGCAACGCCTTTAGGTCAAATTCCTCCTGTTTGTGCTCATCCCACGTATGTACACCGTTTCCATTCCACAACTGTAAAATTTCTTCAACTAATGGCCTTAGGTACACATCAATGTCGTTGCCGGGTTGCTTAGGGCCTTGGATGAGAACTGGCATCATAATGAACTTCCGCTTCATGCACATCCAAGGAGGAAGGTTATACATACATAGAGTCACGGGCCAGGTGCTGTGATTGCTGCTCTGCTCCCCAAAAGGATTAATGCCATCCGCGCTTAAAGAAAACCATACATTCCTTGGGTCACTTGCAAACTCATCCCAGTACTTTCTCTCGATTTTTCTCCACTACGACCCGTCAGCGGGTGCTCTCAACTTCCCGTCTTTCTTACGGTCCTCACTGTTCCATCGCATCAACTTGGCATGCTCTCCGTTTCTGAAAAGACGTTTCAACCGTGGTATTATAGGAGCATACCACATCACCTTCGCAGGAACCCTCTTCCTGGGGGGCTCGCCATCAACATCACCAGGGTCATCTCGTATGATCTTATATCGTAATGCACCGCATACCGGGCATGCGTTCAGATCCTTGTACGCACCGCGGTAGAGGATGCAGTCATTAGGGCATGCATGTATCTTCTACACCTCCAATCCTAGAGGGCATACGACCTTCTTTGCTACGTATGTACTGTCGGGCAATTCGTTATCCTTTGGAAGCTTCTTCTTCAATATTTTCAGTAGCTTCTCAAATCCTTTGTCAGGCACAACATTCTCTGCCTTCCACTGCAGCAATTCTAGTACGGTACCGAGCTTTGTGTTGCCATCTTCGCAATTGGGGTACAACCCTTTTTTTGTGACCCTCTAACATGCGATCGAACTTCAGCTTCTCCTTTTGACTTTCGCATTGCATCCTTGCATCGACAATGACCCGGCGGAGATCATCATCATCGGGCACATCGTCTGGTTCCTCTTGATCTTCAGCAGCTTCGCCCGTTGTAGCATCATCGTGCACATCGTCTGGTTCCTCTTGATGTTCAGTAGCATCACCGTATTCAGGGGGCACATAGTTGTCATCGTACTCTTCTTCTTCGCCGTCTTCCATCATAACCCCTATTTCTCCGTGCCTCGTCCAAACATTATAGTGTGGCATGAAACCCTTGTAAAGCAGGTGGGTGTGAAGGATTTTCCGGTTAGAGTAAGACATCGTATTCCCACATTTAATGCATGGACAACACATAAAACCATTCTACTTGTTTGCCTCAGCCGCTTCGAGAAACTCATGCACGCCCTTAATGTACTCGGAGGTGTGTCTGTCACCGTACATCCGTTGCCGGTTCATCTGCGTGCATTATATATATAATTAAGTGTGTCAAAAACCATTACAGAACATCATGAATAGATAAATAAGTGACCAAATTAATAGAAGTTCATCATCACATTAAAACCAAAGTACATACATAGTTCTCATCTAACAACATATAGCTCTCCAGAGCATCTAATTAATTAAACCATACATTGAAACTATGTAAAACATTTCAATGCGAAAACAAATGCGATCATAATCGCAATCAAGGTAACAACTGATCCAACTGCATAATGATACCAAGCCTCGGTATGAATGGCATATTTTGTAATCTTTCTAATCTTCAAGCGCATTGCATCCATCTTGATCTTGTGATCATCGACGACATCCGCAACATGCAACTCCAATATCATCTTCTCCTCCTCAAATATTTTTATTTTTTCCTTCAAGAAATTGTTTTCTTCTTCAACTAAATTTAACCTCTCGACAATAGGGTCAGTTGGAATTTCCGGTTCAAAAACCTCCTAGATAAATAAAATCTATGTCACGTTGGTCGGCATAATTTTCATAAACAATAAATGAACCAATAGTTATGAAAAGATAATATATACCACATCTGAATCATAGACAGGACGAGGGCCGACGGGGGCAGATACCAAAACCATCACACTATATAAGATGCAATAATAAAAGTAAGAAAATAATACAAGTATCTATCTAAACATACAAGTAAGAATATTTTTCCTTTCAGAAAGAAGATAATAACAAGAGGCTCACCACGGTGGTGCCGGCGATGAGATCAGCGCGGGTGATCGACGACGGTGAAGACGGGGACGGGGCATGACGGACCGCTAAACCTAGACAAATATTGAGGAAAATGGAGCTTGGGGGTCGAGCTTGGAGAGGAGAAAGCTTAAGTAGTGTGGCTCGGGCATTCCATCGAACACCTTGTGTGCATAGGAGGTGAGCTAGAGCACCACTAAGCCCTCTCCCCCTCGGCGGCCAGAAAAAATAGAGCAGTGTGCTCTGATCTTACGCGAGGGGGTATATATAGGCACCTCATTGGTCCCAGTTGGTGGCATGAACCGGGACTAAAGGGCAGCCTTTGGTCCCGGTTCAAGCCACCAACCGGGACCAATGGTGGTGGGCCAGGAGCGAGGCCCATTGGTCCCAGTTCGTCCCACCAACCGGGACCAAAAGGTCCAGACGAACCGGGACCAATGGCCCACGTGGCCCGGCCGGCCCCCGGGGCTCACGAACCGGGTCCAATACCCCCATGGGTCCCGGTTCTGGACTGAACCGGGACTAATGGGCTGACCCGGCCTGGACCTTTGCCCCCTTTTCTACTAGTGATATGATACTTCTATGACGATAATTGTGACAAAACCCGGTATCATCATAGATGTGGTGGGCTCCTACTTCTATGACAAAAAATCATGACAGAAAATGGGCTTTTTGTCATGGGCGGGCCGGAGACGCAGCTGCATGACATTCTTTGGGCCGTCCATGACGGAAAAAACTGTGGTAGAAGCGAGGGGGAGGAAAATTTCGGGGAGTTGCCGGTTACGGTGGGAGGTCGGGGGCCAAGCGATGCGCGTTTCTCTCGTACACGTACGCGTGTGTGTGCGAGGCATTGGCTCTAACTGAACCCGAGCGAGGCGCTGGGCTCTAACTGAACCCGAGCGATTGCACTGTAGGCTACGCGTTACTGAACCCGAGCGATCGATCGATGGGTGTTAACTGAACCCGATGGAGCGATTCCTTCGCTACTGCTGCTAACTGAAGCCGATCGATTGGATGAACAGTGAGCGTTGCGGGGGGAGGGGGGGTTGGATGAACAGTGAGCGGTGGCGTTGCCTCTGGATGAACAGGACCCCGTGGTGTGGAGGGCTGGATGAACAATAGATGGTGGAGGGGTGGTTGAACATGACCCCGTGGTGTGGAGGGCTGGATGAACATTAGACGGTGGAGGGGTGCCCGTGAAGGGGTGGTTGAACAGTAGCCGATGGAGTAGCGGGCGGTGGAGGCTGGAGGAGGTCGACGGTAGCTCGTGGTGGCTGGAGGAGGTCGACGGTGGAGATGAACAGTATCCCGTGGAGTCCCGTTTTGCGGTACGCCACACCCCTCCCGATGAACATGACCCCCGTTTCGATCGTAGCGCTCCAACACAAGTCCGTTTCGTCCGTTTTGCGGTACGCCACACCCCTCCCGAGCAACAGGACCCCCTTTTCGACCGTAGGAGGTCCGTTTCGTCCATTTTGTGGTACGCCACACCCCTCCCGATCAATAGGACCCCCGTTTCGACTGTAGGAGGTCCGTTTCCTCCGTTTTGCGGTACACCACACCCCTCCCAATCAACAGGACCCCATTCCGAACGTAGGAGGTCAGTTTCCTCCGTTGTGCGGTAAGCCAGGCCTCGTTTCCATCGCCTGTTCCATCCAAGCCCTCCCGATGAACACGACCACGCATTCCGTTCTGACCCAGCCGGTTGGCTCCACGCGTTCCGTTGCCTCCCGATGAACATGACGCATTCCGTTGCCTCCCCATGAACACGACGCATTCCGTTGCCTCCCCATGAACACGACGCACTCCGTTGCCTCCCCATGAACACGATGATGACGTTGTTTCTCCGTTCCGACCCAGCCATGTACACGAGCCCTGGCCGTACGTATGCGCGAGTAGGCGTTCGAGACCCCGCCCGTATGTACACATACGTGGCCGTATTTTCTTTCTTGCACCCTGGCCGCTGTATGTACGTGTACATGCGACGTGCGCGCCTCTACTACGACACGTGCGCGCCTCTACATCGACCAATATATATGTACGTACATGTTCGCGACCAGAATGACAACGCCACGTACGCTTCGACCAGGTGGGTCCCGACTGTCACGCACTTCCTTGCCTGCCAAGATGTAGCTGGTGGGTCCCAGCAGTCAGGGGGGCGAATCGTTTTTTTCTGCCCGGACGCACTTCCTTGTGTGCAAATATGTAACTGGTGGGTCCTACCAGTCAGGGGGGAAACGTTTTTTTGTGAAATACGGTGGCCCGTCCGATGGGTCCCTGCTGTCAGGTGGAGGAATAATTATTTTGCACATAATAAGGAGGCACTTCCTTGCGGCCGATGTGGACCCAGCTGTCAGCCTCTCCACGCACAGTACTCTTCTGATGGAAGTCGGTCATTGACCACATTGACCACGCCGCGCCGAGAGCACCACGACGGTGGACGACGGCGAGGCCAAGGAAGGGGACGACGCGGAGCCGGGGAAAACGCAGCAGTGGATGCCCACGCGAAGAGGAGTATGAGGGTGAGGCTGCCGTCGCCGCAGAATAACAGGGGGTGTGGGTGAGTAGAGGGATGGCCCGGCCAGTGGTGGGAGTTGTAGGGGGCAGTGAGGCCTCCGCCGCATCACAGCCGGCCACGGGAGGCAGGAGCACGAGGCACGACCGGCGCTGGTTTGGGCGGCTGGAGCAAGAAGACCAGAGGTTGAAGAAGCACTACGACCGTTGGATGGACATCGTACGGTCACTGGAGCTAGAATCATGCATATTGACTAAGTTGACAAATCCCTCCGTCCCCGTCAACTTAGTAGGCCCACAAGTCAGCCTGGCACTATACTGGGTCCCAGCTAACAGGCGGAGTATTCCTTTTTTTGTGCGTAATAAGGAGGCACTTCTTTGCGTGCGAAGATATAGCTGGTGGGTCCGAGCTGTCAGCGGCGGTAACGTTTTTTTCGCGAAATACAGAGGCCCTTTCGGTGGGTCCCTGATGTCAGGTGGAGGAATCATTATTTTGCGCGTAATAAGGAGGCATTTCCTTCCGTGCGGCCATGGACCCAGCTGTCGGCCTCTCCACGTACAGTCCACTTCAGATGCATGTCGGTCGTTGACCACGTTGACCAGGCCGCGCCGAGAGCACCAGGGCAGTGGACGACGGCGAGGCCTAGGAAGGGAATGACACGGAGGCAGGGAAGACTTGGCAGTTGTTTCCCACGCGGAGGGGAGTACGACTGTACGAGGGTTTACTGGTTCGTCTGCCGTCGCCGGAGAATAACAGCAGGTGTGGGTGAGTAGAGGGATGGCTAGGCCAGCGATGGGAGTACGGTGGGGCAGTGAGGCCTGCGTGGCAGCAGAGCCGACCACGGGGAGGAGGGAGCAGGCAGTCCCGCCGACGCTTGTTTGAGCGGCTGGAGCAGGAAGAGCAGAGATTGAAGAAGCACGACGGCTGTTGGATGGCCATCCAACTGTCACTGCTTGTGCGTCAACCTTTTTTTAGGAAAGCCTCAAATCTGTGGAAAACAGCATACAACCCATCTGCCATTATTTCTAATATTTTACAGCCCATTTGCTAATTCTTAAGGTTTTTTTGGAGCCCATATTCTTTTTGTTAGCATTACAGCCCATATTGTGGCCACGGTTAAAAAATTATACGAAATTTTGCATATTTCGGTGCGGTCCGAACTGTTTTTAATCCCAAAATTTGGACTCACATTCAAACTGATTTTAAAAATAAATGTATACTAGCAAAAGAGCCCGTGCGTCGCAACGGGTGAAAACAAAAAACTACAATTCCCTAACTCAATAACCATGACTCCGGTGCGTGGAACTCGTCGGCGGCAAGTCAGCCATCGCCGACGACAATGAATCCGACGATGGAGTCCCTAGAGCAGAGAGGCAGATGCTGTGCGGCAAGGGCATGCGACCTCGTCTTTGCAGAGCTGCGTGCAGTCCTGCCCAGGGTGGTGGGTTGTTGTGGTGGTCGAGGAGGATGCGTATAGTTGTTGGGTCAGCGCCGACGGCTTGGAGGAGGAGGCAGGTAGCGGCAGGTGCGGATGGGATGCGGCCGACTTAGGCGAGAATGTGTAGGCGGCCTTGTAGGGGACGATGGAGGGGACACGCGTGCTGCCGTAGAGCGTGGCAACCATGGCGGGTGGGCGCCATCCGTGCACGCGAAGGAGAAGAAGGTGCCAGGAATCGAAGAGGCTCGCGTTGGACACTGCCACCCCCACCTGGCCATGGTGTGAGTGTGCGTTCGAGACACCCGGTGAGGCATGTTGTCATCTGCAGCAGTGCCTAGTCCTCGCGTACCTGGTTCTCGAGGTGAACCGCACATGAGGCAGCTTTTCCTCGGCACGCCGTACGCGAGCCGGCAGGTAGGAGGCAACGTGTAATTGCAGGGCAGCCGGAACTGTTCGTGTGCGAACATTAGGATGGTGGCGGTGAGAGCTGGACGCGCGACTATGTTCAAGCCGACTAACCATGGGCCAGGCGCAGTAACGTGCGGTGGATTCGCCACTGCAGCCATGGATGGTCCTCCGCTCCTCCTCCGACTCTGATTGCAACCGGATCCTCCTCCAAACCTGAGCTCCATTTTGCCCGTCACGGCGCAATCATCCACGACACCAACCGTGAAAGCTCCCTTTGCTGGCTTCGCCCCCGGCGCTGGGCCGCAGCGGTTCAGGGTGCCTGCCATGCAAGCCCCCTCTTCCCCAATGCCCCGTAACCCCTATCGTGCCTTCGCGTAGGTTTCTAACGTGCCGGCCGTCTAAGCTTTCCAACAAAATCAGAAGGTGCAGGCTATCGCCGGTGGCTTTTGAATCCACTTTTAAGATCTATATGGTGCTTCCAGGGTCCGCTGGCCTAATACAACTTGGTAAAGAAGCCGGACACGAACACGCTAGCAAGCCTAAAGAAGGAACGCTCCTCCGTTTTTTATCAGAAACTTACTGGATCAGAAACAAAAATCAGAAGATCGTAAGCCCGCGGACAGGATGACGACGTATGAAACTTTTTTTGGATGGGCCCAAGTGGATGCGAACGTTTTCCTTTCTCGTGTTGTACTGAAGCTTGGCCCAACGGCCCAACCAGCAGACCGACGTTAGTAGGAACGCAGCGAACGTGATGCTTTCGAACGAAACGGTTTTAGTACCACCTCGTGTATATGTTTTAAATTCAAACTGAAAGCGTAAAATCACGGGAAGAAGCGTATTGTGACGGTGAACCCACGGAGTCAATCCGTGCTTTATTATTAGGGAAAGATCAATATAAAATCCAACAAATTCTCCACGCATAAAAATTAATGTAATTTAAAATCTCGAAATGAAAAAAAAGATATTTGAAACTAATTGCCGGCTTGATGTGTTTTAAAAATGTACAACCCATTTCTCATTACTGATGGGCCATTTTCTCGGCCAGCCGAATGAAAGCTCTCCTCGTCTTGAAAGATTTGTAGCCCAACAGGCCTGACAAAGCGACTTACTTGGCAAATCACAAAAAAACTGGGCGGTGGCCGTGGACCCAGCTGTCAGCCTCTCCATGTACAGTACTCTTCCGATGGAAGTCGTTCCTTGACTATGTTGACCACGCCGCGCGGAGAGCACCACGGTGCTGGACGACGACGAGGCCTAGGAAGGGGACGCCGCAGAGCCAGGAAGAAGCGGCAGTGGAAGCCCGCGCGTAGAGGAGTACGAGGGTTCACTGGTTCGGCTGCGGTGTGAGGCTGCCATCGCCTCAGGGCCTGGCCAGCGGTGGGAATAGTAGGGGGCAGTGTGGCCTCTGCGGAAGCACAGCCGGCCACGGGAGGCAGGAGCATGAGGCACGACGAGCGCTGGTTTGGGCGGCTGGAGCAAGAAGACCAGAGGTTGAAGAAGCACTATGGCCGTTGGATGGACATCGTACGGTCACTGGAGCTAGAATCGTTCATATTGACTAAGTTGACAAAGCCCTTCGTCCCCGTCAACTTAGTAGGCCCACAAGTCAGCCTCCCACCAAGGTGGGTCCCAGCTAGCAGGGGGAGTATTCATTTTTTGTGCGTAATAAGGAGGCACTTCCGGTGGGTCCGAGCTGACAGCGGGGGGAACATTTTTTTCACGAAATACGGTGGCCTGTCAGGTGGGTCCCAGCAGTCAGGGGGCAAACATTTTTTCTTGCAAAATACGGTGGCCCGTCCAGTGGGTCCCTGGTGTCAGTTGGAGGAATCATTATTTTCCGCGTAATAAGGAGGCACTTACTTGCTGCGGCCATGGACCCAGCTGAGACTCTCCATGTACAGTATACTTCCGATGGAAGTCGTTCCTTGACCACATTGACCTCGCCGCGTTTCGTTGCATGCATGCGTCCATGGGCGTGGTGCATCCCCACTGTCAGCCTCTCACGTACAGTCATCTTCCGATGACTCTCGGTTGTTGACCATGTTGACCACACCGTGCCGAGCGCACCCAGACTGGAACGACCCAGAGATGGGGAAGACGGGGCAGTGGAGTCGCAGATGGAGAGGAGTGGGAAACTTCACTGGTTCAGGTTCGCGACAGCACAGCCGCGGTGCTACCCACGGGAGACAGGAGCAAGAATAGAGGTTGAAGAAGGAGCACGGCTGTTGGATTAACATCCAACGGTCCAGCTGCTAGAATCATTTGTTGATTAAGTTGACAAAGCCGTGCGTACACGTCCGCTTAGTAGGCCCACAAGTCAGTCACCAAATCTGACGGGTCCCAGCTGTCAACGGGATGAATAATTTTTTTCGCAAAACAAGGAGGCACTTCCTTCCGTGCGAAGATACAGCCGGCGGGTCCCAGCTGTCAGGTGGAGCAAACATTTTTTTTTCATCTTAATAAGGAGGAACTTTCCTTGCGTGCGACCATGGACCTCGTGGGTCCCAGCCGTCAGGCTCTCCACGTACAGTCCTCTTCCGATGACTCTCGTTTGTTGACCACGCCGCACCGAACACAGCAAGGCGGTGGACGACGGCGAGGCCCCGGACGGGAACGACTCGGAGATGGGAAAACACGCCAGTGGAGTCGCAGATTGAGAGGAGGAGAAGGGTTATAACTGGTTCTGTTGCAGCGTGGGGCTGTAGTCTGTGGAGAATAACAGGAGGTGTCGAGGGATGGAGGGATAGCCTGGCCTGCGGTGGGGTAGCGCTTTGCAGTGATGCGTGCTAAGCAGAGCTGCTAGCCGCTGGAGGCCGGACCAGGCGGTCCCGGCGACGCTGGAGGAAAAAGATGAGATATTGAAGGTGCATGCCGGCCGTTGGATATAAATCCAATGGCTGTGGAGGACACAATCATTTGTTGACCAAGTTGACAACACACTGCGTAGGCTTCGACCTATTGGCCCACATGTCAGCCTGCAACAATGTGGCATATATTTAACCCATATTTTCTAGAATGTACAGTCCATTTGCTAGGCTGGGTGAACAAATAATTTCGCGTCCATCAGGCCCATTTATATTTTCTAAGAAATCTCAGCCCATTTGCACTTCCTTGAAATACACGTATTAGGTGGGCTCGTTATATATATAATGTTATGTTAGAAGGAGCAATTAATATCAAAGAATAAACCGGAGAGGCACATTATATATATATATATAATTAAGAAATTAGCGAGTTATTGCTCAAAATAAAAATGAGCGCGTTATTATTAAATTGGTCCTTCAAAATCTTCGCAAGCTTTTGTACGCAATCACCAGATTTTCCTTGCCTGTGAGTCAAAAACAACCAGGATTTTCCGTTAAACATTTACTTTTATAAGTTAATAACACGTGGGATGTTTTTATAATGTATATATAAGTCTCTATAAAATATATGATAATAGTAATAATATAAATATATATGTGGTTAGAAGGGAAAACATAAATTGGACACAACATTACTTTTATAAGAGACCTGCGTTTTATACCCCATAGTAGGCATACTAACAAGTGCACACACAAATACAACAGAAAAGGTAAACATTCATATCAAACTCAGGTTCACACGACACGTTCATATTCATAGCCAACATTCACTATCAACAACTCAAAAGATTCATATATACACAAGCTCAGCATATCTATGCATCCAAATGATTGATAGATCACACGACAATATTCATACATAATTCACAAAAAGATTCTCAGATATACACATGTTCAATATGTTTATGCATCCAAATGATTGAGATCACAGCCAATATGATCCATGGACGAACTTTAATTACCTAGGGTACAGACTGGTAAATGGTGTTCAATCGGAGGTACTTCTTGCTAAAATTAGTTTTTGTACGAGTAAACTTTCGAGTACATAAGAGGCAGCACAGAAAATCTGAACTTTGCTTGTAGGTTTATCCTCAAATAGTGGCCTCGTGCCGAGGGAGGTTTGAGCAACTTGGCCACGACTTTCATCCAACTAGTTTACTGGCTCATCTTGGTCCTGTATCTCGCCAAAATTCTACATTGCAGACGAGAAAGGAGGCGGTTGAGAAAATGAACCACCCAAATTTTTTGTGCAGTTCAACTGAAATGGAGCATCCTTGGCGTGCAGACTAATTAAGTGTCAGATGAATATACGCGTCAACCAACTTGTCTGGAATCTTTAGACTCCATGCCATATAGTTCGCTACCATATGTGCCGATAACCAAGAGGCACAAGTTGGGACCAAAGACTGGACTGCGTTTTTCTGGGCTATGCACCAAGCAATATTTTTGGCGTTCACTCTCCTAATACTTGGAGTTTGACAATTGGTTGATGCCGGTTGATACTCGAATGAATATAGGCACTTCTTGTCAACATCGATGCTTGTCTGAGTGAACTTTGGAGTACATAGCAGCATCATAAGTACCTGTCCATCTGATCATTTTGTGCAGTTCTACTGAAATCACCCGATGTAATGATTTGTCTGCGAGTTCAGGCTCCAAATTACTCCTTTATGAAATCAGCAAACAGTAGCACAATACCAAATTACCAATACATATGACATGCACAATAATCAGGATAAAGACCAATACCAACCTGTATGAGGTAGCATATCAATTACTATTTCCCTTGACTGGAAGCTGAGATAAGCCAAGCGACTGACAGCAAAGGAAGAAAGCAAGCGGAGATTAGCGACTGATAGGAAAGGACGGAAGCTGTCGAGGCAATGAAGCACCCAAAGTTTTTGTGCAGTTCCACCAAAATCGAGCATCCCTGTTGGCACATATATTGAGAGAGTGAGATTACTGTAATAGTGGGACTAGTTGATGAAATATACACTAACAAATAGAAGCACCCTCATTATCTTAATGGGTAAAGTTAGCAACATAGTAGTCTTGCTTAAAGAGAGGTATTAGTTTATTTAATCAGTGCTAATTAGCTCAACTCAACACTCAAAGCATTTCCATTTATCATAGGTTGCAAAACTTAAAAGTGCAAAGATAAAGGAGTTTCTCATGACAGTAGCACGATACAAATAGAGATGACAGCAAACTAATATGGATGAAGGCCTTAGGCCCGTACCAACCTGAGAAAAAAACCTTATTCATGTAGTCCCATAAGAGATGATAAAGCACTCACTGGAATCACACAATAGTATATATTTTTGTGCACTTTAAATGTATGGTTGAAATCACTCTTGTTTACCAGTGCTGAGATTATATCGAAAGATTATCAAGAACTTCCAGCAGAGTTAAAGCACTGGCTGGGATACAGTTCATTATATTGTCTTGTGTAGTTCCACTAAAATGTATGATTGGCACAACATGATCCCTGTTTGCACAAGTAGGAACAAGGTGAAACCTTCATTAGCTTAGTGAGAAAGGATAGGAAGACATTAGCATATTACTCAAACAGTAGCATCAAATTCATGATGGACAATACGCAAAACATTGCCTCATTGAACCAATGGCAATAAATTGACATGCAAAACAATAGCACTATTATGTCATGACACTAATAATATTCCCGCCCTGCTCCACCACATGATTCACCTCCATAGACAAACATTCACACGTACATGATTCACCATAGGGTCCTACTAAAGATTTGTTTAACTCCAACAGGAAAATTAGGCAGTAATAAATTAGTGGTACTTAAGTACTCCTAATTAATTAAGTGAGACATCAGAAGTGGAAGGGCTCCCTGGAGGATCGTATCACATGTAAGGTAGTCGTTGCCGGAGCCCTTGAATGGCCTCGGCTGAGGCCTCTGGCTTCAGCAAGATCGCCTTGGCACTGTTTATTCTTCTTCTTCTTCCTCTTCATGCTCTGTTTCTCTTTCTCCTCACCAGTTGGTGAAACCAAGTACATGATTGGCCTTCTAATTCAGAATTGGTTTTGTCAGTGAGGGAGTACAAGTGTACTAGCAAAAAACAACATTATTTTCTCATGGCAGTCGGAAAATAGAGATGAACACATGCATTAAATATCATTCTTACCTAATGGAAGGTTATGGCACTAATATGGATGATGAGGATTGGAACACAAATCTCCCTTTGTGCAGTTCCACCAAAATGAACCAACTGTTCCATTCTGACATTCCAGTTAAACTACACAAAAGTCACTTCTTTTAACAAGAGTTTTGTGCAGTGCACCAAAAGGTCACAACAGCAACCAGGTGAATTGGATATCCCTGTTTGCACAAAAAGGCACAGAGGAAACAATCAGAGTCTCAAACAATTACAGGCAAAAACATTTGGCTAAACTTGCCAGAGTCTCAAACAATTACAAGCAAAAACAGTTGCATGGCTTCATTTTTACCAGGGACATTATATTAAGAACAACTAAGGCTGTGTTCGGTTCATAGATTTGGTGCAGGATTTTCATAGGAACACAATTCCTACGGTATTCTTTCCCTTCCAACCGTTCGGAACACGGGAAAGGTGAATAGTGTTTCATAGGAAAGCTGGTCTAGTAGTACTGATTCCATAGGATTAGAAACATCCACGCGCTGCTCATTTTTTGAGCGGAAGCCCGAGGCAGGCGCTCGCTGCCATGCGTTAGACAGGTTGCTGTGCTGTGTTTACCGGAATAAAAAAATCAACCCATGTGTGGTACGTGAGGTGAGGACAAAGTAGTCACTGTGTAGCTGAATAAACAAATAGCATCTCATACTGCCAAGCATGCTACTCTAAAAAAACAAATCTGTACATTTCGTAGTCCATCCGAACACATTCTCTTGAGAGTTTCCTCCGGTTCGCTGTTCCATAGTATTATACCTACATTCCTTTCCTATTCCTCTATTTTCATCAAGATCTATGTTTTCTGCCCCTTTATTCCGACCAGAGCCTAAATATTTGGTATAAGGGCATGGGACAGTGGGTGCACCAGCAGTACAGCACCATGTACGTAAACATGGGCATAAAGTGGCGATTCATAGTTTGCTGCCCCGAGAAACAAACATCCAAGAAACATATCTGGGTTGGTCCCATTTTTGTTCACTCTAGCCACCTACTCCTATGTCTCGATAGCAAATCTAGTCCTGGTCATACCGCTGTGTACAGCGTTACCCCTATATTTCCCTTTTCGACCAAGAGACCGGTTGGATGACCAGTCTGTACTACTTTCACCCCCTTTCCTTCCCGTTTGTACCAAGTCCGATGTACATACTAAATTCCCCTACCCCCACTTTATTTCTTGTTTGAACCAAGTACTCCCTCCGTCCGGAATTACTTGTCATCAAAATGGATTTGTCTTGAACTAAAATACATATAGATACATCCATTTCAATGACAAGTATTTTCGGACGGAGGGAGTACAAGATTCGACTCCATGAAGTAGCTTTACCTCTAATAATAGAAAAAAAAAATAGGTGACGTTGGACCATCCGATCGAGAGGGGCTGAGAGGTAGAAAATGATGCACATGCAGCGACGTAGCGAGCTGGGGAAGTAGAGCTAAGGCGGTTTCGAACAAAGATATACCTGAAGGTCGTCGGGATGTGGATAGGTGGGCGACGGGAGGCCGGATATGCCCACACGCAACGACGAAGGGATCGGAGGACCTCCTGCGCCGGCGCTCGGCCAGAGATAACGGTGCGGCCGGAAGTGGGTCTCCAACCTCACTGTCGACGACGGCCTAAACGCTTCCCCTCCTCCCCTTCACCGGTGGAGGGGGATACATCCGGATGTGTAACCTGCAGTGAGGATAGAAAGCCAGTGTTTTTTGAAGGGAGAAAGACAGTGTTACCACCCCTATCTTGTTTAGATCTGGAGAGGATGAGAGTATTTGAATAGAGCAACCCTAGCAAGCAAGCGCGGAGGCTCCGGCCTATATATAAGTAGTGGGGTAGTTTTCCTTTTTCACTCCATCAAAACAATCGTTTAAAATTGTGTACTACTACATGCCAGGTCGCGGGTTTTTTTAGTTGTTGATTGTTTTTTGAGATAACTACCCGCTTGTTCCAAGTGGTGTTACGGTGTGCCGGGCCGCACTTTGTATTGTTCAAGTCTGGTACTACAAGTCCCTCCATTAAATGAACAACCACCCCCTCGTAAAAATTGTGAACAAGCCCACGGCTAAAATTAGCGGAAACGTGGGTTGCCCCAACATGCATTATTATTTATATTTTCTACTCCCTCCGTTCCTAAATATAAGTCTTTTTTATTAGCCACACCTAAGACAAGAATTTTTTATTAGCAATGAACCCCACATGTCATAGACATAAAAAGTGTGGCAAGATTCCCTTAGGCAAGCCAAAGTGTGTCTAAAAATTTGAGCAACTCAGGTTAGGAAAGTGTGGCAAGTGTGGGAAAAATAATGTGGCAACATAAGACAAACATAGTCACAATCCAAAAAGCCCTGTAATTTTTTGTGACATGCATGAAAATTTGGTTAGTTAAATTGATAGTCAAAATTTGGCAAGGTGCATCAAATCAACACATGCAAGTATCAAAATGAAAAGTCACGGCATGCATGCATGCATTGTGCTCCCTCCGTTTCCAAATATAAGTCTTTTTAGAGATTGCAACAAGTGACTACATATGAAGCAGAATATGTCTACTCCTACATACGAAGTAGCCCATTTGAAATGTGTAAAAAGACTTTTATCGAGTGCAGTGCTTTGATGTGTCGCGTCAACTCGTACAAGACCGAGAAATTTGATTACTACGACACCCTATCCCTCGCGGACTGAGCTCCGGTGCCTTAACTACACCTGCCTTTGGCTGCATGACAGGAGGGCCAACCACCTGTTGGGCCCACCTGTCATAGACGCAAAGGCAGGAGCAGTAAGTAGAAGCTTTCGCTACACGCTATCCCTCCCGCACGAGGTGGACGGACATGCAACAGTGGATTCGATACTGTAGAAGTAGGAGTAGCACATTGTTCGTCTTCTCGAAGAGGCGAAGAGCCAAGCGCAACCCGAACATGGCAGTTGCGAACGCTCGCGTGGCGCGGTTCCTTGGAGCACGCATATACTAGCCAGGTTCTTGCATGAGACAAAATTGCTACTCCCTCCTTTCCGGTTTATAGTGCTCAATTCAAAAATCTCACCAATCAATGTAGATGGTGAGTGGTGGAATACAGTTTGTAGTTTTGCAAAAGCACCTAATTAATGCTCTTGTTTTCCTCAAAAAAGTATGTTTATCAATGCATTAGTTGCAATGCATGCATGCATAAAGTACATGCATTGGTCAAATTTCTCTTAATACTTGCATGCAATGATTTAATGCACCTTGGAATCTGAAAATGTGATGGAAAACAACCAAATTGAGCCTTATAAAATGGAAAACATAATATTTTGAGATAAGCCCTATAAACCGGAAAGGAGGGAGTATTGTTTAACAATTAAACTCCATTATCCATTGGTTGATACTCATTCTGCATAGGTCCACGTGCTTAGCACCGTTTCCTCCTGGGGTCACCAATGTTTATGTCGGCGTTCTGGGAACGGGGGTCCCCAGACTTGCCTGCCTGCGGCCTGCGGCGTGGCTCAAAGGAGGCCCAGGACGGCCCATCTTCATCAACGCAAGCTCAAGACCCTCGCGAGGGGCCAAGCCTCGCGGGGCGGACGACAAGGAGCTTCCTCAGGCACGGCCTCATCAGGCTGGCTCATGAGGAGGCGGAGAGTTCAAGGCAGGGTACCTCGCGAGGTGCCCATGACGCAAGCCATGACGACCAAGGGCGCTAGTCGGGCGCCAGCCCGCGCAGCGTCCTCCTTTCCCCTTTGGTGCAAAGGGAGCAAGCGCAGGCGAGAGCATCAAGCAAAGGCATCCGTTTTGGTGCAACAAGACCAAGACAAGCCCCAACGGCTGGAAGGGAGTCATCGTGGAGCCCAAGCATGCGTCATCACCAGAGCCTTTGGCAGGCGAGGACCAACTTTAGTCAGGATAAGTGTACCTGCTGTTCCCCTTCAAAATGGCCAATTGTTGGCGCCCTTCCCGCTCAATATTTGGGAAGAGGCCCAGGGCCTTCGCCTATAAATAGGAGTAGCCACCCCTAGGGTAGAGGGATCGGCCCCCCGGAATGAGACCGGAATCCTCATCAAGGACCCAGTAGCTAGAGCGACGGAACACCACCTAGCAGTTCATCACACCCACCAAGAACAGACCCTCGCGAGGCTGTTCTTCCCTGTACTGTTCCTCATCAGCCCAAGAGGCAATCCACCACACCACAAACTAGAGTAGGGTATTACACCACAGCGGTGGCCCGAACTAGTATAAAACTTGTGTCTCTTGTGCTGTTCTGTTTAGTAGTTTACGTCCCTGCGATTCGGCGAGGTACGAGATGGTGGAGGGTTGGATATCCGCGCGCACCCCAGTGTTCGAACCTCAAGGGTTTGCCGGAACCCGAAATCCGACATTTGGCGCGCCAGGTAGGGGTGCGCCGGAATCCACCTTCTGCCACCTCGCGTCCCGTCGCATCGCCACCACCATGTCCGGCGACCAAGCGGGCAACTCAGATCCTTGGGCGGCGTGGCCCTCCCACGCAGAGCCGCTCGCCTCGGGCGACCCCGTGCCCCAGGCAGCTCGCGGTCCGCAGGGCGCTGCGGGCCACGGGCGACGCGGACAGGCTTCGACGGCTCTCACGCCATGGCAGGCGCGGTCGGCAGCAAGGGCCTCCAATCACGCCGCGACCACATCACCGTACACCCGCCGGGAGCAGGCGAACTCGAGGGTCGCGCTCACAGTGGCCCGAGAGCTGCTGCAGTGCAGGCTGCTGGAGAGCGGCCGCGACATGCTGCTGGAGCGAGTGGCAGAGCTCCTGGGCTTCGCCGCCTCGGGGGCTCACCCCTTCTGCACCCAGCTTTCATCTCAGGCCCAGGGCAGCCCGCACGGGGGCTCCACGCGTGTCCGCGGGCTCCAAAGCTACTCCAACACCGGCGAGGCTGTCAGCACCGGGCCGGCGGCGGGGTTGCCCCCGCCCCCGGCCCACGGAGAAGAAGGACTCGACGTAACTCACGGCCCTGGTGGACCGCCGCACCACCACCCCACGGCGGGCGCATCAAGCATAGCAGCATGGCACGCTCAGCACTACGGCGTGGCCTTCGGGATGGCGGCGCCAGAAGAATACGTGCCGCACATGATGGACAAAGGGCACCCGCATGAGGGAGAAGAAGGCTCGCTCCTCAGCCCGAGCTGGGGGGATGAGGCGCCAGAAGTCGAGCTCTTCCAGGAGCCTCGAGACGGTCCCACTGGTCACGCCGGGGGCGATGATTATCGGGTACCGCTACTTCCTCAAGAGCAAACATATGCTAACCATAGGTCGCAGGAGGTACAGGTCGCCACGACGAGCGGCTGCCCCGCTCCCGCAGTCTCCTACCCCTCGGGAGGGGGGCGCAGGGGGTTGCCGGAGAGGGGCAGAGATCCGACATCACCACCGCGGCATTCGGAGCAAGGTGTTCTCAGGAGGTAGGCCCTCTGCTGGGGAGGCGCCTCAGGGCCTGCCCCTGGCCGAGGACCCGTGGTCGTCGGGGGAACCGTTGGCGACCGCTCTACCCCATCGGCGGCGTCCTGGTTTCCGGTCGTCGTTGATGGCACTAGAGTGTGGCGCAAGGCGGGGCCCTCGTCTGGCGATATGAAGCAAGGCCGGTACCTGTGAAGAAGGCCCAGTGCCTGTGAAGCTCGCCGCCCCGTGACACTCTCACGTAATAATGAGTGGGGCTGTACACGCCCCGGAGTCTCAGGGGTGCCGGCCTCAGGCCCTGGGGCTCCCTCCCACGCCCAGTGGCAGCACATAGCTCCGCGCTGGTGAGAAGACGTCCAAGACTAGACTAGGTGCCGGAAGCGGCTTTTCTTCTGCTTTCTTCGCCTTTCCATTTGATTGTCGCTTTCCCCCGCTAGATTTAAGTTGGATTCGAATTTGAGATTTGCGTGTGTTCGGGGAAGGGGTGCTTAGTCTCGTTCGAGCAAATCTCTTGCGTTTCGGTTACCACTCCGCCTCAGCTGCCTCCCCACGCGAGCCCCTCGCGAGCCGGGCCAGGCCTAGCTTGCGCGCAGCCCAGCCTGTCGCCGCTGCGTCCTCACCGGAGGGTTTTTACTGCAGATCCTACGGATTCGACCAGGAGACACTCAGATCGCCGCAGCCTCCCATAGGCTATCTCGGGGCTCGTACGAAACAAAGGTAAACCAGCCAACTAGCACGTCGCTTAGCCAACCACTTGGCGCGGGTGTATGGGCGATGTAACACCTGCTAATACGATGAACACAAGTTTTACATGAGGGGCTCCCCCTCCCAAAATGCTCTCACGGCCATCAGGCCAAAACCTGAGTTCTATTCATGCAGGGTAACGGAACAGGGACAATACATAATCAGTCGGATAAATCCCCCAATGCGTCCTCAAGAGAACCTCCCGAGCCGTTGCTGGCGTCGCTGGCCTCGCCGTCACTGTCTGTGTGGTCGTCGGCGGTGTGTGGGCCGTTCACCACACCGCCCTCATCGGCGGCCACGACCATGCCGTCGTTGTCCGAAGCGAAGGCTCGGACGAGAGCATCCACATTGTCTTCCACCCAGTGCGCTAGGTCGCCCCGGACGGCCTGGGGAACTGGGGCGATAGCTGCGTCAAAGTCGAAGTGGGGGTCCATGTCCTGGAGATGGCTGAAGACACGAGAAAAGGCGTGCCCAAGCAGCGCGCAGCTCCTCTCCTCCACCAACCTATTGGCCCTGACCGACCGCGCCTCCAGCCGCGCCACCACGTCGATGAAGAACTGAAGGTTGCCGGCGTAGTTAACCGCGTGCGGCTCGCCAACTGCCGCCTCGCAGATATTACCCAAGGCTGCGTTGGCTCTTTCCCGGAGCGTGGCTAGCATGGGGCCGTGCTCATGCTCCAGGATTCGTCGCTGATGCATCTCATCCGCATTCTGGCGCGCGACGGCCTCGGCCTCCTCCACCCGTTGGCGAAGAAGGAGCGCCTCGGCCTGAGAGGTGGTGGACTCCCTCTGCGCCACCTCGAGGGCGGCCCGAAGAGCATCGGCCCGCCGCATCGCCTCCTCCAGCTTGGCCCTCAAGGCAGCAGTCCTGCCCTCAGCCTCGGCCTTGATCAACCCCAGCCTCTCCTCAAACTCGCGCTCGAGGTTTGAGCGCGCCGCCGCCACTCGGCGTCCGACCGCCTCCAGGATGCGGGCTTCCCGTGCAGCGACCTCATCCTCTGCCCGCGTCGCCAGGCGCTCCCTCGTCTCCAAGCGCTCGTACTCGCGCGCGCGTTCGGCGGCTTCAAGCGTCAGCGCCTCCTCACGCTTCTGGAGCTCCGCCGGGTCGCCGGAGGCCACCTTCATTGACGCGAGGGCTGCCTCGCGCAGCTCCACTTGCTCCTCCAATGAGTGACACCGGGCCAGGAGTTCCCGTGCCCACTCCTCCGCCGCCTCTCGCCGCCTGTTAGCTACCCGAGCCTCCTCGACGGCCCGAGAACAGGCCTCCCGAGAGGCTGCCAGCGACGCCCTGGCCTCTTCATCATCAAGATCACGCCGGTGGCGCGCAAGGGCGACATCGCACTCCAGCTCGCGCCTCTCTGCGGCCAGGCGCAGGCCCTTGGCCTCAAGGCGCGCGTCTTCATCGACGAGATCTTCACCAAGCAGGCTCACCGCATCAGCCGCCCTTCGAAGGAATCCTTGGCGAAGAGCGTGACGCTCTCGAGCGCGCTCGAGCACGTCCTCCACACCATCAACCGCCCCAGACGGGCGCCGGGAGCCACGAATCAGCACTCCCCCTCTGGGCAGGGGGCTAGGGGCTGGCACCCTCGCAACGGCCGGGCACGCCGCGCCAGAAGCCCGGCCTAGAGCCAGCCCATCCCTAGACGAGGGGTGCAGGAAGCGCCTCAGCCAATCGCCGTCCACGACCAGGCGAGAAGCCCACGGCAGGCTAGCTATGCCACAGGAAGGCTCGCGAGGAAGGGTCGCGAGGCGCGCAGGGCCACGACGCGCCTCCGGACGGTTCACCTCCCTGGTCGCCCTCACCACAAGGGCTCCACTGCTTGGAGCAGTCGAGGACGGGGAAGGGGGTGAAGCCGGGGGGGACGGCTCCTCACCCGTCTCCGTGAGCTCGGCGGGAAGGGGCCTGCAGGGCAAGGATCAGTACAAGCAGCAGAAGAATCAGGAGCTGGAGAAGGAGAAGGCTTACTCATCAGTGGCGAAGTACTTCCTACGCTTCAGCAGGCGACAAGGGTAATCATCGCCCAGGGCCTCCCTTCTCTTCCGGAGGGCCTCAAAGTTCACGTGGAAACGACCCAAGATTTGAGCGCAGGGGTCAGCCTGCGGTGAGGGAGAAGCATCAAGGCGACCTGCGTCAGGGGCGTCCGCCTGACGCGCGCTGCTGGTCGCCTCACCAAGAGAAGCAGCAGGGGCCTCGGGGGCTCCATCCGCAGGCGCTGCGGGCGGCTGCCTGCCGCCCTCAGCCGCGGCGACATGAGCCTCAGGAGCTGCCCCCTCATGAGCATTGCCCGGCGCTGTCACCCCGGCGGGGGTCCCTTCGGCCTCTGGTGGCTCGTGCCTCCCTGCTCCGCCACTTGAGGAGGAGCCGCCTTGGCCGACTGGAAGGGCTGTCACCATCACTGGATTCTCGCGAGGCCCCTGGAGACCAGCGGGGCGCGGCCCCCATTCATCGAAGATAGGCATCTGGTTCATAAAATCACCCCTGTTCTGGCAGAGGTACAACAAGGCCCCTCCATGCCGGATGCCACCGGGGTTGGGGTCCCCAGTCAGGACCAGGAGCACTTTCCTTAGCGCTTCAGGCGTCAGGTCTTCTTCCTGGAGCCTCATACGATCACCAGGCCCGCTGAAGGACCACATCCGGTGGGAATGGCGTTGGAGAGGAGCAATGCGGCACATCAGGAACTCCTTCACCACCTTGGGCGCTGTCATAGCAAGCGACCTCAGGAACGCGAAGCGGCGCCAGACAAAGATGAGCTGATGGCTTGAAAGCGTCTCCTGGCCCCAGCCTGAATTGGGGACAGCAGGCGAGGTTGGCTCCGATAGCAGGGGGCTGGGCACCCCCACATCCACGTACAACCACCTTTCGCGGAACTCAGCCGCGGGCGGAGGCAGGCTAAAGTCAATCCCTGAGGCCGCTGTCTCGGGCGCGGCGACGAAGCTCACGCACGCCGAGCATTGGGTGGGATCGACAAGGCGCAGAGAGAAGAAGTGGCGCAGCAAGGCAACCGAAGGAAGGATGCCCATCATTGCTTTGCAAACAAAGGCGAAGACCGAGAGGAGAGTGATGGACTCAGGGCCCAGATGCATCATGTGGATCTGATAGTGGGAAAGCACGACATTGAAGAAATCAGAAAAGGGGGGAACCAGCCCCGCCCACAGGGCGTCAGCAAAATACCGGACTTCGGTGACTATCCTGTCGATGGGGAAGTGGGACGCGGGCCAAGCCGTCGTCCTCCCACATTCATTGAAGGTGGTGGCCAGAGCCGAACCGACCTTGCCCAAGCCCTCTAGATTGAGTATGATCGACGGGTCGACGCCGGATGCCGCCGCCGGCGGCGAGCGAGGCGGAGGCACAGGTTTCTTCCCTTTCCCCTTCTTCGTCGGAGCCATGGCGATTGAAAGGGGGGAGGAAGATTCGAGATTGGATTGGAAATGGAAGCTGGAGTTTGAGAGGGGGAAGGACAGGGGCGCACAAGCAGCAGAGAGGGGAACAGATGTGTGCAGCAGCATGTCCGCCTAGCAAGGCACGAAATAAGGAGGCGTGGGGGAACAGTGCCGCCCACGTCCAATCAACTGCCACGCGTCGCCCAAGGCCGCAGGCTGTTAGGGCCCGCGACGCTTCGCACTTGCCCTTTCGCCTCTCTGCCCGGCCAAGTTCGGGCGCG
Source organism: Aegilops sharonensis (assembly GCA_904067115.1). Classification (NCBI taxonomy): domain Eukaryota; kingdom Viridiplantae; phylum Streptophyta; class Magnoliopsida; order Poales; family Poaceae; genus Aegilops; species Aegilops sharonensis. Next base: position 457,717,021 of record LR880970.1, read on the forward strand.
CCGTGGGCTCGGGGGCTACTGTCAGCGTTCTGGGAACGGGGGTCCCCAGACTTGCCTGCCTGCAGCCTGCGGCGTGGCTCAAAGGAGGCCCAGGACGACCCATCTTCATCAACGCAAGCTCAAGACCCTCGCGAGGGGCCAAGCCTCGCGGGGCGGACGACAAGGAGCTTCCTCAGGCACGGCCTCGTCAGGCTGGCTCATGAGGAGGCGGAGAGTTCTAGGCAGGGTACCTCGCGAGGTGCCCATGACGCAAGCCATGACGACCAAGGACGCCAGTCGGGCGCCAGCCCGCGCAGCGTCCTCCTTTCCCCTTTGGTGCAAAGGGAGCAAGCGCAGGCGAGAGCATCAAGCAAAGGCATCCGTTTCGGTGTAACAAGACCAAGACCAGCCCCAATGGCTGGAAGGGAGTCATCGTGGAGCCCAAGCAGGCGTCATCACCAGAGCCTTTGGCAGGCGAGGACCAACTTTAGTCAGGATAAGTGTACCCACTGTTCCCCTTCAAAATGGCCAATTGTTGGCGCCCTTCCCGCTCAATATTTGGGAAGAGGCCCAGGGCCTTCGCCTATAAATAGGAGTAGCCACCCCCAGGGTAGAGGGATCGGCCCCCCGGAATGAGACCGGAATCCTCATCAAGGACCCAGTAGCTAGAGCGACGGAACACCACCTAGCAGTTTATCACACCTACCAAGAACAGACCCTCGCGAGGCTGTTCTTCCATGTACTGTTCCTCATCAGCCCAAGAAGCAATCCACCACACCACAAACTAGAGTAGGGTATTACACCACAACGGTGGCCCGAACTAGTATAAAACTTGTGTCTCTTGTGTTGTTCTGTTTAGTAGTTTAGGTCCTTGCGATTTGGCGAGGTACGAGACGGTTGAGGGTTGGATCTCCGCGCGCACCCCAGTGTTCGAACCTCAAGGGTCTGCCGGAACCCGAAATCCGACAGTTTATTTGCTAATTAATAGCATTGCATGCAATGAACTAGCCATTGCAAGTCATTAAAAGCATGCACACCTCTCATCTCTTATTGGTTGATATGTCAAGAAACAAGAAACAAGGTAGAAGTTAATGCACTGCGCCTAAGTGCATTGGGACTATTTGGTTTTCGTAAGATGACTTACACACCTTAGACGGAGGGAGTAGTATAGACTTGTAAACCGGAAAGGAGTATTTGCCTTTCTAGAGATTTCAACAAGTGACTAGACTACACCGTGTGCAGTACCCCCTCCCTTCTGGTTTATAGGGCTCAAATCTCAAACCTCATGAACCAAGGCATTTTGCGATTGGAGGAATGTATCTCGTACTTTACAAAACTACCCTAATTAAACTCATTCATTAATTACGTAGTTCTCTCGTTTTCCTCTCCGCCTTGGTCGTGGTGCACAATATTGAGCGCTCCTATATGACTAGCCGCTCTATCTACATGCGGGACATTTCAAAGCATCCAAGCCCGCGTGCCATCCACCAAATCACAGCGAGGTGCTACAGTTGAGACTCACCTGTCACCCCGGCGTGGCCGTCATGACCATATCACAAAACCCACACCTTTACCAGCAGTGGTAAGGTGGCCTCCAAGTTGGACTGGACGAAGCAACCATCATTTCACTGGAACGCTCGTTCAAGCCCTTTCTTCCCTTTCTTGAATAAAACCTCACTCCAGGCTACTCACTTCTGCCATTTTTCTTCTGTACCGACGAAGGAAAGGTGGCCGAATCAGTTATGCTGCTATATTTTCATTCCAAGAATCTTCTTTTTGAGAAGCATCGACCGATTCTCACATCCTATTATTTTCCCGTTTTCATTGCGATTGTGGTTTCCTTTCGATTGCTTTTTGTTTGTCAGTTCTTTGATGGATCCTGGAGCACTAGGCAAAGAGTTGCCGGCGGAAAACCACTGGAGACAGCGATCTCCAGGAAGCGAGCACCGACCAACGAGTTGACCATGTTGGTGGGCCAACCCATGGAGATGAAGAACTCCAAGAAACAAGCACTGGCCCAAGAGTTGATGACGTTGGCGGACGAACTCCTCAAAGAAAGTTGGAAGAACAGCAAGGGCCCCACCGTGCCTACCCCAGGAACTCTGATTGCCACCTATGTGAGGCTCAAGACCGAGTTTGAGGAGATAGTCGCTGTTGAGAAGCAGTATTCTCCTGGCAAGGTGATGGCCCCCATCAAGGACGAGGAGATGGCCCCCGGAGGGATGAGATCCCCCGGTGAGCTGCACAAGGTAAAAATTAATGGCTTATTACCATAGTGGTGGTTTTTGATTATTTGCAATGTGCTTGCTAATATGTTAGGGTTGTGCAGGTGCCGGTGGACGTCCTTGATGATTCCGATGTAGTGGCCTGCCCTGTTGGCATCGCCCCACAGATCGATTCCGATGTCGCGGTCAGTCCTGCGGACATCGCCCCAGAAATCGATTCCCATGCCGCTGTCTGTGCTGTGGTCATTGCCCGAGAGATCGATGACAAGAAATAGTTGGTCGCGCTAATCCTTCAGGGTAGTTTGCATTGCCCTGTGTTTAATTACCAGAACGATGCATGTTATGAAACCATCTTAGGGCTAGTGCACTGTCTTGTGTGGGCGGATCTTGCTACTTTTGTTTGATAGTGAATCATGCGAACCCTCTCCGAGTTATGGAAACAGATGTATCCTCACCAGCTTTTGATGTAATATATGGCATGCTTAGATGTAAGTTTGAACTGTTTATCATATTAGCAGGGCTTGTTTGATGATTCTTGGTGTTAGTAGGGTAGCTACTGTGCGAGCTATAGTACTTGCAAAACACTCACCGAAGAGAAATGTTGGGGCTGATGAGCTCGTGGTACGCTTATACTTATCCCTCATCGATCGACCAATAGCCCTAGCTCCTAAAATTGTAGGCTTAGCGATCGATCAGACAATAGTCGACATACATTCAGGCCTCATTTGGTTCATAGGGTAGGAAAATCGTAGCAAAAGTACAGAGAACGTGCAACACAAAATCATAGTAGTGCAGATACGTACTCCCTCCATTCCAAAATAGATGACCTAGGCGGGCTAGTTTGGCCTAGTGGGTTTCAGTGATATGACGTGGTACAGCGTCGTCCAGTCTTCGCGTGTGGTAGCAGTATTGCGGGTACAATAAGTTTTCTTGAAGAAGCAGAATTCAACGAAGTCATGATGGTTCCTTCATCCGAACAACTTACAGTGGGAAAGGTTGGGCCTGCGATACGACCGGGGTAGACCAGGATAATTTTGTGCATGGCAGGTGGACCAAGATGGTCGACGTCCCACATGTCGGCGAATGAAAGTATTCTTTCCGATATAGAGGATGAGCAACGAGTATTCATTGTTTATTTTTGATGAAAGCTATTGTCTCCACTGTTACGACGGTGGAGTGTGAAACACGGCAGCCCAGTGAACTTGGCATGTGCACCACTCCCTCCTTCCTCATGTAATGCCCAGGTTACAGCTTTTTCTCACTTTCCCTCTATCTATTTCCTCTCAAATGTTTTTTACCTTTCTTTTTTAAGACACAATTGTTTTTTATTCCTTTTTTTAGAATTATTTTTATTTATACCTAGGAGCACGTGTAGAGACGGGCTCTTGCAGAGCCCACTCCTTGACTTTGACAATGCCTCTCTCTCCTCCACATAAGGAGTACTACTCCCTCTGTTCCCAAATATTTGTCTTTCTAGACATTTCAAATGGTTACAACATACGGATGTACGTAGACATATTTTAGAGTGTAAGTTCACTCATTTTTCTTCGTATGTAGTCACTTGTTGAAATCTCTAGAAAGACAACTATTTAGGAACGGAGGGAGTACTTGCTATGCATGAATGCGGCGGGCAGCTGGCGTCTTGAGGGGCCAAGGCGGTGAGAGCGGGCTCCGGAAGCGGTCCAGACTCCAGCATAGCGCACCTCACATTATCACCATATATTTCTTGGAGTCCGTGCGCGGCGGGCGGGCGATCTCTTCTCCCTCCCCCATTTCTCTCTTCTCAGCCGACGCCCGCCGAGCGATTAGATTTCGGCTATCGACGGTTTATTCAATTACGGTCCCACATGGCAGTGAAATTGCAAGGCAACGCGTGTCCCCTCTGGTGAGCGGCGTGCGAGCCGGACTGTCGGGGTTGCGACGCGTACGAGTCGTAAGTGTGCCGCCTTTTCCTTTAGAACTTGCGAAGCATAACATTTTCGCACGATCGATCGATAGAAATCCAGAACAAAATGACGAGGGCGGTGCTTTCCCGCTCGTTAGGCGGGCTAGTTTGAGTGATACGATGTGCTACAGTGTCGTCCACTTGCTCCATTTTTATGTAAGCAAGAGTTTACACTCTTACGCGGGAGGAGTGCGAAACACCGCGGATCTGATTTTGATCGAGGGATAACTGTTCCCTTCCAAATAATGGAGGATTGTTAGCGATTATAGCATTATAGTTAGGGCATCTCCAGCGCTGGCCCACAAATTTACACCGGCATCTGTCCGAGGACACTGATGGATGCCATCCGATGCTGCCCGCATACCTTTCGACAACTATATGAACTAATCGGACGAAATTCGTGCAAACAAAGCAAATTTAAAATTGACCGGATGAAATACATTACATTTCGAGAACTTTTCCTATAAACTGGATGAAATTCATTACATATTTCGCACAAACCGTACTAAAACCTACTGTAAACCTAATCTAAACGATCGCCGGGCCCCGACCACCATGTCCGGCAATGAACCCGAGAAAGCCGGCCATTGCCTTTGCCTCCTCCTTATCCGCCCCGATAACCTCCTCCTCCGGAGCACAAGGTTATGAAGATTTCCGACTCCACGTCACCATCAAGCGGCTAGTCGGCCGCCGATTTTTATCCCACCAAGCTTGGCGTCGACTGAGTGGAGGAGCGGTGGCCTTCCTAGGACCAGAGCGGTTGCGACCTACCGTGTACTACTCTTCCTCACTGCTGGTTGCGCCCGCGCACGCGCGCCGACTTCGTGGTCGTGGCGGCAGAGGGCGGCCGGGGGGGAGCCGGTGATCTCCTTCGTCTGCTCCTGCGAGAGTACGTCCAAGAGAGCTTTGGAGTGCGCCCGGAGCGGAGCCACCGATGTCCTTCGTCTGCTCTTGCGACAGTACGTCCAAGAGATCTTTGGAGTGCCCGGAGGCCATGGTTGGAGTGGTGCCAACAAAAGGAAGGGACCGGAGGAGAATGAGTGTGGGTCTTTGGCTATGGCTGGGAGCTGGGGCTCAAGTTAATATAGCGGGCGAATGGCAATGAGCCGCGGCAGACGGATGGACGGCTGGCAGCTGAGTAGGTTCGTCGGCAGCCGTGGTGTCATTAACGTGGAGCAGTCGCTTGCACCGGGATGCCACGCGGGTGGCGCTCTCTCGGCCGGCGCGCTACTGAATGCCGGCGCCAGTGAGAGGTCGCGTCGGGCGTGAATGCGGATGCTGCTTCAGTGACTTAACCGCAAGTGCGTTGTCTCACTAACATGTGGGCCCAACGGCCATTAGGCCCGCATGTCAGTGACACACCAACTGCACCTGCAGTTAAGGATGGTGAATGCGGCATTGACATTCTGGAGAGACGGTGATCGTTTCAGGCGGGAAGCGCTCGCTAGCGATGGAAGGGGTTTCGGTAGGCCAGGGCGGTCAGACGCTGGCGTGGTGGTAAAATGTGAACTCATGGATGACGAGCCTTTGAAGCGTATGCGGCACGTATTGACAACCAGGCGTCCATGTGTGACGCCCGGATAATTAAGCTACAATGATCCCACGCTAATGATGCCAGATCACCTCGATTACTGCTGCTAATCTCACGTTAGTTTGAAACCGGTTCGAGTCCAAATTAAAAATAAAAAAACCATAAAAGTTTTCAAACCTTAAGACAAAAATGTTCCGAGAGAGCCAAATAATGCATAAGTAATAATGGTGGAGAAACCAACCTTTTTGAAAGTGTTTGATTGTCCTAAAGTATATAAAATAGTAGTAAAACAATTAATCAAATTCTTTTTTCAATTAATAAATTATTAAACTATTCTATCTAGTTGCCCAAACTTATGTGGTCGTAGTATAATTATTTAGACTAAGTTAGGAACTACTTTTGTAAGTCAAATATCTAAAATAAAAGTGAAACTAAAAGTAACAGAAAAGAAATAAATAAAAAAAATAAGGGGAAAATAAAACAAACAAAAGGAGAAAACCTCCCCTCCCGTTGGGCCCCGGCCCAGCCGCCCCCCATCTCTGGCCTACAAGGCCACTACCCCCCCCCCAGAAAGATATTGTTGCTTCCGCTGACTCGTCTATGATCGAGCACTTGTATTCGAGCCCTCGAGGCCCCTGGCTTGTATTATGATGCTTGTATGACTTATTTTATTTTAGAGTTGTGTTGTGATATCTTCCCGTGAGTCCCTGATCTTGATCGTACACGTTTGCGTGCATGATTAGTGTACGATTGAATCGGGGGCGCCACAAGTTGGTATCAGAGCCGACTGCCTGTAGGAATCCCCCTTCCACACTCCTTGGCCGAAGTCGCGTCTAGACATTGCAAAACTTTTACTAACATGACTGTGTGCCTTACGGGCCCACGTCACCATTGGGTGGTACTAGGATCTTTTACTCCTCGACCTTTACTCGGGATTCTAAACTCTCTTCTATTCGGGTTAAACAATTTTTTTTACTAAAAATCTAACTTTAGGTTCTCGAAAATACTTTCTCCCGGAGAGGCCCTTCAGTCCAGATGATCACCGACTGCACCAGAAGATTTCGGAGATACTCTTTGATATTCTCTCAAGACTTTGTGCCCATCACTTTTGCTATTCCCGACCACCGATAAATCCTTATGGATAACTACTTACACTTGCCATTCATACGATCATCCCCCATTGATCTTGTTATTACAAGATACCCCGAAGTTTTATCTATTGTTCCGAGAATACTTTGTGCCTACTGCCTAGCAGTTCTTTGCCACATGAATACCCCTTCAAATAAATCCTCGCACTTGTCGAGTATCCGCTCATCCCCAGTTGTTCATGTGTTTCACAACAGTCTTCAAAATACTATTCGATCTTCCGAAAATCCTCTGGAGCCTTTGGCTCTTGAAAATCTTGCTTGCTTGCATTATGATTAATCCCATAAGTCTCGTAATCTTAATGACATACCTTGTCATTATCATTTTGAGTCTGTTGATTCAATATGTTGCGAATTCTCACAATCCTCAAATAGATCCCAGAATTCATCCTTCCGGCTCAGACGTCATTTTGAACATGAGCTGGTTCTCGACCAAACTATCTGTCGTCGATTGTGCCTCTGGTATATTCAATTGATCCATCCTTGATCGGAACGTTTGCTTCTGATCCTTTGTTTTGGAAATCATAATTCCTTTGCATTTAAGCTATGAATTATTCAGATGCTTCCATAACCTGTTGCATTTGCATTCCTTCCTCTTCTGGTTGAGTATCAGTACTCATATCAGATCCTTTATGGACCATCAAGTCCTTTGTTGGATTGTTATCCGACAGTGTCCTTCACATTTGATCACTTTGTGAGTTCTTCCCCTGATACATAATGCCTTTGTTAAATTGTATCCTCTGCTTTGTCAACCATGCTCTGCTATCGAGCTTGTGTTATTTACTCCTGAAGTTTGTGGTATATATTCCTAAGAGGCCCCGATGGGTTGGACAAATGCCTTCTCTAATCTATGTGAACCCGAAAACTACTACGGGTCATACTCTACTAGTGTTATGTCAGATAAAATTTCAACACACAACTTCGTTGAAGGCGAGAAGTGAATGAAAGGTTATGCATTAAAGGAATGGGAGTCGACCTTGAACTTTGTGTTCATGCCCATGGACGCGATGTATATCCTATCATGGAAGCTTCTTGAAATAATAACTATTCCCTTGGTATAAGTTCATCTTATGTCTGGGATTTGATCATTTATGATTGTGGTTTCCGACCATGTTCTCTTTTAAATACCATTTCTCATGCAAGTTTAAGCACTTGTCTTCGGTAGAGCAATACCCCAGTCCAACCTCTATTTTGATCTGTCATTGAGTATTACCCCCTGGTATCTCGAGGTTATCATGGAACTGCATAACTTCTTAGGAGTTATTCATCAAGTGCTACCTTCCCACTGATTCCAATTTTTCACGGGCTCTGAGTTATTAAACACTACTCAAAGACACCAATAACTGAACCAAGTCCGCAATACGGTTCAACAACTCTCTAGTAAGCTTCTATAAGTACGAGTTTGTACCCGATCACGCCATTCCTAGCCTGTTTGGCTATATCATTGTCTTGATGATTTCAAACTGTGCTACCTGGTCCTTATTCTCGGAGCACCAATTTGCGACGATAGCTAAGCTTACGTCGATTTTCCTCGTCATACCCCTTTCACCTTAAACAACAAGCTTGAGTTCGAGTTTGTGTCCTACTCATGGTCCCAAGAACATTTCGCTTCATCAATCCTTTGACTTGATGTCATTACTGTTTGATTACATCTCCATGAAACCTCCCGACATAATTTGTCATGATCATCATCAACATTCTGAGTTCCTCCAGGATATCAATTGAATTAATGATGAGAAATACCATCCTTTCCCTCGATGATTTGTGTTGTCATCGACCTCCTTATGGCTTTCCCTCCAACAAAAACTTGTTTGTGTTCTGTGTTATACCTCGAGTTCCTTGCTATCTAGCATTGTCCTTCTTTACCATGGAGTATTACCATCTTTTATGTCAAGAATGTCGTGAGGATTACTCCACCTCTTAAGAATTCTTGGTATGGTGATACTTCTCACCCTCACCATTCTTTCTTGGTACCCGTGTTGTTTCTAACCGGAATACCGACTATTGAACTATGATGTGTGAATTCAAAACTTCTAGCAACCCTATTGCTTTGAAGTGAATGGTCGAGTTTCATTCTAATTCTTTTGTTCGTCAAGTCACCACTCTAACATTGATCATGCAACCCAACCCATATTCGGGTGCACCTTTCAACCAATGTTTAATTGAGTATGTTTCCTCGAGCATACATCATTATACCATTTGATCTGACAAATGTTATCTCCTTGTTCACATAATTGTGGAAATCCATCTTGTCGGAAATCTCGATGGATTATCGCCGAGCCCATCAGCCACCTCCTCCTCTCCTTGGTTTAATGATGAACTATTGTTTCAGGAACCCACTCCCATAGTTCATTTCCTGAGAATCCTGAAATGTCATTTCGTCTATTTGTGTTGCACCTTTTATTCTCGGACATCCTGAGTCTGAGGTATCATGACACCAATCGGATCTGAATCTCGGTCAGATATGATGGTTGGGACAACTTTCCAAGAGTTATGTT
>LR880970.1:457745309-457757041 GCA_904067115.1 Aegilops sharonensis
GAATGGTTACATTAGTGTAGAATATATCCAATGCCAATGAATTTTTTAGCTCTGCATTGTTCTTGTAAGTACATGCTGTCCTTTATCAGTGTACTTATATTGACAGGTAGTTGTTCATGTACCATCACTCTGCAGCTTATTTTCCTTTACCCTCCATTTTCTACACATCAGATCTATATTTACTCTTACCATAAGGTTAGTACTGAAGAAGTTTAGCTGTGCATTGCTCTTGGCTGTGCCTTTTGCCTGTATCGCTGCACATACATTTATAGCTACTTGGTCATGTAACATCACTCTTCATATTATCTTAAATATTCTCCATTTTTTCATATATTATCACATCTATATTTACTCTTAACAAAATGTAGAATAAAGGCAATGCTTATGAAGAAGATTCTGTGCTAAACTCCTTGAATTGCCCCCCCCCCCCATCAGCATGGACAAGGGCTTTATAGAGCCTGTCTTCACCAGTAATGTAAGTTTGTCCTTCTCAATCCTTCAAACTTTGTTGTGTATATTTGGTTATGCATGATTGCAACAACTGTTTATTTTTGGTGTTTGCATCGAATTGCATGTTTAAAGTTTATTATGTACATAAACAAAAGTTTGTCCTTCTCAATTTAAGTTTTCAGTTGTAAAACCAAGTTCCTTCTTCATACCATGTAAATTAAACTATACAGAGCAAGTGATCTTCTTTTGCACTGCATGTATGCTACTGTTCTTCATCCGTAATCCAGTGGTGTGGTGAACGTACCCACTACAGCACAATGTCATATTCTGCAATGTCTTAACTATGAACAATGTCATATCATTCTACTATTATTTAAACTGTCTCTTTATTTGCCAATCTGAAATGGGATAAATTGACAGCACACTAACCATTGATACTTATGATTTCTTGATCTGTAATCCAGTGGTGTCGTGAAGCTGCCAACTCCTTCACAATGTCATTTCCTGCCATGTCTTGACCCGAACAATACCATATTGTGTTAATGCAATTTTAAACTGTGTCACTTTATTCGTCAGTAAGAAATGTGATGAATTGTCAGCACTGACACTTTTATGTGCAAAACCTGTCATCTGTCTGCTTGTTTATCTTTCAGAGTGAGGAAGATATAAGTGTTGAACAAGCGCAGTATCATCATCTTGCTTAGCTGCTTGTGCTGCAGCTCCCCAGCAGGGCTAACCTTTCGTGAACTCTATTGAAGTGCTGTCGGTTTTGTATATTATTTTGTCAGCGTGTTTATTTGCATTGGTGGCAATCTTTGATGCCCAGTGTATGTAATCTGCTGTCTGCTTGTGCTTTATTATCATAGTGGCGAACTTTGATGCCCAGTGGATGTAATATGCCGTAATTTCTTTATTGTATAGTCTAGGTTTTTTCTTATTCACGATGCTGCAGTTATTTCACTGTATATATATCCTGTCTTCGCAGTAAACCGGCCAAACCGTAAAATTACGGTACATAATCGGGTCGTCATGCAATCACGATGTATGATCCGCATCATGGGCCCCGTCAAACTGGCCCACTAGTAGATTCGGGCCTTTAATAGGCCGAGTAACCCCCGGCCCTCTTTTCGCAAGAAAACTCAATGGGCTTTTAGGAGGCTGAGAAGTAGGTTGGGCCTGAAACGTGCCAAATAGCTCACGGGCCGGCAGCAGCCCTAAATGGACCCGGCCCCATGATTGTGCGAATCAATTCACGGGCTTTTAACATGCCAAAGTTGTCTCGGTCCTTGTTTGGCCCAATCAGATATCCGCTGCGAGCAGGCCGGATGCAAACCGGGTCGTAGTTAGGCCCAACTATATGACGGGCTTTTAACAGGCCGAAAATAATATAGGGCCGAAATGTTAAACGGGCCCTTAACAGGCCGAAACTAATATCAGGCCGAATTACTAAATGGGCCTTTAGCAAGTGGGCCCAAAAGCATAGCGTCCAGTTAACGGGCCGAATCTGATATGGGCCATAATTGAGCCCAAAGCCTCTTAAAGGGCCGGACCTGATATGGGTCGTGATTTGGCCCAGAAAGTGGGAGGCTTTTAATGGGCCGGATCTTACATGGACCATTATTAGGCCCGGAACGTGGCAGGCCATTAATGGACCGGATCAAATATGGGCCGGCATTTGGCCCAAAACATGGCAGCCAGTTAATGGGCCGGCCTACTAGGGCCCTCAAAATCTTGTGGGCCTACAGCTGGGACAGCCCATTAATGTCGGCGAAATCTCGTGGGCCTTTAGCTGGGCCGGCCCATTATGATCCGCAAGAATTTTGTGGGCCTTTACCTGGGCCGGCCTATTATGGCACACAAAAATCTTGTGGGCCTTTACCTGGGCCGGCCTATTATGGCCCGCGAAATCTTGTGGGCCTTTAGCTGGGCCAGCCCATTATGGTCCGCAAAATCTCGTGGGCCTTTAGCTGGGCCGGCCCATTATGGTCCGCAAAATCTTGTGGGCCTTTAGTTGGGCCGGCCCATTTAAACTTGATGGGCCGTGCCACGTGTCGACGTATCATAGGCGCCTTATGTCCAATGAGTGGATGACATCTGTCCCAACGATGAGTCGACACGTGTTTCCTCCAGCCAATGATGATTTTACACGTGGAAAATCCCCATTGGTCGGGGCTGTTAACGGGTTATCGGATCCAAAACCCGACCCGATAGCTTAACGGCGTTCCGTTATGGTGGATGCCACGTGTCGGTCACCCTTGACGAAAGCACTTCTGTGACGCAGGATTTATCGTCATGGAAGTGGACACTTCCGTGATGATAGTTTTGGTAATGTCATGGAACACTTCTACGACAGCACAGGTATGCCTATCTTGATTATGTCATAAATTTTTCATGGATGTACATGCATGACAAAAAACGCGACCTACTGTGACAAACACGTATCATCACGGAAGTGTATTTTTTTGTAGTGCACCTCCAGAACACCTACCCCAACTTCGACTTTGACGCCGCCATTGCCCCCGTACCCGAGGCCATCCGGGGTGACCTGGCGCGATGGGTGGAAGACAATGTGGATGCGCTGGTCAGGGCCTTCACTTCCGATGACGATGCGGTGGTGGTCGCGGCGGATGAAGGCGACGTGGTCGACGACGGCGAGGGCGGCGCTGGTGACGATGATGGTGATGCTAGCGATGGCGATAGCGACGACAGTGACGTGTCTGAGGGTGACCCGGGGACGCCGTGAGTGACATGTCCGATCGAACCCGTGCTTCCCTGTTTTTTATCCTGCATGCGAAAACTCGGGCACGACCCTAGAAGTTGTAAGAGTATTTTGGGAGGGGAAGCCCCTTATGTAAACAGATTACTGCCTCTATTCTTTAAGCCCAACTAGGTATGTGTCTTCATGAGCCCGTGAGTCCTGCTGCAAGTTTGCTGCAGTGATTTACCTTAGCCGGGGCAGGTCCCGAACTGGCTCATGAGGTTGGGAGTTTCTGAGGAGCCTGCCAATCCGCCCGAGGTGGCTTCGCGAGAAGCAAGTGCCGGCCATAGCAGGGCATGTGAGCAGCGCGCGCTATGCCCAGCCCCCGCTTGCGAGGGGCTCGCGAGGGGGAGGCAACGGGTGCGAACCCCAAATCAAGGCAAGGAACCAGATTGCAAGAAATCACACAAACAAGAAAAGGCACCCCCCGCGCACACCAATGAAAATTCGACTTCAAACTTAAATCCAAAGCCATAAAGTAGGGCTACAGAAAAGAGGTTTAAAGCAAATGGCCACGTCTGGCGCCTAGTCTAGTCTTCTTGTCTTCTCACCAGCGCGGAGCTAAGTGCTGCCACTAGGACGTGGGAGGGAGCCCCCGAGGCCCGAGGGCGGCACTCCTGAGACTCCAGGGCATGTACAGCCCCACTCATTATTACGTGAGAGTGTCACGAGCGGAGACCTTCACAGGCGCGAGCCTTACTTCATATCGCCAGACGAGGGCCTCGCCTTGCACCACCCTCGACCACCATTGGGGGCGTCCGGAAACAAGGACGACGCCAAGGGGCAAAGGGGACGCCAGCGGCACCCTCGGCGACCATGGGTCCTCTGTCGGGGGAAGGCTCACCAGCGCCTCCCCGAAAGAGGGCCTACCTCCGGGGGGCGCCCTACTTCGTGCGGCGTGGGAAGGGGCCTTGCTCCTGACCCCTCCCCTGCAGCCCCTAGTGCACTCCTCCTGGCGGAATGGAGGCCGTCGAGTTGGGGCCGCCATCCGCCACTGTGACCTGATCCTCCTACGACCCATGGTTAGCGTAAGCTTGCTCCTGAGAGATTAGCGGTACCATGTAGCTGTTGTCGCCGGCATGGTCGGTGAGGCTCCCGGGAGGCTCTTGGAAGGCCTCGGCTTCTAGCGCCTCCTCCTCCCAGCCTGGCTCGAGGAACGAGCCAGGGTCGCCTTCCAGCGTGTACTCCTGGTCCACCATGCGGGGCACGTAGGCCTCCGAGGCCGTCGCCTCGAAGACCTCGCCGAAGTGCCCCACGCTCCACGTTGCCCGACCCAGCGCACCGCCCTGAGGATGGTAGGGCGGCATCCCGCCGGGGCCGTAGGTGGCAACGCTCGTGCCCGCGCTCATTGGAGGTGGTACAGGTGCGATTGGGCGTCCAGTGCTGCTGGTCACGCCGGTGTCGATGAAGCCTTCGGGTGCGCCCGGGGGCATGCGGCCGCGGCGAGGCCATCATGCGATCCGACCGCGGCCTGAGGCGTAAGCAGGGAGCAGAAGGGCGGTGCCCCTGAGGCCGCGGCGTCCAGGAGCTGGGCGACGTGCTCCAGCAATGCATCCCGGCGCTCTCCATTAGCCGGCATCGCAGCAGATCCCGAGCCACCGTGAGCGCGACCCTCATGTTTGCTTGTTCCCGTCGGGTGTGCGGCGCCGTGGCCGCAGTGTGGCTTGAGGCCCTTGCGGCTGCCTGCTCTTGTTGTGGAGTAAGGACAGATGGCGTGTGACAGCGCTGCCCGCGCTGCGTGGGGTTTGGCGGTGCGCGTGCTGCCTGGGGCGCGGGGTTGAGGTCTTCTTGGGCAGGCGGCGCCACCCGGGCTGGCCAAGCTGCCCAGCGGTCAGCGTAGGTCCTTGGGTCGTCGGACATCGGAGCCGGGGAGTGTCGGTGGATCGACTGGTGGAAGGAAAGCTCCGGCGCACCCCTACCTGGCGGGCCAAATGTCAGATTTCGGGTTCCGGCAAAACACTTGAGGTTCGAACACTGGGGTGTGCACGAAGATCTCCCCCTACCTAATCACGCCATCAGCCTCACCGTGATCTCAAATCCTAGCTCAATGAACCCGCAACACAAGAGACACGAGATTTATACTGGTTTGGGCCACCGTTGTGGTGTAATACCCTATTCCAGTGTGGTGTGGTGGATTGCCTCCTGGGCTGAGGATGAACAGTACAAGGGAAGAACAACCTCCTGGGGTGAGGTGTTCTTGTGCTCGGTGGACTTGTATGGGTGAGGATGACCTGAATCAGTTGCCTCCTACTGTGGTGGCTAGTCCTATTTATAGAGTTCTGATCCTCTTCCCAAATATTGAGCGGGAAGGGATGCCACAACGGCCAATTTAAAGGGGAACAGCTAGTACAAGCTATCCTGACTAAAGGTGGTCTTCGCCTGCCAAAGGCTCTAGTCATGACATCGTCTTGGGCTCCACGGTGACCTCCGCCCTGCCGTCCTGCTGGTCTTGGTCTCGTTGCATCGATATGGGAACCTTTGCCTGATGCCTCGGGACTCCTCGCATGCGCTTGCCCCTTTAGCACCAAAGAGGAAATGAGAACACTGTGCACGCGGGCGCCCGCCTGGCCTTGGTCGTCACGGATGATGTCGTAGGAACCTCACGAGGTTCCCCTTGCCTTGATCTCTCCGCCCCTTGCGAGCCAGCCTGGCGAGGCAGCTCCCGAGGAGGCCTTGTGTCGTCCGCCTCGCGAGGGTCTTGAGTGTTTGCTGGTGAAGATGGGATGTACAGGGCCGCAGGTGGAGCCATGTCGTGGGCCGCAGGCAGGCAAGTCTCGGGACGACGATTCCCAGGACACCGACAACCACCATACCATGACAATATCTTTTGTTCTTGTTTCGAGCTTTTTTCTGACATATCTAGATCACCATGACATCTCCAAGCGCCCCCAAGGACAAGTTTTTCGAGAAGGTCATCAACCCCTACCTTGCGGAGGTGCTGCATGATGTCTACTACACAACCTTCTTCTTGTAGACGTTGTTGGGCCTCCAAGTGCAGAGGTTTGTAGGACAGTAGAAAATTTCCCTCAAGTGGATGACCTAAGGTTTATCAATCCGTGGGAGGCGTAGGATGAAGATGGTATCTCTCAAACAACCCTGCAACAAAATAACAAAGAGTCTCTTGTGTCCCCAACACACCCAATACAATGGTAAATTGTATAGGTGCACTAGTTCGGCGAAGAGATGGTGATACAAGTGCAGTATGGATGGTAGATATAGGTATTTGTAATCTGAAAATATAAAAACAGCAAGGTAACTAATGATAAAAGTGAGCACAAACGGTATCGCAATGCGTTGAAACAAGGTATAGGGTTCATACTTTCACTAGTGCAAGTTCTCTCAACAATAATAACATAATTGGATCATATAAATATCCCTCAACAAGCAACAAAGAGTCACTCCAAAGTCACTAATAGCAGAGAAAAAACGAAGAGATTATTGTAGGGTACGAAACCACCTCAAAGTTATTCTTTCTGATTGATTATTCAAAAGTTCGTACTAGAATAACACCTTAAGACACAAATCAACCAAAACCCTAATGTCACCTAGATACTCCAATGTCACCTCAAGTATCCGTGGGTACGATTATACGATATGCATCACACAATCTCAGATTCATCTATTCAACCAACACAAAGAACTTCAAAGAGTGCCCCAAAGTTTCTACCGGAGAGTCAAGACGAAAACGTGTGCTAACCCCTATGCATAAGTTCAGAATGTTACGGAATCCGCAAGTTGATCACCAAAACATACATCAAGTAGATCACGTGAATATCCCATTGTCACCACTGATAAGCACATGCAAGACATACATCAAGTGTTCTCAAATCCTTAAAGACTCAATCCGATAAGATAACTTCGAAGGGAAAACTCAATCCATTACAAGAGAGTAGAGGGGGAGAAACATCATAAGATCCAACTATAATAGCAAAGCTCGCGATACATCAAGATCATGCCGAATCAAGAAAACGAGAGAGAGAGAGAGAGAGAGAGAGAGAGAGAGAGAGAGAGAGAGAGATCAAACACATAGCTACTGGTACATACCCTCAGCCCCGAGGGTGAACTACTCCCTCCTTGTCATGGAGAGCGCCAGGATGATGAAGATGGCCACCGGTGAGGGTTCCCCCCTCCGGCAGGATGCCAGAACAGGGTCCTGATTGGTTTTTGGTGGCTACAGAGGCTTGCGGCGGCGAAACTCCTGATCTATGTTATGTTCTGGGGGTTTCTGTATATATAAGAAGTTTTGGCGTCGGGGACAATTTAGGGGGGTCTCCGAGGCGGCCACAAGGTAGGGGGGCGCGCCCTCCACCCTCGTGGGTGCCTCGGGACTCTTCTGGCCCATCTCCGGTGCTCCGTGGGCTTCTTCTGGTCCAAAAATAATCTCCGTCAAGTTTCAGGTCAGTTGGACTCCGTTTGGTATTCCTTTTCTGCCATACTCAAAAACAGGAAAAACCAGAAACTGGCAGTTGGCTCTGGGTTAATAGGCTAGACCCAAAAATCATATAAAATAGCATATAATTGCATATAGAACATCCTAGATGGATAATATAATAGCATGGAACAATAAAAAATTATAGATACGTTGGAGACGTATCAAGCATCCGCAAGCTTAATTCCTGCTTGTCCTCGAGTAGGTAAATGATAAAAACAGAATTTTTGATGTGGAATGCTACCTAAAATATTTATCAATGTAATCTTCTTTATTGTAGCAAGAATATTCAGATCCATAAGATTCAAGACAAAAGTTTAATATTGACATAAAAATTATAATACTTCAAGCATACTAACCAAGCAATTATGACTTCTCAAAATAACATAGCCAAAGAAAGCTCATCCCTACAAAATCATATAGTTTGGCCATGCTTCATTTTCATCACACAAAATGCTCCCATCATGCACAACCCCGATGACAAGCCAAGCAATTTTTTCATACTTTAGTATTCTCAAACTTTTTCAACTTTCATGCAATACATGAGCGTGAGCCATGGACATAGCACTATGGGTGGAATAGAATATAATGATGGGTTTGTGTGGAGAAGAAAAAAAAGGAGAAAGTCTCACATTGACGCGGCTAATCAACGGGCTATGGACATGCCCATCAATTGATATCAATGCGAGGAGTAGGGATTGCCATGCAACGGATGCACTAGAGCTATAAATGTATGAAAGCTCAACAAAAGAAACTAAGTGGGTATGCATCCAACTTGCTTGCCCACGAAGACCTAGGGCATTTTGAGGAATCCCGTCGTTGGAATATACAAGCCAAGTTCTATAATGAAAATTCCCACTAGTATATGAAAGTGACAAAATAAGAGACTCTCTATCATGAAGATCATGGTGCTACTTTGAAGCACAAGTGTGGTAAAAGGATAGTAGCATCCCTTTTTTTGGGCCTTCCTTTTTTTATTTGCCTTTCTTTTTTTCCCTTTTTTATTTGGCCTTTCCTTCTTTTTTATTTGGCCTTTCTCTTTTATTTTTTATTTTTTATGGGACAATGCTCTATTAATGATGATCATCACACTTCTATTTATTTACGACTCAAAGATTACAACTCGATACTAGAACAAGGTATGACTCTATATGAATGCCTCCGGCGGTGTATCGGGATGGGAAATGAATCAAGAGTGACATGTATGAAATTATGCATGGTGGCTTTGCCACAAATACGATGTCAACTACATGATCATGCAAGGCAATATGACAATCATGAAGCGTGTCATAATAAACGGAACGGTGAAAGTTGCATGGCAATATATCTCGGAATAATGCCATAATAGGTAGGTATGGTGGCTGTTTTGAGGAAGATATAAGGAGGCTTATGTGTGATAGAGCGTATCATATCACGAGGTTTGGATGCACCGGCGAAGTTTGCACCAACTCTCAAGGTGAGAAAGGGCAATGCACGGTACCGAAGAGGCTAGCAATGATGGAAGGGTGAGAGTGCATATAATCCGTGGACTCAACATTAGTCATAAAGAACTCACATACTTATTGCAAAAATATACAAGTCATCAAAAACCAAGGACTACGCGCATGATCCTAGGGGGATAGATTGGTAGGAAAAGACCATCACTCATCCCCGACCGCCACTCATAAGGATGACAATCAAAGAACACCTCATGTTTCAAATTTGTTACACAACGATTACATACGTGCATGCTACGGGACTTGCAAACTTCAACACAAGTATTTCTCAAATTCACAATTACTCAACTAGCACGACTCTAATATAAACATCTTCATATCTCAAAACAATCATCAAGTATCAAATTTCTCATAGTATTCAATGCACTTATATGAAAGTTTTTATTATATCCCTCTTGGATGCCTACCATATTAGGACTAAAATCATAACCAAAGCAAATTACCATGCTGTTCTGAAAATACTCTAAAAATAATATAAGTGAAGCATGAGAGTTCATCTATTTCAATAAAATAAAACCACCACCGTGCTCTAAAAAGGTATAAGTGAAGCATTAGAGCAAACGACAAACTACTCCGAAAGATATAAGTGAAGATGAATGAGTAGTCGAATAATTATGTAACTATGTAAAGACTCTCTAACATTTAGGAATTTCAGATCTTGGTATTTTATTCAAACATCAAGCAAAAAAAGAAAATAAAATGATGCTCCAAGCAAAACACATATCATGTGGTGAATAAAAATATAGCTCCAAGTAAGTTACCGATGAACGAAGACGAAAGAGGGGATGCCTTCCAGGGCATCCCCAAGCTTAGGCTCTTGGTTGTCCTTGAATATTACCTTGGGGTGCCTTGTGCAACCCCAAGCTTAGGCTCTTGCCACTCCTTATTTCATAGTCCATCGAATCTTTACCCAAAACTTGAAAACTTCACAACACAAAACTTCACAGAAAACTCGTAAGCTCCGTTAGTATAAGAAAATAAATCACCACTTAGGTACTGTTGTGAACTCATTCTAAATTCATATTGGTGTAATATCTACTGTATTCTGACTTCTCTATGGTTCATACCCTCCGATACTACTCATAGATTCATCAAAATAAGCAAACAACACAATGAAAACAGAATCTGTCAAAAACAGAACAGTCTGTAGTAATATGTATCATACGTATACTTCTGGAACTCCACAAATTATGAAATAAATTGGTTGACGTGAGGAATTTATCTATTGATCATCTGCAAAAAGAATCAACCTAAAAGCACTCTCCAGTAAAAAATGGCAGCTAATCTTGTGAACGCTAAAGTTTCTGTTTTTTACAGCAAGATCGCATAGACTTCACCCAAGTCTTCCCAAAGGTTCTACTTGGCACGAACACTATTTAAAACATAAAACGACATCTAAACAGATGCTATATGAATTATTTATTACTAACAGGAGCAAAAAGCAAAGAACAAAAATAAAATTGGGTTGCCTCCCAACAAGCGCTAACGTTTAACGCCCCTAGTTAGGCATGATGATTTCAATGATGCTCACATAAAACATAAGAATTGAAACATAAAGAGAGCATCATGAAGAATATGACTAGCACATTTAAGTCTAACCCACATCCTATGCATAGGGATTTTGTGAACAAACAATTTATGGGAACAATAATCAACTAGCATAGGAAGGCAAAACAAGCATAACTTCAAAACTTTAAGCACATAGAGAGGAAACTTGATATTATTGCAATTCCTACAAGCATATATTCCTTACTCATAATAATTTTTAGTAGCATCATGAATGAATTCTACAATATAACCATCACATAAAGCATTCTTTTCATGATCTACAAGCATAGAAAATTTACTACTCTCCACATAAGCAAAATTCTTCTCATTCGGAATAGTGGGAGTATCATAAGAGACTCGAATACTATAAATTGTTTCCACATTAAAAGAGTATTGTTCAGAAAAAGGGTAATCATAATCATGACAAGTTTTATAAATATAACCATCACTACTTTTTATAGCATAAGTGTCATCACAATAATCATCATAAGTAGCAACTTTGTTCTCATCATAATCAATTGAAACCTCTTCCAAGATAGTGGAATCATTACTAAATAAAGTCATGACCTCTCCAAATCCACTTTTATAATTATCACAATAAGATTCAACACCCTCCAAAATAGTGGGATCATTAATTCCTAAAGTTGACACTCTTCCAAACCCACTTTCATCAATATAATCATTAGAAATAGGAGGCATGCTTTCATCATAATAAATATTCTCATCAAAACTTGGGGGACTAAACATATCATCTTCATCAAACATAGCATCCCCAAGCTTGTGGCTTTGCATATCATTAGCATCATGGGTATTCAAAGAATTCATACTAACAACATTGCAATCATGCTCATCATTCACATATTTTATGCCAAGCATTCTATGTATTTCTTCTTCTAATAATTGAGCATAATTTTCCTTCCCATCATTTTCACGAAAGACATTAAAAAGATGAAGCATATGAGGCAACCTTAATTCCATTTTTTGTAGTTTTCTTTTATAGAATAAACTAGTGATAAAACAAGAAACAAAAAGATTCGATTGCAAGACCTAA
>LR880970.1:457779098-457814944 GCA_904067115.1 Aegilops sharonensis
AATATAAAAACAGCAAGATAACTAATAATAAAAGTGAGCATAAACGGTATTGCAATGCGTTGAAACAAGGCCTAGGGTTCATACTTTCACTAGTGCAAGTTGTCTCAACAATAATAACATAATTGGATCATATAACTATCCCTCAACATGCAACAAAGAGTCACTCCAAAGTCACTAATAGCAGAGAACAAACGAAGAGATTATTGTAGGGTAGGAAACCACCTCAAAGTTATTCTTTCTGATTGATCTATTCAAGAGTTCGTACTAGAATAACACCTTAAGACACAAATCAACGAAAACCCTAATGTCACCTAGATACTCCAATGTCACCTCAAGTATCCGTTGGTATGATTATATGATATGCGTCACACAATCTCAGATTCATCTATTCAACCAACACAGAGAACTTCAAAGAGTGCCCCTAAGTTTCTACCGGAGAGTCAAGATGAAAACATGTGCCAACCCCTATGCATAAGTTCACAATGTTACGGAACCCGCAAGTTGATCACCAAAACATACATCAAGTACATCACGTGAATATCCCATTGTCACCACAGATAAGCACATGAAAGACATACATCAAGTGTTCTCAAATCCTTAAAGTCTCAATCCGATAAGATAACTTCGAAGGGAAAACTCAATCCATTACAAGAGGGTAGAGGGGGAGAAACATCTTAAGACCCAACTATAATAGCAAAGCTCGCGATACATCAAGATCGTGCCGAATCAAGAACACGAGAGAGAGAGAGAGAGAGAGAGAGAGAGAGAGAGAGATCAAACACATAGCTACTGGTACATACCCTCAGCCCTGAGGGTGAACTACTCCCTCCTCATCATGGAGAGCGCCGGGATGATGAAGATGGCCACCGGTGAGGGTTCCCCCCCTCCGGCATGGTGCCAGAACAGGTCCCCGATTGGTTTTTGGTGGCTACAGAGGCATGTGGCGCCGGAACTCCTAATCTAGGTTATGTTCTGGGGGTTTCTGTATATATAAGAGGTTTTGGCGTCGGGGACAAGTCAAGGGGGTCTCCGAGGCGGCCACGAGGTAGGGGGGCGTGCCCCCCCACCCTCATGGGTGCCTCGGGACTCTTCTGGCCCATCTCGGGTGCTCCGTGGGCTTCTTCTGGTCCAAAAATAATCTCCGTCAAGTTTTAGGTCAATTGGACTCCGTTTGGTATTCCTTTTCTGCAATACTCAAAAACAAGGAAAAAACAGAAATTGGCACTGGGCTGTGGGTTAATAGGTTAGTCCCAAAAATCATATAAAATAGCATATAATTGCATATAAAACATCTTAGATGGATAATATAATAGCATGGAACAATCAAAAATTATAGATACGTTGGAGACGTATCACTGCGACACCCTCAAACCATTGAGATGCGTGCGGGGGTGCTACACATCCGCGATGTTGAGGGGCCGAAGAAGACCGGAAGTGTGGAGACAAGACTCGAAGCAATGGAGCAGCAGGTTTTCAAGTGCCAAGGGATGGTGGAACATGGACTCAATGCCAATCACATGATGATCGCGGAGTTCTCCAACAATCACAAGCTGGATGCCAAGAACATTGGAGAGGCCATCTTCAAGCTTCATGAGAAAATCGAGCATCTCCAAGCCCAGACCTATAACGTACAAAACCAAAACTGTGAGTATGAATACAGATTTAAGAGGATGAGTTTGGCTGCAGATTTGAGAATCCCGGAGACTCGTTCATCTTTCTATGATGTTGAGCCTATGCCTTGGAAGATGGATGACAAGCTTACATCATCAGCAACTCCATCATCACCACCTCCAAAGAAAGAGACATAAATACATGGGTATGTGTTGTCCCCTTGGCAACTGTCAAGCTTGAGGGAGGTGCCCCGGTATCATATCACCATCACATCTTTACCTTTATCGTTTTTCTTAGTTTGATCCTTTTGGTTATATCTTGATCTAGTAGAATAAAGTTTTTAGTATGATCTAGCTTTGAGTTTTGTTTTGATCTCTATCTGTGTAATCAAGTCCGTGAGTTATATATAATACAGAGTAGTTTTGAGTTGAGGGCTTTGCTTTCTTGTTATGATCTTGAGGAAATTAAAGAAAAAAGGGGGAGAAATAAAAAGATCATATATTGATCTTATGGAGAGTAATGACTTCACATATAAAGAGTATGATGAATAAAAGTTGTTGAGGGTTGACAAACATAGTTTTGGTCATTGTTGCAATTAATAGGAAGTAATAAAGAAATAGAGGTTTCACATATTAATAGAAATAAAGAGTATGATGAATAAAAGTTGTCGAGGGAAACGTTGCATGCAATTTCAAAAAAATTCCTACGCTCACGCAAGATCTATCTAGAAGATGCATAGCAACGAGAGGGGGAGAGTGTGTCTACATACCCTCATAGACCGAAAGCGGAAGCATTTGACAATGCGGTTGATGTAGTCAAACTTCTTCTAGCTCTGACCGATCAAGCACCAAACGTACGACACCTCCGAGTTCTGCACACGTTCAGAGCAATGCGTTCCTCGCCTTCTTGATCCAGCAAGGTGTCGGGGAAGTAGATGAGTTCTGTCAGCACAATGGCGTGGTGACGATGATGGTGAAGTGATTCTCGCAGGGCTTCGCCTAAGCACCGCAAAACTATGACCGTGTGTGTAAACTGTGGAGGGGGGCACCGCACACAGCTAATGATTGTTGTTGTGTGTTCTAGGCGCCTCCTCCCCACATATATATAGGTGGGAGGGGGAGGGGAGCAGCAAGGGGGCTCCCCAAGTAGGAGGAATCCTACTTGGGGTCCTCCCCAATTCGGCCTCCCCCCTTCCTTTTTTTTTGCCGGAGAGAAAAGGGAAGGGGGAAGGGAGAAAGGAAGAGGGTCGAACCCCCTTCTTCCTTCTCAAATTCGGCCTCCTACCTAAGGGGGGGGTGCGCCACCCCTTGTGGGCTGGTGTTCTCCCCTCTTATGGCCCATATCTTCCCCCCGGGGGTTCCGGTAACCCCCCGGTACTTCGATAAATACCCGGTACTATCCGGAACACTTCCGGTGTTCGAATACTATCATCCCATATATCAATCTTTACCTCTCGACCATTTCGAGACTCCTCGTCATGTCCGTGATCTCATCCAAGACTCCGAACAACATTCGGTCACCAAATCACATAACTCATATAATACTAAATCGTCATCGAATGTTAAGTGTGCGGACCCTACGGGTTCGAGAACTATGTAGACATGACCGAGACACCTCTCTGGTCAATAACCAATAACGGAACCTGGATGCTCAAATTGGCTCCTACATATTCTACGAAGATCTTTATCGGTCGGACGGTAATGACAACATACGTTATTCCCTTTGTCATCGGTATGTTACTTGCCTGAGATTCGATCGTTGGTATCCACATACCTAGTTCAATCTCGTTACCGACAAGTCTCTTTACTCATTCCGTAATACATTGATACATCTCCAATGTATCTATAATTTTTGATTATTCCATGCCGTTATATTATCAATCTTGGATTTTTTATAATCATTTTATAGTCATTTAATATCATTTTTGGTACTAACCTATTGACATAGTGCCAAGTGCCAGTTGTTGTTTTCTGCATGTTTTTTACATTGCAGGAAATCAATATCAGACGGTGTTGGGAATATGACTATCAGGTATGACCCGCCCAGGAGGGGCCGGGTCATCCCAATGGCGGTTCATCTCATATGAAACCCAAGAGCATGTTAACAATGGCGGTTTGTAGATAGGCTTAGCAGAGGGCCCAAGACCGAAGGCGGCTTAAGGCCCATGGACATAAACTGCCATGTACGTAGACTTGTATTGTAAGGCATGTAAAGAAAGGTCACTGAGCCGGACACGTTGTATGAGCCAGCCGGGACTCTGTAGGCCGCAGGGCGTCAACCCGTGTATATAAGGGGACGACCCGGCGACGGCTTAGGAGAATAAACAACAGATCAAGAGCCAGGTTAAGCGTATTCGCTCCCTGGTCATTGAAACCCTAGCAATACCACCTAAAACTGGATTAGGCCTTTACCTTCACTGCAAGGGACCGAACCAGTATAAACTCCTCGTGTCCTTTGTCCCGTTTAACCCCTTTAAGCTAATCTCATTGCGATGGCTCCACGACTAAGTCCTCACACTAGGACATCTGCCGTGACAATTCCACGACAGTTGGTGCCCACCGTGGGGCTATCGCACGATGGTTTCAAGTTCATAGAGGGCAACTTCGAAGGGCTCAAGGGATACGCCGTGGGCCGGATGACCAAGAGTCGTCGCGGCAAGCTCTACATCGACGATGCAGGCTGGGGCCCCGAGGCTGGCTCAATTGAGTACGGGTACCGGGTCCCCTTCGACGGAATTCACGTCTTCATCGGCAAAGATCGGCGAGCCGGGCCCTGAGCCAGACATTGATACGTCTCCAACGTATCTATAATTTTTTATTGTTCCATGCTATATTATATTCTGTTTTGGATGTTTAATGGGCTTTATTATACACTTCTATATTATTTTTGGGACTAACCTATTAACTGGAGGCCCAACCCAAATTGCTGTTTTTTTGCCTATTTTAGTGTTTCGCGGAAAAAGAATATCAAACGGAATCCAAATGGATGAAACCTTCGGGAACATGATTTTCAGAACAAACGTGATCCAGAGGACTTGGAGTCTACGTAAAGCAATCAACAAGGAAGGCACGAGGCAGGGGGGCGCGCCCTCCACCCTCGTGGGCCCCTCGTTGCTCCACCGTCGTACATCTTCCTCCTATATATACCTACGTACCCTCAAACCATCATATACGGAGCCAAAACCCTATTTCCACCACCGCAGCCTTCTATACACGTGAGATCCCATCTTGGGGCCTTTTCCGACACTCCGCCGGAGGGGGCATTGATCACGGAGGGCTTCTACATCAACACCATAGCCTCTCTGATGATGTGTGAGTAGTTTACCTCAGACCTTCGGGTCCATAGTTATTAGCTAGATGGCTTCTTCTCTCTCTTTAGATCTCAATACAATGTTCTCCTCGATCTTCTTGGAGATCTATTCGATGTAATCTTCTTTTTGCGGTGTGTTTGTCAAGATCCAATGAATTGTGGGTTTATGATCAAGATTATCTATGAACAATATTTGAATCTCCTCTGAATTCTTTTAAGTATGATTGGTTATCTTTGCAAGTCTCTTCGAATTATCAGTTTGGTTTGGCCTACTAGATTGATCTTTCTTGCAATGGGAGAAGTGCTTAGCTTTGGGTTCAATCTTGCGGTGCTCGATCCCAGTGACAGAAAGGGAAACGACATGTATTGTATTGTTGCCATCGAGGATAAAAAGATGGGGTTTATATCATATTGCATGAGTTTATCCCTCTACATCATGTCGTCTTACTTAAAGCATTACTCTATTCTTATGAACTTAATACTCTAGATGCATGTTGGATAGCGGTCGATGTGTGGAGTAATAGTAATAGATGCAAAATCGTTTTGGTCTACTTGTCACGGACGTGATGCCTATATACATGATCATACCTAGATATTCTCATAACTATGCTCAATTCTATCAATTGCTCGATAGTAATTCGTTTACCCATCGTAATACTTATGCTATCTTGAGAGAAGCCACTAGTGAAACCTATGGCCCCCGGGTCTATCTTCCATCATATTAATCTCCCGACAACAAGCTATTTCTGGCGCCGTTTATTTTGCTTTCTTTACTTTTAGTCTTTATCATAAAAATACCAAAAATATTATCTTATCATATCTATCAGATCTCACTCTCGTAAGCGACCGTGAAGGGATTGACAACCCCTTTATCGCGTTGGTTGCGAGGTTCATATTTATTTGTGTAGGTGCGTGGGACTCGCGTGTGGTCTCCTACTGGATTGATACCTTGGTTCTCAAAAACTGAGGGAAATACTTATGCTACTTTACTTCATCAACCTTTCCTCTTCAAGGGAAAACCAACGCAGTGCTCTAGAGGTAGCAAGAAGGATTTCTGGCGCCGGTGACGGGGAGTCTACGCACAAGTCAAGATATACCAAGTATCCATCACAAACTCTTATCCCTCGCACTACATTATTTGCCATTTGCCTCTCGTTTTCCTCTCCCCACCTTCACCTTTGCTGTTTTATTCCCCCTTCTTCCGTTCGATCTTTTGTTTGCTTGTGTTACCATGTACCTTCTTTTTGCTTGCATCTTCTCTTGCTAAAAGTTTATGGATCCTCATCCACTTGCTAATCTCTTTAATAAATCCAATTATGATGAACCTATTGCTAGTAAATTGAGTGCACTAAATTATCTTTATGAGGTTTTGCTTGAAATTCGTGAATCTGAAAATTGTGATAAAGTACTTTATGAAGCGATTCATGATAGATCTTTGAATAAAAAGCATGATTGCAATGATTTTACTATAAATTCTATTGATGTCAATTGTGCTAAAAATGTGCAAAACCCTAAGCTTGGGGATGCTAGTTTTGCTATGTCCTCTACTTGTTGCAATGATCATGATTGGGGTGATAGTTCTTCTTATGATCTTGAAATTTTATTTAAGCCCCATGATGAATATGAGATTGATAATAGTGTTTGCAATATTATTGAAAGTGGGTTTGGAAGAGTGTCAACTTTAGATCCCACATATTTGGAGAATGTTCAATCTTATGAATTTTTTGATAAAAGTGGGTTTGGAGAGGTCATGACTTTAGTTAATGTTAATCCCAATATTTTGGAAGAGTGTCAACTTTGCATGCATGTGGATCATGTTGAAAATATTTTATGTGATAGCTATTTTTTTGAATTTTCTTATGATCCCACATGTAATTGTTATGAGAGAGGAAAATATGGATGTAGAAATTTTCATGTTACTAAATTACCTCTCCTTACATTGAGATTGCTATTGTTTTCTTTCCACTTCCTTGCATATGCTAGTTTTTGCTTACTATGATCATTTGTTTGCCTATAAGATGCCTATGCATAGGAAGTATGTTAGACTTAGATGTGTTTATCACGTGTTCTATGATGCTCTCTTTGTGCTTTAATTCTTGTCTTTGATGTGAGCATCATTAAAATTATCAATGCCTAGCTAAGGGCGTTAAACGATAGCGATTGTTGGGAGGCAACCCAATTTTATTTTAGTTTTTTTGCTTTTTGCTTCTGTTTAGGAATAATTATTTGATCTAGCCTCTGTTAGATTTGTTTTTATGTTTTAATTAGTGTTTGTGCCAAGTTAAACCTATAGGATCTTCTTGGATGATAGTTATTTGATCTTGCTGAAAATTCCATAAACTTTATGTTCACGAAAACAATTCTTTAAAATCACCAGAACGTGATAAAATACTGATTCCAATTGCAGTAGATCAATAAACAAATTTTCTAGGTCTTCCTATTTTGGTAGAATTTTTTGAGTTCAGAAGTTTGTGGTAGTTACAGATTACTACAGACTGTTCTGTTTTTGACAGATTCTATTTTTCGTGTGTTGTTTGCTTATTTTGATGAATCTATGGCTAGTAAAAGAGTTTATAAACCATAGAGAAGTTGGAATAAAGTAGGTTTAACACCAATATAAATAAAGAATGAGTTAAATACAGTACCTTGAAGTGGTGTTTTGTTTTCTTTCGCTAACAAAGCTCACGAGATTTTCTTTTGAGTTTTGTGTTGTAAAGTTTTCAAGTTTTGGGTAAAGATTTGATGGATTATGGAACAAGGAGTGGCAAGAGCCTAAGCTTGGGGATTCCCATGGCACCCCAAGGTAATCTAAGGACACCAAAAGGGCAAAGCTTGGGGATGCCCCGGAAGGCATCCCATCTTTCGTCTTCGTTCATCGGTAACTTTACTTGGAGCTATATTTTTATTCACCACATGATATGTGTTTTGCTTGGAGCGTCTTGTATGATTTGAGTCTTTGCTTTTTAGTTTACCACAATCATCCTTTTTGTACACACCTTTTGAGAAAGACACACATGATTCAGAATTTATTAGAATACTCTATGTGCTTCACTTATATCTTTTGAGCTATATAGTTTTTGCTCTAGTGCTTCACTTATATCTTTTAGAGCACGGTGGTGGATTTGTTTTATAGAAACTATTATTCTCTCATGCTTCACTTATATTATTTTGAGAGTCCTACAAAACAGCATGGTAATTTGCTTTAATCATAAAAATTGGTCCTAATATCATATGATAGGCATCCAAGATTAGTAAAAAAGTTTTTATTATGAGTGTGTTGAATACTATGAGAAGTTTGATGCTTGACAATTGTTTTGAGATATGAAGATGGTGATATTAGAGTCATTCTAGTTGAGTGGTTATGAATTTGAGAAATACTTGTGTTAAAGTTTTTGATTCCCGTAGCATGCACGTATGGTGAACCGTTATGTGATGAAGTCGGAGCATGATTTATTTATTGATTGTCTTCCTTATGAGTGGCGGTCAGGGACGAGCGATGGTCTTTTCCTACCAATCTATCCCCCTAGGAGCAGGCTTGTAATACTTTGCTTTGATAACTTGTAGATTTTTGCAACAAATATATGAGTTCATTATGACTAATGTTGAGTCCATGGATTATACGCACTCTCATCCTTCCACCATTGCTAGCCTCTCTAATACCGCGCACTTTTCGCCGGTATCATACACCCACCATATACCTTCCTCAAAACAGCCACCATACCTACCTATCATGGCATTTCCATAGCCATTCCAAGATATATTGCCATGCAACTTACCATTGTTTTGTTCACTATGACACGCTTCATCATTGTCATAATTGCTTTGCGTGATCATGTAGTTGACATCGTATTTGTAGCAAAGCCACCGTTCATGATTCTTTGATAGATGTCACTCTTGATTCATTGCATATCCCGGTACACCGCCGGAGGCATTCACATAGAGTCATATTTTGTTCTAAGTATTGAGTTGTAATTCTTGAGTTCTAAGTAAATAAAAGTGTGATGATCATCATTATTAGAGCATTGTCCCAAGTGAGGAAAGGATGATGAAGACTAGTTCCCCACAAGTCGGGATGAGACTCCGGACGAAAAAGGCCATATAAAAAAAGAAGGCCCAAAAAATGAGAGAAAAAGAGATAAGGGACAATGCTACTATCCTTTTTCCACACTTGTGCTTCAAAGTAGCACCATGATCTTCATGATAGAGAGTCTCCTATGATATCACTTTCATATACTAGTGGGAATTTTTCATTATAGAACTTGGCTTGTATATTCCAATGATGGGCTTCCTCAAAATGCCCTAGGTCTTCATGAGCAAGCGAGTTGGATGCACACCCACTTAGTTTCTTTTGTTGAGCTTTCATACACTTATAGCTCTAGTGCATCCGTTGCATGGCAATCCCTACTCACTCATATTGATATCTATTAATGGGCATCTCCATAGCCCGTTGATACGCCTAGTTGATGTGAGACTATCTTCTCCTTTTTTTATCTTCTCCACAACCACCATTCTATTCCACATATAGTGCTATATCCATGGTTCACGCTCATGTATTGCCTGAAGATTGAAAAAGTTTGAGAACACCAAAAGTATGAAACAATTGGTTGGCTTGTCATCGGGGTTGTGCATGATTTAAATATTTTGTGTGGTGAAGATAGAGCATAGCCAGACTATATGATTCTGTAGGGATAACTTTATTTGGCCAAGTTATTTTGAGAAGACATAATTGCTTCGTTAGTATGCTTGAAGTATTATTATTTTTATGTCAATATTAAACTTTTATCTTGAATCTTTCGGATCTGAATATTCATACCACAAATAAGAGAATTACATTGAAAATTATGCTAAGTAGCATTCCACATCAAAAATTCTGTTTTTATCATTTACCTACTCGAGGACGAGCAGGAATTAAGCTTGGGGATGCTTGATACGTCTCCAATGTATCTATAATTTTTTATTGTTCCATGCTATATTATATTCTGTTTTGGATGTTTAATGGGCTTTATTATACACTTTTATAATATTTTTGGGACTAACCTATTAACCGGAGGCCCAGCCCAAATTGCTGTTTTTTTTGCCTATTTCAGTGTTTCACAGAAAAAGAATATCAAACGGAATCCAAACGGAATGAAACCTTCGGGAATGTGATTTTCAGAACAAACGTGATCCAGGGGACTTGGAGTCTACGTAAAGCAATCAACGAGGAAGGCACGAGGTAGGGGGCACGCCCTCCATCCTCGTGGGCCCCTTGTTGCTCCACCGACGTACTTCTTCCTCCTATATATACCTACGTACCCTCAAACCATCATATACGGAGCCAAAACCCTATTTCCACTGCCGCAACCTTCTGTACCCGTGAGATCCCATCTTGGGGCCTTTTCCGGCGCTCCGCTGGAGGGGGCATTGATCGCGGAGGGCTTCTACATCAACACCATAGCCTCTCCGATGATGTGTGAGTAGTTTACCTCAGACCTTCGGGTCCATACTTATTAGCTAGATGGCTTTTCTCTGTTTGGATCTCAATACAAAGTTCTCTTCGGTCTTCTTGGAGATCTATTCGATGTAATCTTGTTTTTGCGGTGTGTTTGTCGAGATCCGATGAATTGTGGGTTTATGATCAAGATTATCTATGAACAATATTTGAATCTCCTCTGAATTCTTTTATGTATGATTGGTTATCTTTGCAAGTATCTTCGAATTATCAGTTTGGTTTGGCCTACTAGATTGATCTTTCTTGCAATGGGAGAAGTGCTTAGCTTTGGGTTCAACCTTGCGGTGCTCGATCCCAGTGACAGAAAGGGAAACGACACGTATTGTATTGTTGCCATGGAGGATAAAAAGATGGGGTTTATATCATATTGCATGAGTTTATACCTCTACATCATGTCATCTTACTTAAAGCATTACTCTGTTCTTATGAAGTTAATACTCTAGATGCATGCTGGATAGCGGTCAATGTGTGGAGTAATAGTAGTAGATGCAGAATCGTTTTGGTCTACTTTTCACGGACGTGATGCCTATATACATGATCATACCTAGATATTCTCATAACTATGCTCAATTCTATCAATTTCTCAACAATAATTCGTTTATCCATCGTAATACTTATGCTATCTTGTGAGAAGCCACTAGTGAAACCTATGGCCCCCGGGTCTATCTTCCATCATATTAATCTCCCGACAACAAGCTATTTCTGGCGCCATTTATTTGCTTTCTTTACTTTTAGTCTTTATCATAAAAATACCAAAAATATTATCTTATCATATCTATCAGATTTCACTCTCATAAGTGACCGTGAAGGGATTCACAACCCCTTTATCGCGTTGGTTGCGAGGTTCTTATTTGTTTGTGTAGGTGCGTGGAACTCGTGCGTGGTCTCCTACTGGATTGATACCTTGGTTCTCAAAAACTAAGGGAAATACTTACGCTACTTTACTGCATCACCCTTTCCTCTTCAAGGGAAAACCAACGCAGTGCTCAAGAGGTAGCAGACATCTGCACCGACATCATCGAGACGGCTCAGCGTGCGAGACCTGCCCGGGCTCAAGCCACCATGAAACGTGCCTTCGTGGGATTCCATGGAGCGGAATCTGAGGATAGATCGACATCTGGTGGTGAGACGGTTGTTTACTCTGATGGAGAGTCGTCCGCCGGCGAGACCGAATCATTGTATCAATTGCATGACGACCGGCTTGGGGGCTATTCCGATGGCGACAGTATTCCGGACCCCTACGAGCCGCCGAACGGGGTCGCGATCTTCATGGCCGGTACACAGCCGGTACAACATTCTTCAACTGCAGCGGCATTGATTTCCAGGTCAGCAGCGGCAACGACAGCCGGGGCAGGAGGCCCTGTGCGCCCGCCGGCTCAGGCCTTAATTGACTTGCTGGATAAGCTGACAGCGTTGTTAACAACGGTGGTTAACCCGACGGAGCAGGATCAGCATAATGCGACGGTCGCAAAATTGTGTGATGAGATAGCACAGGCCAAGGAGGAGCTAAACGCGGAAAACGCAAGGATGGACGAGGAGCGGGCTGCTTTGGATGCTCAGACACAACAGATTCAGTCGGAGTCTTACTGACTCATGCTAGATCAGAACGCTTCAAATGATGTCATGAGAAGGAGGCATCAAACTCGTTTGCCCTCGGTTTACGAGGCAAGGAATCTCTTCAACACGCCAGGGGCGGGAACCAGTAACCCGCCAGTGGTAAACCGGGTGGAAGCGCCTGAGACGGGTGCGCCGGTTCAGCCGTGCACAACGGACCCGCCTCATTAGAGCAATAACCCGCCACAGCACGTGCCGATGACACCGGGTCATTACTCTAACCCTTTGGATAACATGATCGCTTCAGCGTCACGATTGGCGGCTCTCCCGGTCGAAGGCGTGTCTCCGACGGCGGTTGAAACACGGAGGGCTAGAGAGCTCCTTCAGACAACTTTGGTTCAGCAGCATGCTTATTCATACAGTCGTGACAGGATTCATTCCACCCCTCGCCCGAGCCGGAGTTACAGCCGGCGTATCGATGAGCCGGCTGTGTCAAGCAGTGGACGGAACCATAACCCGCCCCATGGACATAACCCGGCGGGCGGAGGTGCTGATGCTCAAAACATGGTGGATCAAGGCAGAGCACGTCGAGAGGCCAAACTAGCAACACAATATGCGGCCCATCAACCTACTCCGGTTCGTTCAACGACCTCAGTGGAACCAGGTATAACCTTTAGAAATTTGGTCGTTCCATGTTTAGTGCCGGCTCTACGTAATGAGCGTCTGCCCAAGGATTTCAAGGGTCCTCACAAGGTGCCTAACTACACAGCCGACTTACCTCCTGAGGCACGGATCGAGAGTTATGAGATGGACATGGAATTGCTGGATGTTAGCGAAGCTGCGTGTGCAAAGTATTTCCCCCTGATGTTGGAGGGGACGGCCCATACTTGGTTGAAGGGGCTCGGGGGCTGGAGTTGTTTTGACTTCCCCACGAGGTGATAAATTTTCTTATGTCCTCCGGTTAATGTTCCCTTGTACTAACAATGCAGTAGAGTATGATGCCCTGCTCAATGGTCTTTGGATGGCCAAGGAGATGAATTTAAGTCGGGTGAGATGCTTTGGCGATTCAGATTTGGTGGCCCAACAGGTCTCTGGTACTTGGGATTCTAAGGACCCCCTTATGGTGGCTTATCGTTTAGAGGTCGATGCCATTGCAAGTCACTTCAAAGGTTACCAAGTTGAACGTATTGATCGAAGGAAGAATGAGGCGGCTGATAACTTAAGCTGGCTAGGCTCTCAGCGTAAGCCGGTGCCACCAAATACTTTGCTGGATGTTCTGCTCAACCCTTTGGTTAAGTTGCCTACGGAGGAGGACCTTGCTATTCCTGACCCAGAGGCACAATTGGTGGCGTCTCTTGATGCTATTCCTGATTGGACAGTTCCACATTTGGCTTACATGACCCGGGGTGAGTTACCTGAGGATTAGGCCTTGGCCAGGCAGATAACCCGACAGTCTAAGTCAATGACAATTGTCAATGGGGAGCTGCACCATTGCAGTGTTACAGGGGTGTTTCAGCGTTGCGTTTCTCCTAAAGAAGGCTGTGAGATTCTCCGTGAAATCCACGAAGGAGATTGTGGTCATCATGTCAGCCCCAAATCTCTGGTAGCCAAGGCCTTTCGTCACGGTTTCTATTGGATGACAGCTCATGCTGATGGTGAGGGTTTGGTTAGAAAATGTGACGGTTGTCAGAAGTTTTCACGTTGAGCTCATGTTCCGGCTCAGGAGCTAAGGATGATCCCAATCACTTGGTCGTTTGCAACTTGGGGGCTTGATATGGTTGGGCCTTTCAAGAGGTCCAAGGTTAAGAAGACCCACCTCTTGGTGGCGGTTGATAAGTTCACTAAGTGGGTCGAGGCAGAGCCGGTCAGTAAGTGTGATGCAGCCATGGCGGTTCAATTCATGAAGAAGGTGATCTTCCGCTTTGGCTTTCCACACAGCACTATAACAGATAATGGTACTAATCTCTCCAAGGGGGCTATGAAAGAATTTTGTCAACGAGAGCATATCCAGCTTGATATATCATTAATGGCTCACCCCCAATCCAATGGTCAAGCTGAGGAAGCCAATCAAGAGATCCTAAGAGGCATCAAGCCCCGACTTATGGTTCCCTTACAGAGGACGCCGGGTTGTTGGGTGGAGGAGTTACCTTCCGTGTTATGGAGCATTAACACCACCCCCAACAGGTCCATGGGTTATAAACCTTTCTTCATGGTCTACGGAGCAGAGGCGGTTCTCCCTAGTGACATTCGTCACGACTCACCTCGTGTGGCGGCTTATGTTGAAGCTGACAATGAAAAAGCACGACAGGAAGCACTTGACCTGTTAGATGAGAAGCGTGACATCGCGGCGGCTCGTTCGGCGATTTACCAGCAAGATCTGCGCTGTTACCATAGCCGTCGGGTTAAATCCAGGACTTTTCAAGAAGGCGATCTGGTGCTCCGGCTCATCCAGGATCAGACTGATATGCAAAAATTATCCCCACCTTGGGAAGGACCCTCTTTGTGGTCAGCAAGAATCTGAACAACGGGTCATACTACCTTATCGATGTTCGAGGGCACAAAGACTCACGTAAGTTGGAGGAGGAGACCCACCGGCCCTGGAATATTGCTCATCTTCGGCCTTACTACACCTGAGCCACCGGCTCTTCTGATGTACATATTTTGAATATATATATATATATATATATATATATATATATTATGATTAATATAATAAAGTCTGCATCCCTGTTAAAGCAAGGCCTCTGTTGTTTTCTCTTTAAACAACGAGTTTTTGGTCACTTGGGGGCTTCTGCTTTATAGACCAAAGTTATGATTACCCTTTGATCCGGCTTTTAGGCCACACAAAAAATCTTGGGTGCTTGCTACCCAGGTTTAAAGGACCAAAGAGTGTCTGTTGCAAAAGCACAACTCAAACATAGGTGCCCATTGAGCATAGCTCAGAAATATTGCTTTGGGGCTCCTTTTGTTCTAAAGAACAAGAGTTGCTATAACCCTTGTGATAGGCTTAAAAGCCAGGCTTGGAAGCCAAGTGTATTCACCTAAAACCCCGGGTTATCTTGCCTTTTTAAGTAAGCCACTCCGCCCAGGTATTCCTGGAGTGATCAGCCGAATGTTTGACAAGTCAATCTCATGCAGACCCTGAACTTGTCAAAGTTAAAATGACGATTGGTTATGTGAGGTCCATCTTATAAGGTTTGTAAA
This sequence comes from Aegilops sharonensis, assembly GCA_904067115.1. Lineage (NCBI taxonomy): Eukaryota > Viridiplantae > Streptophyta > Magnoliopsida > Poales > Poaceae > Aegilops > Aegilops sharonensis. Next base: position 457,794,268 of record LR880970.1, read on the forward strand.
ATGGTTTAACTCAGTGGTCGGTGCAGCCCGTGAAAGCACTCGGATTTCGGCCTGGCAGCCCATGAAAAGCCTCGTTTTTTGTTTGTTTTTATTCGACAATTTTTTGAGGTTTATCGAATAAGGATTATAAGGTTTTATTATCACAATTCGCCGGTGTTTATTAACTCGGCTTGGCTTTCGACTATAAGTCATCAGTACATGATAAATTAAAATCCGGTGTTTATTAACCCGGACTGGGTTTTGACTATAAGTCACTAGTATGAGGTAACATAATATCTGGTGTTTATTAACCCGGCCTGGGTTTTGACTATAAGTCCCCAGTATGAGGTAACATAATATCCGGTGTTTATTAACCTGGCTTGGCTTTTTTCATAAGCCGGCAATAAATGATAAATTACCAAGTGCTCAAGTTTGGGGTATCACCCTTACTCTACTGATTTGGTAAACCAACAGTATGATCAAATATCACAGGTATGACATATTTTGTTATAATTAAGCCAGTCCTGGTTATAAGCTATTTTAGTTTCCAGTGATTATGTATTGGGTATTATGACCCATCCCGCGGTAAACCGTGGGACACTTGTGATCTGTTTTGCATACAGGAACAGACTCAAAACAGCTGATATCATAAGCATCAGTAGCAGATCTTCAATTGGCAGATCAAAGAAAAACGTGCACGATGGCACAGCAGACTCAAAGTTTTACTACCCTATTACATGCCTCCACGGGCCAAATGAGATCAAAGTGTTTTTCAAAAGATCAAGTGTTTAGAACCGCCTGGCGGTTCAATCTTTGTGGCCTGGTTTCTTGGAGTCTTCTGCATCATCCTTTGCCAGCTCTTCGTCTTCGTCCACCGTCTGAAAAGTTGGTGATGACCGATAAAGCTTCAAATTCAGCCTCGTCATCTATAAGTTCAGACGGATCGACTTCAGGAGCAAAAGTGTGCTTACGGATTGGCGGGATTAAATCCAGCACTTTGTAAGCCGGGTCGACATCTTTTTATTCTCCTGGTTATAAGCCGGATGGTACTTGGAGAGTTCCGAATCATTGGCAATCAGAGTGGCCATTGGACGAATTTCCTTCATGCAAGCTGAGAAGTCCTTTTGATCGAAAGGTGTACCATCTTCTTTCAAACTTGGGTAACAGTGGCTACCTCAGACGGGTCAAGCTCTGGTACCCATGCCTTGGCCCAGCTCAAAGTTGTCACAACACCGGCTCTTGCAGATGATCGCTTTATCTCCTAAAATCTTACAGGCAGCACAGAGAGTTTCTTCAAAACATCTATCAGCAAAGTTGGTGCTTGACCTGCTGGTGAAATGGCGGCTAATGCACGTTGAGTCTCGATGTACAGCTGCTCGACAAGTGTGTAAACAACTTTAAGCTTCACAAGCATGTCTTGATTGAGATTGTTGCTCCTGGGGCCTGTATATATTACAGAATGATTAAATGGCGGGTTATGTGATCAAAATAAAGATTCATGGTTGATGATTGGTAAGGTGGCTCACCAAAGATAGCTGAAACCATCTGAGTTACACTGTGTTTTAAACTGGTGAGCTCAGTGGTCACTTCTTGAAGCGTTGCTTCTTCCTTCTCAGCACGCTGCGTTAAAATCGTCTTTTCATCCGCCCAAGTCTTCTTCTCTGCTTCAAAGGTGGTCTTCAGTTTTTTCTGACTCAGCCACGCTAAACTGGAATTTTGACTCAGCTTTCCGGGTCTCAGTTTCCTGAGTCGCCAGCCGGGTCTTTGCATCATTCAATTGGGTCTCCAGTTCAGCAGTGGCAGCCTGTATAAATTATGGAGTTATCAACATTTATATCAAGAATACAAGTCCCAAGTCTTTTGCCAGCAACAACACTTGACACTTGGGGGCTAATGTCTATCGAAGCAATTTTTCAAGACAACGACTCTTATGAATAAAGTCCCAAGTACTTTGCAAGCAAGATTACTTGGCACTTGGGGCCTAATGCATATCGTTTGTATCTTTTTTTATCATGAACCGGAATTGCTGTAAATAGCCCAAACCGACTCATGGGGGCTATGCAATCAAGCTCTGTTTTCTTATACAAAGACAAGTAAGACCGGTTCATTCCTGCGGGCTAAACGGGCCTTTGGGTACTACGGATGCAAAACTCCCACTTGAGCAAACATCTGGTTTAAATTTAAACCGGACAAGGAGGGATTCTAGGACAGAAGTTTATGGATTTTTCTAAAGTCTACAATCTATTCAATCTTATCATAGCCAGTAGACTTGGGGGCTAGCAGGATATGTATATAAATTACTTAAAGCTGGAAATCATACCTCATATTTCTGGTGCATTTGTTTCACCATATCAATTTCAAGGTCGCGGCTGGAGTGGACCTGGGTGAGGTAGCCGGAGAGGATCTCATTGCTGCTCAATTATGCATAATGGGATATATCAAACTTCAGTTTCCGCCTCTCAATAACCTCTTGCTTGGTAGTGTGTTTGGCCAAAGCTATTGGATTTCCCGGTTCAACAAAGCCGGTGCCAGTAATCACTATGTCATCATTGTGAGCCTCTGACGGCTTAGGTGAGCCTGAGGGGGCAGAAGTTGAAGGATTAGTAGCAGTGCCATCAACACTGAGATCCGGAATCTCAGGCGGGGTGATAGTAACAGGTTCTTCCGACTCTTTATCAGAAGCTTCAGGAACGAAGACTTGTGCCTCTGGCTCAGCAGTTTTCGGCGCTTCAGCTGGTTTATTCACCTTCGCCTTCTTGTTGGGTTTTGCTTGTCCACTACGCAGATTGTGACAAGTTAGTACAAATATAAAGGTATGAAGAATTACAGGGTAAAATTAATTGCTATTACCCAGGGGCGGTTTTGAAAGTCGGCAACTCAGTTTGCGATGAGTCGCCAGAGGAAGAGCGGGCAAGTTCCTGTTTAAAGGTTATCAGCAGAGTTAGAAGGTACACAGATAAGATCTGCCAAGAAGATAAAATGAGTAATTAGAAAAAGAACCTCGTTTCGACGCTTTCGAGGGACAGGAGTGTTCGGTAATCCGGAAGAGAACTCGTCACCTCCACTGGTCCGGGTCTGGCGGCGGTTCTCGTGTTGCTGTTGCTTCAAAAGAAAGTGAGGATCCAAATAAGCCAAGGGGTGTGAAAACCTTACTTTTTGGGTTACTTGTCGAAGTTTCTGTCTTGGCAAAGGGTCTGAGCCGGAGGAAATAATAGTTACCTATTCTTCAGCTGCTTGGCTGGCTCCCGTGTCAGCCTGATAATAATCAGGGTCAATAAGATGGTTGAAAAATAAGCCAAGAGAGTCAAGGGCTACCTCCGACTCAGAGGTATCATCCAGCTTGAGCAGGTCAGAGGCGCTTGGTTTCTTATTCTTCTTGGTGGTCTTATTGGCGGCTTTCCTAGCGGCCTTCTTGGCAGCCCTGGCCTTCTTAGCAGCCTCGTGATCATACTCCACTTTCCAGAATTCCGACTTAGCCTGCAAGGTTATCAAAGGTTGAGTTAATAAGATATTCAAATGATGAGGTAAAGATAAGTAAGTTTGGAGGCTTACATCTGGTGGCGGGTTAAGCTTGCAGAAAGGAGCCATACCCACTTCGACACTATCTTCCGGGTCTTCATTCAGAAGAGACTTCACCATTTCATTGATTGCTTCCTCAGTTAATTGTGCGGAGCTGTGGTGCAATGAATCTTTCTCACCTCCAGTGTAGGTACACATTAAGCCGGTACGGCGGCTCAATGGAATGATCCGCCAAGAAACCCAACACTTGACTAAATCAATGCCAGTCAGCCCGTTTCCTAGCAGAGCTTTGACCTTCACAATGGTAGGAGAAATCTTCTTCCGTTCAGCGGCAGTAAGTTTTTCGGGAAGGTTATGTTTTGGGTCCAGACCTCAGCATGATAACCCGACAGTGGATTTTCGTCAGCCGGAGAAGTATCCTTGCAATAAAACCACGTCTGGTTCCAGTCTTTGGTATGACTCGGCAAGCAGGTGTAAGGAAAGATGGCGTCTCTTCTATGTTGAATTGAAATTCTTCCGAGTCCCAAGCTAGGACCATTGGTGAATTCAGTCTGGCGGTTTAAGTAAAAGTACTCTCTAAAGAGCTCAATACTAGGTTCCTCTTGAAGGTACACCTCAGAGAAGACTTGAAAGTTGCAAATATTTGACACGGAATTGGGTCCAATGTCTTGAGGGTTTAGCTAGAAAAAGTGCAGAATGTCTCGAAAGAACTTAGAGCTGGGCGGTGAGAAGCCCCGGTTCATGTGGTCGGTAAAAACGATGACTTCGCCGTCTTTCGGCTGAGGTTTTTCTTCGCCCGGGTCAGGAGCACGGTAATGCATCACACTCTTGGCAGGTAAATATCCGACTTTGAAAAAGTCCTTAAAAGTGCCCTCAGTGACAATAGAGGGAACCTAGTTGCATGTCTAGACTGTTTTGGGCGGCATTGTGAAAGTAAGAAAGCCTAAGAAAAGGAAAAATTTGCCAGCTCAAGTCAGTTGGTGAAATCACAAGTTAAAACGCTGACAGTATACATTCAAAATGGCGGCTTAAGTGGGCCAATGGTATATGAATAATTGTAAGCTGGACGTGTAAGCCGCCATGAAAGGTACTGGTGTTAAAAATCTGGCAAAGGGTGAAATTCTACTAAGTGTTGGACAAACAGGTTTCGCAGATTAAAGTTATAGATTTGGATCTGAAACTGTTCAGAAAAAGAAGAATAAATTCGAAACCTACAGAGGTGACAGTGGAAAAGCAGAGGTGCTCTAAAAAGGATCTGTAGCGATGAGGGTATATTTTAGTATCAAAAACAGGTGCTGAAACTACTACCGCGCGAGATTTGTGTGGTTTTTGGATCTAATCCATGGATATAAACAAGGATAAAGAAGGGCGGCGACGAACACTGAAGAACACTGATGAACACCGAAACCCTAATGCCAGACCTATGGCGAAAGAGGAGAGGGCTTACTGATGCTGACGGGGTGATGGAGAGGCGACGTGGTTCTCTGGTCCATTCAGGGTGATGCAGCGGCCGGAGCTGAGGTCGGAGACGAAGGTCGACGGCGGCGGAGTTCATGCGGGTCGATGCGTCGCGAAGAGGAAGAAGAGACTGAGAAGGAAAGGGGAGAATGAGAGGAGAGCCCGAGGCCTTATTTATAAGATGGGAAGGATAAACGACAGGCGCGAGAATTGAGGAGGCAGAAAATGGATAAGCGATGACGCGGACGCCTCGATTTTTGGAAGGGTCAGTAAAGAAAGAGATTCATTAAGGTTTGGGTTCTGTGAAGCATTAATGACAGGTGACGTCACGGCAGGCTATCTTAAATTCCGGAGATGACGTCATGGCGGGTTACAATATTTAACAGGAAGAGGAGGAAGGATTTTTCTAAGTATTGAAGATTGACATGAACAAGTTCAAATCAACCTGGGGCCTAATGTTGGGGATATGACTATCAGGTATGACCCGCCCAGGAGGGGCCGGGTCATCCCAATGGCGGTTCATATCATATGAAACCCAAGAGCATGTTAAAAATGGCGGTTCGTAGATAGGCTTAGCAGAGGGCCCAAGACCGAAGGCGGCTTAAGGCCCACGGACATAAACCGCCATGTACGTAGACTTGTATTGTAAGGCATGTAAAGAAAGGTCACCGAGCCGGACACGTTGTATGAGCCAGCCGGGACTCTGTAGGCCATAGGGCGTCAACCCGTGTATATAAGGGGACGACCCGGCGACGGCTTAGGAGAAGAAACAACAGATCAAGAGCCAGGTTAAGTGTATTTGCTCCCTAGTCATCGAAACCCTAGCAATACCACCTAAAACTAGATTAGGCCCTTACCTTCACCGCAAGGGGCCGAACCAGTATAAACTCCTCGTGTCATTTGTCCCGTTTAACCCCTTTAAGCTAATCTCTTTGCGATGGCTCCACGACTAAGTCCTCACACTAGGACATCTGCCCTGACAATTCCACGACAGACGGAGTCCAAATGCATTGAAACTTCGCGGAGATTTTTTATGGACTAGAAGACACATAATGGGCCCTGGTTGCGCCTGGGAGGTGCTCCGAGGAGTGCGCAGCCCACCAGGGCGCTCCAGGAGGCCCAGGCGCGCCCTGGTGGGTTGTGCCCACCTCGGGTGCCCACCAGACTGCCTCTTTGCTCTATAAATACCCCAATATTCCCAAACCCCTGGAGGAGTCAACGAAATATTGATCCAGCCGCCGCAGAGTCCAGAACCACCATATCCAATCTAGACACCATCACAGATGGGGTTCACCACCTCCATTGGTGCCTCTCCGATGATGCGTGAGTAGTTCTTTGTAGACCTTCGAGTCCGTAGTTAGTAGCTAGATGGCTTCGTCTCTCTCACTGAATTCTCAATACAATGGTCTCTTGGAGATCCATATGATGTAACTCTTTTGCGGTGTGTTTGTTGGGATCTGATGAACTTTGAGTTTATGATCAGTTATATCTTTTTATATCCATGAAAATATTTGAGTTTCTTTGATCTCTTTTATGCATGATCTCTTACAGCCTCGTATTTCTTCTTCGATATTTGGGTTTTGTTTGGCCAACTTGATCTATTTATCTTGCAATGGGAGGAGGTGCTTTGTAGTGGGTTCGATCTTACGGTGCTTGATCCCAGTGACAGAAGGGGAACTGACATGTATCTATCGTTGCTACCAAGGATAAAATGATGGGGTCTATCTCTACATAGATAGATCTTGTCTACATCACGTCATCATTCTTATTGCATGACTCCGTTTCTCCATGAACTTAATACACTAGATGCATGCTGGATAGTGGTCGATGTGTGGAGTAATAGTAGTAGATGCAGGCAGGAGTCGGTCTACTAATCTTGGACATGATGCCTATGTAATGATCATTGCCTGGATATCGTCATGATTATTTGAAGTTCTATCAATTTCCCAATAGTAATTTTTTTACCCATTGTTTGCTATTTTTTTCGAGAGAAGCCACTAGTGAAACTTACGGCCCCCGGGTCTCTTTCTCATATATTTGCCTTTGCGATCTACTTTTTCTTTGCATTTGTTTTTAGATCTATTAAACAAAAAACACAAAAATACCTTGTTGTGTTTTATTCTTATTTATTTTATTTGGCGTTTGATCTATCAATCTACTACAATTTCCTCACGTCCGTTTGCCCATCTTGGGGCGCCGCTACCTGAAAGGGATTGACAACCCCTTTAACACGTCGCGTTGCGAGGATTTGTTATCTGCGTGCAGGGGTTGTTTACGTTGTGTTGCTTGGTTCTCCTACTGGTTCGATAACCTTGGTTTCTTCACTGAGGGAAATACCTAATGTCGTTGTGTTGCATCATCCCTTCCTCTTTGGGGAAATACCGACGTAGAGGACGGCTTAAGATCTTTGTATGTCAGATTCATCTGGCGAAAAGTATCATAACAAAGGATATTGATACGGCTGCCTCTGTCCATAAGCACCTTAGTGAACTTGTAACGTCCAACCTGAGGAGCTACTACCACCAAAGCCAGCTGACCCGAATTGTCAATCCGGGGCGGGTGATCCTCACGGCTCCATATAATTTGTTGCTCTGACCATCGTAAGTATCGAGGGACCGCTGGCTCAACCGTGCTCACCGCTCGTTTATGAACCTTCTAATCTCACTTGCATAGGCTTGTGGTGAAAACATGATATTGGCCACTGTTCAGCTGCTTCGGATTACTCTGATACCCTGACTGTTGTTGCTGATTCCCCTGATTAGGTTGCTGGTTATAATTGCCCTGATTGCCCTGGCCTTGAAATCCAAAATTTGAGCCGCCACCTCCAAAGTTGGGCCGGTGTGAGCCGGATCCTAACCTGCCGTGCAGGCCATTATTATTACTATGGTCTTGGTGCGAGCTGGAATTCTTATACTCCTTCATGATAAAACAATCTTTCGACAGGTGAGTCGACGGTCTATCTTGGTAGTTCTACTTTGGGCAGGGCTGGATCAACATCTCTTCAAGGTTGAACTTTGATCCTCCCGCCCAAGGAAATAGCTTACCCCTCCGGCGGCGATCGTTATCCTGTGCACTAGTATTAGCCACAAACTCTGACCCGCCGTCGGGCTGCTTGCGCTTACCATTGCTACCTTGGTTATGACCTGTCATCTTTGACTGCTGCCCTTTTCCATTGCCATTTTTCTTCCCCTTGTTAGACTTCTCCCCATCAGACCTAGGGTCTTTAGTATTGTCAGAGTTGCCGTATTTGATGAGAGCCGCCATGAGCTCTCCCATGTCATTGCAGTGACGTTTGAGCCGCCCTAACTTTTGCTTGAGAGGGGTGAAATGATAATTCTTCTCCAGAATTAAGACAGCAGAGCCAACGTTGATGCTCTCCGATGAATGGATAATAGCAGAAACCCGTCGGACCCAATGGTGGGCCGACTCATCTTCGCGCTGGACACAAGTGTCTAGGTCAATGATTGACACAAGTTGTTTCCACGTATCTTTGAAATTCTGAATAAAACGCGCTTTCAACTCCACCATGAATTGATAGAATTAGGGGGCAATCCCTTCAACCAGGTTCAAGCCGGCCCATCCAACAACATGGTGAAGTACTTGGTGCACACAGCGTCATTGACATTTAACATCTCCATAGCCAACTCATAGCTCTCAATCCAGGCTTCGGGAGGTTGATCAACTGTGTAATTGGCCACCTTTCGGGGACCTTTGAAATCCTTAGACAATCGCTCATTGCAAAGAGCCGGTGCTAAGCATGGCACACCCACTATCCTAGAAGTCATCCCGGCTTCTACAGACGCTAAAGGGTTATGCTGAAGCTATTGATGAGCCGCTAACAGAGCCGTCGGTTCTGCCTCTCGACTTGCCTGGCTTGATCCATCAGAATCTGAGCATTGTTATTATCACGGGGCGGATCATGACCATGCGGCGGGTTACGATGCCGCTTGCTGCTGGAAATCGCCGGCGACTCAATGTGTCGGTTATAACTTCGGCTGCGGCGTGGAGTTGAATGAATTCGATCACGGCTATATGAATAAGCCGCCTGTTGAGCTACTGCTGTCTGAAGAAGCTCCACGGCCTTCCGGGCCTCAACCTCAGCAGGAGACTCGCCTTCTACCGGAAGAGCCGCTAGCCGCGAAGCCACGGCAATCATATTATCCAATGGGTTGGAAAAATGACCTGACGGTGTTGACACCTGTTGAGGCGGGTTTAAATTCAAACGAGGCGGGTCTGCTACACGCGGTTGAGCCACTGCCCTGGCCACGGGCGCCTCGACAACCCGGGTTACGCCGGGTGGGTTGCTTGTTCCTGCCCCAGGTGTATTGAAAAGATTCCTTGCCTCAAACTCCGGAGGTAGCCGACTCTGGTGCCTTCTTCTCATAACGGTGTTTGAGATGTTCTGGTCAAGATTTAACCGGAAATTTTCTGCTTGAATCCATTGGGACTCAGCTTCCAACGCGGCTCGCTCTGTTGCCATCCTAGCATTCTCGGCATTAACTCCTCCTTAGCCTGAGCTACCTCATCTCGTAGCTTCGCAACTTCCACCTTATGCTGCACTTGAGTCGCTGTTGTTACTTCCCCGGCTAACAGAGTAGCCAAAGAATCCAGGAGCTCAGATAAGACCTGAGCCGGTAGGCGCATAGAGCCGCTCGCCCCAGTCGTCACGGCGGTCATTCAACTAGAGGTCCTAGCCATAGCAGTTGATGAATTCAACATCTGTTGCGTACTAGCTATTAAAACAGTAGCCCTGCTCGGCGGCTCATAGGAGTCCGGAATACTGTCGCCATCGGAATAGCCCCCAAGCCCACCATCTTGCAATTGATAGATCGATTCAGTCTCACCAATTGAGGACTCGTCACCTGAGTAGATGGTTTTCTCTCTACCTGACATAGAACCTTCTTCGAGATCCTCCCCATGGACAAAGCCAATGAAGATAGTCTTCCTGGCGGGTTGGATCTTGGCGGGTCATGCGCGTTGAGCTGTCTCGATCGTGTCGGCGCAGATGTCCGGCTCAGGCTCCGACTCTCCAATCTTGCCGATGAAGACATGAATTCCGCCAAAGGGGACCCGGTACTCGTACTTGATTGAGTCGGCCTCGGGACCCCAGCTAGTGTCGTCGAAGTAAAGCTTGCCACGGAGACTCTTGGTCATCCGGCCCATGGCGTATCCCTTGATCCCTGAGAAGCTTCCCTTCAAGAACTTGAAACCACCGTGCTCTGGCCCCACGGTGGGCGCCAACTGTCATGGATTTTTCACGGCATATGCCCTAGTGAAAGGACTTAGGTGTGCAGCCATTGCACTAGGTTAGCTTAAAAGGATTTGAACGGGACAAAGGACACAAGGAGTTTACCCAGGTTCGGCCCCTCTCAATGAGGTAAAAGCCTACGTCCTGCTTCTAGTTGTATTGGTCGAGTTTTGATTACAAGGGAGCGAATACGCTTGACCTAGTTATCGGTTACTTGTCTCTTGAGTTAACCCACCGCCGGGTCTCACCTTTATATACAGGTTGATTCCCAGCGGCTTACAGAGTCCCGGCCGGCTCACACAACGTGACCGGCTCGGTTTCTAACTAAACCTGCCTTACAGAGCAACTTAGCCAACAGGCGGCTCGCACCTTCGGATCTTGAATCACCTCTAGGTCTTGGGCCTCAAATGAGCTTGTTTTATGAACCGCCATCCCTAGGTCTTCTTGGACCTCTTGGGCCTTCTTCACAATAAGTTGCCAACGGTATAACCCGGCCCCTCCTGGGTGGGTCATACCTTGGAGTTATATCCTCAACATGGCGTGAGTTGTGAAACTATTCCACATTATTTTAAATGAAAGCCAAACTCGTAACTCAAATAGTCGCCTCCGCGATCAGATCGTAGAAACTTCATTTTTCTTGTTGCGATGATTCTCCACTTCACAATCAAATTCTTTGTACTTTTCAAAATTTTCAGACTTTTGTTTCATCGAGTAGATATACCCATATCTGCTCAAATCATTTGTGAACGTTAGATAACGATGCCCGCCGTGAGCTTCAACACTCATCAGACCGCATACATCGGTATGTATTGATGCGGCTTGAAGCTACGTCGGTATTTCCCCAAAGAGGAAGGGATGATGCAGCACAATAGCGGTATGTATTTCCATCAATGATGAAACCAAGGTTATCGAACCAGTAGGAGAACCAAGCAACACAACGTAAACAGCCCCTGCACACAAATAACAATACTCGCAACCCGAAGTGTAAAAGGGGTTGTCAATCCCTTTCGGGTAGCGGCGCCTCAAGAAAGGCAAACAGACATGAATAAAATTGTAGTAGATTGACAGATCGAACACCAATAAAATAAACAAGAATAAAATGCAGGGAGGTATTTTTGTTTTTGGTTTAATAGATCTGAAAATAAAAGCAAAGGAAAAGTAGACCGCAAAGGCAAATATATGAGAAAGTGACCCGGGGGCCGTAAGTTTCACTAGTGGCTTCTCTCGAGAAAAATAGCAAACGGTGGGTAAACAAATTACTATTGGTAAATTGATAGAACTTCAAATAATCAAGATGATATACAGGCAATGATCATTATATAGGCATCACGTCCAAGATTAGTAGACCTACTCCTGCCTGCATCTACTACTATTACTCCACACATCGACCGCTATCCAGCATGCATCTAGTGTATTAAGTTCATGGAGAAACGGGGTAATGCAATAAGAACGATGACATGATGTAGACAATATCTATTTATGTAGAGATAGACCCCATCGTTTTATCCGTAGTAGCAATGATACATACGTGTTGGTTCCCCTTCTGTCATTGGGATCAAGCAACGTAAGATCGAACCCACAACAAAGCACCTCTTCCCATTGCAAGATAAATTGATCAAGTTGGCCAAACAAAACCCAAATATCGGAGAAGAAATACGAGGCTATAAGAAATCATGCATATAAGAGATCAAAGAAACTCAAATAACTTTCATGGATATAAAAAGATAGATCTGATCATAAACTCAAAGTTCATCCGATCCCAACAAACACACCACAAAAAGAGTTACATCATATGGATCTCCAAGAGACTATTGTATTTATAATCAAAAGAGAGAGGGGAAGCCATCTAGCTAATAACTACGAACCTGGAGGTCTACAAAGATCTACTCACGCATCATCAGAGAGGCACCAATGGAAGTGGTGAACCCCTCCGTGATGGTGTCTAGATTGGACCTGGTGGTTCTGGACTCTGCAGCGGCTGGAATTGATTTTTGTCGACTCCCCTAGGGTTTCTGGAATATTGGGGTATTTATAGAGCAAAGAGGCGGTCCAGGGGCACCCGAGGTGGGCACAACCCACCAGGGTGCGCCTGGGCCTCCTGGCGCGCCCTGGTGGATTGTGCTCCCCCCGGAACACCCCCAGGTTCTTCCTTGGCCCATTGGGTGTCTTCTGGTCCATAAAAAATCTCCATGAAGTTTCGTTGCATTTGGACTCTGTTTGGTATCGATTTCCTGCGATGTAAAAAATATGCAGAAAACAACAACTGGCAGTTGGCACTATGTCAATAGGTTAGTACCCAAAAAAAATGATATAAAATGATTATAAAACATCCAAGATTGATAATATAACAACATGGAACAATAAAAAATTATAGATACGTTGGAGACGTATCAGCATCCCCAAGCTTAACTCCTGCTCATCCTCAAGTAGGTAAGTGATAAAACAGAATTTTTGATGTGGAATGCTGCCTAACATGTCATCTCATATTATTTTCTTTATAACATGGACATTTGGACTTTTATGTTATTCAAAGCAATAGTCTAGTTTTCACATGACAACTTTAATACTCAAGCATATCAACAAGCAACCATGTCTTTCAAAATATCAATGCCAAAATAAGTTATCCCTAGCCCATCATGCTCAATCATTGATCCATTCATGAAACACACTCGCCTATTAACTACACCCAATACTGAAGTACAATCATATTGCCTCCTAGTTGGTGCTTTTATAAGAGAAGATGGAGACTCAAATTCAAAAATAAAAATTGCATAAAGTAAAAGAAAGGCCCTTCGTGGAGGGAAGTAGGGATTTGTAGAGGTGCCAGAGCTCAAAGTGAAAAACTTAGAGATTAAAAAATTTTGGGAGGTGTGTCTTTCCCACCACGAAAAATGACCTAGAGTTCCCAACACTTTCCATGCTAGATATATCATAGGCGGTTCCCAAATAGAAAATAAAGTTTATTCCTTTTTCCACCATACTTTCACTTTTCATGGCTAGCCGAGTCCACGGTTGCCTTCCATACCAACACTTTCCAAGGAATTTATTATTTGACAACATAAAGTAAATTCATTTTTCATTTCGGGACTGGGCATCCCTAATACCTTTGCCTTACTCTCGTGCAATGACAAGTGAATAAACACTCATCGTGAGAATAACACATCTAGCATGGAAAATATTGGCCTCCCCTCACTGCTCCGCGAGCGGTACGAACACACAAAAGAGAAGTTTATTTTGAAAATTAGAGATGGCACATACAAATTTGCTTAGAACGGCAAAAGAATACCGCATATAGGTAGATATAGTGGAGTCATGTGGCAAAACTGGTATAAAGGTTGTTGGATGCACAAGTAGAGATCATACTTAGTGCAAAATGAAGGCTAGCAAAAGATTGAGAAGCGACCAACCAAGAAACGAATAATCTCATAAGCGAGCATTAAGAATAATTAACATAGAATAATGCACCATAAGTAGGATATAATTTCATTGCATGACTATTGACTTTCGTGCTTGCATAGGGAATCACAAACCTTAACACCAATATTCTTACTAAAGCATAATTACTCATCAACATGACTCACATATCACATCATCATATCTCAAAATTGTTACTAAGAATCAAGTTTATTTTGTCCAATGATCTTCATGAAAGTTTTTATTATATCCTTCTTGGATATCTGTCACTTTGGAACTAATTTTCATGTGTTTCTTTTGATAAGCTCAAACAAATATAAGTGAAGATCATGAACATAATATTTCTTTCTCTCAAATTAATTTAAGTGAAGCAAGAGAGAATTTCTTGAAAATTTTACTAACTCTCAAATAAATCTAAGTGAAGCAAGAGAGCATTTATTCTAAAATACTGAAGCACACCGTGCTAAAAAAGATATAAGTGAAGCACTAGAGCAAATCCATAGCTCATAAAAGATTTAAGTGAAGCATAGAGAGCAATTCTAACAAGTCATGGCATAATTTTGGCTCTCTCAAATAGCCGTGTCCAACAAATAATCAAGACATAAAACACAAAATATAACAAGAAAAGACTCATATCATACAAGACGCTCCAAGCAAAACACATAGTATGTGACGAATAAAAATATAGCTTCGAGTAAATTACCGACGGTCGTTAGAAGAAAGAGGGGATGGCACTCGGGGCATCCCCAACCTTAGTTTCTTGCTCTCTTTGGAAAATAGCTTGGGATGCCGGGGCATCTCCAACCTTAGGCTCTTCTTACTCCGTATTCCTTCATCCATCGTAAGATAACCCAAAACTTGAAAACTTCAATCACACAAAACTCAATAAAACCTTCCTAAGATCCGTTAGTATAAGAAAATAAATCACTACTATAAGTACTGTTGCAACCTATTCATATTTTATTCTTGCATTATATCTACTGTATTCCAACTTTTCTATGGAAAAAACTCATCAAAGGAAACCATAGAGCCATCAAAACAAGCACACGACGCAAGGAAAACATAATCTGTCAAAAACAGAACAGTCTGTAGCAATCTGAATTGTTCGAATACTTCTGTAACTCCAAAAATCTTGAAAAAATAGGACGACCTGATAAATTTGTATATAAGTATACTGTAAAAAATTCAGAGTTTTTCGTCGCCTCTGTGATTTATTAAAATTCTAACTCTGGATGCAGAAGTTTCTGTTTTTTCCAGCAAGATTAAACAACTATCACCCAAGAAGATCCTAAGGTTCTACTTGGCGCAAACACTAACTAAAACACAAAAAACACAATCATAACAGTAGCATAATTTTGCTAACACTGAAGAACAGAAATCAAAAAGCAAAAATAAATTTTTATTCATTGGGTTGCCTCCCAACAAGCGCTATAGTTTTACGCCCTTAGCTAGGCATAAAGCAAAGGATCTAAGTTTTGTCATCTTTGTTCTTAATTTCCTCAGGGGTGTTCTTGTCATGAGGTTTTGTAAAGACAACATAAAACATATTATCCATAGAAACTTTAGCATTTCTAAGTTGGTTTTCATCATATCCCCTTTGATTCCCGCAACAATCCAAGAGTGATGTCGATTAACATTATTGAAAACTTGTTGGGTTATATCTAAAACGAGGACTTCTTTTTTAAGATTCTCATCAAAGATTTTATTATCCCCAAGCAAGTGCCTTAGCGCATAATCACTATTGTAAAGAACTTCATCTATCACGGGCTTTTCATGATTCATACCAAAAAAAAATCAAAGATTTCCCTAGCTTCCCGTATTATGTAGTCAAATTCATTCATAAGAATGAGAGTGGCCAACTTTTTAGCTTTAGGATTCTTTATAACAGGAAGATAAAAAAAACAATCTTTGCAAAGTAGGATGAGTACGGATAAATTTGCTTTCAAGTTTCAGAAATAGTGCTGAAATAACATCCGCATAAGATCTAGTAGTCCTAAGTATAGGAGCATCATCAAGACTTAGATTTCCAACACAATTGAAAAATTCTTGAATACGTTCTTTTCCCATAACATTCCCTTGCCCAGGATAGAAGTTTTAGCATCCAGATTGCCCGTACGTCCAATCTTAGGAGTTAGGCCATCATATGTTGGTGCCATACCGAAATCACTCATGATTGCAAGCAAAGGATAGATCTGACGAGAAATGGCAAATTGAAAAAGAAGGCGAATAAAACGGCAAATTTTGTGAAGTCGGGGAGAGGAAAACGAGAGGCAAATGGCAAATAATGTAAATTGCAAGGAGATGGGATTTGTAATTAGGAACCTGGTATATGTTGAAGATCCTCCCCGGCAACGGTGCTAGAAATTCATTCTGATGCGGCTTGAAGCTACGTCGGTATTTCCCCAAAGAGGAAGGGATGATGCAGCACAACAGCGGTAGATATTTCCCTCAGTGATGAAACCAAGGTTATCGAACCAGTATGAGAACCAAGCAACACAACGTAAACAGCCCCTGCACACAAATAACAAATACTCGCAACCCGACGCGTAAAAGGGGTTGTCAATCCCTTTCGGGTAGCGACGCCTCATGATAGGCAAACATACGTGAATAAAATTGTAGTAGATTGATAGATCGAACGCCAAATAAAATAAATAAGAATAAAACACAGGGAGGTATTTTAGTATTTTTGGTTTAATAGATCTGAAAATAAAAGCAAAGGAAAAGTAGATCGCAAAGGCAAATATATGAGAAAGAGACCCGGGGGCCGTAGGTTTCACTAGTGGCTTCTCTCGAGAAAAATAGCAAACAGTGGGTAAACAAATTACTGTTGGGAAATTGATAGAACTTCAAATAATCATGACGATATCCAGGCAATGATCATTATATAGGCATCACGTCCAAGATTAGTAGACCGACTCCTGCCTGCATCTACTACTATTACTCCACACATCGACCGCTATCCAGCATGCATCTAGTGTATTAAGTTCATGGAGAAACGAAGTAATGCAATAAGAACGATGACATGATGTAGACAAGATCTATTTATGTAGAAATAGACCCCATCGTTTTATCCTTAGTAGCAACGATACATACGTGTCGGTTCCCCTTCTGTCACTAGGATCAAGCACCGTAAGATCGAACCCACTACAAAGCACCTCTTCCCATTGCAAGATAAATAGATCAAGGTGGCCAAACAAAACCCAAATATCGTAGAAGAAATACGAGGTTATAAGCAATCATGCATATAAGAGATCAAAGAAACTCAAATAACTTTCATGGATATAAAAAGATAGGTCTGATCATAAACTCAAAGTTCATCCGATCCCAACAAACACACCGCAAAAAGAGTTACATCATATGGATCTCCAACAGACCATTGTATTGATAATCAAGAGAGAGAGAGAGGAAGCCATCTAGCTACTAACTACGGACCCGAAGTTCTACAAAGAACTAGTCACGCATCATCGGAGAGGCACCAATGGAAGTGGTGAACCCCTCCGTGATGGTGTCTAGATTGGATCTAGTGGTTCTGGACTCTGGGGCGGCTGGAATTGATTTTCTTCGACTCCCCTAGGATTTCTGGAATATTGGGGTATTTATAGAGCAAAGAGGCGGTCCGGGGGGCACCCGAGGTGAGCACAACCCACCAAGGCATGCCTGGGCCTCCTGGCGCGCACAGGTGGGTTGTGCTCCCCTCGGAGCACCCCCCCCCCCCAGGCGCTGCCTTGGCCCATTGGGTGTTTTCTGGTCCATAAATTTTTTCGTGAAGTTTCGTTGCATTTGGACTCCGTTTGGTATCGATTTCCTGCAATGTAGAAAACATGCAGAAAACAGCAACTGGCACTTGGCACTATGTCAATAGCTTAGTACCAAAAAATGATATAAAGACTATAAAGCATCCAAGATTGATAATATAAGAGCATGGAACAATAAAGAATTATAGATACGTTGGAGATGTATCATATATTATTTCCGATAAGTCATTAGCTCGCTCCATTGTTTCGGAGAACGGAGTTTTAGTCATCTTTCCCATGAGGCATGGTTCGCAAGTATCAAATGATTCATAATCAAGTGATTCCAAAAGCCCATCTGCATGGAGTTTCTGCACGCGTTTTACACCAATATGACCTAAACGGCAGTGCCATAAATATGTTGCACTATCATTATCAACTTTGCATCTTTTGGCATCAAAATTATGAATATGTGTATCACCACAATCGAGATTCAACAAAAATAGACCACTCTTCAAGGGTGCATGGCCATAAAAGATATTACTCATATAAATAGAACACCCATTATCCTATAATTTAAATGAATAACCGTCTCGCATTAAACAAGATCCATATATAATGTTCATGCTCAACACTAGCACCAAATAACAGTTATTCAGGTCTAAAACTAATCCCGAAGGTAGATGTAGAGGTAGCGTGTTGACGGCGATCACATCGACCTTGGACCATTCCCCACGCGCATCGTCACCTCGTCCTTAGCCAATCTTCATTTAATCTGTAGCCCCTGTTTCGAGTTACAAATATGAGCAACCAAGCCAGTATCAAATACCCAGGCGCTACTACGAGCATTAGTAAGGTACACATCAATAACATGTATATCAAATATACCTTGTTCACTTTGCCATCCTTCTTATCCGCCAAATACTTGGGGCAGTTCCGCTTCGAGTGACCAGTCCCTTTGCAGTAGAAGCACTCAGTTTCAGGCTTAGGTCCAGCTTTGGCTTCTTCCTGGGAGTGGAAACTTGCTTGCCATTCTTCTTGAAGTTCCCCTTCTTCCCTTGCCCTTTTTCTTGAAACTAGTGGTCTTGTTAACCATCAACACTTGATGCTCCTCCTTGATTTCTACCTCCGCAACTTTCAGCATTGCGAAGAGCTCAGGAATTGTCTTATCCATCCCTTGCATATTATAGTTCATCACGAAGGCTTTGTAGCTTGGTGGCAGTGATTGAAGAACTCTGTCAATAACACTACCATCTGGAATATTAACTCCCAACTGAGTCAAGTGATTATGATACCTAGACATTTTGAGTATGTGTTCACTGATAGAACTGTTCTCCTCGATCTTGCAGCTATAGAACTTGTTGGAGACTTCATATCTCCCAACTCGGGATTTTGCTTGAAATATTAACTTCAATTCATGGAACATCTCATATGGTCCATGGTGTTCAAAACGTCTTTGAAGTCCCGATTCTAAGCCGTAAAGCATGGCACACTAAACTATCGAGTAGTCATCAACACGCGACTGCCAGGCGTTCACAACGTCCGCAGTTGCTGGAGGGTGTGGCACACCTAGCGGTGCATCAAGGACATAATTTTTCTATGTAGCAATGAGGATAATCCTCAAGTTACGGACCCAGTCCGTGTAGTTGCTACCATCATCTTTCAACTTAGCTTTCTCTAGGAACGCATTAAAATTCAAGGGAACGGTAGCACGGGCCATTGATCTACAACATAGATATGCAAAAACTATCAGGACTAAGTTCATGATAAATTAAGTTCAGTTAATCAAATTACTTAAGAACTCCCACTTAGATAGACATCCCTCAAGTCATCTAAATGATACGTGATCCAAATCAACTAAACCATGTCTGATCATCACGTGAGATGGAGTAGTCATCAATGGTGAACATCTCTATGTTGATCATATCTACTATATGATACATGTTCGACCTTTCGATCTCTAGTGTTCTGAGGCCATGTCTGTATATGCCAGGCTCGTCAAGTTTAACCCGAGTATTCCGCATGTGCAAAACTGTCTTGCACCCGTTGTATGTGAACATAGAGTTTATCACACCCGATCATCACGTGGTGTCTCAACACGATGAACTGTCGCAACGGTGCATACTCAGGGAGAACACTTATACCTTGAAATTTAGTGAAGGGATCATCTTATAATGCTACCGTCGTACTAAGCAAAATAAGATGCATAAAAGATAAACATCACATGCAATCAAAATATGTGACATGATATGGCCATCATCATCTTGTGCTTTTGATCTCCATCTCCAAAGCATCGTCATGATCTCCATCGTCACCGGCTCGACACCTTGATATCTATCGTTGCGTCATGGTCATTAATGACCCACAAGTATAGGGTATCTATCGAAGTCCTTTCGATAAGTAAGAGTGTCGAACCCAATGAGGAGCAGAAGGAAATGACAAGCGGTTTTCACCAAGGTATTCTCTGCAAGCACTGAAATTATCGGTAACAGATAGTTCTGTGATAAGATAATTCGTAACGGGTAACAAGTAACAAAAGTAACTAAGGTGCAGCAAGGTGGCCCAATCCTTTTTTTTAGCAAAGGACAAGCCTGGACGAACTCTTATATAATGCAAAGCGCTCCCGAGGACACATGGGAATTGTTGTCAAGCTAGTTTTGATCATGCTCATATGATTCGCGTTCGTTACTTTGATAATTTGATATAAGGGTGGACCGGTGCTTGGGTGATGCCCTTCCTTGGACAAGCCTCCCACTTATGGTTAACCCCTCTCACAAGCATCCACAATTACGAAAGAAGAATTAATATTAAGCTAACCATAGCATGAAACATATGGATCCAAATTAGCCCCTTACGAAGCAACGCATAAACTAGGGTTTAAGCTTCTGTCACTCTAGCAACCCATCATCTACTTATTACTTCCCAATGCCTTCCCCTAGGCCCAAATAATGGTGAAGTGTCATGTAGTCGATGTTCACATAACACCACTAGAGGAAAGACAACATACATCTCATCAAAATATTGAACGAATACCAAATTCACATGATTACTTATAACAAGACTTCTCCCATGTCCTCAGGAACAAACATAAGTACTCACAAAGCATATTCATGTTCATAATCAAAGGAGTATTAATTATCATTAAGGTCTGAAAATATAACCTTCCACCGGATAAACCAACTAGCATCAACTACAAGGAGTAATCAACACTACTAGCAACCCATAGGTACCAATCTGAGGTTTCGGGACCAAGATCGAATACAAGAGATGAACTAGGGTTTGAGAGGAGATGGTGCTGGTGAAGATGTTGATGGAGATTGACCCCCTC
>LR880970.1:457825871-457880632 GCA_904067115.1 Aegilops sharonensis
GGTGTCCGAATACCATCACCATATATATCAATCTTTACCTCTCGACCATTTCGAGACTCCTCGTCATGTCCATAATCTCATCCGGGACTCCGAACAACATTCGGCCATCAAATCACATAACTCATATAATACTGAATCTTCATCGAACGTTAAGTGTGCGGACCCTACGGGTTCGAGAACTATGTAGACATGACCGAGACACCTCTCCGGTCAATAATCAATAGCGCAACCTGGATGCTCATATTGGCTCCTACATATTCTACGAAGATCTTTATCAGTCGAACCGTAATGACAACATACGTTACTCCCTTTGTCATCGGTATGTTACTTTCCCGAGATTCGATCGTCGATATCCACATACCTAGTTCAATCTCGCTACCGGAAAGTCTCTTTACTCGTTCCATAATACATCATCCTGCAACTAACTCATTAGTCACTTTGCTTGCAAGGCTTCTTATGATGTGCATTACCGAGAGGGCCCAAAGATACCTCTCCGATACTCGGTGTGACAAATCCTAATCTCGATCTATGCCAACCCAGCAAACACCTTCGGAGATACCTATAGAGCATATTTATAATCACCCAGTTACATTGTGACGTTTGATAGCACACAAGGTATTCCACCGGTATCCGGGAGTTGCATAATCTCATAGTCGAAGGAATATGTATTTGACATGAAGAAAGCAATAGCAATAAAACTGAACGATCAATATGCTAAGCTAACGGATGGGTCATGTCCATCACATCATTCTCCTAATGATGTGATCCCGTTAACAAATGACAACTCATGTCCATGGTTAGGAAACCTTAACCATCTTTGATCAACGAGCTAGTCAAGTAGAGGCTCACTAGGGACACAGTGTTTGTCTATGTATTCACACATGTATTTGGGTTTCCGATCAATACAATTATAGCATGAATAATAAACATTCATCATGAATAAGGAAACATAAAATAACAAGTTTATTATTGCCTCTAGGGCATATTTCCTTCAATATGTTGTTGTTCTAAATATGATTATGATGCCCTCATGTTCGTATTTTATTTTATCGACACCTCTATCTCTAAACATGTGGACATATTTTTCGATTTTGGCTTTCGCTTGAGCACAAGCGAGGTCTAAGCTTGGGGAGTTGATATGTCCATTTTGCATCATGCTTTTATATCGATATTTATTGCATTATGGGTTGTTATCACACATTATATCACAATTATTATGCCTTTTCTCTCTTATTTTACAAGGTTTACATGAAGAGGGAGAATGTCGGCAGCTGGAATTCTGGATTGGAAAAGGAGCAAATATTAGAGACCTATTCTGCACAACTCCAAAAGTCCTGAAACTTAACGGAGAATTGTTTTGGAATATATAAAAAATATTGGGCGAAGAAAGCACCAGAGGGGGGCCACCTGCCATCCACAAGGGTGGAGGGCGCGCCCCCTGTCTTGTGGGCCACCTGGCAGGCCCCCGATGCCCATCTTCTGCTATATGGTGTGTTTTGACCTGGAAAAAATCAGAAGGAAGCTTTCGGGATGAAGCGCCGCCATCTCGAGGTGAAACCTGGGCAGAACCAATCTAGGGCTCCGGCGGAGCTATTCTGCCAGGGAAACTTCCCTCCGGTGAGGGGGAAATCGAAGCCACCGTCATCACCAACGATCCTCTCACCGAGAGGGGGTCAATCTCCATCAACATCTTCACCAGCACCATCTCCTCTCAAACTCCAATTTATCTCTTGTATCCGATCTGTGTCTCAAAACCTCAGATTGGTACATGTGGGTTGCTAGTAATGTTGATTACTCCTTGTAGTTGATGCTAGTTGGTTTATTTGGTGGAAGATCATATGTTCAGATCCTTAATGATAATTAATACTCCTCTGATTATGAACATGAATATGCTTTGTGAGTAGTTACGTTTGTTCCTGAGGACATGGGAGAAGTCTTGTTATAAGTAATCATGTGAATTTGGTATTCGTTCGATATTTTGATGAGATGTATGTTGTCTTTCCTCTAGTTGTGTTATGTGAACGTCGACTACATGACACTTCACCATGATTTGGGCCTAGGGGAAGGCATTGGGAAGTAATAAGTAGATGATGGGTTGTTAGAGTGACAGAAGCTTAAACCCTAGTTTATGCGTTGCTTTGTAAGGGGCTTATTTGGATCCATATGTTAGATTTATCTTAATTCTTCTTTCGTAGTTGCGGATGCTTGCGAGAGGGGTTAATCATAAGTGGGAGGCTTGTCCAAGGAAGGGCAGCACACAAGCACCGGTCCACCCACATATCCAATTATCAAAGTAACGAACGCGAATCATATGAGCATGATGAAAACTAGCTTGACGGTAATTCCCATGTGTCCCTGGGAGCGCTTTGCTTTATATAAGAGTTCGTCCAGGCTTGTCCTTTGCTACAAAAAGGATTGGGCCACCTTGCTGCACCTTAGTTACTTTTGTTACTTGTTACCCGTTACGACTATCTGTTACCGATAATTTTAGTGCTTGCAGAGAATACCTTGCTGAAAAACCGTTTGTCATTTCCTTCTGCTCCTCGTTGGGTTCGACACTCTTACTTATCGAAAGGACTACGATAGATCCCCTATACTTGTGGGTCATCAAGATTCTTTTCTGGCGCCGTTGCTGGGGAGTGAAGCGCCTTTGGTAAGTGGAATTTGGTAAGGAAACATTTATATAGTGTGCTGAAATTTACTGTCACTTGTTACTATGGAAAATAATCCTTTGAGGGGCTTGTTCAGGGTATCTTCTCCTCGAACGGAAGAGCAAAGAGTTGCTCCTCAACCTACTGCACCTACTGAAAATATTTATTATGAAATTCCTTCTGGTATGATAGAGAAACTGCTAGCTAATCCTTATACACGCGATGGAACATTACATCCTGATATGCACCTAATCTACGTGGATGAAGTTTATGGATTATTTAAGCTTGCAGATTTGCCCGAGGATGTTTTCAAGAAGAAGGTCTTCCCTTTATCTTTGAAGGGAAAGGCATTGACATGGTATAGGCTATGTGATGATATTGGATAATGGAACTACAACCGATTGAAATTGGAATTTCATCAGAAGTTCTATCCTATGCATCAGGTTCATCGTGATCGGAATTATATATATAATTTTTGGCCTCGTGAAGGAGAAAGTATCTCTCAAGCTTGGGGGAGTCTTAAGTCAATGTTATATTCATGCCCAATCATGAGCTCTCAAGAGAAATTATTATTCAAAAATTTTATGCTCGGCTTTCTCATAATGATCGATCCATGCTAAATACTTTTTGTACTGGTTCTTTTATGAAGAAGACTATTTAATTGAAATGGGATTTATTGGAAAGAATTAAACGCAACTCTAAAGATTGGGAACTCGACAAAGGTAAGGAGTCAGGTATAAACCTTAAGTTTGATTGTGTTAAATCTTTTATGGATACCGATGCTTTTCATGATTTTAGCACTAAATATGGACTTGACTATGAGATAGTAGCTTCTTTCTGTGAATATTTTGCTACTCATGTTAATCTCCCTAAGGAGAAGTGGTTTAAATATCATCCTCCCATTGAAGTTAAAGTAGTTGAACCTATTAAAGTTGAAGAAGAAACTATTACTTATAATGTTGATCGTATTGTTCCTACTGCTTATATTGAGAAACCACCTTTCCCTGTTAGGACAAAGGATCATGCTAAAGCTTCAACTGTGGTTCATAAGAGTTATACTAGAACACCTACGCCCCCTGAACAAATTAAAGTTGAACCTAGCATTTCTGTGGTTAAAGATCTCTTGGTCAATAATATTGATGGGCATGTTATTTTTTTTGTGATGAAGCTGCTAGAATTGCTAAACCCGATATTAAAGATAAACATAGACCCATTGTTGGCATGCCTGTTGTTTCTGTTAAAATTGGAGATCATTGATATCATGGCTTATGTGATGTGGGTGCTAGTGTGCAATTCCTTTTACTCTATACGAAGAAATTATGAATGATATTGCACCTGCTGAGATATAAGATATTGATCATAAGTGGGAGGCTTGTCCAAGGAAAGGTAGCACCCAAGCACCGGTCCACCCACATATCAAATTATCAAAGTAACGAACGCGAATCATATGAGCATGATGAAAACTAGCTTGACAGTAATTCCCATGTGCCCTCGGGAGCACTTTGCTTTATATAAGAGTTCGTCCAGGCTTGTCCTTTGCTACAAAAAGGATTGGGCCACCTTGCTACACCTTAGTTACTTTTGTTACTTGTTACCCGTTACGAATTATCTTATCACACAACTATCTGTTATCGATAATTTCAGTGCTTGCAAAGAATACCTTGCTGAAAACCGCTTTTCATTTCCTTCTACTCCTTGTTGGGTTCAACACTCTTACTTATCGAAAGGACTATGATAAATCCCCTATACTTGTGGGTCATCACGGGGCGGCGACCCCGGATGGCAGTCCGCAGGTTTTCTCTTCGGCGGGCATCATTGCGGTGGTGGTGACTCTCCTCTCGGGTTGTGTGGGCAACGGGAGGGGTTGCGACGGGTTGCCGGAGGAGTGGCGCCCTGATCTGGATCTGAGGATCTGACATCGTTGCGCTTGTCTTGGTGTCCTCGTGGTGACACGGCTGAGTTGCCGAGCGTAAGCTCGTGCCTTGGTGTTGATGACAGCGACATCCGCGGGTGCCGCACTCTTCTTGAAGCCGTCGTCGTGGTTCTTCTCTCCGTGCCAGAGCTCCGGGTGAAGACCTCTATCCGTTGTGGACTTGGCAATGGCGACACTCGGCGTCGTTCTCCCTCTTGAGGTCGTTGTCGTGGAGCTTAGGTGGTCTAGGTTGTAGCATGGCGGGGTGTTTAGATCTTCATGTACTCTTTGTTGGTAGCGTAGTCGCATGCGTTCTACATGTTCCGACCTATCTTTGGATCGGCTTTGTAAGAGGGCAACCTCACCACCTTGTATCGTTCGACCGTGGTTTATCATCAGTTGGTGCTTTATATATAAAGCGGGGCGAAAGCCTATTTCGAGGATACACATCTGGCATAAAATACATCTAGCAAAAGGAAGTCCTCTCCTCCAGCACCCCCAATACCGAGCTCCGGCCACGGCGGCCTCCATCCCTAGTCATTGCCTAGTTCAGGCCCCGACTCCTACAATCGGCATGGGTCTGTCACACTCTTCACGGTCTTCTGTGAGCGGACGTACACTCCCCTACATCCACCGGTCCGTTCTTGGAGACAGATATGTAGTCATCCCATCATGCCTCTTCCTAAAATCCGGCTTCTCCGCCTCGTATCCTGCTATCTGGAGAGGGATCCAGCTATGCTCCATCCCTTGGTGCCATGGATCTGGGCTCGCAGCCTCTTCTGGATAGGCAGCGAATTAAATCGATAGTGTTGGTACGGGATTCAGGCGTCACCCATTCCCCTTTGTGGGTGGACGATGGATGGACAGAGGTCTCATCTCGGTGAAGTAAGCGCTCCAGCTCAGACCTGGCGGATAATAGGGAGCGGTGACGGGCACCTCGCTTGGACCAGTGCGATGGCTGCCTTCTTAAGCTTCGAGGGGAAGTGCTTCGGGTGCCTTAGCAAGTTCCATCGTAGAAAGGACTGTAGAGACCCTCTTTGTTGCATCATCTGGAACTGGCACTGGGCATTGAGTTAATAGGTTAGTTCCCAAAAATGATATAAAATTGTATATAAAGCATACAAGATTGATGATATAATAGCATGAAACAATCAAAAATTATAGATACGCTAGAGACGTATCATTAACCATCGCGTGCCCCCGATCCGATCACACAAAAGTTTATTCAATCAAAGAGAAATCACACTCCCGACTTCCTCACTAATGCTAGCGGTCACCACTTTCATGCATAAGGACTCACAAACTTTAACACCAATATTCATGCTTGGATCTAATTATTTACTAACACACTCACATATTATTACCTCAATATCGCAAAACTATTGCAAGGAATCAAACTTATCATATTCAATGATCTACATGTCCATGCTAGTTTTTATTATACCACCTTTATATACCAATCGTTTTTGGAACAAACATGTAACTCATGCAAATTATCACTTCCTATTTAACTCCCAAAAATATTGAAGTGAAGCAAGAGAGTGCAAATAATTTATATAAAACATATCGCCATGCTCAAACAAACATAAGTGAAGTATTAGAGCAATTGCCTCAACTCAAATAGATATAAGTGAAGTACGGATGAGCATATACCTATCATTTCTGGACCAAACATCTAACTCATGCAAATTACCACTTCCTATTTAAGTCTCAAAACTATTTAAGTGAAGCAAGCGAGTACAAATAATTTCTACAAAACATATCACCGTTCTCAAACAAATATAAGTAAAGTACTAGAACAATTGCCTCAACTCAAATAGATATAAGTGAAGTACGGATGAGCATATACCTATCATTTTTGGACCAAACATATAACTCATGCAAATTACCACTTTCTATCTAACACTCAAAATATTTAAGTGAAGCAAAAGAGTGTAAATAATTTATACAAAACATATCGCCATGCTCAAACAAATATAATTGAAGTACTAGAGCAATTGCCTCAACTCAAATAGATACAAGTGAAGTACGAATGAGCATTCTACAAATTTAAAATGAATGTGTGTCTCTCTTTATAGGTGTGATCAGGAAAAGATGATTGCAAAGATAAACAAGCAAAACTAAAATAAAAACAAATACACTCCAAGCAAAACATATATCATGTGAAGAATAAAAATATAGCTCCGAGTAAGATATATGATGGTTTTGAAGACGAAAGAGGGGATGCCCCAGAAGCTTAGATGCTTGAGTCTTCCTTGATTTTTCTTTGGGGTACCTTGGGCATCCCCAAGTTTAGGCTCTTGCCGCTCCTTGTTCTTCGCATATCTTCATCTCACCCAAAACTTGAAAACTTGATTCACACGGAACTTAACATAACCTCGTGAGATAGGTTAGTATAATAAAATATATCATTTACTTAGGTACTGTCAAGACAAGATTCATAATTATTCCCAATTGATGTTTATTGTATTATATCATTTTCATAATTTATATCCCCCAATATAAGTCATAGAAACTTTAAAACAAACAAAAAAGAAAAAAAAAACATAATCTGTCAAAAACCAGAACAATACGTAAAGATCTAATTTTTGGTCATACTTATGTAATCCAACAATTCTGAAAAATTAAGTAAACGTCGACAATTTGTATAGCACTACTGTGTAAAAATTTCAGCAATTGATCATCTTACAGTATAGAATGGAAATTCAAATACTAGACGCAAAAGTTTCTATTTCTGCACAGAACCAAATAAACAAGCATCCAAATCACCCGAGGCTGAATGTTACGTTAGGCCACAAATAGCCCAGGTTACCGTTGGTCATTAACACACCGAAAGACGCACCGGGCTGGAATTGGCCCAACTCTGGAATGGGCCGTTAAGAGGCCGAAAACACACCATGCTGTAGTTTGGCCCGTATACATGGCGAACTGTTAATGGACTGGAACTGCCGATGGGCCTTTTCTCTAAATTTTGTGTGCCTCTGATTGGGCCGGCTCGCTAACTTTTCTCTAAATTTTGTGTGCCTCTGATTGGGCCGGCCTTTTTAAGTAGATGGGCCATTGTTGGGCCCTGTCGTGTGTCTCCTTTTCATTGGCATGTATCGTACGTTGGATGTGCGACATTTGTAGACCTTTTCCTAGTAGTGACTGATCCATACCACACACGCACGGGGGAGGGGGGAGCCAATATGGGTTAACTTCAGACTCCGCTCCGATACGGCCGAAGCCTCTCGGCGGCGGGCCTCCGCTCGGCTCTGTCAGAAGTTATAGCCTTCATACTATATATATGAATTTAGATCACAACTTAACAAAAAAGACAAAGCCATCATAAGAGAATCGTTATTTGCTTGTGATCTGCATAAGGAAGATGTAGCCTAGCCCACATATATCTCTTGCTAATAGATGTCGAATAAGGCGGCTTCTTCAAGTCCTCGAACTCTCGGCCATCTGATCTGCTTCTTACAACAATTTGACCCGTCTGAGTTTCAATACTCGCATGAAAACCTAGTAAAGGTGAAATGTCGGTGCTTTGTGTTGCCTAAGATCTAGCTGGCCCTGGAACAACATACCGTTCCTCCGAGGCCAACTTTTGATTGTTTTAGGTACTTGCTTTGGGAAAAAAATTATATGAGACTAGGTCTCATATAAAGCAAGTGAGACCCGCCTTGATGATGACACGTGGCATTCACAAATCACAAAGCATCTAATCTCTTCTCCCTGATTTCAAGTGGGGGTGGGATAAATGCTTTGTGATTTGTGAATGTCACGTGTCATTCATCAGGATGGGTCTCACCTGCTAACCCGTGAAACCTGGTCTCATAGAATTCTTTTCCCTTGCTTTGTCCTGGTTTATTCGATTTCATCAAAAAATAATATCAAAATTTGACCATATTTTAACTAGTCAAATATCATTCACAAAAATAATAAAATATAAACTGGATACCAAGTCAAAAAATGTACCCTAGAAAACCTCTTTTTTCGAATACAAATCCAGTAGTATACTTTATGTAGAAGATACTTCTTCCGTTCCAAATTTTTTGTCTTAGATTTGTTTAGATATAGATGTATCTAATACAAAAATATGACTTGATACATTCGTATTTAGACAAATCTAAGACAAGAATTTTGGTATACTCCCTCCGTAAACAAATATAAGAGCGTTTAGATCACTATATTTGTTTACAGAGAGAGTATTATTTTATTGATCAAAACATGAATATATAGTAGAGATGACCTAAGTCGATACTGAATACCACGGACAGGAAAGTACTTCCTCTGTAAAGAAATATAAGATTTGTATTGATCTAAAATCTTATATTTCTTTATGTAGTGTATAAGAGAAAAATGAAAATACTGCGTAAGGTTAAACGAGCCACGCTCAGAAACCACAAACCATGCACTTCCTATATTTCTTTGTGGTGTCTAGGAATTTTTATGGGGAGTGGCTGGACGTCAGTCAGCTGAAAATTTCTCTTGCGGTCAGTCGATTTTGTGAACGGCGGATGCAAAATCAACGGCCCCAACCAGTTCTTTAACCTCCCGCACATCTACTTCCTCCCCGCCACCAGCTACCACCGGCCTAACCGCCGGCCCCCGTCGCCCCGCCCTCCCTAGAACCACTCCACACCGCCGGTCCTCCGCCGCCTCGACCATCCCTCTACAGGCCCCCGAGCTTTTTCTCCGGCGAATTCCCACACCACCGCCCCCACCACCGCTGTCTACCACCGCGCCCCCATCCTGAACCCTAAGATAGACACTGGGGTGATGACGGCGGTCCCTTTTTTTTCTCTCCGGCGAGGCCCTTCTTTCGCAAAAATTAATTGACCTAGAATTTGAAAATCAGTCGACTGATATGTAGCTAAACTGATTTTTGTGCTGTAGAATACTCAAGTTCTTACCCTCTTGATCAGAGAACACACTCAAGTACTAGTACCATTTAACAATTTCGCTAGAATGTCACCGGCCGTGTATGTACAGACAAACATAACAATTACAAACTCATCAACAGAATGAATTGAACAGAACCTAGCTCTCCTTCTAGCTGGGGTAACTTAGCTTAGCTATTCTTAGCTCCAAGAAGAAACAAATTGAATCATGGATCCTAATTGCACGCACGCATGCATTGCACGCACGTGTAGGTGCAGCCAGCCTAACTCATCTCGTGCCTCCCGTGGTCTCCCTGGCCACTGCCCTGGCCCACAGCTTGAGCTTCTCCTTGACGTCGTCGTCGTAGCTCCGCGGCTTCCCGCCACGACGGAGGCGCGCTTCCTCCTCCCGCCGCGACGCCATGATCATGCCCACCGGCACGACCTCCTCCAGGAACGCCTCGAAGGCGCGCAGGTGCTCCGGCGGCGTGGCGGCGTCGTCGTCCTCGACGTGGTCGGACTCGGAGCAGCACGCCGCCGCCGGCATGCAGAGGCGTGCGCCGGCCATGGCCAGCGCCTCGACGGACGGCCCGCCCTTGCTCGCCGCCGCACCAAGCGTACAGCCTTGCTGCTTCTTGTTCTCTTCCTCGGTGGCGCACATCGTGGTCTGGGTCCTAGTAGCAACCGCTGCTGCACTCCGTTGCATTGATCGGCCGTCTATCGGAATTGTAATAGGTTCGTATAGGAGCATGCTAAGAATGCAAGCTCCGTATTTATACGCCGCTAGCTAGGCATTGCTCCGTCCCGGCCGGTCAAATGGATCATTGGAATTGTCAGAGAGGACCGGGGTACGGAGATGGCGCACTCTTCTGCGCACCGTATCTGGGGCATCACGGGTGCGAGCTTGGAACGGATTCGTCGAGCCTTCTCCTAATCAATCCGGCTCACGCGTACGTATAACAGAGTGCAAGAAAGATGGAGCTACGTAGCTTGTGCGCACGTACGCACATGGTTGTTTCCGTATCCGGACGTGGTTCATGTGAGCTCGCCCCATCGACCAAGACCGGCCGGCCTCGCGCGCTCTGACCAACATATGCGTCAATTTGCTTGTTTGTTTGTCCGGTACTAGTCGTCTTTGGTGCATGGTCACGCTTGATTTCATGCTTGTGTGCATGCGTGCGTGCGTGCGTACGTACGTGTATGTATACGTCTCCATATTTTTTTGTCAGGCGGGTGTCAGATGTATACTAGTACTGGTCTCGGAGCTTGCACGGGTGAGCCTTGACTTGACTTGCACTTGCACGTGTGAGAACCGATGGAAGGGTCTTTTGGATATCAAGGCGTACGTGCAGTGCATCCATGAGACGCGACAGTTTGGATACGGGTACTCGAGTAGATCCTCCTGTAGTCTAGAGGTCGCGACTTGCGTCCTACTCGATCGGCTAGCAGCAGCTGCACGTACGAGTACTACTACGACGTGTGAACGCAGGCTGGATCCTGTAGCTGTCGCAACTTGCATCCTCTTCGGCTAGCAGTCACTGTAGCAGCGGCACGTACGTGCTATTACGTGTGAACAGAAGCTGGGGTTTTGACTTTGACTCACCGGTGCAAAAAGGTAACCACAAATATCCATTGACCGATCTGCCGGACGAAGGGTTGCCCGGATCACAGGTGGTATATATGCGAAGCATTACAGTTCACCTCCTCCTCCTATCTCTAATGCCGAAAATGCGCATACGGATATCGTTCGCGAGTAGCACTAGTACGAGTAGTAGTAAAATTTTACAGCTAGCAAACCGCATGAAAACACTAGCGCTTATTAGTTTCTATTCTACCGACATACGCACGTATGATAAGTTCTTGTCCTGCAGCCGGACGACTGCTGACAGCCAGCGCTTGGCCTTGCGAGTTACCGTCTCTTCTCGGAATGTTCTATCTGATCTCCGCTAGATTCTTTTTCCTATCGACTCTTCTCCGCTCGATTTGGTCACGAGCTGGACCATAGACCACAGATACTGTGTCTCCCTACGCAGCCCCAATTCTACAAGCTTTTTCTAAATGCAGTATCCTAATTATGTACTCCCTCCGTTCCCAAATATTCGTCTTTCTAAACATTTCAAATTGACTACAACATATGGATGTATGTAGACATATGTTAGTGTAGATTCACTCATTTTGCTTTGTATGTAGTCACTTGTTGAAATCTCTAGAAAGACAAATATTTGGGAACGGAAGAAGTATTAACAAAGATAAATGTATAATTTCCATGTGGGAAACCACGCGTATAGAGCAACGAAGAGAAGAGCAAGTGCTCACCATTAAGGGCTATATAAAACCTTCTGTCAAAGCAACTTCAATCAGGACCAACAAGCGTCTTGCTTCTATATGATCCTACAAGTTACAGTTTATTTCACGAAGGGTGATGTATTATGAGTTTTATAACACATGTTACAGGTTTCTTTCTGCATGAACATGGTGGGCCAGTAGGCAAATGGTTAGAGAAAAATGACAACTCATAACTTAGCAAACGCTCCGTGGATGATCACATGAACTTCAACTAACATCCTACAATCTTAAGTAACCAACTATTTTCCTCGTCAACATGATAATTCTGCCATGATAGTTGAGATCCAGGGGGCCTCTACTGCATACTGAAGCTACACCACATCAACAAAACACTGGGGAGTAGAAACCACCTATCTTGGGGGCGAACTGTTACACCTCGGCTACTCCTTGACCCCCTCTGCCTCTACTTCTTTGTGCATGCCGGTGTGTTCGCCGTGCATTTCTGTGTATGTGCCTGATTGTTCGTTGTACGAGTACCTGCAAATACAATATAGCACATCAGCACAGATACTACCAGCAATCAGAGACCTGCAACAAGGATTATCTCATAGGGTATATCAACTACTCCCTCTGTGAAGTAATATAAGAGCGTTTCGATCACTATAGTAATCTAAATGCTCTTATATTACTTTACAGAGGGAGTACAAAAATACTGCGGTTAAATGATATGGATGACGACAAGCAACTTTGTTCTATTAATGGAAAATTGCAAAGCCAGCGTATCCATCACTCAGTTACATGAGATTATGGTAACAGCACAGTTTGGATCTGGTACTGTTTCCACAAAACAGTGTTTCCTGTTCAAACTGACAAAGCTAGTTTACCCCTTGTGTTCTGAATCTTTCTTGTGTCAAAAGCTTTTCTTGGATGCATTCTGCAGTTCTATGGCCAATTGGCAATGCATCAAATTAGAAACAAAAAACAACTCAAGCTGAAATGCTCAGGGATACTGGGATGCTCGAGGTAATTAGGTATGGATGCTTCACTAGCAGTGGCCAGTGATTACCTGCCTAAAATCAAGCTATTTTTCATATGGGATACACCCTTATGATATATGGGGTACATCTTTTTTATTACAATGGTTAAGTGGACACGTGTTACATGTAACAAATTTATAACAGGCTAGCAATTGACAGCAACTGGCAGTAAACCTGGAATCATGCTTATCCCCTTTATCATGATGATGAAATAAGATAAGCATTACAAGGCAACCCAATGAAAAATCACTGTGAAATAAAACAATAAGCAATTCCTCTATAACCGAGAATGACTGCAATGAACCTCGGATCATTCCAGGATAACCAGAACTACACTAAGAAATACTCCCTCCGTCCCATAATATAAGAACGGTTTTGACACTAGTGTAGTGTCAAAAACGTTCTTATATTATGGGACGGAGGGAGTAACAAACTCACTACTAAGATTCAAGGATCCAATCCTAACTACCATGATCTAGTCCCCAATTTGGATAACGCCCACGTCAACATGATAACTTCATCCACATCACAATTGTTCCACGGTATTCGATTCCTCTAAGCAAGTCATACTGTAATTACCACAAACGTATTAACCAAAAGGCATGCTAGTAAGCAAGTTGTTGCACCCACAAAAAAGTGGTCAGCAACACAGAAAGAAACAACATCAGTTGATTGTGAATGAAAGAAAAACGCAAAAAGAAATACCAGGTTCCTGTAGATGCAGCGCAATAACACCCAGATGCAGCATCATAGTAATAGCCTGTACTGCTGCTGTAATAGTAACTGCATGAAAACCAAAAACAGAGTATAATCAACGCAAGTGATGAGTTCAACAGTACAACAGTCAGCTGCTAACTACATATCTCTTGCTGTAACGAAAACTAAATTGTATAATTATATAATTAGAGTGTGTAACTGCAGCAAATTACTGTAAAGTAAGATCTATAACCTACCCTGACGATGGATCGTAGACATAATCTGAGTCCGCACTTCCATTACCAACCTCTGCAAGAATAACCAAAAGAGTTGCTAATAAGTACAGACATGATTCTTGATTAAAAAAATGGAGAGAGCATGAAATTCACTGAGATAATAGCTTACTTTCAGCACCTGAGGTTCCAGAAGCATCTTGTGGTACTGGCTCGGGATTGCAACCTGAATCTAAAGTTTTTGCATCATTTTCACCGAACATGTCGAAGTTATCATCATCATCATTTGCTATAGCAGTTGTCGCAGAGGTATTGGCAGCTGAAGGACCACTGTCCATCTCCAGTAAGGATGTGGTAGTTGGGCCACTCTCTGTGGCGTCTGCAAATATATCTTCTTCAACTTCTGGTATGCCAAGTCGAGCACGCGCTAGACGTTCATAACCCTCTGCAGAAGGCAAAATGATGGAAACATGTAATCAGGTGCGATCCCCATTGAGACAATATTAAGGAATAATTTACAATAAGCATAAAAAAGCACAATGCTCATACAGCTACAAGACTATTCGTAAAAGTAGCACATATCCGCATGGATTTTTAGACCAACAGGCTCTATCTGCTTCTTATCATTTTCTACCATCACCTTTTGTAAGCTGGGTATAGATTCTTAGTTCATCTACCCGTGGGTCATCTTTTGAATGGGGAAAATATATTGTGTGTTTGTTTAATGAGCCATCATGTTAGCTTGACTAAGTTATGTCAACACCCATCTTGTATAGACAATGGTAGTTCCAGAATAGGTGATAGCAGTAGTATGAACCATCTAAAGCACTTCTATTCATTCAAGCAGGGGAATGGATTCAAATGGGTGGAAAGTATTCATTTCATGTATTAATTGCAGTAACACAGATGGATCTGTTTCTTTTGGGAATAGACATAACCTAAAATGTAGCATATCTATGTAACTTGCAAGCTTTTACTGAAACAATGTCACAAAACTGGTACCTGTTTGGTGATCGCTGATATTAAGCATATTCATTAAGCACACGCATTTCATATAGCGTTCATTTCAACTGTCGCCTATTGGGTTTTGACTAGTAACACTAATGCAATATTGTTTTCACGTTGGGAATGGGAACATGTAGTAGTATCAGAAGTGAAACATGGGGATAAGAAAAAGAAGATATGGATAAGTTAGTAATAAGGGAGGTACTAACCAGCCTCGCGTACAAATGTCTCCCGATCATCTGAATATACATCTACACCAGGACAATAAAAAATGATATAAGAATGCAGATCATCAGAAGGTTATTGCCATACCAAAATGATTAATGAATGGTTTAAAAACTAATAAACTAAAAAAGTTAAACAGAAAAGGAACACATACTGTACTCCCCATTCTCCATTAGCTTCATGGCAGCTTCTGTCAGCTCATCAAATATGCGCTTGGTCCCCTCAGTCATTCTTCCACGATTGTCAGTAGATGTACTCTTCAATCGTTTCAAAGCCTGAATTATCTGGCAGAACACCATTCAAGAAAAGATTTAACATGCATTCATCAGCACTGAGAGAAGATACTGCAGCACACAAGCATATCAAGAGCATGCTTCCCTCAGTCTCCAATAGACATGATAAGTACAAACAGCATTGTGCGTTACAGACATGCAGTGCAATTCGGATTGATTATCCATACAGCAAAGATGTAAGGGTAAAAAGTAACACACTGCCAGGTTTATGTCACCAAGTACCTTGAGACTACAGTTAAACTAATTCACTAAATCATTTCTCTAGTGATGTTGCCGGTAATCCAATAATACAACAAGGGAACCTTGTGCCCCTCTTGTAACTATCACAATGTTAAAGTTAAAGCTATACAGAAGCTGCAATTGAACATACCGTTTCTGCTGGTTCAAGCATGTTTGCTATTCTCCTTTTTATCTTTCCAATATCATCAGAAGAAAGGTCCTGGAACTCCTCTTCTTTGTCTTTTTTCTTTTGAACCTTTCCAGCAAATTTGGTGTCTACTTCAACATTATCCAACCAGGCATCCTGTACAAAATAGGTGATTGCGTCACCAAATTACAGATTGTAACTCCATGTGCAACATCCAAGACAATAAACATAAAATAGACCATACCTTCATATCGTTGCCTCTTGCAAACTCCACAAAATTCCCATTTTCATCAAAGTATCCTTCTTCCCTCTCTTGCTCCAAATTAAAAGGTTCTATCTCAATACCATCATCGATAAAGTTGGCGTCGTCCTGTTGAACATCAAAGTCTGTGTTATCTGACAATGATAGCAAAGTGGTTAGCTTCAAACTTATGCCTAATAATCATACTAGCAATGATAAGCAGGGCAAAGTGCGAGTACAAATATATTGTCGTGCTTAGAAGTCAAAATATGAAAAAGGCTAAGTAAAAGCCATGATCACAGGATTTTATACAACAGCCAAGCAATAGGAAAGAGCAGCTATGTAATATTTCAGTCGTAAGTTGAAAAGCATAGTAAAATAATCGAGTTCATTTTTTACCAAAACGATGTAAAAAAAACTGCATCCTTCCCTGCATAGAACATGCTAAGATGTGAGCAATATGCATCGTAAGAAACACTAAGGGCACGTACAACGCGATGCTAAGGACGGACGCTAGGGATCCTAATCTCGGATGTTTCGCTCATTGGGAGAATTTTTCCTGGCGCCTGCTAGCTAGCGCTGCCAAGTCTGGCAGCAGGCGCTCTAGTTGACATGGGGCTGATTTTAAGTGAAAGACTTAGCGCCCCATAACATCTCAGCGTTGGAAAGTCAGGCTCTTACGCAAACGCTAGGAAGTGTTTTATTTTATTTTTAATCCTTAAACATCTATACAAGCGCCTATGCAATGGAGATGCCCTAATCCTTTAACATAGGCCCATGGCTTCAACATGAACCAAATAAATGCCCAATTAATAATAGTATATGTAATCTAACCATAGATACTAAACCAATTGGTATAGGCCTGGTCTATGCCACTAGTTTTTTCTGTTTGGTGTTTGCTCCTGTTTTTACATTATCACCGGATGTTTTGCTAGACCGGTGACCACACATACACGCAAACACCTTCTCTATTTTTATCTTTAATGCCCTCAGGACTGCAATTTTCCATCAGAACCTCCACAAAAAATACAGGATCATTCAAAGTTACTGGGCAATTTCACCAAGTTGGCATGTTACCAAATAATATCCATAATTGGCATACTTTAATAGTCTAATTGGTCGGAGCCATGTGAGAAAAATGCATTTAAAAGTAGCACGACAACACAGTATAGCATCAACTAGCTCCAATGCTGCCTAGACATCATCTGGGCAGTTATGCTGCCTCATATGGCCATATGGCAGCCTGTAAATTCCGACGAGACTTCATAGAAACTAGAAACTACAAGACTACAATCACTTGGATAAGAATCCTAACTATCCGATCCACATAAGAAATCAAGCCCTCTGAAGAAACTCAAGGGCAGGAATAGCACTGCATACCTTGTAGCGCATTTCGAAGCCCTTGACGTTGGCGGTGCCCTGCGTGTCGTCCCCTTCCCTGCGGTGGCGCCGTCGCGCTCGCTTCACCGCCGCGAGCTCGGGGTTCATCAGCTCGTCGATGTCCTCCGCGGCGGCGCCCCCCTCCCCGCTGCTGCCAGCGGCAGCAGGGTCGCGGTGCTTGGCCTTCTTCCCCTTGGGGAACCGCACCTTGCGGTCCCTTGACAGGAGAAAAGATGGAAAACATCAGCCTAACCGGAGCGCGAAACCCTAAGGCGGGGTACCGGCGAGAACGGGAGAAAACGGATAGGGGTCAGGCCGGAGGGAGGGGGTTGGGTTGACTTACCCGAGAGCGGAGCGGTCGTCGTCGTCGTCCCCGGCGGCGGTCGCAGGCAAGGGGCGCTTGGTGCCGCGCTGCGGCGCCGTGGGATCCATAGGTCGGCGGCGAGCAGAAGCGGTGACGATGACGGCAGAGCGAAGAGACCAGAGCACGCTTGTATATTGGGCCCTTGCCAGCTTTCTGCTCTCATGGGTCGATTTCAAATTGACAGAAGGAAGGGCTGGGCTGGGTCTAGTTGAATCAGATAGGCAAGAGCAAAGGATTGCTAACCAAGGTTGTAGGCCGGCCTTGTCACACACCTTCCAGACGTCACAAAGCCCGTTGCTTATTCTCAAAAAAAAAAAAAGGCCCGTTGCTGGCCCGACACGTGGTAC
Source organism: Aegilops sharonensis (assembly GCA_904067115.1). NCBI lineage: Eukaryota > Viridiplantae > Streptophyta > Magnoliopsida > Poales > Poaceae > Aegilops > Aegilops sharonensis. The sequence continues at coordinate 457,843,774 of LR880970.1, forward strand.
TTACAGAGAGCTGGAGCTTTTTTTAGGGCTAGAGCGCTGGAGCTATATCTCGCTTATAGCAAGACGATAGCTCCCCTCGCCTGCAGTGCCCGCACATATGAACTAGCTTACCATTAACTGCTCGCTCGCTTGCTTTCGCTTCAGGCTGCAATTGGATTAAGTGGGACTAACCATCCCATCCCACTTAATCTTCTTTAATGGGCTCCCATTGGACAAGGTAAAAAAATAAGTGGGCTAGCCCTCTAATCCCATGAGGCATTGACTGAGAAATATCTTGGGCTTCCTACTGATGTTGGCAAGGCGAAGGAGGGTTGCTTCAGGTATTTGAAGGACAGGATTTGAAAGCATATTCAAGGATGGATGGAAAAGTGTCTTTCAGCAGGAGGCAAGGAAGTACTCATAAAGTCGATTGCTCAATCCATACCAACATACTCCATGGCATGTTTCAAGCTACCTCGTGGATTATGTGAACATATCAATGGTCTACTACGAAAGTTTTGGTGGGGTAGCAAACAAGGTCAAAGGAAGCCAGCATGGGTTTCATGGAGGACTATGTGTAAGCCCAAGTTCATGGGGGGTTTAGGCTTCAGAGATATTGAACTTTTCAACCTCGCTCTATTATCCAGGCAGGTATGGCGTCTGCTCCAGGAACCAGACACACTTAGTGCACGGATTTTAAAAGCCCGGTATTACCCTTTGGTGGACATTCTTGATGCAACCTTAGGACCACACCCATCACAGGTGTGGCGCTCGATACTTGAGGGAAGAGACATTCTTGCTCTTGGACTGATTAAGAGGATTGGTTCTGGGATAGGTACACGCATCTGGGAGGATAACTGGCTACCTCGTGATTACAGGTTGAGGCCTATCTGCCCAATATCGACAAACCCACCACAATTTGTCTCAGAACTCATTGATCCCGTAACGAGGACGTGGAGGAGGGAGGTGATAGAACAACACTTTCTTGCACCATATGTTGATGTGATTCTTAATATACCTTTGAGTTCGAGGGTGCAACCAGATTTCTGGGCATGGCACTATGACAGAAAGGGTTTTCTCTCGGTCCGGTCGGCATACAGGATGATCAACGCTATCAAATTTCAAAGGGAAGATTGGCTGGAACACAGGGGAGGCCACTCGAATCAAGCTCGGGAGAAGAAGTCGTGGTCCTTGCTATGGAAGGTCAAGGTCCCCTCAAAAGTCAGAATTTTTGTATGGAGGCTATCACATACGTCCTTGCCGACTGGTACCACGAGGCATGGAAGGAAGATGGCGGACTCGCCAGCTTGTTCTTTGTGTGGTGCGGAGAATGATACTTGGAGACACTCACTTTTTGACTGCCAGATGGCAAGGTGTGTGTGGGCGCTGGGTGATGAGGAGACCGTGGAGCATGTGCTATCTAATAACTCCGATGATCCCAGATTGTGGCTCTTTTGGCTGTTTGATATAGTGGAACAGAAGGAGTTGGCAAAAGTTTTGGTCACCATGTGGGCCATCTGGTGGGCAAGGAGGAGAGCGATCCATGAGGAAGAATTTCAAAGCCCCTTGTCCACTATGTGTTTTATCAACAGATACCTAGAGGACCTTGACATTGTCTCTATGAGCAAACCTGCAGCACAGCCACCACAGCAGCGATCCCACAGGTGGAAGGCGCCAGAGGGGGAGGCAGTTAAAATCAATGTGGATGGTGCAATCTCGCGGAACGACAAAAGGGGTGCAGTCTCGGCGATAAGCAGGGACAAGGAAGGGAGGTATTTGGGCTCTTCGGCTGTCACTTTTGATGGTTTGGTTGATGCAGCGAATCTGGAAGCACTTGCGTGCAGCGAGGCATTAGCTCTGGCAAAGGACCTCAACCTCTCACATGTGATCATAGGTTCTGATTGTATGCAAGTGGTCTCGGACATCAGGGAGAATGTGCTATCATCTTATGCTGTAGTTATTAGTGAAATTAGAGAGTCTATGAAAGATTTTGTGAGTGCTAGTTTTAGATATGAGTGTAGGGAGGCCAATGCTGAAGCTCATGCCATTGCAAAGGCTGCTACAGCTCTCCCTTCTGGTCGCCGCTTGTGGCTAGGGATCCTACCGAACATCACTTGTATTCCTTCTGTGTTATCTTTTGAATAAAATCCCTAGTTCACCTAAAAAAAACCTCCCCGACTACTAACCTCTTCCTCGATATATCAGTGGGAACGGAACCACGAGAGCTCCTAACTGGCGCCTGAAGGCGACGCGACCGGGCCGACCCAGAAAATTTTTCGATATGAAAGATTTTGTGAGTGCTAGTTTTAGATATGAGTGTAGGGAGGCCAATGCTGAAGCTCATGCCATTGCAAAGGCTGCTTCAGCTCTCCCTTCTGGTCGCCGCTTGTGGCTAGGGATCCTACCGAACATCACTTGTATTCCTTCTGTGTTATCTTTTGAATAAAATCCCTAGTTCACCTAAAAAAAACCTCCCCGACTACTAACCTCTTCCTCGATATATCAGTGGGAACGGAACCACGAGAGCTCCTAACTGGCGCCTGAAGGCGACGCGACCGGGCCGACCCAGAAAATTTTTCGATATGAAAGATTTTGTGAGTGCTAGTTTTAGATATGAGTGTAGGGAGGCCAATGCTGAAGCTCATGCCATTGCAAAGGCTGCTTCAGCTCTCCCTTCTGGTCGCCGCTTGTGGCTAGGGATCCTACCGAACATCACTCGTATTCCTTCTGTGTTATCTTTTGAATAAAATCCCTAGTTCACCTTAAAAAAAACCTCCCCAACTACTAACCTCTTCCCCGATATATCAGTGGGAACGGAACCACGAGAGCTCCTAAGTGGCGCCTGAAGGCGACGCGATCGGGCCGGCCCAGAAAATTTTTCGATCGACAAAGCTAGCTCGTGGGTAGCGCGGAAAAACCCCCCAAAAAGTGGTTCAGACCAGGATCGAACTCACGCTATGGCAGTGGCGTACGAGCTTTTCTAACCACCTGCCCTACTGCTTGCTACTGCAATATTGCAGAGTGAACACATTAAAGAACATTCATAGGCGCATAATTTATTGCACACATGTCATTTACTGTAGCACTTTTATTTTTGAATTATTTTTAAACATTTTGAAAAAATATCATGAATTACAAAACGTACATTGGTTTTGAAAAAAACATAAAATTTTGAAAAAAAATTCAGCAATTTGAGAAAAGTTAATCCATTTTGAAAAATAGTTCACAAATCTTGAGAAAAAAGTTCAAGGATTTAAAAAAATAGTTCATCAAATTTTGAAAAAAGGTTCATCGATTTTGGAAAAAGTTCACCGATTTTTCTTAAATCATCAATTTGAAAATAAGTTCATCGAAATTGAAAATAACTTCATTAAATCTGAAAAAAGTTCATCGACATTTAAAAAGTTCATCGAAATTCAAAAAATGTTCATCAATTTTGGAAAAAGAGTTCATCGGATTTGAAAAAAGTTCATCGATTTTGTAAAAAAGTTCATCAAATTTGGAAAAAGTTCATCGAATTCGAAACAAGTACATCGAATTTAAAAAAAGTTCATCGAATTTGAAAAAGGTTCATCAATTCTGGAAAAAAGTTCATCCAATTCAAAAAAGTGTTCATCAAATTTGGAACAATGTTCTTCGATTTTGGAAAAGTTCATCATTTGTAAAATAGTTCATTCAAGTGAACAAAAGAAGAAAAAAACATCAAACAGAACCCTTCTGAATAAAGAAGAAAAACGAAAAAATAGACATGGAACAAAACAGTGAAGAAGATATTTTTGAACACATGAGCTAGGAGTGGTGGGTTGGTCGGTGGTTGGTGCGAACGAAGAGGTGGTCGTGTGTTCGATTTCCGCCCAACGCGCTTGCCTTTGTGTGCTTTACAACAGAAAAAGAAGGGACGATGGGCCAGCCCAAAGAAGACGCATGAAGGAGGGAGAGGTGTGCGCCAGTTTGCGCGGATGCCTATAGTGGGCGCAATGGGCGCCGTTTAGGGAATGCTCGGAACCACCTCCCCCAACTAAACAGAGGTGGATTTAGGTTCGACGGCATGCTCAACCTCTGCTACAGCGACATCTCGTTCGCATCGCCCGCCGCCCTCCACTTCGGCGGCCGCTTCTCCTATTGCCTGGTCGAACACCTCTCCCGCCGCCCACCGCCCCCGCCTCCGCCTCCACCTGCTGCCTCCACCCGTTGCTTTACAACAGAAAAAGAAGGGACGATGGGCCAGCCCAAAGAAGACGCATGAAGGAGGGAGAGGTGTGCGCCAGTTTGCGCGGATGCCTATAGCGGGCGCAACGGGCGCCGTTTAGGGAATGCCCGGAACCACCTCCCCCAACTAAACAGAGGTGGATTTAGGTTCGACGGCATGCTCAACCTCTGCTACAGCGACATCTCGTTCGCGTCGCCCGCCGCCCTCCACTTCGGCGGCCGCTTCTCCTATTGCCTGGTCGAACACCTCTCCCGTCGCCCGCCGCCCCCGCCTCCGCCTCCACCTGCTGCCATCCCATCCCAGCTGTTGCTCGGAACACCTCTCCCGCCTCTCCCGTCGCCCACTTCAGGCCGCCATCGCTCCCCGTGCACGCCAGATGCCGTTGCTGCTCGGTGGCCGCTTCTCCTACTGTCTCGACCATCTCCATCGTCGGGGAGTTCCTCAAGACACCACGCGCCATCTGGGACGTCGAGACGGAGGCGGCGTCATCCTTGACTCTGGCACCATCTTCACGGTGCCGGCTAAACCAGCCTACCATGCCGTGGTGACTGCGCTGAGCAAGGAGCTCGTAGGGACAGAGTTTTGACCATGACGTTCGTTTTTCCTGATGGCGTGTGCCTAGCGTATCAGTGGATTGTTCGAGCGCAAAATTATCTATCGAGCTGTTGTGGAGATTTCTTTCATCCAAGGGTGATGGCCGTCATGGGTTTGTGAGTTTGTCCTGTACAACGCATTTTAGGCGGGATCCCATTTATGCCCGTTTAAACTACCAATTTTCTAGTGGGCTCTCCTCTGATGCCCATCAAGCAATGGTGGGACTTGGTGGGATCGTGGTGGGATGCCCACCTACAGTCCCACCTGCAGCCTGACTTTCGCTCATTCCTTTCGGTAGTTGTGTTTCGTAGCTGTAGGTTGGTGGTTTTTTGTTGTATATAATGGTTCGGGTTGTCTGGTTTTTAGTTGTCGTTTTTCCTTTTTTGTGTTTTTATGATTTTTTTGGTTTTCATTATGTCCCATTTGTTTCTTGTTTTTCTTTGGGGGTTTCTTTTGTTTCTTTCTTGTTTTTTTTTTCCTTTCTATTTTTTTATTTAAGGTTTTCATCAATTTTATTTGGTACACTATATTTTCGTTGTTTCGTTGGCTTTTAGGTTTTTTATTTTCTTATTTGTTTTTGTTGTTCTTTTCTTCTTTGATTTTATTTGTTTCTTTCATGTTTTCTTTTGGTTTTTGCTTCTTTTTTCCTACACATATGTACTTTTTTCATATATATCAAGCAACAACAACAACAACAACAACAACAACAACAACAAAAACCCTCAAATAAGTTGGGGCAAGCTATAGTTGAAACCCACAAGATTTCAAAATGAGAGAAGTCCACTTTTCAACCCTCAACTTGCTACTTGGTTTAATATTCAACCTCGAACTTTAAAACCGGTTACTATACACCTTAAACTTTCAATACCGTTCATAATTCAACCCTAGGCGTGAGTAAAGCCGGTTTTCGCTGACGCATCTGGTTTTGACCAAGTTGACTTCGCCATCAACATAGTCATGTCACCCAGGGTCACACATGCGCCAAATTAACAGAGTGTCCAAGGGCTAAACTGCAAAATCACACTCCAACCCGCGTGTAAAGAAGCCGATTGGCGCTCCTCCAGCCCGTCCCGCCTCCGTGTCGACGCAGAGCAGCCGACGGCCACCTCCGCCGCAGAAGTCCGGGATCAAGAGCACTCGTACCTCAAATAGGCATCACCCTAGCGCCTTTCTGGTCCCTCCTGGTGAAATACGACAAGATGGCGACACCCTCGACGCTCCCCCTGGCCTGGGGGATCGAGAAGCCAGCCGCATGCATGACACGGTTGATGCTGGGGTCGTCGAGGATGGAGACGACGAGCTGCTCCACCCCTTCCTCGGTAGTGCAGCGGGCATGGTGTCGTGCGGGCATTGTTCTGATGCGGCCATGTGATGAATAGTGGGCCATCATTGTGCGAGCGCTGGCTCTGCTCTATCGATTCTTGCGGTATTTTATCGGGAGTGTGAACTAGTTGCAGGACGTGCAACTCCCACTTCCTATTGCCGATTCATTCAGCTGTTGCTCGTTGTACTGCTCTACCCACGCTGCCGCTTGCTGGGTAGAAAGGCAACACGAGCACACACGATAGGATACACAGGAGCACGCACATACGAGCAGAGCAAGCATGGGGGTACGCATGGTAGCGGAGCAAGCACGGGAGTTCCTCTTGTTCACTAGTGCACGAGCATGCATGGTGGCCGCTGTTGTTGTTGATGCCGCCAGCGGGGAAGAGAGGGCAGGGCAAAAAAACATGTCAAAACAGAGAGGGGTCAAAAATCTGACGTGGCTGTGCCCGGTCAGTAGTCAAGCAGTCAAAACCGCTCTAGGGAATCAAAACCGGGTGGAGGGTTGATTCTTGGCCCAGATGGTTAGTTCGGGGTGTAGAATGACCGTTTTTAAAGTTCAGGGTTGAATCTTAAACCGAGTGGTAAGTTCAGGGTTGTAAAGTGGACTTCTCTCTTTCAAAACAAATTCATGGTTTTGGCACGTTAATAATTAGCTTTCTCTCACCTCTCTCCATGGCTAGTCTTCGATGATATTTCAGTCATTTAGGTCTCTCTTCACGGACTCCTCATATGTCAAGTTTGGTCTACACCCAACCTCTCTTGACATTATCAACACGTTTTAACCATCCGCCCTACACTGGAGCTTCTGGAGGCCTGTTGTATATGCCCAAACCATCTCAGATGATGTTGGACAAGCTTATCTCCAATCGATGCTACCCCAACTCACTCATGTATACCATTATGTCGGACCCAGTCCTTTCTTGTGTATTAACACATCCATCTCAACATGCACATCTCCAGTGTTGGACATGTCGCCTCGGTCAACACTCAGCAACATACAACATTGTGGGTCAAATCACCATCCTACAGAACATGTCTTTTTTTATGGCACTCTCTTGTCATAGAGAACAATGGAAGTTTGGTGCCACATCATCGACTCCCGCTTTGGTTCAATGGCTCATATCTTCATCGATATCACCATCATTCTACAAATATTGACCCCAAATATTGAAAGGTGTCCTTATAAGGTACCACTTGCTTTTCAAAGGTAACCTCCTCCTCCGCGTGCCTAGTAGTACTGAAACCGCACCTCATGTACCCAGTTTTATTTCTACTTAGTTTGAAACCTTTCGATTCTAAATTTGTCTACATAGCTCTAACTTTCTATTAACCCCCGGTCGAATATCATTGACTAGCACCATATCATCCCCAAAGAGCATACATCATGGGATATGTCCTTGTATATACCTTGTGACCACATCCATCACCAAAGAAAAAAATATAAGAGCTCAGAGCTGACCCTTGGTGTAGTACTATTATAATCAAGAAGTCATCAGTGTCGCCATCACTTGTTCGAACACTTGTCACAACATTATCGTACACGTCCTTCATGAGGGTAATGTACTTTCTTGGGACTTTGTGTTTCTCCCAGTAACACCACGTGACATTCCGCAACATCTTATCGTAGGCCTTCCTCAAGTTAATGAACATCATCGGCAGGTCCTTCTTTTGCTCCATGTATTTCTCCATAAGGTGTCGTATAAAGAAAATGGCTTCCATGGTCGACCTCCCGGACATGAAACCAGTTTGATATTTGGTCACATTTGTCATCTTTTAAGCGGTGCCTAATGACTTTCAGTCATAGCTTCACTGTATGGCTCATCAGCTTAATTCTATGTTAGTACAAATTTGAACATCCCTCTTGTTATTAAAGTTTGGTACTAATATACTTTGCCTCCATTCTTTTAGCATATTTGTTTCCTGAGAAATGATGTTGAAAAACTTAGTTAGCCAAACTATCACTATGTCTCAAAAACCTCTCCACACCTCGATGGGGATACAAGTAGGGCCCATCGCCTTGCCTCCTTTCATCATTTTCAAAGCCTCCCTGGTCTTAGATTTCTAGACTCGTCGCACAAAACGCATGCTGGTATCATCAAAGGAATCCTTCGACCCAATGGTAGAGTTACCCATTCTCTTCATTGACAATTTTTTTGAAGTACTCTCGCCATCTATGCTTAATCTCCTCATCCTTCACCAGGAACTGGACTTCTTCGTCTTCCTTGATGCACTTGACCTAGTTGACATCCCTCGTCTTCCTTTCTTGGATCTTGGGCATCTTATAAACGTCCCTTTTCACCTTTCTTCATGTATAAGTGCTGGTAGAGGTCCTCATATGCCCGACCATTTGCTTCACCCCACAACTCTCTTTGCAGCCTTTTTGTCACCTTGTATTTCTCTATGTTGTCTACACTTCTATCCTGGTGTAGGCATCTGAAGCAGTCCTTCTTCTCCTTAATAGCATTTTGGAGATCATCGTTCTTCCACCAGGTACCTTTAGCTTTGCTTCTACTTCGCCTGGTCACTCCAAACTCCTCTAAAGGCACCTTACAGATGCAAGTCACCTATTCGTCCACATATTGTTTGCATCCCCTCCTTCCTCCCAAGGGCCCTCCTTAATGCCCCTCTCCTTGAAAGCCTAATTTGCCTCCACCTTGAGCTTTCACCACTTTGTTCTAGCGATTTTGGTGTGCTTTATCTCACTGGACATGAATCCGGAAGCGGAAATTATCCACCACAAGCTTATGTTGAGAGACAACACTCTCTCCATGTATCATCTTACGACTTAGGCAAGCACGCTTCTCTTCTCTTCTCAAGAGGACGAACTCAGTCTGGCTAGAGTGTTGACCAATACTAAAAGTCACCAAATGCGATTCTCTATTTTCGAAGAGGGTGTTAGCTACGATCATGTCAAAGGCTAGAGCGAACCTTAAGACATCTACTCCTTGAATACATGATTAACATTTTTTTTAAATATATGTTTTGATGTCTACCATTCTTTTCATATACATTATACATTTTTGTATACAGTATAATTTTTGCTAAACGTTCAAAATTTTCTAAATACATCATTAACAAAAAAATAAAATAAATGTTTTGATGTCTACATTTTATATACATACTCCCTCAGTCCCAAAATAAGTGTCTCAACTTTGTACTAACTTTAGTACAAAGTTGTACTAAAGTTGAGACACTTATTCTGGGACGGAGAGAGTATTATACATTTTTGTGTATGACAAGAACATTTTTATACATGTTTAACATTTCCAAATACATGGTTAACATTTCTATAAATATATGTTTTGATGTCTACTTTTTCATATACATTCTACATTTTTCATACACAATAAAAAACTTGTAAACGTTTTCAAATACATGATTATTTCTTTCGAATAAATGTTTTGTTGTCCAAAAAAATACATATTTAATATTTTTCCTATACGTTGGTAACATTTCTTTATGCATTTAAAAATTAAATACATGATTACCTTTTTTCAAATATATGTGTTGATGTCTACTGATTTTTATACACATTGTGATTTTTCGTATACACCTGAAACATTTTTATACACGTTAAGCATTTTTTAAATGCATGATTAACATTTTGAACCACATGCTTTTGAATTTCTTTTTTGAATATTTGTGAAACATTTTTAAATACACTTTCAATCATTTTTTAGTGCTATCAACAATTTTTGGAACTATGCTAAAAAAATTACACCGCACTAACATTTCCTAAATTCTTAACTAACATTTTTTCAAATATATATTTTGAGGTCTCCTTTTTTTCATACACATTGTACATATTTCAGATACACTGGAAACACTTTTTTTTTGCATGTTTAACATTTTTTTAAATGCATGATTAATGTTTTTTCATATATATTTTTGTGAACCTTTTTTGGATATGTGTTAAAATAATTCAAATTCATGGTTTTATTTTTTTAGAAGTAATTTTAAGTTTCAAAATATGAACAAAATAAGAAGAAAAACTACTAACCTACACACGCCCGAGCTTAGGCCTTGATCGCGAGATGTGGGTCACCTGGCCCATGTACGAGTGTTGCGGGGAGGGCGGCTTCCAACTTGGTATAAGCGAGGTATAGACTCGCCCACTCTAGAGGAGCGGGCGAGGCGCTCGACACGGGATGGGAGTTGCCTAGTGAGGTTCACCGGTGTTTTTTTGCGGTTCCTTGATTATTTTTCTTTCATCTTATTTTCTTCATTTTTTTAAGTATCAATTAGTTTGGTGGAGAAAGCACATGTCAGTGTTAGTTAGGAGCACATACACATAGAAAGCACAGGTAATACTGGTTGAAAGCATAGGTTAGTCCACATAGAGAGCACATGTTAGTTCTAGTTGTGAGCACACCCGTGTAAGGAGTATATGTTGGTGCTACTTGGCAGCACACAACATGTTAGTGCTAATTGGGAGCACATATGTGTATCACTAGCAGAGGCGAGAGGGTTGGGCATGGTCGGTCTTGTCAGTCATGGCGGCTGGCAGCGGCGCTCGAGACTTGTGGGCGATGATGTTACAACATGGAATACAACCTAGGAGGGGAGGGGAAAGAGGGTTTATTGTTTTCTTCTTGTTTTTCATGTCCTCCTAGAATTGGAGGAGTTGTTGCCAACGGCCTTCGGCAAACTGAGCCCGTGCGAGCAACTCTTCCTGGTCCCTATTGACCTTCTTGGCCGGCCTGGCAAGCCTCTCCCGAATTCGTCGTGGCACGGGCTGTCAAGTGATTGTTGAGGATATTCTCATCTTAGGGACCAAACTCGCTGTCTGGCCCCCCCTTGTGTAGTGACACTTTGGGAAGAAGGCTCTTGGGGGCATTGCCGTTGTTTCATTGGCGTCGTCATTGTTGTTCGCGTTGTTCTGGCCATCGCCATCGTCATTGCCACCGCCATTCGTTTGACGTATCCACCATGTAGATATCATAGAGGTCTCATTCCACTTGCATGAGGGCACAATGGCTGGTGGTCGACTATCAGCTGGCTCACTGATCTCCTCTTCCACATCATCGACCTTGTCAGTGGTTCCTTAGAGGACATCGATAAGATCTTCGATGTTAGCCACAAGATGGGTGGTGGGTGGGCCAAAAAAATCGACTCCCGTCGGAAGTTCCATGATCCGATCTGACACCAAGATCGAGAAATCCAATTTAGCGAGCTCTTGAATCCAATCTAACATCAAGTCTAGGATACGTTTCTGACACTCCTGTCGGGCCTGATCTGATATTGGGCTCAGAGGAAGCGCCTTCGGGATCCAATTTGACATCGATCCGGGTAAAGATTTCTCCTGCTCCTCTCGGGCCAGATTCATACATCATGCTCAGGCGAAGCGGTTTCGGGACTTGATCTAACATCAATCCCGGCACAAGTTTCTCACGTTCTTCTAGGAACGGGTTTGTGTAGGACCTTGAAGTATGTCTAGAGGGGGGGGGGGGGTGATTAGACTACTTGACCAATTAAAAACTTAACCTTTTCCCAATTTTAGACGTTGGCAGATTTTAGCTATCTTTGAACAAGTCAAGCAATCTTCACACAATTCAAGCAAGCATGCAAAGAGTATATAGGCAGCGGAAAATAAAGCATGCAACTTGAAAGAATGTAAAGGGATGGGTTTGGAGGATTCAAATGCAATTGGAGACACGGATGTTTTTGTCGTGGTTCCGATAGGTGGTGCTATCGTACATCCACGTTGATGGAGACTTCAACCCACGAAGGGTAACGGTTGCGCGAGTCCACGGAGGGCTCCACCCACGAAGGGTCCACGAAGAATCAACCTTGTCTATCTGTGACGCCCAGAGAATTAAGCTACAGTAAACCTTTGCTAATGATGCCACATCACCTCGGTTGCTGCTGATAAAGTCACGTTAGTTCAAAACGATTCAAATTCAAATTTAAAATATAGGCAAACAACAAAAGTTTTCAAACAATGAAACAAAAATGTTCGATGGGTGCTGAATATTACAAGGGTAATTATAGTAAAGAAAACATATTTTTAGAAAATGCCTAAATGATTTAAAATGAAATAAAACAGAAAGGAAAATAAATAAAAGAAAAAGGGAAAAGAATAAACAGAAAAAAACCCTAACCCCTGGGCCAACTGGCCCAGCTGTCGGCCGGCCAGCCCAAAAGGCCCAACCGGCCGAACCAACCCCCCCGCTCCCTTATCCCATAACCCCTGAAACCCTAACCCACTCCCCGTCGCCCCACACCCCACTCCCCCACTCCCTCGTCTGGATCTGGATCGGGAGGAGCCCGATCCCATCGCCCACCCCCTCGACGACCGCGCCACCCCTCGCCGTTGGACGTCGCCACGCTGGAGCTTCCCCGCCGGCCTGCTTCCTCCTCCCCACTGGCCTGCTCCCACGTCGCCCGTCGTCCCCGTCGCCCCCTCGACCCCCGCTGCCATGGTCCCTACTCCCCCACCGTGAGCTCCCTCCCTCTCCCTCGCACGCTCATGCCCGTCGCCGCGCTCCCCGCCGAACTCGCCCGCGTCCGAGGCTCGCTCACCGCGCCGTGCCCGCGCCGCCCGCGCTCTCGCACGCGCCACGCCCGCCGCGGCCCCTGCTGGCTGCGCCCGGGCCGCGCTCGATCTCTTCACGCGCTAGCCGCCCCAGCCCCCGGCGCCCGCCTCCGCCTACCGTGGCCGGCCGGTACGCCTCCGTGGGCATGCGCGTACGTCGCCCCGCTTGCTTCCTCTGCTCAGGACCGCCCACGGCCACCGCGTCGGCCACCGCGGCCATCTGCACCCGCCTCCGACGCGCTGGCCCCCACTCTAGTCCCTCCCTTCTTCGCCACCGTGACCCCGCTCGGCCCCTCGCGCCGTCCCGCGGGCCAGCCCCGCACTGCTTCTCCGCCACACACCGGCAGGCCACTGGCCTCGCCCCGCCTCTGGTCCGCCTGCCGCTGCGGCCTCACTGCGCCCCCCCCCGCTGGCCTCCACCGCCTCCCCTGCCCGACGACCGCGCCGTTGGCCTCGCCTGGGTCGTGCCTGACCAGGCTTGGGCGCCCACGCCCGTGCGCCCAGCGCCCATTAACTGCAGCGCCCGAACCGCAAGGCCCCAGGGCCCTATGACAATGGGGACCCACTCAGAACGTTTTTAGAAAAAGAAATATATATATATATAATAAAATAATAATAATAAATTTAATTAATTAACTAAATTAATTAAGTTAATTAATCCTACTTAATTAATCTAATTAACCTGTTAGTCTAACTAAGCAATATTAGTTTAACCTAACCCTAATTAACTTAACAGTGTATGACAGGTGGGTCCCACTGGGCCCACACGTTAGTTTGACCCAGTCAACCTCTATTGACTGCTGACGTCATGCTGATATAAGAAATCACTGTTCTGCATAATGTTGCATTAAAATAATTAAATAAATCCTGAAAATGAATTAAATCTTTAAAAATTAATATAAGATAAACCGCAGCTCGGATCGAAATACTTTGTACATGAAAGTTGCTCAGAACGACGAGACGAATCCGGATACGCAGCCCGTTCGTCCGCCACACATCCCAAGCATAGCAAACACGCAACTTTCTCCCTCCGGTTCATCTGTCCGAAAACGCGAAACACTGGGGATACTTTCCCAGATGTTCCCCACCTTCGCCAGTATCACCTATCCCTGCGTTAGGTCACCCCTAGCACAACGTATTGCCGCGTCTTGCTTTGTGTTACATTTGATTGCTCTGTTATTTATTGTGTTCCCCCTCCGTTACATCTTTCCGGTAGACCCCGAGACCGCTGCTGGTACCCCTGTGACCGACTACATCGACGACCACCCCCCTTCTTGCCAGAGCAACCAGGCAAGCCCCCCCTTTGATCACCAGATATCGCCGATTCTTCTCTATACTGCTTGCATTAGAGTAGTGTAGCATGTTACTGCTTTCCGTTAATCCTATTCTGTTGCATAGCCTGTCATTGTTGCTACAGTTGTTACCCTTACCTGCTATCCTACTGCTTAGTATAGGATGCTAGTATTCCATCTGTGGCCCTACCTTCTTGTCCGTCGGCTGTGCTATACTATCGGGCCGTGATCACTCGGGAGGTGATCACGGGTATATACTATATACTTTATACATGATACATGTGGTGACTAAAGTCGGGTCGGCTCGAGGAGCACCCGCGAGTGATTCACGGATTGGGGGCTGAAATGACCTTTGTCCCAACGGCCCTCTGTGTGGATCTTTGTGGCGGAGCGACAGGGCAGGTTGAGACCGCCTGGGAAAGAGGTGGGCCTGGTCCTGTTCGGTGTTCGCGGATACTTAACACGCTTAACGAGATCTTGGTATTTGATCTGAGTTGGGTCGTTGACCTTATACGCGCTAACCGCCACGTGGGACAAGATATGGGCAACCGGCGTCGTGGTATCAGCCGAAGCATTTCGTGATGCCAGCGACTGAGAGGCGCGCGCCTGATTGGACTGGAACGCCTACTAGGCTAGGTCTTCTTCCGGCCGCGTACGCAACGTGCAGGTGTGCTAAGGGCGATGGGCCCAGACCCCTGTGCGCTTAGGTTTAGACCGGCGTGCTAACCTCTCTGTTGTGCCTAGGTGGGGCTGTGACGTGTTGATCTTCCGCGGCCGGGCATGACCCAGAAAAGTGTGTCCGACCAAATGGGATCGAGCGTGTCGGGTAATGTGGTGCACCCCTGCAGGGAAGTTAATCTATTCGAATAGCCATGATCTTCGGTAACAGGACGACTTGGAGTTGTACCTTGACCTTATGACAACTAGAACCGGATACTTAATAAAACACACCCTTCCAAGTGCCAGATATAACCCGGTGATCTCTCTCTAACAGGGCAACGTGGAGGGGATCGCCGGGTAGGATTATGCTATGCGATGCTACTTGGAGGACTTTAGTCTACTCTCTTCTACATGCTGCAAGACGGAGGCTGCCAGAAGCGTAATCTTCGACAGGATCAGTTGTCCCCCTCTTATTCTGGCATTCTGCAGTTCAGTCCACTGATATGGCCCCTTTACACATATACCCATGCATATGTAGTGTAGCTCCTTGCTTGCGAGTACTTTGTATGAGTACTCACGGTTGCTTTCTCCCCCCTTTTCCCCCTTTCCTTTCTTTCTGGTTGTCGCAACCAGATGCTAGAGTCCAGGAGCCAGACACCACCATCAACGACGACTCCTACTACGCTGGAGGTGCCTACTACTACGTGCAGCCCGCTGGCGACGACCAGGAGTAGTTAGGAGGATCCCTGGCAGGAGGCCTGCGCCTCTTTCGATCTGTATCCCAGTTTGTGCTAGCCTTCTTAAGGCAAACTTGTTTAAATTATGTGTGTGCTCAGATATTGTTGCTTCCGCTGACTCGTCTATGATCGAGCACTTGTATTCGAGCCCTCGAGGCCCCTGGCTTGTATTATGATGCTTGTATGACTTATTTATGTTTTAGAGTTATGTTGTGATATCTTCCTGTGAGTCCCTGATCTTGATCATACACGTTTGCGTGCATGATTAGTGTACGATTGAATCAGGGGTGTCACAAGTTGGTATCAGAGCCGACTGCCTGTAGGAATCCCCTTTCCAACTCCTTGGCCGAAGTTGAGTCTAGTCATTACAAAACCTTTACTAACATGGCTGTGTGGCCTATGGGCCCACGTCTTCATTGGGTGGTATTAGAATCTTTTACTCCTCGATCTTTACTCTAGGACTCTAATCTCTCCCCTATTCGGGTTAAATGATTTTGCTAAAAATACTAACTTTAGGTTCTCGAAAGACTTTCTCCCGGAGAGCCCCTCACTCCAGATGACCGTCTGCTGCACCAGAAGAATCCGAAGATACTCTCCGATGTTCTCTTGAGACTTTAAGGCGTCGCTTTTGCAACTCCCTTCCATCGATAAACCCCTATGGATAACCACGTATACTCGCCATTCATACAATGTTTCCCAGTTGATCTTGTTATTACAAGATACCCCGGAATTCTCTCTGTTGTTCCGAGAATTCTTTGAGCTTACTGCCTTGTTGTTCTTTGTCACCTGAATACCCCTACGGATAATTCTCACACTTACCAGGTATGCGCTCATCCCCAATTGATTCAAGTATTTCACAAAAGTGTTCAAAATACCATTCGATCTTCCGAAAATCCTCAGGAGCCTTTTTTCTCTTGAAATTCTTGCTTACTTGCATTATGATTAATTTTAAGTCTGGTAATCTTATTCGCTTCCTTTGTCATTATCATTTTGAGTTCCTTGATTCAATACGTTGCGAATGCTCGCGATCATCAGTAGAATACTAGAATTCTTCCTTTTGGCTCAGACGTCATTCCAGGTCTGAGCTGGTTCTCGCCAATCATATTGTCGTTAAATTGTGCCCCTAAGACTATTCAACCTATCCATCCTTGATCAGAGCGTCTACTTCTGATCCTTTGATTTGGATTCATAATTCCTTTGCATTTATGCTTCGAATTAGTCAGATGATTCTATAACCTGATGCATTTGCATTCTTTCCTTTTCTGGTTGAGTACCGATACTCACATCAGATCCTTTGTGGACCGTCAAGTCCTTTGTTGGATTATTATCCGACAGTGTCCTTCATATTCAAATAACCTTGTGAGCCTTTCCACGGATATATAAAGCCTTTGGTAATTTGTATCCTCTGTTTTCTCAACCATGCTCTGTTTTCGAGCTGGTGGTATTTACTATTGAAGCTTGTGGTATATGTTTCCACGATACCCTAACGGGTTGAACCTATGCCTTCCTTAATATGTGTGAACTCGAAAGTTTTCACGAGTCATACTCTTCTGGTATTTTGCTAGATAAAATTTCAACACTACAACTTCTTCGAAAGTGAGAGGTGAATGGAAGGTTATACATTGAAGAAGTGGGAGTCGACCTTGAAATTTGTGTTCATGCCCATGGACACGATGTGGAACCTACCATAGAAGCTTCTTGTTATAATAACTATTTCGCTGATATAATATCATCTGGTATCTGTGAATTGATCCTATGCAATCGTGGTTCCGACCATATTTTCTCTTTGATCCCATTTCTCGGGCAAGTTAAAGCACTTGTCTTTTGCAAGTCAATACACCAGTCCAACCTCTACCTTGATCTACCGTCGAGTATTACCCTCGGGTATCTCGAGAATATCTAAGAACTGTGTTGCTTCTTATGAGTCTTCATCAGCTATTATTTCTCACCGATTCCAATTTTCCCGGGTTCTGGGTTGTCGTCAATCGAGAACACCGATTCCGCATTTCGGTTCGATAACCCTAAGTAATTTTCGTTGCTTACGAGTTTATTAATCCTTTAAGTCTTTCCTAGCCTGATCGACTATATCGTTATCGTGCTAAATTTTAACCATGCTACCTGGTCCTTCTTTTCGGAGCACAATTTTTGATGATGAGCTAAGCTTACGTCACTCTTCCTCGTCATATCATTTCGCCTTGAACAACAAGCTAGATTTCGAGTTTGTGTGGTACCCGTGGTTCCAATAACCTTTCGCTTCATCATTCCTATTGACTTGATGTCATCGCCGACCGATTACATCTTCATGAAATCTCTCGACAACTTTGTCGTGATCATCATCAACATCCTAAGCTCTTCCAAGATATATATCGAATTCTTGATGGGTAATACCATCCTTGCCCCTCGATGATTCGTTTTATCATCGACCACTTTATTGCCTTCCGTTCAACACAAACTTGTTCGTGTTTTGTGTTATACCTTGAGATCCTTGCTACCCAGCAGTTGTTCTTCTTTACCTTGGAAGTATTACCATCTTTTATGTCAAGAAATTCGTGAGAATTTCGCCACCTCTTTAAGAATTCTTGATACTAGTAATACTTCTTGCCATCTCCGTTCATTCCTTGGTCCGCGTGTTGTTTCTAACCGGAAAATCGACAATTTAGTTATGATGTGCGACTTTAAAACTTCAAGCAACCCTATTGCTTTGAAGTTAATGGTCGATAATTCATTCTGAGACCATTGGTTATCGAATCACCATTCTAACATTGATCATGCTACCTAAGCCCATATTTCGGGCGCATGTTTCAACCAATGTTTAACTGTGTATGTTTTCCTCGAGCATACCTCATTATATCATTTGATCTGACAAATGGTATCTCCTTGTTCACATAATTGTGAAATCCACCCTTTTGGAAATCTTGACGAAATGTTGCTGAATCCATCAGCCACCTCCTCATCTCTCCTTGGATTAATGATGAACTCTTGTTTCAGAACTCGCTTCCATAGTTCATTTCCTAAAAATCTTACAATGTCAACTCGTCAATTGTGTTGCACCTTTTCTTCTCAGGCATCCCGAGTCTGAGGTATCCTGCCAATCTGATTTGAATCTCGGTCAGATATGATGGTTGTAACTTATTTCCAAGAGTTATAACATTGGTCTTTATGTGACCCGGTAAGGTGATGTCGTGCCTAGCACACCTGGCCGGGGCCCCTATTGTTATAATTTTCCTTTTAGCGAGGCTATCCATTCTTCCACGAGGAAATTGTAAAACTTATTCTACAAGTTGTTCCTGATGGATCCTTCGTGTATCCGAAGTCTGAACTTTGCTTGAAGACCATGTCAATGCTATCTCGAAGCATATCTGTGGTACTCGGAATTTCAATAAAAACATTTGAAGCACAATGCTAAATTTTCTTTATCGATTATCCAACACCGTTGTATGGGTAATGGTATAAAATTTCTCTCCCCATTCCTAAAGGGTTTTCTATGTTATATCCTGTCATGGATATCATGCTCTGCTTATCCTTGGGAAGGATATACCCCTGAAAAATGTGTCTAACCACATTTTTCTTTCCATTGTTCTGATTAAATCTGATAGACATTTTTCCCTTTCCATTGGTTTGTTTAAACCTTTTTATGATCTATATGATATAAGCAGTAATAATTCCCTGCTTGTGCAGACATCTCGATGTACAACTCTGTCAGTAAGAGCCTGTTACTATTGTTGATGACATTCCGATAACCACCGATGGACGAGAACTTTGCCTATTGGTCCGCCTCGTTCAACGAGCAGGAAAATGGTTCTCTTCGTCCCTCTCCCTTGGCATCGACGTTGTTGCCGACATAATCGACAGGCTCCCCTCTGACATGCCTTGCTTGCATGATCATGCAAGACGTCTCTGCCCTTCCTACTTTTAACCCATATGGTGGGCCCATAACCCACAGTTCCAGAGGATCGAAACCTGACTCTCCTGTACAACCCTGTTTCTAATGGTTATTCCCCACGCTTGGCTTCATATTTAATTCATAGGCCACCTTGCTAGTGCTCTATTCTGGTATCAGACGCAATACTTACTCTCGCTCATCTGAACCCCTTTCTCACTCTGGTTCAGACTTCGAGCAACTATCTATCCGCTTGGAACCTCTTATTGTACTTTCTTACCTTACTCTCGATGTATTTTATATGTTCAACTAGAGAGATAATCTTATGCTCATTCATGGGTTAACCCCAGATTGTTTCCCTCATAAGCATTCTGTCGTAGCCGAGTTGTCCCTTACCTATTCGTAAGTACGTTGGAGTTCCCAAAGAAAAGGGTGACTTCACCATGATGACCTGAAGTAGGGAAATGAAGACATCAATGTAACGAATCGACCTTTTCGAGGAAAGCAACAAAGACCGAGAAGATTCGTTAGAATTTAGTAACCAGGCATTTCCTCCTTACAACCCTCTTAAATCTCGGGACGAGATTTCTTGTAGTGGAGGAGAATTGTGACACCCGGAGAATTAAGCTACAGTAAACCTTTGCTAATGATGCCACATCACCTCGGTTGTTGTTGATAAAATCACGTTAGTTCAAAACGATTCAAATTCAAATTTAAAATATAGGCAAACAACAAAAGTTTTCAAACAATGAAACAAAAATGTTCGGTGGGTGCCGAATATTACAAGGGAAATTATAGTAAAGAAAACATATTTTTAGAAAATGCCTAAACGATTTCAACAAAAATAAAACAGAAAGGAAAATAAATAAAAGAAAAAGGGAAAATAATAAAACAGAAAAAACAAACCCCCCTAACCCTTGGGCCAACCGGCCCAGCTGTCGGCCGGCCAGCCCAAAAGGCCCAACCGGCCGAACCAACCCCCCCACTCCCTTATCCCATAACCCCCGAAACCCTAACCCACTCCCCGTCGCCCCACACCCCACTCCCCCACTCCCTCGTCTGGATTTGGATCGGGAGGAGCCCGATCCCATCGCCCACCCCCTCGACGACCACGCCGCCCCTCGCCGTTGGACGTCGCCACGCCGGAGCTCCCCCGCCGGCCTGCTTCCTCCTCCCCACTGGCCTGCTCCCACGTCGCCCGTCGTCCCCGTCGCCCCCTCGACCCCCGCTGCCACGGTCCCTACTCCCCCACCGTGAGCTCCCTCCCTCTCCCTCGCACGCTCATGCTCGTCGCCGCGGTCCCCGCCGAACTCGCTCGCGGTTGACGCGCTCCGGCCGCGTCCGAGGCTCGCTCACCGCGCCGTGCCCGCGCCACCCGCGCTCTTGCATGCGTTACGCCCACCGCGGCCCCTGCTGGCTGCGCCCGGGCCGCACTCGACCTCTTCACGCGCTGGCCGCCCCAGCCCTCGGCGCCCGCCTCCGCCTACCGTGGCCGGCCGGCCGAACGCCGTGGCCGCCGGCACGCCTCCGTGGGCGCGCGCGTACGTCGCCCCGCTTGCCTCCTCTGCTCAGGACCGCCCACGGCCACCCCGTTGGCCACCGTGGCCATCTGCACCCGCCTCCGACGCGCTGGCCCCCACTCTAGTCCCTCCCTTCTTCGCCGCTGTGACCGCGCTCGGCCCCTCGCTCCATCTCCCGGGCCAGCCTCGCAATTCTTCTCCGCCACACACCGGCAGGCCACCGCGGCCGCCCTGGCCACTGGCCTCGCCCCGCCTCTGGTCCGCCTGCCGCTGCGGCCTCACTGCGCCCCCCGCTGGCCTCCACCGCTTCCCCTGTCCGGCGACCGCGCCGTTGGCCTCGCCTGGGTCGCGCCTGACCAGGCTTGGGCGCCCACGCCCGTGCGCCTAGCGCCCGTTAACTGCAGCGCCCGAACCGCAAGGCCCCAGGGCCCTATGACAAAGGGGACCCACTCAGAACGTTTTTAGAAAAAGAAATATATATATATATATATATATATAATAAAATAATAATAATAAACTTAATTATTTACTTAATTAACTAAATTAATTAAGTTAATTAATCCTACTTAATTAATCCAATTAACCTGTTAGTCTAACTAAGCAATAATTAGTTTAACCTAACCCTAATTAACTTAACTGTGTATGACAGGTGGGTCCCACTGGGCCCACACGTCAGTTTGACCCAGTCAACCTTTATTGACTGCTGACGTCATGCTGACATCAGCAATCACTGTTCTGGATAATGTTGCATTAAAATAATTAAATAAATCCTGAAAATGAATTAAATCTTTAAAATTAATATAAAATAAACCGCAGCTCGGATCGAAATACTTTGTACATGAAAGTTGCTCAGAACAACGAGACGAATACGGATACGCAGCCCGTTCGTCCGCCACACATCCCTAGCATAGCAAACACGCAACTTTCCCCCTCCGGTTCATCTGTCCAAAAACGCGAAACACTAGGGATACTTTCCCGGATGTTCCCCACCTTCGCCGGTATCACCTATCCCTGCGTTAGGTCACCCCTAGCACAACATATTGCCGCATCTTGCTTTGTGTTACATTTGATTGCTATGTTATTTATTGTGTTCCCCCTCCGTTACTTCTTTCCGGTAGAACCCGAGACCGCTGCTGGTACCCCTGTGATCGACTACATCGACGACCACCACCCTTCTTGCCAGAGCAACCAGGCAAGCCCCCCCTTTCATCACCAGATATCACCTATTCTTCTCTATACTGCTTTCATTAGAGTAGTGTAGCACGTTACTGCTTTCCGTTAATCCTATTCTGCTGCATAGCCTGTCATTGTTGCTACAGTTGTTACCCTTACCTGCTATCCTACTGCTTAGTATAGGATGCTAGTATTCCATCTGTGGCCCTACCTTCTTGTCCGTCGGCCGTGCTATACTATCGGGTCGTGATCACTCGGGAGGTGATCACGGGTATATACTATATACTTTATACATGATACATGTGGTGACTAAAGTCGGGTCGGCTCGAGGAGCACCAGTGAGTGATTCACGAATTGGGGGCTGAAAGGACCTTTGTCCCAACGGCCCACTATGTGGATCTTTGTGGCGGAGCGACAGGGCAGGTTGAGACCGCCTGGGAGAGGGGTGGGCCTGGCCCTGTTCGGCGTTCGCGGATACTTAACACGCTTAACGAGATCTTGGTATTTGATCTGAGTTGGGTCGTTGACCTTATACGCGCTAACCACCACGTGGGACAAGATATGGGCAACCGGCGTCGTGGTATCAGCCGAAGCATTTCGTGACGTCAGCGACTGAGCGTTGCGCGCCGGATTGGACTGGAACGCCTGCTAGGCTAGGTCTACTTCCGGCCGCGTACGCAACATGCAGGTGTGCTAAGGGCGATGGGCCCAGACCCATGTGCGCTTAGGTTTAGACCGGCGTGTTGACCTCTCTGTTGTGCCTAGGTGGGGCTGCGACGTGTTGATCTTCCGCGGCCGGGCATGACCCAGAAAAGTGTGTCCGGCCAAATGGGATCGAGCGTGTCGGGTAATGTGGTGCACCCCTGCAGGGAAGTTAATCTATTCGAATAGCCGTGATCTTCGGTAACAGGACGACTTGGAGTTGTACCTTGACCTTATGACAACTAGAACCGGATACTTAATAAAACACACCGTTCCAAGTGCCAAATATAACCCGGTGATCGCTCTCTAACAGGGCAACATGGAGGGGATCGCCGGGTAGGATTATGCTATGCGATGCTACTTGGAGGACTTCAGTCTACTCCCTTCTACATGCTGCAAGACGGAGGCTGCCAGAAGCGTAGTCTTTGACATGATTAGTTATCCCCCTATTATTCTGGCATTCTGCAGTTCAGTCCACTGATATGGCCCCTTTACACATATACCCATGCATATGTAGTGTAGCTCCTTGCTTGCGAGTACTTTGGATGAGTACTCACGGTTGCTTTCTCCCTCCTTTCCCCCCTTTCCTTTCTTTCTGGTTGTCGCAACCAGATGCTGGAGTCCAGGAGCCAGACACCACCGTCAACGACGACTCCTACTACGCTGGAGGTGCCTACTACTACGTGCAGCCCGCTGGCGACGACCAGGAGTAGTTAGGAGGATCCCTGGCAGGAGGCCTGCGCCTCTTTCGATCTGTATCCCAGTTTGTGCTAGCCTTCTTATGGAAAACTTGTTTAACTT
Source organism: Aegilops sharonensis (assembly GCA_904067115.1). Lineage (NCBI taxonomy): Eukaryota > Viridiplantae > Streptophyta > Magnoliopsida > Poales > Poaceae > Aegilops > Aegilops sharonensis. The sequence goes on from LR880970.1 coordinate 457,867,183, forward strand.
ATGTCTGTGCTCAGATATTGTTGCTTCCGCTGACTCGTCTATGATCGAGCACTTGTATTCGAACCCTCGAGGCCCCTGGCTTGTATTATGATGCTTGTATGACTTATTTATGTTTTAGAGTTGTCGCGACCGGTTTTTCCGGGTAATAAATTCCAGAAAAATGGCCGTCGTGCTCACCAGCCCCAGGATTACTGTTAGCTAATGAGGCATCAACTTGATACAGAAATTCCAAGCAAAGTACAAAATATGTGGTACGAGACCATTCTGGCCTGCGAGTACAACAAATGGTTTCTAGTGGTTGATGGCGGAAGCGATTTGTGGATCATCAGTGGAACTCCATTTCCCACGGGAACAGCTGACCAGGCTAACTCCTATCTTCGCGAGGCTGCTATCACTGTTGCATAGGTTCCGGGGCGGTCGTTGCAACGCTCCGCTCCACGCAAGAAATCTGGCCAAGACAATAGCCAGGGACAAGCCAGTGAGTACTTTGAATGTACTCGCAAACATTATGAACACAGGTATAATATAACAATAAAAAATCATGCCTTGAAGAACATTTTATGATCACAACGTCAGTCATAAAGAAGTGAAATCCTTGGTGCATACATGCGGATTATTAATAAGTGACCACAAATATGTAATGACGGAGCAGCAATAAAGGCCACAGTCGGGTGTCTGAGCGACACCACATAAAGGGCTTATAAATAAACAGAAGCAATGCCACAGTCGGGCGTCTGAGCGACACCACATAAAGGGCTTATAAATAAACAGAAGCAATGCCACAGTCGGGCGTCTGAGCGACACCACATAAAGGGCTTATAAATAAACAGAAGCAATGCCACAGTCGGGCGGCTGAGCGACCCCGCATGAAGGGCTTATAAATAAAAAGAAGGAATGCCACAGTCGGGCGGCTGAGCGACCCCGCATGAAGGGCTTATAAATAAAAAGAAGGAATGCCACAGTCGGGCGGCTGAGCGACCCCGCATGAAGGGCTTATAAATAAAAAGAAGGAATGCCACAGTCGGGCGGCTGAGCGACCCCGCATGAAGGGCTTATAAATAAAAAGAAGGAATGCCACAGTCGGGCGGCTGAGCGACCCCGCATGAAGGGCTTATAAATAAAAAGAAGGAATGCCACAGTCGGGCGGCTGAGCGACCCCGCATGAAGGGCTTATAAATAAACAGAAGCAAGGCCACAGTCGGGTGTCTGAGCGACACCACATAAAGGGCTTATAAATAAACAGAAGCAATGCCACAGTCGGGCGTCTGAGCGACACCACATAAAGGGCTTATAAATAAACAGAAGCAATGCCACAGTCGGGCGTCTGAGCGACACCACATAAAGGGCTTATAAATAAACAGAAGCAATGCCACAGTCGGGCGTCTGAGAGACACCACATAAAGGGCTTATAAATAAACAGAAGCAATGCCACAGTCGGGCGTCTGATGACACCACATAAAAGGGCTTATAAAATGAATACAGTGAATATCCAGGAGGTAGAACCGTCCCAGGGATACTCAATAATTCAAATAATATAAAGGGGTTAGTCCATAATAATAATAATCATCATCACAAGTCACGAATCATAAACCAAGTTCTGGTTTAGTAGTTCTCCTCCGGAGACTGACACTAAGACCGACACTTGACCCAACCCAGACTGTAGTCCTGAACTAGGGACACGGAATAGGTTTAATATCTGCAGAGGGTGTACTTTTACCCACGAGTAACGGATTCCTTTAGTCCATCGGGACTAATTCCGTCTACGATCTTTTAATTGAAAACACACCTGACTTGCACACACCAGCTTAACTTACCCGTGTCTGGAATCACCCATGACACCTGTCAAGCAAAACTCTAAGTGGGGAGGCTGCAACCTCGCGTAGCATGGGATCAAATTTATAACGCGCGCTCTAAGGGGTGGCCTCCCCTCTCGGTCTCAACCGGAAACACCCATGCCCCCGGACCAGGTGGCATGCCTACCGGCTTCAACCGATATCTTCCACCATGGCCTCTCTATACGGTGTGTGCTTGAAAGGGGTTGACGACTGACTGAACCGCACCCTACTTGTTGTAGGGACAAGTGATAATACGAAGCAAGTACGGGCTTACTGGAACAAGACTCGATATAGGTCGACTCAGGAGGTTTATAAATTCCTCGCATGACATATATAACAAAAAATATTTCAACCAACAGAGTCACCACTCACTATACCTTACCATGCCATACCGGGCATAACCATCCCGACGGGGACCGGCGACAAGCTCACGCCTACCCAAGGCAGAGACTTTCCCGGATTCCTTTCCGGCAAGCATGCAAGGCACATGAGAATGGTCACCATCACAAGTATAATCATTTCCAACAACAAGTAGATCACAAAAAAAAATGCATCCATGCAAACGATCATATCACATGAAATAACGAATATTCCGAAATGAGGTGGTGCTATAAGCGCGCCAACGAACACATCAAAATATCATGCCGGGTTCAGAATGCTTGCCTTCAAGTTGTGTAGGGGTGAGGTGCTCTCCAAATTTTTTGAAAGTTCTCTCCCCTCTCTTCAAAACCCTAATTGAAATATATTTGAATTAACACACATTTTCAAAACAGCACAAAAAAAAGTTGTCTGAAATATTTTAAATAAATCTTAAAATAAACTAGACAATATTTTTGAGTGGTAGGAAAAAGAATCAACTCATTCGGAGTTTTATTTAAAAAGTTACAACCAGTCAAAGTTTAGTCAAATCTGTTATTTAAAAGAAACATAAAAGAAAAAGTTTCAATAAAACACGTACACGTCGAAAGCGTATTTTAGGTTTACGCTTCCACTTACTCCAGCGTGGACGGTACGCAAGTCACTGACAGTGGGCCCGCCTGGCCCACTGGTCAGGTTTGACTGGTCCACCTCCCCTCTCTTCCTCTGTCCCGAGCGGAGGTGGGACTCCGGCGACCGTCGCCGGCGAACGGCGGGTTCTTGTGGGGAGCTGGGGGCGGGGATGGATCCGCGGATCTGGGGTGATCCTTCCGGTGGTTGTAGGGTTGTCGGAGGTGGAGGGATTCACCGTCGACGAGCTTCACGGCGGCCGGTGGTTTCGGGAGCGAAGTAGTTTGCGGTTATGGTGGCTCTCCGCCGCAGCTGGGGGTCTGGGTGGCACCGCAAGAAGGAGTGGAGTTGTCTGGTGGCGTTGGGAGGGCCGAGGAGGCTCTGGTTGTGCCGAACGGAGCTGGGAGGCGGCGGTGGCCGAACTGGCCGGAGTTGGTGAAGACGGCCTCTTCCCCCTCAATTGACGGCAGCGGGGGCACTAGGAGGATGGTGTGATGCTGCTCGTGTGCTCGTATGGGCTCGGAGCTTCTTAAATAGGCACGCCAAGGCGGTTCCGCGGCGGTGGGGATAAGATCGCCGGCGACCGACGTTCTGTAGCGGCAGGGGGACGTGGCGGGGCTGAGGATGGCGGCAGGAGCTAGAGGACGAGCGGAGCACTGCTCCAGGGCGAGGTGGCGAGCGGGAGTGGCTCGGGCGGCGCCGACACGGTCGGGGCCTGCATGCGGCCGTCAGCTAGCCGCCATGGCCGTCCGGACGGTGACGCTGTGGAGTGCCAGAGGTGGTCGGGGTGGCGTGGCGGTGCAGGGGATACGTGGCGTGCTAGCAGCTGTTGGCCAAGGGCCGGAACGGGTGCGGGGCGAGACGCGGCGGCTCGGGCGCACGTGCGTGCCAAACGCACGCTCTGGGCGCGCCCAGAGCACGCCCGGGACGTGTTCGATGAAATGCCACTGCCTGCTAGAGGTCGCGGGTGAGGCTGGCAAGAGACAAGGCTAGGGTAGGGTTAGTCAGGAGGTAAATTGGCATGGTGGTTAGGTCAGTTGGCCAAGTTCATAATGAAAACTTGAAATCATGCCAAATCTGGCTATGCACTCAGGGTGTTTGTCAAAATGCCAAGGGCATCTAGGCAATACTTGGGGTGGCCAAATCTTCCAGATCAGGGTCTCTTTAGATGAAAGAAAGGGTGGTAAGGTTAGTTTGCCCAAAGCTCAAACTTGCTAGTGCAAGTTTTGCAAAACTTCAATTGTGGACAGAAAGAACAGGGCATGGTTGCATGCACTTAGAGTCATCCAATGGGTCCACTCTCCTGGACTTAAGGGTTTGGCAAGGAGGACTATAAGTAGGAAAAGGAATCATGGATCAAGGAGCAACTAAAAAGGTGGTTGCTGTACAAAACCTCAAGTTGGACCAGAATGGAAAAGAGGATGGTTCACTCAAATTTTCCAAAGAACAACATTAGGTTATTGCATAAAGTTGAATAATATGCTCCTACTGATATCCCATAATTTTGGTAAAAGTTTTAAAGAAATATATGAATAGGTTGTAGTGGAAAAATGCTCTCTGGACCAGATTTGAAAATATGGTGTAGAGCTCAAAATATTCAATGGGCAGAAGATATTTTTGCACAAAAGTGGTTCAAATACTCCATATGACATCTCCAAATTATGGTGGGATTTTTGAAAAGATATATGAAAGGGTTGTAGGACAAATGGGACCAATAAATTATGGGAAACCATTTTTCAAGAAAAGAAAGATCAAGAAGATTATTATATAATCAATTCTTCTGATAACAGAAAAGATTTTATTGAGAGGGTAAACAAGTCCAATATCATAAGTAAAAGATTTTCCATCTTAGGGAACAACTCCAAGATAACCAAGAAAATAATGGTTCTGAAGTCAAGAAAAACCAAGAAAAAGGAAAGTTAAATTTCCTGGCAAATTTTTTAACAAAACCAGGTTGAAATTTTTTTGGGTGTCACAACACTACGCCCCTTAAGAAAAATCTCGTCCTCGAGATTTGCTAAGAGTTTTCTCTATAGCAAAATGCATCAAAACAAAAGCGGCTACAGTGAGAGGGCAATAAGTGGTGCAAAATACAGTGTGGGGACACTGGTGCTGCGTGGAGAAGTCTACGGTTAGGAGCAAAAACGAGGGATTTCTACGCTGGATATAGATTTAGAATAAATTCTAGATCTCAAAATACGCTGGTCGCATCCGAGAGCACAGTGCTCTCTCCGGCTGACAGGTGGACCTGGGCCCACTGTCAGCCTCTTCTTCTTCCTCTGGCTCTTCTTCTTCCTCTCTCCCGCGCGCTTTCCCGCGCTTTCTCCACCGGCGACGCCTAGCGCGTAGGGCATCTAGGCCGTACTGCGGTAGTGCGCGGCGTGCTAGCTGCCGGTGCAGCGTGCACTCACCTCGCGGGCCAGTGCGCTGTCGGCACTGCTCGAGGATTCGCCTCCGAACACCGGCGATCAGGCGACGAGCGGCGCTGGTGGACCTCGCCCACCGTACACCGAGCTCGAGCTATAAAACGGCCGAGGTGTTCTCCTCCTTTTCCTCGCACCTGGCCTCGCTCCTCCTCCTCCCTCCTTCTCCGCTGTTTCCGTTGGCCGGAGCTCGAGGCGAGGCTCTAATGGCGGCGGTGGAGCCGGACTGGTACGTGATCTTGCTGTGCGAAGGGCTGGCAGCGGTGCTGGGGCTCTCCGTGCTCCTGTGTGCGATGATTCTCGAGATCGTCGCGACGCTGCTGCTCGGGTGTTGGCTCTCTGCGGTGGTGGTGATCACGAGGAGTAGGTGGGGGTGTGTCGGGCGCTGATTGTTGCCGGGAGGTGCTCAGTTAGATGTAACACCGTTGCAAAATTTTTGCAAGCGGTGTATGTGTGATCGAGTAGTTGTGGTTGTGAGTCTGCTGCCATGGTGCTGCGGGAAATAAAAATAATCCATGTCGTGAATGATGCAGCAATACAGGGAAAAGAAATCTCACTCCAGGATTTCTCGCGAGAGGACATAGTAATACAATAGAGTCAAATTGCAACAATAACTGAAACTAAACGGTTTACTTGCCGCACAAACTCGGGGCACCGCGCATAAGTTACAACACATGAATAAATGTCACAGCAATAAATATAGCGGCGACGTCTAAAGTGAAAACGGTAACTGGACGGGGTCCCGAGAAAACGTCTCTGGTACTTGAATACACTCTTCTTCTATCGGGGAAAGTGGATTGACCAGACGATGAATGTGCCTCTCCTGGTCTGGCCTCAATGATCTGCCGATGGCGATCTGAGGATTTAAATCCGCGAGGCTCTGTAGATAACCCATCACGCGTTGGGTTAAACGCTCTTGAGCGATGACGTATTGGACGAGGTTGGCCAAGACGGGGTCTCTCTCAATTTGTCCACCGGGAAAAGATGTTACTCCTCCGGGTGCTGCACGGCTCAGAAAATAATAATACCCTCGTTCGCTGGCATAGGGTACCGTGAATCAAAGGCGAGCAAGTGCTTCATACGCAGCAGCTTCTACGGCCATATGCGGGGTTGGCATGGATTTCCCTACGAAGGAGATCTCCGTTGGATCTTGGTTTGGGTTTACGGGAGGGATGTGCACGGCTGCCCAATATCTCGAGGCGGAAGGGGTGATTCTCGATTTGAACAGCTCGTACTGGGGTGGCTGGGTAGCGCCCATGGTACTGTAGGTAAAATCCCACAATATCTTGACAAAACTACCCGGGGTTGCATCGGGAGTTCTCAGATAGATACTGGGGCTCGGCATGGCAAGAATTGGTTGTGAGAATGGTGCACAAGGTGAGGGGTGCTTGGCAGGGTTACGTAGTGGCCCCTTTTATAGCACCGGAGATGGGTCATTTTACCGTGGTGAAAGGTAAAGAATTTGCTGGCTCAGCTTGGGCTCAAGCCATAGATACACGCATCTCACTAAAGTGATGCATCACTGTGGGGGGTGTCGGAGTGGTTTTTGGTAGCTGCGCCAAGGATAGAGAAATCACACTGCATGCTAATATATCCATGCAAGACTACTATATAAAACAGAGGCACGATGACAGGCTGCGTTACAAAGCGAGGATACACTGGGACTCGACACTACTCGAGTGACTTAGTCTACTTCGTTTACATCCAAGCGAGCGTTCCTTGTGGATGTCGAGGCTTCTCCACGGTTCTCACCGTCGGAATTAGCTGGAGAGGGTTGAGGGGCTGCAGGCTCGGGGTAGTGATGATGACCATCGCGGGGATTGTTGACCACAACCCCGTTGGAGTGTGCTCCCAAAAGGCGACGAAGCACTTCGGGGGTCATCAAAGCACCTTGGCTGACGGTTGGGGCTGATCTCAGGGTTTCGATTGGGTGTCCGAACAGCACGACTGGGTTGTCGGTGTTGGGCTCGTCCTCTTCTCTCGCCGGGGCTCGATGAACCAGCTCTCCACGAGCTGCGATCAAATCAATGGTGATTTGATCGAACAGTTCCTCCAGCGCACCTACATAGTGCACTAGGTGCAGCAATGCGGGGTCCGTCTCATGATCTCCGTTGGTAACTTGGGGTGGCCTACCATACCCTTCACGCCTGGGGTAGTAGTGGAACGAGCGACAGTTAACTCTGGGCGACAGTTGCCTGAGATGAACTATAGCCTCTCGAGCAGCTAGTTGGATGGCTTGTGGCTCAAAGGAAGTTGTTCTTCCGGTGAACCTGTAGGGGCGTTCGGGCGCTAAACCCCTACCGTAAATGTGTACGGTGGCCCAGAATTGACGGCTCTCACCACTCATGGGTCCTTGGTACACAACATATTCGGGTGGCTCTTCTAACGCATAGGCACGGCGGGTGAGGTTTGTGAGTATGGTCACATTTGCGTGCATGATTAGTGTACGATTGAATCGAGGGCGTCACACTATCCCACCATGGCCGTCACCCACGAAGGACTTGCCTCACTAGCGGTAGATCTTCACGAAGTAGGCGATCTCCTTGCCCTTACAAACTCCTTGGTTCAACTCCACAATCTTGTCGGAGGCTCCCAAGTGACACCTAGCCAATCTAGGAGAGACCACTCTCCAAGAAGTAACACATGGTGTGTTGATGATGAACTCCTTGCTCTTGTGCTTCAAATGATAGTCTCCCCAACACTCAACTCTCTCTCTCACGGGATTTGGATTTGGTGGAAAGAAGATTTGAGTGGAAAGCAACTTGGGGAAGGCTAGAGATCATGATTCATATGGTAGGAATGGAATATCTTGGCCTCAACACATGAGTAGGTGGTTCTCTCTCAGAACTGGTAAGTTGGAAGTGTAGGTTTGTTCTGATGGCTCTCTCTACGAATGAAGATGAGGTGGAGGGGTATATATAGCCTCCACACAAAATCTAACCATTACACACAATTTACCAAACTCGGTGGGACCGAATCAACAAACTCGGTCGGACCGATTTAGTAAACCTAGTGACCGCTAGGGTTTTCGGTGGGACTGATATGCAACTCGGTAGGACCGATATGGTTAGGGTTAGGGCATAACATAATCTCGGTGAGACGATTACACAAACTCGGTGAGACCGATTTTGGTAATTAGCTAACCAGAGAGTTAGTCAGGTAAACTCGGTGGGACCGATTCGCTCTTTCGGTGAGACCGAAAAGTTACGGAAGGGAAACAGAGAGTTTACATTGCAATCTCGGTGGGACCGATCGCTCACTTCCTTTAGAGCGAAACGTTACGAAGGGAAACAGAGAGATTACAATCCCATCTCGGTGAGACTGAGATCCCTATCGGTGAGACCGATTTGCCTAGGGTTTGTGGCAGTGGCTATGACATTTGAACTCGGTGGCGTCGGATAGAAAGAATTGGTAGGGCCGAGTTTGACTTTAGGTTTAGGTCATATGTGGATGTGAGAAAGTAGTGGAGGGTTTTGGAGCATATCACTAAGCACATGAAGCAAGAGGCTCATTAAGTAACACCTCATCCCTCCTTGATAGTATTGGGTTTTCCTATAGACTCAATGTGATCTTGGATCACTAAAATGTAAAATGTAGAGTCTTGAGCTTTTGAGCTTGAGCCAATCCTTTGTCCTTAATATTTTGAGGGATCCACTTTCATCATCCGTGCCATGCCATTCATTGAGCTTTCCTGAAATATTTGTATTGGAATAGCATTAGCTCAATGAGCTATATGTTGTTATGAATTACCAAAACCACCTAGGGATAGTTGCACTTTCAATCTCCCCCTTTTTGGTAATTGATGACAACATATAGATCAAAGCTTCGACAAATGATAATAAAATTGGAAAACATCGTCGCTTTGAGAAGTATGTGATAAGAAAGAGCTCCCCCTAAATTTGTGCATATTTTAAGATTTGCTTTGGACTGCAAATGCACAAGGAATTAGGCTCATGGGTTACTCTTCCATGTCACATACATCTTGGTGGAGCGCTCAAAATAATAAAGATTGAATACATGCACTCATCACCAAGCACAGTGAATGATCATATAAGGATAAGTAAGATAATAACATATAACAAGCATAAGTGTAGCTTATGATCAAACGCATGGTCATCAATTTTTCACAGGTAATAGCATAGTATCTCAAGCAATCAAAAGCAAACAAAGTTCAACCAAGAAGACAAGAGAGAACAAAAGCAATCTCTCTCTCTCTCAAAGCCTATGATCTATACATTTTTCTCCCCCTTTGGCAACAAGTTACCAAAAAGTTCCTAGAAAATGCATAGGACTATATCGTCTCTCAGGCTTGGTCTTCTGCTGGTGGCGTAGAGATGGCTCCTTGGACGAAGACTTCAGTTGATGTGGTAGGAGCTGAAGGAGTTGGTGCTGGAGCTGTAGCTGGAGCAGATGAAGTGACTCTGGTGTCTGGTACTGGCTCTGCAGCTGATCTCTGAGCTCAAGGCACTCTGGCAAATGCATCAGTTGTTGTCCTGCCCTTCCTCTCCTGCATGTCATCCTGTAGCTGCTCCACAACTGACCGAATCTCAGTTACTTTGACATCAAGATCATAGAATTTTTGTTCCATGATTCTTTCCAGGCTCTCCTGGTTTTGAGTTAGGGTGGCCAACGCCTTCTCGATCCGCAGAGTTGATGCTATCAAGTAACCAAGCTGGTCCTGCTTGCTCTTCAGAAAGTATTCAGATGCCTCTGCTAGAGTTGGCATCTTGGCAGCCTTCTCTTTCCTTGCCTTCTCCTTCTTCTCTTGAGCTTGTACTGATGATGGTTCATTCTCAGTCATGACAACTTGATTGTCTTCAAATTCAGGATAGAGAACCAAGTGTTCCTTATCCAACAGATACTTCCCTGTGCCCATCTTTGAGTTAATCAACTCCTGAATCTGTGGGGCATATCCATAGCTCCTCTTTTGGTCTGCTGTTGTCCTCTTGATAGTTTCAACTATGAGGCTCATGACCTTGAATTTCTGGGGTACATAAAAAATGTGAAGCAAATTAATTGCATGCCCTCTGATCATGTTGTGGTCACCTGATTTGGGCAACAGAGTGTGCCTTAGGATCCAGTTGATCATAGGCAGCCCTGACAAAAGGAACTGAACTGATCCAAACTTGAAAGTCTCAAGTGCATCATCTGGGATCTCCTTGTACATCTGTGACATTGAGTTATGATCCATCTTCTTCATGGCATAAATGTCCAAGTCATTTTCACTTTCCTTTGGGGCATTGATCAGACTTGCCCATTCCTCTATGGTTGATTGGTATCTCGTTCCTTCTGACATCCAAACTATCCTGCCATCTAGATAGAAATGTGATGTGGAGTAGAATTGCATAATGAGCTCGTCATTCCAGTTTGTGAGCTTCTGCCCAACAAAATCTGCAACTCCAGACGCACTGAAGTTGTCGTATACTCCAGGATAGTGTTCTGCATTCTCCTGAATGTAGGTCCAGTCGACCCACCTCATATCACAAACTATGGGCTTCTTATCCAATAAGATGGTCTCATAGAAGTCCTGCTGCTCCTTGGTGTGGAACCTGTAATCTACAGCAGTCCTTCTCCTGGTGGCATATGGATCTGCCTCTCTCCATAGCCTCAACCCTAAGTCTCTCCTGATCTTCATGTTCTCAGCCACAGGATGAGCATCATTGTGGTCTGGAATCTTGGGTTTGAGCTTCCTTAGGACCTGCCCTTCTTCATCTTCGTCAGCAGCAACATCAGGCACTGGGGCCTTGTTCTTCTCAGCAGCTGGTATACTCCTGGTATTCCTCTTAGGTGCACTCTTGGGCTTGGGGGCAGCTTTGGGTGCTACTTTGGGCTTTGAAGTTGCAGCCCCTGATTTTATAGCATCACCCATCAGCTTTTGTGCCTTGGGTGCTGGTTCAGCAACCTCTTCTTCCTCTTCCTCTTCCATCATGGAAGGCTTTCCGATCACTCTGGCCATGGTCTTCTTGACCCTTTCCTTCCTTTTCTTTCCTTCAGCAGCAGCAGGCTCTTTGGGTTGGGATTCCAAAGAAGCTTTAGTGGAGACTCTGGCTTTGGACATTGGTTGTCTTCCTGCAGGCCTTTTGATCTTCATTCCTGGCTTAACTGCAGTTGAGCTGTACTCCTTCTTGAGCACTTTCTTCTTGGAACTAGCCTCATTCTGAACTGCCACACAATCCTCATCCTCAGACTCTGAGGTCTTCTTCGTCTTTGTCCTTGTGGCAGCCTTGGGCAAATTGCTGGGAGTGCTTCTGCTCCCCTCATCTGAGCTGCTAGAGGGACTAGTGCCCTCACTCATGTGAATCTGTTCTTCTGACTTGTTCTGGCTGTCACTTTGGTCTGACATGCTGCACACACTGACTACTGACCCTGTGAATAGTTATAGATGAGGTAGAGTGGATGAGCATCACAAAATGCAGAGATTTTTGCAAAAGAATGATTCAAAAAACATAGTTTTAGTTTTCCACAGAAAGCATTTCGGATCTACCGATTTTCAAACTCGGTGATACCGAAGCAGTTTTGGAACCTAAACTAGTGAACTCGGTCAGACCGAGTCACAGTTCGGTGGCACCGAGACTGCTAGGGTTTCACAAAGTTCTAAAAATCGGTCAAACCGATTAGCAATTCTCGGTCAGACCGAGACTTACTAGTGCAATGTCGTTAGCCAAATCGGTGGGACTGAGTTTTTCAACTCGGTGGGTCTGAGATGGTTTCGGCGGAAACCTAACCCTAAATTTTCGAATCACACCTATTCTAAGGATTGGTTTGACTGGATAGAAGTTTTTCAATCGTGGCAACAAGCATTAAGAACACAATGTGCTGAGAATCGGACGAGGATAGCACTGTGATCGAGGTCATACCCTAGTTCGGTGGTGAACTCGCTACGGCGGCAACAGCGGAGAAGAATCCCATTGACGGCGGCGGAGACCAGCGACATGAGGCGGCTGGCGACGAAGTCGACGATCCGGAGACCTAGTAGGCAGAGCGAGCTATGCGCGGTAGAGGAGTTTCGGAGAAAGTTTTCCAAAATTTTCCCGTGTGAATACATAGCCCGACACTGTCGGTGTGACCGAGTGGAACAACTCGGTGGCACCGAGATGCAAAACTGTTAACAGTTACAGCAACTCGGTGTGACCGAAAAGTTCAAATCGGTTGCACCGAGATGAAAACCTAGATCGACTTAGTAATCTCGGTATGACCGAAATGGATGAACCGGTCAGACCGAAAATCACAAAGAAGTTTTGGAAGTTTAAGTCTATGACGAATCGGGGACTCCGAGTGCTCCTCACACAGAGTGGTTCGAATTTGACTTGATCAAATTTTGTGATGTAACATGAATAGAGTTTGAGACGAGAAAAGCATAGATAGCTAGAGAAGGTTCTTAGGAATTCTTGTCCATCCACTTGGCCAAAGAAAAAGAAGCCAATCAATCAAAACAAAAAGTGGATGTCCTAGAATGAGTAAAATATGCAACCAACGTGCTCACACAATAAAATGAGAAATGAAATATGTGACAAAGCATGCACAACCAATTCTAGCATCTATCAAACAATTGGCGATGACTAGGTCATCTATATATGAGTATATTGACTTAGGAGTCAAATGAGAACATTTGATCATAGGTCATACTCATCGTTTAAGCTCAAGTGGGGTTACCACTTTTACATAAAGCATTTATGTGTTCACATCATTAGAGTTGCTTTGACTCAATTCTTAGAGTTAAGCTCCCCCTAGATGTGAGATCCCCCCTTAGGGGGATGAACTAACCTTGGGTTTTGTCGATGATGACTTCATGTAGGTGTTGAAGATGTGGATGCTCAATGTTGATGTAGATCTTTTAGAGCAAACCTTTGGAGTGAGTTGCACTTTCAATACCTACATGGGTTAGTCCCACAAGGAACAAACAAGAATATCCATAGACATATAGTGATGCACACACAAAATTATGTCCATGAAAACATTAGGTTACCTTGTCCCTTGCCTTAGCAACATGAGGGTTTGTGACTCCTTGAACTAGTGCAAGATATGGAAGATGATTGCACTTGTCCTTGCCATAATGATATGAGTGAAGAATGTTGGCGGAGTCACCCTCAAGAACTCTCTAGTTCTTCTTCTTCGGGATCCACATCATCTTGATGGGAATCCTTGGTGTAGTAGTTGTACTTGATGAAGTAGAACTTGACGTAGTCTTGGGAACCCACTTGACCA
>LR880970.1:457904675-457920989 GCA_904067115.1 Aegilops sharonensis
CACTATAAGTCCGGTTGCCTTGTTCGTTGTGTTGAGCGCCTCCCTAGATGGACCCAAAAATGGGAACAAGAGTGCTCAAGTTTATCCCGAACACCCCAGCACTCGTGGCATGGGGGCTGAAGCCGACGACTTGCCATCTCTCAGATTTAATAAACGGCCGCACAGAAGGTAATATTTTAAATTAAACAAGCGTTGCTTAGCGCATATGAACAAGGTTTTCAGCGCACAGGATAACACATTGCGAATTCACTCAAAAATTACATCCCTGGGGCACTCATCCGCAATCTTGCGGGCACCCTTCAGGACAGCCTTATAGTAAATTTCGGGCGTACGATGCTCCTTGCCCGCTGGCGGCGCGTCAGTGATTAGCTTCTCCGCATCCAGCTTGCCCCAATGCACCTTTGCGCGGGCAAGGGCCCGACGAGCGCCTTCAATACAGGCGGAGCGCTTGATAACCTCCACCCAGGGGCACGCATCCACCAGCCGTCGCACGAGGCCGAAGTAGCTCCCAGGCATGGCCTCTCCAGGCCACAGCCGGACTATGAGGCCCTTCATGGCCTGCTCGGCCACCTTGTGCAGTTCGACCAGCTGCTTCAGCTGGTCGCTAGGGGGCAACGGATGGCCGGCCTCAGCATACTGAGACCAGAAGAACTTCTCCGTCGAGCTCCCCTCCTCGGCTCGGTAGAATGCGGCGGCATCAGACACGCTGCGAGGCAGATCTGCAAACGCCCCTGGAGAGCTCCGAATCCGGGTAAGTAACACGTAATTTACATTCACATGCTTGCTTTGCATGAAAAATGCCTTACCCGCCGCTATCTTCTTCATCAATTCAACCTCCTGAAGGGACTTATGGGCCTCGGCCTTGGCGGTTTTGGCACTTTCGAGAGCCGAGGCAAGCTCGGACTCTCGAGTCTTTGAGTCACGCTCCAAACTCTCATGCTTTTCCATGAGAGCCTAGAGCTCTTGCTGAACCACCGCCACCCACGCCTCTTGCTTTTCTCGCTCTGCCCGTTCTGTGGCCGCATTGCATTCGGCCGCAGACACAGCCTCCTTCAGGGTTGCCACCTCGTTCATGGCCCCTGCAGTACCCATGTTATCCTTGTTTTTTTTGTTGCAACCTAAATCCTTTTTCTGTAAGGTACAAATTCAAAGTGGTGTTACTAACCTTCTTTGTCTTGGAGCTGCTTCCTGGCGCGGCCGAGCTCTTGCCCGGACCGCTCGAGCTCCTGCTTCAACGCACCGACCTCCGCAGTAAGTGCGGCAGAGGTCAGCAGCGCAGCCTGCAACCCATATTGACATAATTTTTTAGCAACCCTGCGTATATCTTTTTTTAAGATCCTCAGTCCGGCTTTTCTTTCCGAACACCGAACCGAGCATCAGGGGCTACTGTCTATGCGGTATTACATTGCATATTTTTAACTTCTTACCTCAAAGCCTGATAGAAGGCTATTGCAGGCTTCAGTCAGCCCACCTTTGGCGAGCTGCACCTTCTGAATCACCGCACTCATAATAGTGCGGTGTTCTTCCTCGATGGAAGCGCTCTGCAGCGCATCCAACAAATTGCCCGGCGCCTCCGGTTGGACGGAAGCCGCCGGCGTCACGGTCTTGCCCTTCGATCGAAGGGGCCGCCTGCCGGACTCCGGAACCACTGCGGGTTCTGTTGTGGAGTCCGGCGCAAAGTCCGGGAGGGCGCCTTGTGGCGCCTCCGGAGCCTCCCCCTGATGGGTCCCTTCTGGGGATCCCACCTCGGCGTCTTCGGCGTCGCGAGGGGTGGAGGCGGTCGGGATGGAGTCTACATCCGACGAAGCCAACGACCCGCTCGATGAAGCGGGGAGATCATCACTGGCCGGACTACAGGCAGCATGCGGCATTAGAATGACACTATGTGACGCAGAAAAAGAAATTATAAATCATTCAGGAATCCGGATACTTACGATCTCGCCGGAGGCCTGGCCCGTGAAGGCCATTCTTCCTCGCCAACGTTGATGTTGGCGGAGCTGTCCGGGGGAATAGTCCTTCCCCTCTTGGACCCTTCGGCCTCCCCAGTTGGGGAAGCCTTCCTCTTCCTCTCTCCCTCCTCTGGGAGAGAGTCCTCTTCCTCCTCCTCATTTTCGATGGAGGAGTCAGCCCCGGAGTCGTAGGACACCTGAAAGCGGGCACTCTTTCGAGCACCCGTGGCCTCCTTCTTGGCCTTCTTCTCCGGCACCACGTGCGATGCCGGAACCAGCAGCCTCGCTAGACGAGCGTCTACTGGATTTTCTGGCATAGGAGCCGGACAGGTAATCTGCTCCGCCTTCTCCATCCAGTCCTGTCAAAGGAAAAGGGGAAATTAAAACCCGCATAGAGTCAAACTATGGAAAACGAGTGTCCCATAAAGGGGTAGAATCACTTACCTCGTCAGCCTGGCGCTGCGAGCGAAATCCGCGATCTTCAGTCGCGGATGCGGGGGCTTCGGCGCCCTTGAACAGCACCTTCCAGGCGCCTTCGTACGTTGTTTCGAAGAGCTTGTTCAGCGCCTGGTGCTGTTCCGGATCGAACTCCCATAGATTGAATGCCCGCTCTTGGCATGGGAGAATCCGGCGGACGAGCATGACCTGGACCACGTTAACCAGCCTGAGCTTCTTCACCAGCTTCTTGATACAGGTCTGGAGTCCCGTCAGCTCCTTCAAACTGCCCCACAGCAAGCCCTTCTCTTTCCAGGAGGTGAGCTGCATGGGGATACCAGATCTAAACTCGGGGGCCGCCGCCCATTTAGGGTCACGCGGCTCGGTGATGTAGAACCACCCCGATTGCCACCCCTTGACGGATTCCACGAAGGCCCCTTCGAACCAAAGGACGTTGGGCATCTTGCCCAACATGGCGCCTCCGCACTCCGCTTGAATGCCCTTCACTACCTTCGGCTTGACATTGAAGGTCTTGAGCCACAAGCCGAAGTGGGGCTGGATGCAGAGGAAGGCCTCGCACACGACGATAAATGCCGAGATGTTGAGGATGAAGTTCGGCGCCAGATCATGGAAATCCAGGCCGTAGTAGAACATGAGCCCCCGGACAAAGGGGTGAAGTGGAAAGCCCAGTCCGCGGAGGAAGTGGGAAAGAAAGACAACCCTCTCATGGGGCCTGGGGGTAGGGATGAGCTGCCCCTCGTCGGGCAGTCGGTGCGCGATGTCGCTGGAGAGGTATCCGGCGCCGCGCAGTTTGGCGATTTGCTCCTCCTTAACGGTGGAGGCCAACCATTTACCTCCCGCTCCGGACATGGTCGGAGAAGGTTGAGACGAGATGCGCGAACTTGGGCGCTAGAGCTCGAGTGCGCGGAGATGGATAAGCAAAGGAGGAAGAAGGCGTAGGTGAGAAGGTGAATCCTTATCCCTTATATGGGCGAGCGAAGTCTTACGCGTCCCCCACCGGCCTGGTAAAACTCGCTTATCTCCCAAGCGTCACCATCAATGACGCGGTTGGGTTACCCACGCCCGTATTGATGAGAATCTCGGATTAAGGGGAAACACGATCTCTGCTTCGACAAGACGTGCCAAGGAAACCGCTTCGCTAAATGCGCTGAGGTGGTAAAGTAAAAAACAATTCGAGTAATGGCTTGGTAGTGGTGTGACGTCATACCATGGAAAACGTCAGCAGATTGAACTTGTGTATATATTATTATTCTCTCTACGGTGGAATGTGGAATTTATTTTGCAGAGCCGGACACTATCCTAGTGTTCCCAATGTTCTATCATTTGGAGGAGGAACCCGCCTTGCAATGCCAAGCAATATACACGCCGGACTTATCGTCATTGAAGCCTGGTTCAGGGGCTACTGAGGGAGTCCTGGATTAGGGGGTGTCCGGATAGCCGGACTACCATCATCAGCCGAACTATCATTTGCCGGACTATCATCATCGACCGGACTCCAAGACTATGAAGATACAAGATTGAAGAGTTCACCCCGTGTCCGGATGGGACTTTCCTTGGCGTGGAAGGCAAGCTTGGCGATACGGATATGTAGATCTCCTACCATTGTAACCGACTCTATGTAACCCTAGCCCTCTCCGGTGTCTATATAAACCGGATGGCTTTAGTCCGTAGGACAACGATCACAACAACCCTTACAATCATACCATAGGCTAGCTTCTAGGGTTTAGCCTCCTTGATCTCGTGGTAGATCCACTCAACATCCACAATATCAATATCAATCAAGCAAGACGTAGGGTTTTACCTCCATCAAGAGGGCCCGAACCTGGGTAAACATCGTGTCCCTTGTCTCCTGTTACCATCCGCCTAGACGCACAGTTCGGGACCCCCTACCCGAGATCCGCCGGTTTTGACACCGACAGTCATCATCAACCATCCTCCATCACCAATTTCATGATGCTCACCGCCGTGCGTGAGTAATTCCATCGTAGGCTTGCTGGAGAGAGTTGGGTTGGATGAGATTTATCATGTAATTGAGTTAGTTTTGTTAGGGTTTGATCCCTAGTATCCACTATGTTCTGAGATCGATGTTGCTATGACTTTGCTATGCTTGTCACTAGGGTCCGAGTGCCATGATTTCAGATCTACACCTATTATGTTTTCATGAATATATGTGAGTTCTTGATCCTATCTTGCAAGTCTATAGTCACCTACTATGTGTTATGATCCGGTAACCCCGAAGTGACAATAATCGGGACCACTCCCAGTGATGACCATAGTTTGAGGAGTTCATGTATTCACTATGTGTTAATGCTTTGTTCCGGTACTCTATTAAAAGGAGGCCTTAATATCCCTTAGTTTCCGTTAGGACCCAGCTGCCACGGGAGGGTAGGACAAAAGATGTCATGCAAGTTCTTTTCCATAAGCATGTATGACTATATTCGGAATACATGCCTACATTACATTGATGAATTGGAGCTAGTTCTGTGTCACCCTATGTTATGATTGTTACATGATGAACCGCATCCGGCATAATTCTCCATCACCGATCAAATGCCTACGAGCTTTTCACATATTATTCTTCGCTTATTTACTTTTCCGTTGCTACTGTCACAATCACTACAAAACCCAAAAATATTATTTTTGCTACTCCTACCGTTACTATCATATTACTTTGCTACTAAATACTTTGCTGCAGATACTAAGTTATCCAGGTGTGGCTGAATTGACAACTCAGTTGCTAATACTTGAGAATATTCTTTGGCTCCCCTTGTGTCGAATCAATAAATTTGGGTTGAATACTCTACCCTCGAAAATTGTTGCGATCCCCTATACTTGTGGGTTATCAAGACTATTTTCTGGCGCCGTTGCCGGGGAGCATAGCTCTATTCTTTGAGTCACTTGGGATTTATATCTGCTGGTCACTATGAAGAACTTGAAAGACGCTAAGACAAAAATTTATCCCTCAACTATGAGGGAAGGTAAGGAACTGCCATCTAGCTCTGCACTTGATTCACCTTCTGTTTTGAGTAAGCTTGCGACACCTAAACCTGCTTCTGCTATTCATTCTGATATGTCGCATGTTATTGATGATGCCACTTCTGCTATGCATGATACTTATGATGAAACTACTTCTATGCTTGTTAATACTGTGCCACTTGGTGAATTTCTTGATGAACAACTTGCTAGGGCTAGAGAGAATGAAATTATTGAAACTGATAATATTGAAGATAGTGATGATGAAGACTCTCCCCCTAATAAATATGAATTGCCTGTTGTGCATAAGGGTTATGTTCTGGATGAAGAATCTGCTAGAGCCATTCTTGCTTGCAATGATAGAAGTGATCTTAAGAAATTATTAGCTAAATGGAAGCAGCAATCTCTTAATGCTAGAATGAAACCTGACCCTGCTTTTGCTACTTCACCTATCTGTGTTACTGATAAGGATTATGAATTCTCTGTTGATCCTAATATAATTACTTTGGTTGAATCTGATCCTTTTTATGGCTATGAATCTGAAACTGTTGTGGCACACCCTACTAAATTAAATGATATAGCCACCCTGTTCACTAATGATGAGAGAACCCGCTACCTTTATATCCTTAAAATATTTCCGTTCTCATTAAAGTGTGATGCTAAGACATGGTTTAATTCTCTTGATCCTGGTTGTGTGCGTAGTCCCCAGGATATGATTTATTACTTCTCTGCTAAATATTCCTCTGCTCATAAGAAACAAGCTGCTTTAAGGAATATATACAATTTTGTGCAAATTGAAGAAGACAGTCTCCCACAAGCTTGGGGGAGGCTTATCCAATTACTTAATGCTTTGCCTGATCATCCTCTAAAGAAAAATGAAATACTTGATATCTTTTATAATGGACTAACCGATGCTTCTGGAGATTACCTGGATAGTTGTGCTGGTTCTGTTTTCAGGGAAAGAACACCAGATGAAGCTGAGATTCTATTGAATAATATGTTGACCAATGAAAATAATTGGACACTTCCTGAGCCAGCTCCTGAGCCTATTCCTAAACCAACTTCAAATAAAAGAGGTGTTCTATTTCTCAGTCCTGAAGATATGCAAGAGGCAAATAAATCTATGAAAGAAAAAGGTATTAAAGCAGAATATGTTAAGAATTTACCTCCTATTGAAGAAATACATGGTCTTAATTTACCGCCTGTTGAAGAAACATATGCTCTTAAACCATCGCCTATTGAAGAAACTCATGGTCTTGATAACCCGACACAGGTAGTAAAGGTAAATTCTCTCTATAGATTTGATGAAGGTGATATTCCTCACTATAAGTCTGCTAGACAATGCTTAGAAGAGTTTGATAATTTTATTGTCAAGCAAGAAAACTTCAATGCTTATTTTGGTAGACAATTGAAATACAATTCCGATACGCTTGAACACTTGGGTGATTATATGTCTAGAGTTAAAGGTGAACTTAAACTCATTACTAAACATGCTTATATGGTTACCACTCAAGTAGAACAAGTACTTAAAGCTCAAAATGATTTGCTCAATGAATTAAATAGTAAGAATAATGATTATGTGTTAGAGTGGCTACTAGAACTGGTAAGATGACTCAGGAACCTTTGTATCCTGAAGGCCACCCTGGGAGAATTGAGCAGGATTCTCAGAGAAATAATATAGATGCACCTAGTCCTTCTAAAAAGAAGAAAAAGAAAAATGATAGGACTTTGCATGCTTCTAGTGAACCTGTTGCTGAAACACCTGAGAATCCAAATGATATTTCTATCTCTGATGCTGAAACACAATCTGGTAATGAACATGAATCTAGTGATAATATTAATGAGGATGTTCATGATGATGCACAGCCTAGTAATGATAATGATGTAGAAATTGAACCTGTTGTTGATCTTGATAAACCACAATCAAAGAATCTACGTTATGATAAGAGAGACTTTGTTGCTA
This sequence comes from Aegilops sharonensis, assembly GCA_904067115.1. Lineage (NCBI taxonomy): Eukaryota > Viridiplantae > Streptophyta > Magnoliopsida > Poales > Poaceae > Aegilops > Aegilops sharonensis. The sequence continues at coordinate 457,912,017 of LR880970.1, forward strand.
GGAAACATGGTAAAGAAAGAGAACCATGGGTTCAGAAACCCATGCCTTTCCCTCCCAAACCATCCAAGAAAAAGGATGATGAGGATTTTGAGCGCTTTGCTGAAATGATTAGACCAATCTTCTTGCGTATGCGTTTGACTGATATGCTCAAAATGAATCCTTATGCTAAGTATATGAAAGAAATTGTTACTAATAAAAGAAAGATACCGGAAGCTGAAATTTCCACCATGCTTTCTAATTATACTTTTAAGGGTGGAATACCAAAGAAACTTGAGATCCAGGAGTACCTACTATACCATGCTCCATTAAAAGAAACTATGTTAAAACTGCTTTATGCAATCTTGGAACCGGTGTTAGTGTTATGCCTCTCTCTTTATATCATAGAATTGACTTGAATAAGTTGACACCTACTGAAATATCTTTGCAAATGGCTGATAAATCAACTGCTATACTTGTCGGTATTTGTGAGGATGTGCCTGTTGTGGTTGCAAACGTTACTATTTTGACGGACTTTGTTATTCTAGATATTCCCGAAGACGATAGTATGTCTATTATTCTTGGAAGACCCTTTTTGAATACCGCAGGGGCTGTTATTGATTGCAACAAGGGCAATGTCACTTTTCATGTTAATGGTAATGAGCATACGGTACACTTTTCGAGGAAACAACCTCAAGTCCACAGTATAAATTCTATTGGAAAAAATCCATCGATTATTTTTGGAGGTTTTGAATTTCCTCTACCTACTGTCAAGAAGAAATATGATATTCTTATTATTGGGGATGTGCATATCCCTGTTGAGGTAACATAGTGTTATTCGAAATTTCTCCGGTTCCATGTCATTCGGAATGAGTTTGTTAACAAGACTTGATCAACCTTGTTAGTGGATTCCTTTTGATGAGCATGAGATGGATGAAACTAGAAGGCACAACCTTCTGTAACTTCCTTTTAACTTCTGTTATTTAGTTGAAATAAAGTAAAATTAGTATTTTTTCTGTCTGTTTTCTGAATTATCCGTGCAATATAAAAATACCGCGAAAATAAAAGTTCTACAAATGCCCTGAAAATGGAATATGATTTTTTCTGGAATATTTGAGAATATCTGGCACTGAGAACAAGCGGGAGTAAGCACCTGGCCACGAGGGTCCAGGGCGTGCCCCCCTGCCTCGTGAGCCCATGGTGGCTCCCCTCCACTTATTCCTGCACCCACACACTTATTCTTCCTCCCAAAAAATCACCATCCAGCTCAAGCACGAGTTCTAGCTCATTTTGCTGCGATTTTAGATCTCCTTGCTCAAAGCATCTTTCACAATACTGCTTGGGGAGATTGTTCCTTGGTATGTGACTCCTCCATTGGTCCAATTAGTTTTTGCTCTAGTCCTTTATTCATTGAAAATTTGTGCTGCCTAGGTGACCATGTTCTTGAGCTTGCATGTCAAATTTATATGGTTCCAAGTAGTTCTAATGCATGTTATAGTCTCTAGGCACTTGTAGGAGTAGTTGCTATCAATTTTGTTGAGCTTGGTCCACTTTTATTTGAAGTTACTAAAAATTTCAGAAAGTTTTCAGAGGAAGAAATATGCTTAGGAAAATGTACCAAGGTGGTTCTTCAAGGAAGCAAGGACCCAGGCTTGCAATGCGTGATGCTAACGATGAGCCACCAAGGGACGCTCCAGTGCGGCCTTGTGAATGGCCTTCAGAAATTTTTATGGATCGAGCGGGAATCAAGGAAGAATTTAACGCATATTTGCGTAACGCTGATCTTGTGAGCTTCGAGGGAGAAAAGTGCCGCCGGTACCACTATCTCACTAGTTCCTTTGTGAGGAGGTTTGAATTTTCATCTTCAGGCAATTCTCCAACTGTCCTGTTTGATCTTTATGAAAAATCTTATACTATGAACTTAGAGGATTTTACCACTCCTTGCAAACTTCCACAATGGGGTAGTGCTAGTGAACCTCGCAAATCTGAATTTAGAGAATTTCTTGCTAGTATAACTGTGGGGGAATCTAGAGACATAACACAAGCTACCATCGGGAGCATTCATTTTCCTGCTATACATTATTTTGCTCTCTTCATAGTGTAGCGACCCGACCTCAAACGATCAAGTCTTTGTGCTTCAGTGTCATCCCTGGATCGGTAATGCTGACACACAAAGTACTCGAAGGATTTATAACAGAGTAGCAATCACACACTTATTACATCGAATGTCTCAAAAGAGAACTTATTACAATAAATATGGCTTAAGGCCATCTATTACGATAACAACGGAAGGCTTGGAAGATAAAGTGAGTCCATCAACTCCAACGGCATAGCTGAGCTGCACGACAACGACCTAACGAACCTTACTCCTTGTCTGAAAAGTCTGCAACATAATACGTTGCAGCCCGAAAACGGGCCAGAACATGGAATATGCTGGCAATATAACACAGTAGAGCAAGAACAGAATAATGCTATCACTACATGCATATTTGGCTGGTGGAAAGCTCTAGGGTTATAGTTTTTGCGAAAAGCCAATTTTTTCCTACAACAAATGAATATATTTTACTTTAACTATCATGGTAGTTGAAACATCACTGAGAAGGTTCCTCCAACTCAATCAAAATTAAAGTAATTATCAACCCAACAATATTAATTAAGAGTGATGAGATACTTAGGATACACTAAGTACTAGATACTCAAGATTTTCCATAACCGGGGACACGGCTAACCATGATTAGATTGTACACTCTGTGCATCCTGTGGTGGTCAACTCCCTTCCAATACGGCGTAGCCAATCATCAGCAACTATAGGCTCGGTGCTACTGGAAAACACCGGCGGGTGTAACCTCAGAAAGCGAGCTAAGTTGTCAACTGGAGGTGGGTTGTTGTTATTGTTGTTGTTGTTGCCCTGGTTCTGGACTAGCAATTGCATCAAGGCATTCTGCTGCTGGATCAACTGAGTGAGCTCTGGCGGGAAGGCAAATCCGGTGTCACGTCTCGGAGGCATCTGGCGGGTTTAGAGGGAAGAGATTAGAATAGAAAAGGGGTCTAGTGAGAAAGCACTGCCCATATGCACATGAGACAAACACAAAAATTTCACTCAATCAATCAAGCAAGGGCATACAAGCGGTCTAAAACTATTGTAGAAAGTGCTCAACTACTACTTTATACATGGGGGAATACTACTAATTATTTGGTGGTCATCTAGAAATTTTGATCGGTGGAAGACTCCATGATGTCTGCTCCAGCTTCGTCTTCAAAGTCATCATCACTGGGGTCGGCATCGGTGTCGTCGATGATGATGTAGTTCTCCGGGCAAGTGGAATCGTCGTCCTCTCCTCCCGGTGCTAGATCTCCCATGAATACTCCGATCTTCTTTATAAGGTCGTCATTCTTCTCCAGTAGTGTTGCAATTTCCTCCTCATATCCATCGCGTGTAGACTTAAGTTCTTCTTCCAGCTCGATGATCCTAGTCTTCGCCTTCTTTAAATCTATCATATCTGCGCACATCTGATTCTCCTGGCGTCGAATGTGCTGGTTTAACTCCTGGATAAAAGCTGCAATGGATCTGTCCTTCTAGGTGCTGATCATCTCCCATTGCTCGTATCGGTGCCCACATATCTGATAGATAGTGTCCTTAAGATCCTTGTTGTAGACTTCTCCAATGCGTCCCATGGTAATGTGGGCTGCCATGCTCTTGCCTAGACTCCAGGTGGGTGCTTCAAAAGAAAATTCTATGGGCTTAGTGGTTGGCGAGAACGTCCTTCCTGGAACTTGAACTTGAATCACCCAGCGCTCCTCTTCTGGTAAAGTGGCGTTGTACGTCCCGGTGAAGCTTGGGATTCCAATGTTCAAGTACCTAGTGACTTCCTTCAAGTGGCATCCAAAGGGTGTGTCTTCATCCGGTTGTGCAAACTTGTTCTTCAACTCCGCCATCCTAAAGAGTAGAAAATGGAGAGGAGTCAGAAATGAGTAGAGAACAGTGACCTATGGTTTATCTTAGTGGTCGTGTCCTACACTCAGTGTGTGCTCTGATACCATCTTGTAGCGACCCAACCTCAGGCGGTCAAGTCTCTGTGCTTCAGTGTCATCCCTGGATCGGTAATGCTGACACACACAATACTCGAAGGATTTATAACAGAGTAGCAATCACACACTTATTACATCGAATGTATCAAAAGAGAACTTATTACAATAAATATGGCTTAAGGCCATCTAATACGATAACAACGGAAGGCTTGAAAGATAAAGTGAGTCCATCAACTCCAATGGCATAGCTGAGCTGCACGGCAACGACCTAACGAACCTTAATACTCGTGTGAAAAGTCTGCAACATAATACGTTGCAGCCCGAAAACGGGTCTGCACATGGAATATGCTGACAATATAACAAAGTAGAGCAAGAACAGAATAATGCTATCACTACATGCAAAAGCTCTAGGGTTATAGTTTTTGCGAAAAGCCAATTTTTCCCTACATAAAAGGAATATATTTTATTTTAACTATCATGGTAGTTGAAACATCATTGAGAAGGTTCCTCCAACTCAATCCCAATTAAAGTAATTATCAACCTAACAATATTAATTAAGAGTGATGAGATACTTAGGATACTCCAAGCACTAGATACTCAAGATTGTCCATAACCCGGGACACGGCTAACCATGATTAGATTGTACACTCTGCAGAGGTTTGCGCACTTCTCCCCACAAGACTCAATCGCCTCTGTTGGATTTCTCGCACTACATGGTGTTTGAGAAACGGATGACCGAGACACAGTCTTTCAGAAACATTAACTCTTTACTCTAGGCAGACCATACCAAACCTACATCCCTCTACATGCTGATCCACCTCTTCAAGAGCTTCATGTAACCTACTCAACTATGCTAGAGCCCATAATAGCTTGTGGCTACACACGGAAGTTTCTACCATGAAAATATCTCAGTTCGCTTTGAGCCTGGGTGGAAGACCTTAGGATGATCACAAGGGTACTCCGGGATATCCTAGGACAACACTGGATTCTCCAGGTGCCCAACAAGCAATCCACCCAGATGTGTATTTAAGTTGCCACCTTAAGTTGAACCATTAATTAACAATATCACATTTGTCATGGATTTCACTCACCCAAAACCATGTCTACGAGCATAGCATAGCAGTATAAGCAATACGTAGAAGTAACTCCCAAGGGTTTGAATATAACAAGGCAATAGGTTCTACATCATCAACTACTTCCCAACCCACATGTTAATCACATCCTAATCATGCAATGTTTGAGGATTGAAACTAATGCATAAAAGCTGGGTATGGAAAGAGTATGATCAATGTGTTACTTGCCTTGCTGACGATCCGCAAAACCTAGGGGCTCGTAGTAGCACGCTTCGCACTCCGGGAATTCTATCGCAAACAAACAATAGCATACATAAGCAATCAAGCAAAGATGCATGGGCAAAACTCAAATAAGAATAATTGACCATAAAGTTCAACTTATGAACTCCGGTTTGCAAAAATAATCAAATCAAACGAAGCAACGAAACTCAACTGCGAAAGAAACAAGATCCGTTTACTAATCTGAACTAAAGTCAAATTTTACAGTACCAAAATCTTGTTCAAGTTGATTAAACAGAAAGAGGATTTCCATACGAAGATCTAGGCGCTTGAATCGCCTGATTCCGGTAAACGAGCAGAAAGATAAACTGAAACGAAAATTGGACTAGAAATCGCGATTGAAAATAATTGCGGAAAAATCCGAGAAAAAGAAAACTGACGAACCGGCTAACGAACGAGCATTCGTTATCTGTAACTAACGAGCGAAAACCGTTCGTTAAAACGAACGTACGGACGAACGTCCGCTAAGTAACTAAGCCGAGAAAAACCGGCGAACCGATTTAAAAAAAAACGAACTAGGGTTTCTAAAAAACAGAATCGGTTTTCTTAAACAAAAACCGGCGGCAGCAACGGCGGCGTTACCTCCGTCGAGGCTCCGGCGAGGCGGGCTGCGGCGGCGGGGTGCGAGGGCGGTGGCGGCGCGGCGTGGCAAAGGCGGCGGCGGCGCTGCGGCCGGGCCGGGGCAGGCTGCGGGGTTGGGTGGTGGAGGGGGTTCCGGGGGGTATTTAAGGAGGGGGGATGGGCTTCTTGGAGGAGGGGGCAAGGCGGCGGGGAGGCGGGGTCCTGGCCGGACTCCGGGTCGGGGTGGCGGCCTCGATCTCCTGGAGGGAGACGGCGGCGCGGGAAGCGGGCCGGCTCGGCTGGGCTTCGGCCCAGTCCGGCGCTGAAACTTTTTTTTTAAATAATTCCGCCGAACAAAAAAATCCTAGAAAATAAAATAAAAATCTAAAAATGCCAAAAAAAATTCATCGTCTAAATAAAATATTTAGAACGAGATGAACATTTTCTTGGCCCTAAAATGCAATTTTTGAAAAACGTGCAATTTTTCTAATGCAAATAAATAGCAATAAAATCCGAATAAAATCAAATATTTGATTTTAATATTTTTCCTCCAATATTTCAATTATTTTGGAGAAGTCATATTATCTCCTCTCATGTTTTTTTAATATGAAATATTTTCGGAGAGAAAAATAATTAAAACCAATAANGGGGTGCGAGGGCGGTGGCGGCGCGGCGTGGCAAAGGCGGCGGCGGCGCTGCGGCCGGGCCGGGGCAGGCTGCGGGGTTGGGTGGTGGAGGGGGTTCCGGGGGGTATTTAAGGAGGGGGGATGGGCTTCTTGGAGGAGGGGGCAAGGCGGCGGGGAGGCGGGGTCCTGGCCGGACTCCGGGTCGGGGTGGCGGCCTCGATCTCCTGGAGGGAGACGGCGGCGCGGGAAGCGGGCCGGCTCGGCTGGGCTTCGGCCCAGTCCGGCGCTGAAACTTTTTTTTTAAATAATTCCGCCGAACAAAAAAATCCTAGAAAATAAAATAAAAATCTAAAAATGCCAAAAAAAATTCATCGTCTAAATAAAATATTTAGAACGAGATGAACATTTTCTTGGCCCTAAAATGCAATTTTTGAAAAACGTGCAATTTTTCTAATGCAAATAAATAGCAATAAAATCCGAATAAAATCAAATATTTGATTTTAATATTTTTCCTCCAATATTTCAATTATTTTGGAGAAGTCATATTATCTCCTCTCATGTTTTTTTAATATGAAATATTTTCGGAGAGAAAAATAATTAAAACCAATAATCCTCGTTTCAATATTTGATAAAATTCAAATATGAAAACAGAGAAATCCCCAACTCTCTCCAAGGGTCCTTGAGTTGCTTAGGATTTCGAGGATCGCGAATCGAAATGCAATAAAATATGATATGCACGAACGATCTATGTATAACATTCCAAATTGAAAATTTGGGATGTTACAAACCTACCCCCCTTAAGATGAATCTCGCCCTCGAGATTCGGGTTGGCTAGAAAATAGGTGTGGGTGGTCTTTGCGGAGATCATCCTCTCGTTCTCAGGTGGCCTCATCCTCGGTATGGTGACTCCACTGAACTTTGCAAAACTTGATAACCTTGCTGCGGGTGACTCGACTGGCAAATTCAAGAATCCTGACTGTCTTCTCCTCATAGGTCAAATCACTGTCCAACTGAATCGCCTCCAAGGGTACTGTATCTCTTAACGGTATACCGGCCATCTCAGCATGACACTTCTTCAGCTGGGAAACGTGAAACACATCATGAACTCTTGACAGTCCTTCAGGTAACTCCAACTTGTAGGCAACTTCTCCCATACGTTTCCAAACACGATACGGTCCTACAAATCTCGGGGCTAACTTTCCCTTAACTCCAAAACGTTTCACCCCTCGCAAGGGTGATACTCGCAGATATGCTCTGTCTCCGATTTCATAGGTGACCTCCTTGCATTTCAAATCGGCATAACTCTTCTGCCTGGACTAAGCTACCTTCAGTCTATCTCGGATCAACTTAACTTTCTCTCCAGACTCCTTGATTAAGTCTGGTCCAAACAACTGTCGGTCTCCTACTTCATCCCACATCAACGGTGTTCTGCACCTTCATCCATACAGGGCTTCGAAAGGTGCCATCTTCAAACTGGCTTGGTAGCTATTGTCGTATGAGAACTCTGCGTAAGGCAAATTGTCATCCCAACTAGATCCATAATCTAGCGCACAAGCCCTCAACATATCCTCCAGAATCTGGTTGACTCTCTCGGTCTATCCATCCGTCTGCGGGTGGAATGCTGTACTGAACTCCAATCTCGTTCCCAAAGTCTGGTGCAACTGATGCCAAAACTTTGAGGTAAACTGTGTTCCTCTATCTGATACGATGGTCCTCAGAACTCCATGCAGACATACGATCCTGGTCATATATATCTTGGCCAACTTCGCACTTGTATAAATCGTTTTCACTGGGATAAAGTGAGCCACTTTGGTCAAGCGATCAACTACTACCCATATAGAATCATATCCTGACTTGGTCCTGGGTAATCCGGTAATAAAATCCATGCCAAGTTTATCCCACTTCCATTCGGGTATCGGCATAGGCTGTAACAATCCTGCTGGCTTTTGATGCTCTACCTTCACTCTCTGACATACATCACATACGGCTACATACTCGGCAATAACCTTCTTCATACCAGTCCACCAAAAATGTTCCTTCAAATCCAAATACATCTTGGTGTTTCCGGGGTATATCGAGTATGGTGAGTCATGAGCCTCCTGAAGTATTAACTTCTGATCTCTGTGTTATTGGGCACAAAAACACGGTCCTCAAACCATAAGGTGTCGTGCTCATCCTCACGAAAACCTTTGTCCTTTCCTTCGCTCATTCTCTCCTTTATCTCGACAATCTCTTTGTCATCCTTTTGAGCTTCTTGAATCTTTCCTAACAAGGTAGAAACTTCCATTGTTGCAACAAAACCTCTAGGAACAATATCCAATCGAAGTTCCCTGAGATCCTCTGCTAACTCCTTTGGTAATCCTGTGCTCACTAGGGTGTTAGCATATGTCTTCCGACTCAAAGCGTCTGCTACGACATTGGCCTTGCCT
>LR880970.1:457951718-457964473 GCA_904067115.1 Aegilops sharonensis
TTTGAATTTATGATCATATCTATCTTTTTATCCATGAAAGTTATTTGAGTCTTATTTGATCTCTTATATGCATGATTACTTATAGCCTCGTATTTCTTCTTTGAATCTTTGGTTTAGTTAGGCCAACTAGATCATTTTTTTTCTTGCCATGGGAAGAGGTGTTTTGTGATGGGTTTGATCTTACGATGCTTGATCCCAGTGACAGAAGGGAAACCGATACGTATGTATCGTTGCTATTAAGGATAACAAGATGAGGTCTATTTCTACATAAATAGATCTTGTCTACATCATGTCATCGTTCTTATTGCATTACTCCGTTTCTCCATGAACTTAATACACTAGATGCATGCTGGATAGCGGGTCGATGTGTGGATTAATAGTAGTAGATGCAGGCAGGAGTCGGTCAACTAATCTTGGACGTGATGCTTATATAATGATCATTGCCTAGATATCGTCATGATTATTTGAAGTTCTGTCAATTGCCCAACAGTAATTTGTTTACCCACCGTATGGTATTTTTCTCGAGAGAAGCCACTAGTGAAACATACGGCCCCCGGGTCTCTTCTTTATTATATTTGCCTTCGCGATCTATTTTTATTTGCTTTTATTTTCAGATCTATATTATCCAAAAATAAAAAAATACCTTGCTGCACTTTATTTTATTCGAGATCTATTTATCCAATCTACCATATTTTTATCCCGTCTACTTGCAAATTTCTGGCGCGGTTACCCGAAATGGATTGACAACCCCTTTAATACGCCGGGTTGCGAGTATTTTTTATTTGTGTGCAGGTGTCGTTCATGTCGTGTTGCGTGGTTCTCCTACTGGTTCGATAACCTCGGTCTCATCACTGAGGGAAATACTTACCGTAGTTGTGCTGCATCATCCCTTCCTCTTTGGGGAAATACAGACGTAGTTCAAGCCGCATCAGATCTGTTAGCGTTTTCTTGCCCCCAAACGATAAAGTTGAGCTTCTAATTCACAAAAAATGACATTCTTTGCACCTTGCTTTTTCAGGCCAACTAGCCTCCTCAATTTTGGTTGAGTCACTCCACTGACACCTCATCTCCTTAGCCTATGATATCTACCAATTACATTACATCTTAATATCTTCCCATTTGCATCCATCCAAACCACAACCACTTGCATGTGTTTGGTTGCCTTTGGTTTTTCGAATTCGCATGACACCCCACATCATAAACGAGCCCCACATTCTACCCATTGTGTCTTTATTGGTTATCTCTTGGAGCAAAGGGCTATAGGTGCTTTGATCTCTCATCAGGCAAAGCCATCATTTCCACGCATGTTATATTCGATAAAAAATGGTTTCCATATATGGACATGGATGGTGTCCTACATAGGAGGGTTTCAACCACGTCGGCCCCCAAGCATGGGCTCAACCGAGGATCCCCAAACTATCAACCAGTGGGCCATGCTTGTCGGGCCCCACGATGTACTCAAGATGGAATCTTCCGAAGATTTGTCACCTACTCCAAGACAATATGCGATCCTCGGCATGTATATCCCCTGATGTAACTGACCTAGCTAGGGTAACCCTAGGTACCCCCATTTGCATGCATCTCCTATTGGTTCGATAAACCTTGGTTCTTTACTGAGGAAAATATTTTCTGCTACTATATTACTTCACCCTTCCTCTTCAGGGAAATACCAACTCCTATCACAAGTAGTAGTTCTTTCTCAAACAATCCTGCAACCAAATACAAGTAGTCTCTTGTGTCCCCAACACTCCCAATACAATTGTCAGTTGTATATATGCACTAGTTTGGCGAAGAGATGATGATAGACGTGTAATATGGATGGTAGAAATAGCTTTTTATAATATGAACAAATAAAAACAGCAAGGTAACAAGTAACAAAAAGTGAGTAAATGGGTGTCTCAATGCTTAGAAACAAGGCCTAGGGTTCATACTTTCGCTAGTGCAATCTCTCTACATCATTAACATAACAATCTCTCAAAGTGTGACAAAGAATCACTCCAAAGTCTCTATTCCAATTGGAGAAAGTAGAATGAAATTGTGTAGGTAGTAAACCACCTCAAAATTGTGTTTCCAATCAATCTTATGAACCACCCCAAAGTCTCATGAATAGTTCTAGATCGTACCACGACAACACCATATGATACACATCAATCAACTCTAATGTCACCTAGATACCCCAATGTCACCACGAGTATCCACAGTGAGACATGCATCAAATGATCTCAAATCCAAAATATTCAATCCAACATAAAGAAACCTCAAAGAGCAAGACTCAATTCACCACGAAAATAAGAGAGGGGGGGGGGTGAACATCATGTGATCCAACTTTATGAAGAAAGCTCATGATACATCAAGATCGTGCCAAATCAAGAGCATGAGTGAGAGATATCAAACACATAGCTACTGGTACAAACCCTCAGCCTTGAAGATGAACTACTCACACATCACAATGAGAATGGAGGAGAAGTTGGTGGTGATGGTGATGGAGGAGATGTCCCTGATGGTGTCTCAGCGCCAACGTAGGAGAGGGGGATGGTCCTCCCTCCTTCTTCTTCTTCCTTTGCCCCTCTGGGGAGAGAGGGATCTCTCCCCTGGATTGGATCTCTCTTTAGTCTTCAGTTTTTTGCGTCAGTTTTTAGACCCTTCACCATTTCTTTTATAGCCTGAGAACCGTAAATCCGATTGGGATGGAATTTTTACACATTTTTCTCCATAAATTAGATTTCTTGAGTGAAAGAAGGGCTCCAACCGACCTATGGGCTTCCCACAAGCCCCCCTAGCGCGCCCTGGGGTAGGTCCCACTGGCCTGCTGATATGTCTCCAACGTATCTATAATTTTTGATTGTTCCATGCTGTTATATTATCATTCTTGGATGTTTTACCATCATTTTATAGCAACTTTATATCATTTTTTGGGACTAACCTATTGACATAGTGCCCAGTGCCACTTGTTGTTTTTTCCTTATTTTTTACTTCGTAGAATACCAGTACCAAAGGAGTCTAAACACAACGAAACTTTTTGGAGATTTTTTTGGACCAGAAGACACCTTGGGGATCAAGAAAGCACCTGGGGGGAGGCCGGTGGGGGGCACAACCCACCAGGGCGTGCCCAGGGGGTTGTGGGCCCCATGGAGCCCTCCCGCACCACCTCTTTTCCCAATAAATTCCCAAATATTATAGAAACCCTAGGAGAGTCGACGAAACACAATTCCAGCCGTCGGAAGTTCCAGAACCACGAGATCCAATCTAACACCATCGTGGAGGAGTTCATCATCCTCATTGGCGCCTCTCCGATGATGCATGAGTTGTCCACCATAGACCTACGTGTCCGTAGGAAGTAGCTAGATGGCTTCCTCTCTCTATCTCTCTTTTGATTCTCAATACAATGGTCTCTTGGAGATCTATTTGATGTAATGACTTTTTGCGGTGTGTTTGTTGGGATCCGATGAAGTTTGAGTTTATGATCAGATCTTTTTATCCATGAATATTTCTTTGATCTCTTATATGCATGATTATTTATGGCCTCCTATTTCTTCTTCGAAGCTTCGGTTTAGTTAGGCCAACTAGATCGATTTTTCTTGCCATGGGAAGAGGTGCTTTGTGATGGGTTCGATCTTGCGGTGTTCTTTCCCAGTGACAGAAGGGGCAACAAGACACACATGTATCGTTGCTATTAAGGATAACAAGATTGGGGCTATTCGTACATGAATAGATCTCGTCTACATCATGTCATGGTTCTTATTGCATTACTCTGTTTCTCTATGAACTTAATACACTAGATGCATGCTAGATAGCGGTCAATGTGTGGAGTAATATTAGTAGACGCAGGCAGGATTCGGTCTACTAATCTTGGACGTGATGCCTATAAACCATTGCCTTGGATATCATCATAATTCTTTGATCTTATATCAATTACCCAACAGGTAATTTGTTTATCCACCGTGTGCTACTTCTTGAGAGAAGCCACTAGTGAAATCTATGGCTCCATGATCTATTCTTTATCATATTTTCTTTCAATCTATAACTTGCCACTTTTATTTCCATATCTATTATTCCAAAAACCCAAAAATACCTTGCTGCACTTTTTATTTGCATATTTTATTTCATGTTTTCTCGAGATCTATTTATCCAATCTACCACAAAACTATCTATCTTTTTACCGTGGAGGGATTGACAACCCCTCTTACGCGTCGGGTTGAAAGTATTTGTTCTTTGTGTGCAGGTACCGTTTACATAGTGTTGCTTGGTTCTCCTACTGGATTGATACCTTGGTTTCACAACTGAGGGAAATACCTACTGTAGCTGTCCTGCATCATCCCTTCCTCTTTGGGGAAATACCGATGCAGTCTCAAGCGACATCAAAAGGAATTTCTTGCGCCGTTGCCGGGCGAGAAAGAAAGGATTTTTCTCAGAGCAACCCCCCTGGTTCCATACCCAGGAGTTCACTTTCCCGTATGAGCATTCGGTACATATATAAGTCAGTGGAAGAGTCAAAGGGTCACCACTACTGAGGATCTCCCCCCTTATCTTAGAAGGGTCGTCTGAGGGTTCGCCGCGGTTCATTGCTGTGCTTACACACTAGGCTACCCTTCTACGAAAGCTCCGCGGGACCACCTATCACTAGTCTTCGGCCGGAGGGGTTTATTGCACAAAAAGGCCGGGACGCGGGCTCCCGCAGAGGAAAGCCCACCCCGTACTCAAAGTGACTCTGAGAGATTGCGCTTCTCTACTAATCGCATTCTGTTCAAGAATCATTGTTTTCATGATCGAATGACGAAATAGATATACGAACTGTATAGGATCATTCGCTGGGATGGGATAAGTGATTCTTTTATAGGATTCCCATAGGATCGTAGAATCAACTAAGGATGGAATAGGTATTTGTGATCGATCAGCTTCTAGTATGACCGAAGACTTTCTATCTGCATTCAGAATAACCACACAATCAGGTTGTTGGTTCAACCCAAAATTGATCTTCTTCTTTCTTGAACGGAATTTTTTTTATTTGCAAAAGAATTGGTCAAAAACGCCCCGATCTTCCATTGAGAATCATCGAAACAATGAGAATTCACATTTCTTAAATAGCTTCTTAAATAGCTCGCCATTTCTTCCGTTATCTCATGAATAAATAAATGATTGGTCTTTAAAAAGAAGGAACGGCCTTTTTGACGACTGGGAGATCCTATAAAATGAAGAGCGTTTCGTAAACAAATCAGTGTCTTGTCTGAATCGAGAATAGCAATTCCATTTCTTGAACCACGGATATAGACTTTGAAATGGTGATCAGCTACCCGACGGCCGAGATGTGCATTCGTACGGGCCCGGGTATGTAAGTTCAGCGATGTACAAACAAGGATTTATTTTACTTCCGCACCTAGGTTGGGGGGTTCTCATCAACATCTATCAGGTTCCTAATCACAAATCTCATGTCCTTGCAATTTACATCATTTGCCATTTGCCTCTCATTTTCATCTCCCCCACTTCTCAAAAATTTGTCGTTTTATTCGCCCTCTTTTTTGTTCGCCGTTTTGTTGTGAGATCTATCTTTTTGTTTGCATTCTTGTTTGCGTAGTTACCGCGTCTCAAGAAAATACCAAATTGTGTGATTTTTCCAATACCAATAATAATGATTTTATTAGCACTTCGATTGCTCCTCCCGCCACTAGTGCGGAATCTTGTGATTTAATGCCACTTTGTTGAATCTTGTGATGAAAGATCAATTTTCTGGTACTCCTAACGAGCATGCCGCATCCCATCTAAACACATTCGTAGAATTGTATGATATGCAAAAGAAAAAAATGTGGACAATGATATTCCGAAGTTGAAATTATTTCCTTTCTCTTTGAGGGATCATGCAAAACTTTGGTTTTCTTCTTTGCCTCGTAATAATATCGATTCTTGGGTTATGTGCAAGGATGCTTTTATTACCAAGTATTTTCCGCTCGCAAAAATTATTTCCCTTAGAACTCAGATCATGAATTTTAAGCAACTTGAGCATGAACATGTTTCACAATCTTGGGAAAGAATGAAATTAAAGCTAAGAAATTGTCCTACGCATGGTTTAAATCTTTGGATGATCATACAAAATTTTTATGCGGGATTGCATTTTGTTTCTAGAAATCTTTTAGATTTCGCCACGGGTGGTACTTTCATGGAAATTACTTTGGGTTAGGATACTAGATTACTTGGTAATATTATGGCAAGTTATTCACAATGGCATACCGAAAGAGCTCCTACTAGTAAAAACAGTTAATTTGACTGAAGAAATTAGTACTTTGAGTGAAAAAGTTAATGCTCTTATGAAATTGGTTGCTAGTAAAAGTGCTCCTATTGATCTTAATGATGTGCCTTTGTCTACTTTGATTGAGAAAAATAGTGATCCCGTAGATGTGAATTTTGTCTCGCGAAACAATTTCAATAACAATGCTTATAGAGGTAATTTTAATCCTAGGCCTTTTCCTGGAAATTCCTCTAATAATTATGGTAATTACTATGGTAATTCTTATTACAATAATAATAGGAACCCCTCTGATCTTGAGAGTAATATTAAAGAATTTATCAATGCTCAAAAGGTTTTCAATACTACGATAGAAGAAAAATTGAGTAAACTTGATGATATGTCTAGAAGCATTGATAGAATTTCCCATGATGTAAAAAATCTCAAGATTAAAAAATTTCCACCCAAGGTTGATGTCAATTAATCATTTAAAGCTTTATATGATTCTATGGATGCAAGTAAGAAAAGAACCGCTATGCTTAGAGCTAAAAGAGAATTCTTAGAAAGAGCATTTTGTACCAATTGCTTCCATAAAAATGACGAAGATCTTAAAATGATTGGTGTTTATTCTATCGATTAGTTGTTTAGTAAGATTAAAATTGATGATAAAGGTACTGAATAAGAGTCAACTTTAGTTACAAGGCGTCCCGATAATTCGGGGGGTGAAAATTTTAATGAAAAAATTGTTAAAAGTGGGTTTGGAGAGGTTGAAACTTTAACTAGTAATGTGCCCACTCTTTTAGATTACAAAGACTTTAATTATGAAAATTTCTCTTTGATTGAATGTATTTCTTTGTTGCAATCCATGATAAATTCACCTCATGCCTATGAACAAAATAAAGCTTTTACTAAACATATCGTAGATGCCATGATGAAAGCTTTAGAAGAAAAGTTGGAATTAGAGATCTCAATTCCTAGAAAATTATATGATGAGTGGGAACCTACTATCAAAGTCAAGATTAAAAATTATGAGTGTTTTTATTTATGTGATTTGGGTGCTAGTGTTTCCACTATTTCAAAATATTTATATGATGTGCTTGGTCTTACCGATATTGAAGAATGTTCTGTTAGTTTGCACTTGGCGGATTCCACTATTAAAAAGCCTTTGGGAAGAACTAATGATGTTATTATTCTTGCAAACAGAAATTATGTTCCCATAGATTTTTATTGTTCTTGATATTGATTGCAATCTGTCTTGTCCTATCATACTTGGTAGACCATTTTTACGCACTATAGGTGTCGTGATTGATACGAAAGAAGGGGATATTAAATTTCAGTTTCCACTAAGAAAGGGTATTGAACACTTCCCTAGAACAAGAATTAAGCCACCATATAAATCAATCACGAGGGCATCCTATGGATCAAAAACGAAAGATGATAATACTTGAATCTATGCATTATGCCTGGCTAGGGGCATAAAACGATAGCGCTTGTTGGGAGGAAACCCAACGAATAAAATTTATTTTTGCCTTTTTCTTTCTGTTTTTGAGTGTTTGCACAATTATTCTACTGTTATGATTATGTTTTTATGTTTTAGTTAGTGTCTGTGCCAAGTAAAGCCTTTGGGATAGCTTTGGTTGACAGTTGATTTGATCTTGTTGAAAAACATAAACTTTTGCGTCCAGTAACAGAATTGTTTAAATTCACAGAAGTGACGAAACATTCTGAATTTTTTACACAAGATTTATATACAAATTGCCTACTTTGTCCTAAATTTTCAGAATTTTTGTAGTTACAGAAGTATGGTTAGAGTTTAGATTGCTACAAACTGTTCTATTTTTGATAGATTATGTTTTCGTTGCATTGTGTGCTTATTTTGATGAATCTATGGATTGTATCGGGGCATATAAGCCATGTTAAAGTTAGAATATAGTAGGTATAATTAAATAATAAAATATGAATGGATTTGCAACAGTACTTAGAGTGGTGATTTGCTTTAGGCGAGTGATAGGCGCCGGCGCACCGGCCCAAATTTGGGCCGGTCGCTGCCCTACCACACGATACATCGCTTTCAGACCGTACGATCTTGCGTTCATCTCGCAAAAAAAGAGGATAGAGCCCAATGCGACCCAGCGCATCTGGTCGTCTTCATCTGCACTCGCTGGCCTCCCGCACGGCCGCACAACAATGCACTCATCGGCCGCCCCGTGACCTGCGCTTGCCGTCGGTGGCTCGTGCCAGCGCGCCGCAAACAAGTCGTCATCATCGTGCACGAGGTCACCGCCGTCATGCCCAAGGTCGTCGTTGGAACTCCCAACCGCCCCATGGTTGCAGCATGGGGGCACACGATCGCATCCCCACCACCAACTGCTGTTGAAGCTCCGTCACCACCACCGTCCACCGTCCCAGCAAATCAACTCCATGGCCTTCCCTTGTTCATCCATGGTAGTAGCAAAAACAGTCAACATAAGCATCAATCCTGAACACCGTAGTAGCAAAAACAAGAATGGTTGCAGCAAAAACACATAGTCGTGGGTCTCAGCGCGTCGTGAAAAAGGATGTACCAATTAACCATGCTGATGGTAGCAAAACTGAGACGATGGTAGCAAAAACTGGTACACTGGTTCTATCAAACAAAAAGACATGGTAGCAATTTTTTTGATTGGTTCCAGCAAAAATCGAAGATGGTTGTAGCAAAATTGGTACTCTGGTCCTACTTCTACCAAACAAAAACATGGTAGCAAAATTTGGGGTTGGTTCGAGCAAAAGTCAAACATGATGGTAGCAAATTGGTACGCTAGTTCCAGCAAAACACAACCGTGGTGGCAACAAATGACTAGTTCTAGCAAAAAAAAGAAGACAATGGTAGCAAAATTTGGGGCTGCTTCCAGCAAAAAAGAACCTCGCCGGATCTCCCACACTTGTTGCCATGGTTCCAGCAAAATTGCTTGTCGGTTGCAGCACCCGGTGGTAGCCTGCGGTCATCCTCAGTCGCCACCGGCTGCCACTCCCGCTCGCCGCCGTTGTATCATGGTCACCGCCGGTTGAAGCACCCACTCTGCGCCGCAAGCTGGGTTGTCGCACGGCTGCGGTTGTGGATGTGCGGATGCCCGCCAAAGTAGCGCGGCGGGTGGATGGCGGCCACTCACCTGAGCAGCGTGGGCAGGTGGACAACGACTGCTCCTGACATGGACGGCGGTCATTACCGGCGAGAATTTATTTGGGAGAGCCACATGGGAAGAAGACGAGCGAGGGGATAAGGAAAAGGGAGTGCTTCCTGCGGGATAAGGGAGACAAACTAAGCAGTGGTAGGTGGGCCTATAGCCAGCATGGACATGACCGGCCGAGTTTCGGCCGGTCGTCCGGCTTTAAATGTTTCCCTTTATGCTTTATTATACTAACGGATCTCACGAAGGTTTTGTTAATTTTTGTGTGATTGAAGTTTTCAAGTTTTGGCTGAGATCACGATGGATGAAGGAATAAGGAGTGAAAAGATCCTAAGCTTGGGGATGCCCATGCACCCCAAGTTAATATTCAAGGAGAACCAAGCAACTAAGCTTGGGGATGCCCCGGAAGGCATCCCCTCTTTCTTCTAACAACCATCGGTAATTTTACTTGGAGCTATATTTTTATTCATCACATATCATGAGTTTTGATTGGAGCGTCTTGTATTATATGAGTCTTTGCTTGTTTTGCTTTTTAGTTTGTGTCATCTATCCTTGCTGGACACACCTATTTGAGAGAGCGAAAATTATGCTATGATTTGTTAGAATTGCTCTATATGCTTCACTTAAATTTTCTGAGCTACATAATTGCTCTAGTGCTTCGCTTATATATTTTGAGCATGGTGTGATTTAATATTTTTGAAGAAATTCTCTCATGCTTCACTTAGATTTATTTGAGATTTAGTACTTTTTTAAGAAATTCTTCACTTATATTATTTTGAGAGATGAAATTTTTTATGTTCATGTTCTTCACTAAATTTGTTTGAGCTTATCAAAAGCAATTGCAACATATGAAATTAGTCCCAAAGTGATAGATATTCAAGAGGGATATAATAAAAACTTTCATGAAGATCATTGGACAAAATAAACTTGATTCTTCGTAATAGTTTTCAGATATGATGATAGTGATATGTGAGTCATGTTGGTGACTAATTATGCTTTAGTAAGAATACTGGTGTTAGGGTTTGTGATTCCCTATGCAAGCACGAAAGTTAATAGTTATGCAATGAAATTATATCTTACTTATGGTGCATTATTCGGTGTTAGTTATGCTTAATGCTCGCTTATGTGAACTTCCGTTTCTTGGTTGGATGCTTCTCAATCTATTTGCCAGCCTTCATTTGTACTAACTGGAGATACTACTTGTGCATCCAAAATCCTTAAACCCAGTTTTGCCATATGAGTCCACCATACCTACCTATATGCAGTATTCCCGTGCCATTCTAAGTAAATTTGTATGTGCCATCTATAAATTTTCAAAATGAATTTCCTTTTTGTGTGCTCGTACCGCTCATGAAGCGGCAGGGGTGGCCAATATTTTTCCATGCTAGATGTGTTATTCTCAAGATGAGTGTTTATTCACTTGTCATTGCATGAGAGTAAGGCGGTAATAGGGATGCCCAGTCCCGAAATGAAAAAGAAATTTACTTTATGTTGTCGAATAATAAATTCCTTGGAAAGTGTTGGTATGGACGGTATGTCGGTGTACAAAAGGCGGGGTCCTATTTTGTACCCCTTTACTTGTGCGCGGGCAGTTGGAGCCGCGCCTGCGGCCAGACTTAGCGGGGCAGAGGAAGGAAGCAAAGCCACAAGACAACCAGAGCAACGCCAAGCCAGAAACACGAAGAGCGGAAGGGCGAGGTTAACTCCCCCGGCAAGACCCTTGCCGGGGCGGCCTCCACAACCCCGACAAGAACCTTACCGGGGTAACTTGCCCAACGCCAGCGGAGCTGCCGCCCTTGAGCCTAAGGGTTCCAACGCCCTCAACCACATTGGAACCAAGGCTCGGGAAGCGCCTCCATGGTGGCATGCAGATCTTTGTGAAGACTAAGAACATACAAGACTAGATGAGAATCAGAAGATGAAGATCCTCGACAGGATCCTTGCCGAGGATACCCACCAGACCCCCCCCCCGGCTTCAAGACCCTTGCCGGGAACGCCCACGACGCCGTGGCAAGACCCTTGCCGGGGCCCCGACAAGACCCTTGCCGAAGACATCCATGGGGCCGCAACCAGGACCACATCTGCCAAGACTCCAGCTTCGTTCCCATGCAGCTGCCAGCCCGCCAACTAGGCGAGCACCTATGTGGCGACGTGCGGCCTCTACGCCAACTTAGCAAGCACCTGCGTGGTGGCATGCAGATCTTCATGAAGACTCTGCCACCGCACGAACTCAGTAGCCAGGCAGCATGGCGCTACACGCCTCGTCAGCTCGGACGCGCGTCGAAGCCTGGCAAGGCGGAGACAGCTGGGACGAGCTTCCGTACTATCCCTGATAAAGCAAGAAGGGCACGTTGGCAGTGCATTAAATGCGTTTGTCCTACGGTGCCAGGAGATAGACTCGACTACTGTACAACTTTCCACCTCCTGTGTGCCACTGTGGCAACCCCTTTTGGCTATAAAAGGAGGCCTGCGGCATACTGAGGATGGATTAGGACTTTTTGGACCATGCACGCTCTGTAGCTAGTACAAGAACACCAGATAAACATAAACCAGCAGGAGTAGGGTATTACGCATCACTTGCGGCCCAAACCTGGATAATCCCCCTGCGTTGATCTCTCAATCCCGCTCTTTCCACAGCCCCGCTCCCGCCAACCGTAGCAAGAGGGATTCCTCGTGATCCCGTAGGTGTCATTTCCCCCGACATCTTTGGCGCGCCAGGTAGGGGGCGCAAGCTATGAAAATCCTGTTTGAAGGTTAGCACACCGACTTCATCATCACCATGGCCCCCAAGAGAAAGGGGATCACAGCGATCGGCTCGTCCGGGGCCGGCCCGTCCGCGCCAGCACGAGCAGGCAACCAGGTGCCCATGGATGGGGCCAGAGACGTGGCCCGCGAGCATCCACGACATTCTGACGATCGGAGCCAGGTGAGCGGCGTCATCCGAATCCGAGACGACGAGCCACATGCCGCTGGGTCCGGGGGCGGGGCCGCCCTACCCACGGGCGGCGCGGTAGCCTCTACGACACCCCAGCTGGCGCCCGCGCCGCGCCCTTCCCAGGCCACGCACGATGAGAAACACTGCGATGCCGGAGCCCCCGGGCATCGGCGCGGAAAGAGCCCTGTGCGCCACTCGCAGGACGAACCAGGCCGGCGCGCGCGCTCAGACGCCGGTGCAGGCGGCGTGCGACCGCGAGACCGCAACAGAGCCCCTTCTAACCCGGTTAGAAGTCGAAGCGCGTCACAGTCTACGCAGATCTCGCCGCCGCCTATGCCAGCAGATGCGCTGTCGCGCGTGCAGCTGCTCCTCGACTTCCCCCTACTGCGGAGAAGCTCGACGAGTGGAGAGCCACCATCCGAAGCCTTGTCAGCTT
>LR880970.1:457982936-458007154 GCA_904067115.1 Aegilops sharonensis
GGCTCCGCCATCTTGATTTGGTGGTAGCCGGAGTACGCGTCGAGGAAGCACAATGAGTCGTGTCCTGCTGTAGCGTCGATAATTTGATCAATTCGAGGGAGGGGGAAGGGATCCTTTGGGCAAGCTTTATTAAGGTCTTTGAAATCAACACATAGGCGCCAGGATTTGTCCTTCTTTGGTACCATCACCAAATTTGCTAACCAGTCCGGATGTTTTATATCTCTGATGAATCCGGCTTCCAGAAGTTTGGCTAGCTCCTCTCCCATGGCCTGTCTCTTGGGTTCGGAAAAGCGCCGAAGAGCCTGTTTGACTGGCTTGAATCCTTTTAGGATATTTAGGCTGTGCTCGGCCAGCCGACGTGGGATTCCTGGCATGTCTGAAGGGTGCCAGGCAAAAATGTCCCAGTTTTCTCGTAGAAATTCTCGTAGTGCGGCGTCTACATCATGGTTTTATTGTGCCCCAATGGAGGCCGTCTTTGCAGGGTCCGTTGGGTGGACTTGGAATTTGACTATTTCATCTGCTGGTTTGAAAGAGGTGGACTTGGATCTTTAATCAAGTATCACATCGTCCCTGTTCACCGTGGAGCGCATCGCAGTGAGTTCCTCGGCCGCTAGGGCTTCGGATAGTGCCTCGAGGGCTAGTGCAGCTGTCTTGTTTTCGGCGCGGAGTGCTATGTTCGGATCAGTAGCGAGAGTGATGATTCCATTAGGTCCGGGCATTTTAAGCTTCATGTACCCATAATGGGGTATAGCTTGAAAAATTGTGAATGCCTCTCGCCCTAATAAAGCATGATATCCGTTGCTGAACGGGGCCACTTGAAATGTGACCTCCTCGGACCTGTAATTGTCCGGCGAGCTGAACACCACATCTAGTGTGATTTTTCCTGTGCAGCATGCTTCCCGACTAGGGATTATTCCTCTAAAGGTTGTGCTGCTTCGCTCAATGCGGTTCCAGTCTATTTCCATTTTTCGGAGGGTTTCCTCATATATGAGGTTTAGTCCGCTGCCGCCATCCATGAGTACCTTAGTAAGGCGAAAGCCGTCCACTATCGGACTGAGGACCAATGCGGCTGGTGCTCGGGCTGTTCGGAATTTAGGTTCGTCACTGGCATTAAAGGTAATAGTCGTGTCACTCCATGGATTTATTGTTGCTACTTGGTAGACTTCGGCAAGGTTGCGGAGTGTTCGTTTTCGCATGTTATTTGATGCAAAAGTCTTGAAGACTGTTAACACCGTACTGGTGTTGCTGGGCTGGGGTTCTATAGCTAGAAGCTCTTCGCCACTTTTGGCCACCTGCCGTAGTATCCAACATGCTCGAAGGCTATGAGTTGGAGTGGCGCCCTCTGTGCTATGAATTTTGCAGGGTCCGTTTAGCCAACCCTCCAGTACGGTTCCGTACCCTTTAGGGGTTTTTGGTTTTTTGGTATTTAACCCAGGTGCTTGATAATGATGCACCCTTTTATTTCGGACTAGGGATGTATTCGGGGCCGCATTATCCCAAAATTTACTTTCGGTTTTACAGGCGCTCTCCATCGCACAGTACTTTCGTACTATGGTCACCAAGTCAGAAAAGCATGTATTTTCGCGACGACTTATGGCGTTTAGGATTCCCTTGTCCATGCAATTATTGCAGAAAATTGGGATTGCGTCCTCCTCTTGGCAGTCCTTTATCCTGTTCATAACCAGGAGGAATCTGGCCCAGTAATGATGTACTGTTTCAGCGGGCTCTTGCCGAATTCGAGAGAGATCGCTAATGTTTGGGTGGGCGGGTGGAACTAGATCCGGAACCCCGTCCAATTTAGGACTCAGGGGCCGAGAAGTTTCCGAACTCGGAAGTTTGGATTTTTGAGTGTTATCCAATGAGTCCAACCCGCCGCCTGACTTTAAGTTCAGGGCTTGATCGACATCCATCCCTCTGCGGGAATCCGGCATGGAGGTTTCGGGAATCCGGACGTAGCTAGTCCTTAAGATAGAAGAAGAATCGCCGCATTGCTCCTCTATCACGACAACATGATGGGTAGCCTGGGGAGAGTTGATCTCTCTCAGATCAGTTTTAGGCCCGATCCGGTCGTAGTCTGTGGCGACTCCCAGGGCGGCGATGCGATCCAAGAGCTCGTTTACGAAGGACAGCTCGATCGGATCTAACTGTTCGGCAAGTTCCGAATTAACATGGAGATTGGTTTCGATGACTCGAGAGGTCATCGTCGGTGCGGTGGCCGAACTGGCGGTCATAAGAAAACCACCTAGCCGAAGAGTCTGACCAGCGGCCAAGGCTCCTTTGGCGATAGTATCTTCTTTAAAGACGGGATGAGGCATCCTACCTGACGGTGACGGCACAGAGGAACTCTCAATGAAAGCACCAATGTCGGTGTCAAAACCGGCGGATCTCGGGTAGGCGGTCCCGAACTGTGCGTCTAGGCGGATGGTAACAGGAGACAAGGGACACGATGTTTTTACCCAGGTTCGGGCCCTCTCAATGGAGGTAATACCCTACTCCTGCTTGATTAATATTGATGATATGGGTAGTACAAGAGTAGATCTACCACGAGATCAAGGAGGCTAAACCCTAGAAGCTAGCCTATGGTATGATTGTTGTTCGTCCTATGGACTAAAACCCTCCGGTTTATATAGACACCGGATAGGTTAGGGTTACACAGAGTCAGTTACAATGGTAGGAAATCTACATATCCGTATCGCCAAGCTTGCCTTCCACGCCAAGGAAAGTCCCATCCGGACACGTGACGAAGTCTTCAATCTTGTATCTTCATAGTCTTGGAGTCCGGCCGGGATGATAGTTCGGCTATCCGGACACCCCCTAGTCTAGGACTCCCTCATACCCCTTTACTTGTGCACGGGCAGTTGGAGCCGCGCCTGCGGCCACACTTAGCGGGGCGGAGGAAGGAAGCAAAGCCACAAGACAAACAGAGCAAGGCCAAGCTAGAAACACGAAGAGCAGAAGGGCGAGGTGAACTACCCCAACAAGACCCTTGCCGCGGCGGCCTCCATAGCCCCGGCAAGAACCTTGCCAGGGCAACTTGCCCAACGCCAGCGGAGCTGCCGCCCTTGAGCCTAAGGGTTCCAACGCCCTCAACCACATTGGAACCAAGGCTCGGGAAGCGCCTCCATGGTGGCATGCAGATCTTTGTGAAGACCAAGAACATACAAGACTAGATGAGAATCAGAAGACGAAGATCCTCGGCAGGATCCTTGCCGAGGATACCCATGAGACCCCCCCCCGGCAAGACCCTTGCCGGGGACGCCCACGACGCAGCGGCAAGACCCTTGCCGGGGACCCGACAAGACCCTTGCCGAAGACATCCACGGGGCCGCAGCCAGGCCCACATCTGGCAAGACTCCACTGCTGTTCCCATGCAGCTGCCAGCCCGCCAACTAGTCGAGCACCTGCGTGGCGACGTGCAACCTCTAGGCCAACTCAGCAAGCACATGCGTGGTGGCATGCAGATATTCGTGAAGACTCTGCCACCGCACCAACTCAGCAGCTAGCCAGCCAGCGTGGCACTACACGCCTCATCATCTCGGACGCGCGTCGAAGCCAGGCGAGGCGGCGACAGCTGGGACGAGCTTCCTTGCCATCCCCGATAAAGCAAGAAGGGCACGTCGGCAGCGATTAAATGCGTTTGTCCTATGGTGCCAGGAGATAGACTCGACTACTGTACAACTTTCCACCTCCTGTGTGCCATTGTGGCAACCCCTTTTGGCTATAAAAGGAGGCCCACGGCGTACTGAGGAAGGATTCGGACTTTTTGGACCCTGCACGCTCTGTAGCTAGTCCAAGAACACCAGATAAACATAAACCAACAGGAGTAGGGTATTACGCATCACCTGCGGCCCGAACCTGGATAATCCCCCTGCGTTGATCTCTCAATCCCGCTCTTTCCACAGCCCCGCGCTCGCCAACTGTAGCAAAAGGGATTCCTCGTGACCCCGTAGGTGTCGTTTCCCCCGACACGGTAGTCGTGGATACAGCTAGTCGTGGAGTGTGAAAGTATGGTGGAAAGGGGAATAAAATTTATTTTATGTTTGGAACTGCCTATGATATATCTAGCATGGAACGTGTTGGAATTACTCGGTCGTTTTCATTGACGGGAAAAGTATGCCTCTCAAAAAAATTTATCTCTCAATTTAAGCTTTAAGCTCTGGTACCTCTACAAATCCCTTCTTTCCTCTATGATGGGCCTATCTATTTACTTTATGCAACTTTTATTTTTATTTGAGTCTCCATGTTCTCTTGTAAAGCACCAACTAGGGAGCACTATGATCATACTTGAGCATTGGATATAGTTAATATGCGAGTGTGTTTCGTGAATGGATCAATGATTCAACATAATGGGCTAGGGATAACTTTCTTTAGTGTTGATATTTTGAAAGACATGATTGCTTGTTGATATGCTTGAGTATTGAAATCTTCATGTCAAAACTAGACTATTGCTTTGAACCATATAAAAGTCCAAATGTCCATGCTATAAAAGAAAAGAATATGTGATGAACATGTTAGGCAACATTCCACATCAAAAATTCTGTTTTTATCATTTACCTACTCGAGGACGAGTAGGAATTAAGCTTGGGGATGCTGATACGTCTCCAATGTATCAATAATTTTTTATTGTTCCATGCTGTTATATTATCATTCTTGGATGTTTTACCATCATTTTATAGAAACTTTATATCATTTTTTGGGACTAACCTATTGACATAGTGCCCCAGTGCCATTTGCTGTTTTTTGCTTGTTTTTTACTTTGTAGAATATTAGTACCAAACGGAGTCCAAACACAGCAAAACTTTTTGGAGATTTTTTTGGACCAGAAGACACCTTGGGGATCAAGAATGCACCTGGGGGAGGCCCGTGGGGAGCACAACCCACCATGGCGAGCCCAGGAGCCCAGGCGCGCCCAGGGGTGTTGTGGGCCCCACAGAGCCATCCTGCAACGCCTCTTCGCCCTATAAATTTCCAAACATTTGAGAAACCCTAGGAGAGTTGACGAAACACAATTCCAGCCGCCGCAAGTTCTAGAACCACGAGATCCAATCTAACACCATCACGGAGGGGTTCATCATCCTCATTGGTGCCTCTTCGATAATGCGTGAGTAGTCCACCATAGACCTACGGGTCTGTAGGCAGTAGCTAGATGGCTTCCTATCTCTCTTTTTATTCTCAATACAATGGTCTCTTGGAGATCTATTTGATGTAATGACTTTTTGAGGTGTTTGTTGGGATCGGATGAAGTTTGAGTTTATGATCATATCTTTTTATCCATGAATATTATTTGAGTCTTCTTTGATCTCTTATATGCATGCTTATTTATAGCCTCATATTTCTTCTTTGAATATTTGCTTTAGTTAGGCCAACTAGATCGATTTTTCTTGCCATGGGAAGAGGTGCTTTGTGATGGGTCCGATCTTACGGTGTTCTTTCCCAGTGACAGAAGGGGCAGCAAGACACGCATGTATCGTTGCTATTAAGGATAACAAGACGGGGGCTATTCCTACATGAATAGATCTCGTCTACATTATGTCATTGTTCTTATTGCATTACTCCGTTTCTCCTTGAACTTAATTCACTAGATGCATGCTGGATAGCGATCTATGTGTGGAGTAATAGTAGTAGATGCAGGTAGGAGTCGGTCTACTAATCTTGGACGTGATGCCTATAATTCATTGTCTTGGATGTCATCATAATTATTTGATCTTATATCAATTTCCCAACAGTAATTTGTTTACCCATCGTGTGCTACTTCTTGAGAGAAGCCACTAGTGAATTCTATGGCCCCCGGATCTATTCTTTATCATATTTGCTTTCTGATATATAATTTGCAACTTTTATTTCCAGATCTATTATTCCAAAAACCCAAAAATACCTTGCTGTACTTTTTGTTTGCATATTTTATTTCATGTTTTATCAAGATCTATTTATCCAATCTACCACAAAATTATCTATCTTTTTACCGTGGAGGGATTCACAATCCTTCTTACGCGTTGGGTTGCAAGTATTTGTTCTTTGTGTGAGGTACCGTTTACATAGTGTTGCTTGGTTCTCCTACTGGATTGAACCTTGGTTTCACAACTGAGGGAAATACATACCGTAGCTGTTATGCATCATCCCTTCCTCTTTGGGGAAATACCGACGCAGTCTCAGGCGACATCACCTGCCTTGTGGGGGCCTTGGGCACCATCTTGCGTTGATTATTTCTCCCAAAAATCACATATATTCCATAAACAATCTCCTTAAATTTCTATCATGTTTGGACCTTCCTAGATATGGATTTTCTACAAAACAAAAAACATGCAAAAAAAAGAAACTGGCAATGGGAAAATATTGACTACCCCATCGCTAGCCGAATCCACAGGTGCCTGCCAACTTTCAATTTTTTTTCAGGGAGTGTCCTTTATAATTTTTTTGTTTGCAACTGGGCATCCCTATTACCATCGTTTCTCATAAATTTGACAGGCGAATAAACTTTCGTCGTGAGTAAAACACACTTAGCATGGAAGATATTGACTACCCCATCACTATATGAGCGATACGAGCACACAAAAAATATGTTAATTGAGGATTTTAGAGATGACACATGCAAATTTACTTGGAACGACAGGGTAATACCATATATAGGTAGATATGGTGGACTCTTTTGGCATAACTTGTTTTCAGGATTTGGATGCACAAGTAGTATTTCCTCTTAGTACACGATAAAAGCTAGTAAAAGACCTGGGGCAACCACTTTACCGAGCACAAAAACCACAATCATGCATTCTCTAATAACATAATCGAGAAAATATAATCATGGTGATAACCTACAAATCTTTAACACCATCAAGGTTGAATTTAGAATTTATTAAACATGTGTGAACATGCGCCAAGTCAATCATCCATCCTCCACTAGGAGATACTTATCACAACAACATGATAGGTTTAACTTAATAAAACTAATGCTCATTGTCATTATAATACAACTCTCTTACTTGATTAAAGATATGAACTATCATAGACTCACTTCTATTTTAATGAATTAACCGGAGTATGCATGTTTATTTCTCAACATTCATATAAAAAACTAAGAACATTGCATTCAAGTCATTCACAAGTTTCACTCTAAGGATATAAGTGAAGCACTACTGCAAAAGACATAAGTGAAGAACAAAGAGTAGTTAAGTAAATATGTAGCTACGAAAAGACTCTCTCTAAATCAAAATTTTAGATCTAAGGATTATATCAAACATAAGAAAAATACACTACAAGAAAAACACATATTATGTGAAGAATTAAAGTATAGTTCCGAGTAAGGTAAACCGATAGTTTCAAAGACGAAAGAGGGGATGCCTTCCGGGGCATCCCCAAGCTTAGACTCTTGAGTATTCCTTGGATATTACCTTGGGGTGCCTTGGGCATCGCCAAGCTTAGGGTCTTGCCGCTCCTTATTCTCCTTCTATTGTCATCTCACCTGAAACTAGAAAACTTCATCCACACAAAACTTAAAGGAATTGATGAGATGAATTAATATATATATATAATAAAATAAATCATTCACTTTGGTACTGTTAAGAGAAGATTCATAATTTCTATCACATAATTCCTACTGTATTATATCATTTCCACAATTTATATCACTTAATATAAGCTATGGAAACTCTAAACAAGCAAACAAAGAAAACTAGACAAAATCTATCAAAAATAGAACATCACGTAAAGATATAATTTTTTGGTCATACTTTTTTTTGGAAAAAATAAGTCAAAGTAGAAAATTTGCATAGAAGTATTATGTAAATTTTTTTTTGTAAATTGATCACGTTCCAATATAGAATGATAATTCATATACTGGATGTAAAAGTTTTTGATTTTTCACAGAACCAAATAAACAAGCATCAATATCATCCTAAAGGTTTAATTTGGCACTTTATTGAAATAAAAGATACAAAACTTGATTACTACATTAGTACTAATCATGTAAACCCACAAAAATAGTAATAATAAATATTGGGTTGCCTCCCAACAAGCACTTCTCTTTAAAGCCTTTTAGCTAGGCATTGATATTTTTAATGATGCTCACATAAAAGTAAGAATCTAAACCCGAAGGGAGAATCATGAGTCATATAGAAAACACATGTAAGACTATCCCACTTCCTATGCATATGAATTTTATAAGTAAACAATTTATTGGAGAAAGAATTAACTAGCATAGGAAGACAAAACAAGTGTAACTTTAAAACTTTCAACATAAAGAGAGGAAACTTGATGTTGTTGAAATATATATAAGCATATCTTCCTCTATCATAATATTTTTAGTAGCATCATGAATAAATTCAACAATATAATTGTCACATAAAATGTTCTTTTCATGACCCACAAGCGTAGAATTTTTATTAATTTCCACATAAGCAAATTTCTTCTTATTCATAATGGGAGTATCATAAAAAAAATTGAACACTATAAATGGATTCCACATTAAAAGAGTAATGTTCAGTAGGATGATCATAACTATGACAAGTTTCACAATAATAATTATCACTACTATTTTTAGCATAAGTTTCATCACAATAACCATCATAAATAGCAACTTTTTTCTCATCATAATCAATTAAAACCTCTTCCAAAATAATGTAATCGTCATTAAATAAAGTTATGCCCTCTCCAAATCCACTTTTATCATTAAAATAAGATTCAACGCCCTACAAAATAGTGGGATAATTAATATCTAGAGTTGACACTCCTTCAAACCCACGTTCATCTTTATTGCAATCATCATAAATAGGAGGCATGTAATCATCATAATAAATTTGCTCATCAAAAGTAGGAGGGACTAAAAAGATCATCTTTATTGAACATAGCACCCCCAAGCTTAGATAACCATTTTTTGTAGCAAATACATTCTCAAACATGTCACTCTCATCAAACACATCATCCCCAAGCTTACGGTTTTGCATATCATTAGCATCTCCTTCTAAATAATCACTCTCATCATTAATATCACGAATAGCACCAATAGTATAACAATCATTATCATCATAATTTTTCAAGTTGGTGCCAATTTTTTTCAAGATTATAATAAGTATCAAAATTATCTCCACAATCATAACCATCATAGCAAGTAGTAGGCATAACAAAATCATCCTCGATAGTTTCTACGAACATTGTGTCATAAGAATAAAAACAATATCGTCATCAAGTGCATCATTTTCCATAACTCATGATCCAATCACATAGGTCATGCTCTTAAGAGCAACATTATTTGGGGGATATACCTTTTTACCCTTGCTTCTCCTTCTTCTCTTTCTCTTATTCTTCACCACTTTAAGTGTTGTTTCAATTAATTTCTCCCAGCTTCTTCTGGTGGGTAGGGTGCGCCGGCCTGCCTTATGGGGCCCCAGGCACCATCTTGCAATGATTATTTATCCCAAAAAAGACATATATTCCATAAAAAAATATCCGCAAATTTTCATCGTGTTTGGACCTTCCTAGATATGGATTTTCTGCAAAACAAAAAACATGCAAAAAACAGGAACTGGCACTGTGCACTTGATTAATAAGTTAGTCCATAAAAACAATATAACAGTGCACCAAAACCAAATATAATTGATGTAAATATAGCATGCATACTTAATAAATTATAGATATGTTGGAGGCATATCACCCCCACCCGAGATCTACCGGATTTAGCCCCGTTGGCCACCACATGCTGCCTTGCTATTTTTTCGCCCACACTAGATCCCGCACCAGATCTGCCACGCCCCCTGCCCACCCACCTCGTATGACGTTAGCCTCGCATGTTCCCCTTGGTCTCCACGTCGATCGCAACTTGTGTGTGTCATCCACCCACCCAAACTCCCACCGCCACCCCGCACAATACTCCTGGGCACGTCACTCCGCTGCGGACCGCATCCACAACCAAGTATGCAGTTTCCACCCTTGCAACTTTTGCTAGCGAGCTCACACAGGCCCCCTTAGATCATGTGTCTGCCATCCAAGTTTCTCCTGTCTGAGATCCCATGTAATCTGCCTCTCCTTCTGCATCGGACTCTACCACTTCGTCACGTCTCCCTTTTAATGCGTTTTCGATAGTCCACACACAATACACACTAGATGCACACCTAGGTGTAAGTACAGTTAGGGGTCTTGGAAACTGTCGTGACGCTTTGCGGATGAATGTCACTAGGGTGACTATAAAAGTATTTTGTCATAGTCTATGACTCCCTCCAACTCAATGCATGCTCGAGTGCCTGTTTCTTTTTATAGATTATTTCCAATATATTTCTCCTATTCCTTCCTCGTAATTGGCATCAAGCAATGATATATGAGTTTAATGCTTTAATAACAGATGGAACTTGGTCTTTGGTTCCTAAACCTGTATATTTCAATGTGGTTAGGGGCAAGTGGATATTTCGCCATAAAATTCAACAGTGATGGTGCATTGGCTCGCTACAAGGCAAGTTGGGTTTTCCGGGGGTTCACCCAACATGGGATTGGTTATGGTGAGACGTTCAACCCGGTTGTCGTGCAACATCAGCCCTTACTCCTTGCTGCAGATGCACATGCGGAGGTTCAACAAGAGAAAGAACGAGCATGGATATGTTGAGGCACATGAGGAGGCGGTGCTCGAGTGGGTTTAGAAGTTTTTTTTGAGAACTATTAGGTTTAGAAGTAGGCTCTGGAGCAGCGGACGGGCAATAGGTCGTGGCCTCATGGACCTCTTTCGGGCTGGACCAACCAACATATTATTTTTATTTTTATTTATTATTGATCTAGGGTCTTCAATGGCTATTTTTGCATGCGAATTGTAACTATTCTGAGCCGGAGATAGCAAGTTCACGAACTAGATCTTCGATTCACGTATCAGAGATGTATACCCCCTACCTAACCCTATTCATAATATCATAGCGAATTCAAACCGCGAACTCGAATCGCGAACTGAACGAATGATGAATCAGGTAACTATGCTTCTGTCACACCGACATGCTCAACTGTAACCCCATCAATACACCTATCGGCCAAGTCAAAAAAATACACCTATGGACGCTCATTCTAAATCCTCCTCGACCGATGCCAAACCGGTTCCCGACACCACCCTCTAGAATCTTGCCAGGTCTTACAAACACATCGCCTTAACATGCCATATAATTCTCATGTTGCCCAACAAGTTCTCGTATTCATGCATGATCGAGCGAATCACATCTACAACTGATTAAATACATATTGCGGTACTTCAAGGGGGCTTTCTCACTGTGTGCTTTGATTCTACACAGCGGCATCACATGATCTTGTGGCATGCATTGCTCAATCTGCCTCCTGCCCATGATGCCAAGACCCATGTGAGGATGCCCTTCACCTCATCTGCAACTGCTCCTATGCTTTCCAAGTGTGGTCTCTCTTGGGGCTGCCTACACCGACCTCCCTCATTGCTCTACATCAACCCCCGGCAATTTCGGGCCTCAACCCCAACATCTGGCTATTGGTGGTCTTGACCATTGCTTGGAAGCTCTGGGACTCCAGGAATGCTCTGGTGTTCAGAAACGAGGACCACCCCTCCCGAGTAACACTAAGGAATATTGTCGCTAACTTCTCTCTCTGGGGTTTCCATTTTAAAAAGACAGATGATAGACACTGTGCTACACAGTGGCTCCATTTCCTTTCCTATGCAATTCCTACTAGGTGAAACTTGTTCATCCATGGTTCTCTTGTAATGCTCTGCTGCATCATTTGAGTGGTAATATATTCAGGTGGGGAAGCTCTCCCCCCTAGTGACCGTTCAAAAAAAAAAACTTGGTGTCCTGGTCATCCAAACAACACACAATATCACGGTCGAGTGCAAAGGGAGAATACTATACCATTGCAAATTGCTCGACAGAATCATGTTGGGTCGGCTCCTTGATGAACTACATCACCCTCCTTCTCGCGCCACACTTGTTTATTCGACACCATTAGTGTAAGGTATGTCTCTTCAAGTCCGGTACAACATCAACGTACCAAACAAGATCTACACTTGGTTTATGACTGTATTGCACTTGGTGAAGCACGGTTCTGCATGTTCCATTGAGCTCTCAATTTGCAGATGTTTTCACCAATCTCAAGTTTTCCAATTAGTTCCCGCCTGAACATCCTCTCCGGCCGCGTTCCAATATTAACATGAGTTTGTAACGTTGCATGTACATGTTATCGTATTCTTTAGATCTCCACCCGATGCATGGCCTGCGTGCCTTTTGTGTAGGGCATTTGGTTACTATACTCCCCCTCTCAGATATGTGTTGTACAATCTGTACTAATTCAACAATCAAGGAGATCAATTGATTTTAGTTGAAACAAAGGTGGGTTGCAAGGTTGTAAGATCGCAAATTTTGAATCAGATTGGAACTCCTATGTAAGATCGCAAACTGCAGGATAATATTTGACAAAAATTTGTTATCATAGATTCCACTCACTAGAATCGTAGAAATCAGTCCAACCAAGCAATTGGAGCTGTGAGTCGGCATCATCCCAACAAGAAGTTTGATCCAATAAGTTCGATGTTACAAATCAATCAATTGTGTACCCAGTCACCAAAAAGAGGTGCTTAGTCAAACGACAGACTTCTCAGGTACAGTAGAAAATACATAGACCCCACAAAAAAAAACCCACAAAAAAGGTATAGAAAATACATAGGTGATGTAGGAATAAATACTCTTAGGTTACGAAAACAATCTAGAAAAGTTGAAGTATGAACACCGTGTAAATTTAGTGAGGCGCATGGGTGGGCTTCCCCGATCTTGATGCCACTGACTCCTACTCCCTCCGTCCGAAAATACTTGTCATCAAAATGAATAAAAGGTGATGTATCTCGAACTAAAATATGTCTAGATACATCCTCTTTTATCCATTTTGATGACAAGTATTTCCGGACGGAGGGAGTATGTAGTAAGTGTTTAAAACATTTATACAAGTTTGCATAACAACAAGGAAGATGTATTTGCATGTTGAGTAGGAGAGATGTAAAAAAGATGAGTCTTGTTTAACTAGTTCTAGCTTTGGTTGAATATGCTTTGCCAAATAGAATACTAAAGTTCCACAACAGCATTGATAAAAACTAGTAGCACAACCACCTTAACATCTCACACAAACATTGTTCACTCTTTTTAACAACATGCAGCAAACTACAGAAGTAACAACTAACAACAACGCCTGGAGACATCTCACATACAGAAATGGGCACAACAAAGCACAAGGCAAATTCAAGTTCACACAAACTAAAAGGTGTGTTTGGATGGGGGTATTTGTCTCGAGAGAGATTTGGTACCCCTCGCCCAAACAATCCTAATATCGAGACAAAGTGTGACCAGCACACTACAAAAGGAACGACGCCCACCAGATGAGTTGACAACATCCTCAGCCAGAACTGCTTATAATATACAGGAACAGCTTCTCCCGAAACCCTGCAAAGATGGCTGCTGAATAAGTACAGTGCCAATCAATATAGCAACATATAGAGAAAAGTGTCTGTTACCTATTAGGTCTGAAATTTATTTTCTTTTCAATATCTGTAGCCAAGCTCAGAAAGTGTGTTGAACATCTTCAGACAATGAGGGTGACGGCGATTGACATTTTGAAGGGAAAGGATAGCAGTGGCCAATCGATCCCGAAGAGGAACCTGGACACAGCAAGGAACTCTTAGCATCTCTGTTTCTGAGCTAGAAAATATACTATGAAAACAAATCATGGCCGAGGCAGATTACCTTGCAGGTTGTAAGGGCTCTAGAGATGACATAATTAGCAAACTCATCTGACACTAAATCTCTGAAGGGATGATACCGAATCAATTCATGAACAATGTTAGATCGATCTCTGTCATTAAAAACTTCTAGGCACGTTTCAACCACATTGCTGCTATATCTTTGTCTTGAGAGTGTCACATAATTAGACCTGAAGCGGGAAGCGATAATTGCCAAGTACGATGGGTTTCTTTGTTTCAGGACATACTGAACAATGTAGTTTCTGGAAGAAAAAACGAAAGAGAAACGGTAAGCCATTTAGGGCACAAAGTTGTGATTCATAGATCAACAGATCGAAAAATTACTTATGGTGGTACTTGGTAGTAGAAACAATAAATAATGTTGAGACAACAAAATTCATATAATGGCCCCCGCAATTTTGTTTCATATAATGGCCATCAAAGAACAACAGTACTGCTAACTCGATCTTTTGCTTCCCAATACTTCAGCTTATATTACCAACTCTGAGATAACATTGCTAAATTGTATTATTAAAGTAAATACTGTACATATAGATGGATAATGCACATGTACCAGTTATGCATACGATATAAATATGAGAACACACAAATTGAGCTAAGCTTGAATTCAATTTTTTTGCAGGAATCTGCTTGAAAAGGCTAAATGTTTGGGATTAATTAAAGGCTACCAGATAATAGTTTGATGTGTTTGCATGGAATAGAATGACGGTCAGTAGGATTATCATCAAAATTCATTATAGATAGTTACCCAAAACGATTTTGAGCAAGATCGGTGCTGCAACAAGAGACTTTTGACAAAACATTATCCTTTTCTGTCCATCCGACATGCTCCAGACAACTTTGCAGGAGGGACACTCCATGCGGATGAATAGCAAGTGCTAAGCAGTTGGTAGCAACAGCATCAAAAATAAACTGCCAATATAATGCAAAATGTCAACACATGGGAATAAGAGGAATATGGCCACAATAGGAGGAAAACAAGTAACATAAACTGAAAGTAAGCACGACAGGCAAGACAAAATTTTGATATGGCTTCATTCTCGGTTCTCGCAATAACGTATGAGAGATGACTTACAAACTGTGAAAAAGATATAGCGTCAATGAATACATTTTGAAGCAAAGATAAAATAGTAAGCAACTGTTCAGCAAAACACATCAACAACATTCATCTGAACTATTATTTAACTATAATTTCATACATCTAAATTAATGTCCAGGCACCTTGGCTGGAACCACTTTACCACTTTGAAATCAACATGGGACCTATGTACATGAGAACAAAATACAAGGGCATGCTTGATTCCCTTGTGAGTGCAAAACGAAATGGCCACCTAACCTTGCCTATCAAATATATGTATTTGTATGGGTCAGAATCTTGCTGTACTAAAAGCTGCTTCTCATGGCCATGGTCAAGAGCCAAATTTGACTACCCAATGTGGGCAAGGTTCGATTTTCTGTGATGTTGTGGTCTGCCTGAATATATAGTGCTTAGTCATTGTTTTACTGTACTCATTTTAACCTTTCAAGGTAAAGAACGAAATACATTACCTTACTAATCTTATTTCCTTGAGCATTGCTCATGTGGGTTAGTTTTTCCTTGCTTAGCAAAGCAAGGTGATCAAGAGAGCTAAACATGCCCCCACTATTACAATAGAGTTGCTGGACTATGCCCATCTACATGAATCACACAAGCACTATTTGTACTAATAGGATTACTACATTTGGATAAAAGGGAACTGTTTATTGAAGTTGGTAGCCAGTACACAATTAATTTTCCAAATAAAAATCTACTAAATTAGCATGACTGCAAGTGTGTGTAACACACTCCTGTGCTTACCTACTCTTGAAAATGGTATATACATCATCTTAGGAAATCTACAGCTGGTTAATAATGCAATGTTCGTCATTTGTGCACATACAAGAAAAGAAACTTCACATATTCTGGTGGATACACATATTGGTTAATTATAAACACAATGCAATGGCAAATCCATTTCTTAGTTGTATTATTGCTTTGGATTGAGTAACTTTATAAGCAACAACGAAATCATGCAAAAATGTTACTACCACAACACAATAATCACACATTGGTATCTATATCTGCGCCAGTTAGAATCTGGATGGGGGAATAAATTCAAAGTACCTCAGCAAAGTATGGATGAGGAACACACTGCACCAAGGCATGCACCACCATGAGTCTACTCGAATCCGTTACAAGGCGAGCCATCATGAACGGAGTCACCCATGGCACGATTGCATCTCTCAGAAGCTCCAGTGATTTCTCGGATATGCAGGAATTGATCATGCTCACCACCTCACCTGACCTGAAAGATATCAAACAAACTTCATATTTAACATCCTCTGCAGCGAATCGGCAAGAAGAGAAACAACAAGCCAAAGGGGAAACGCGAGTGTTATATGCACATGCCTCGCAGCACAAATCTTGAAAAACTTCTTGTGGTCTCGAGTGATTCTAGCGACGATCGCTTCCTGGAGCATATGGTTGCAGCGGCTGAGGACGACAACGAGCAGGCGCGTCCCGTGGCTGCTCTCGATGAGAGGGACGGCGTGCTGGACTATCACCGCTGCCACGGCGTCCGCGTCCTCGGGGGCTCCCCAGAACAGCATGTTGAGCACCGTTTGCTCGTTCTTGGCGAGAAACAGGACGATGTCCTCGACCAGCTGTGTGCTGGCGGCGCGCCCAGGAAACGCCCTTGCGCGGGCGTACGCGTCGCCAGGCCAGGTGGCGCGCGGCGGCACGGATCCCGCGGCGCGGAAGTTCTGGTGGACAGGGGCGCGACAGCGGCCGAGATGATCGCCCGGGAAGTGCCATTCGTCGAGCACCCTACGGCCGCCGCGTACCGCCGTCGGCGGCGGCGAGAACGGCGGCGGCAACGGGCCGGCCTCCTGCACCACGAGCGACAGAACCCTCGTCACGGATAAGGGAGGCCGGTACGGGCCCCGCTGCTGCCTAGGGTGCTCAGGAACCGCCGGAAGAGGGAAGAGGCCGTCCGCCGCGGCCGCGTCCTCCTGGCGCCGCCCCTGGGCCTCGACCTCGGGCTCGCGGAGGCTCAGCCGCCCCACCTCCCTCGCGATGTCCTGGAACAGCAGCTCGTCCTCCTCGGACAGGCGCCTCTCCTCCTCCGCCGCCGCCGGCGCCAGCCGCAGCTCCAAAGCCATCCGGAAACCTCGCGCCCTGGAGCACGGGCGAGGGAAAGCTCGCGGCTTTGAGGGTGGATGGAAGTGGGGATTGGAGGGATCGGACTGGGGATCGCCTTCCTTTAATTTCACAGGAATTTTTTTATTCCCCGGGATTGTTTCCTTGGGGACGAAGATGGGAGGAAGGAGGGAGAGAAAGCCGCGGGCGGGTTTTGTACATCGGGATGCGTGGGGTTTAGTCGGTTCGTTCAGTTCGTTAATGGCGTCGCGCAAGCGCAAGAGCCCGGCGTGCGCGTGCGCGGGGTGCTTACATGTGGGGCCTCGTGGACGTGCGAGTGGGACGAAGCCTGTTCTTGAGGGCGGCGGCGTGCGAGGTAAGATTTCGGGCGTGCGAGGGAGGGTGGCCACGGGTTGTTTTGCTGGTAAGATTTGTTGGGTATTTTTTCTCTTTTCTTTTCTGTTACAATCAGTTTTAAGGTTTAGACCAGCGCTGTTTAATTCTCGTCGCCATGCAGATTTCTGGGGCGTTTCTAAACCGATTACACGTGTAAGTGTACTACACATATGCAACGCTAACCCTTTTTTTCCTTGGAAAATGCAAAGTACATAAATGTACTACCCTGACATGAAGATATGCTGATTATTTAGTCCGTGCTTGGATTTTCGGAGATTGGTATATTTCTTCACGCAAAGTTGAAAGTTTAAGATCTCGTTTGAAACATGTTAATTTAACCGTATCTCTGCACTAAATCGTTCAATTACACCTCGGATCAAAAACGGCATTTAACTACAATCATTGCCGTTAAATGTGGTGACGGTGACTCGTTCACATTTTCTAAGGGATGTGCCATGGCACGACAAACTAGGCAAGACACATGTATGGTCAATTGCATGTCAACTCTGCACATCTTCCAGGACGGTAAATGTCACAAATGTGGCATATGTAACTGTTGCTTGGACTACTAAGGAATGCGTGCAAGAAAAAATGGACAAATAATTTCATTCATGTCACAAATACTTTCCCCTTTGTCAAAAAATTAATTGAGCGTAGAGGTGAAGAGAGATGACACCGAGGAGGGAAAATGGCGGCTATCAAAAAGCTTCCAGGTAGAAAACAAAGTTGCTCTTCGACGGTGTACCACGCCTGTGGTGAGCCAACACACGCTTGAGCACGGTAGGTGGGGTTGTTGTGACACAATTTTCTTCTCGCGCGTGTCGGGAATGCACAGGGGCACGCAAGTGGGAGGCGTGTTGGGACCGTGCTGTCGGGAAAGGGATGGAGCATACACACATGTGTGCGCTGCCAAAGCTCGCATTGCTAGAGCCGTGTTGTCTAGTTGGGCGTGGGGCCAACCACTGCGTGCACGACAACAACACGCATGTTAAAGCTGCGTTGCCGAGTTAGGGGGTGGGGCCCACGCAGGCGTGTGCTCTGAAACAACTAGTATTCTGGAGCCGTGTTGTCGAGCAAGGCTGGGCCGGACATACATGGCAGTTTTTTAGTTGTTCCATGTGCAAATTTCCAAATTCCCATAATTTCACCTTTTATTGGAAAAATAATCAATTTTTCGTAAGTGCAAACTTAGAAAGTTGAAATTTCCAAGAGGTCCCCTTTTGAAAAAAGGTTAGCCTGAAAGTGATCATGTCGGCCAGGATTGTTGCACACTAGTTAGGCTTGCCAAGCATAAACAGGTTTGAGAGAGAAACATAGACTAGAGCAAAGGTGATCAAACTTGTTACATTTTTCTAAATATCATAGGAATATGGTTCCATAGGCAACTTTTCAAAGTTTTAAATATAAAATGAGCGTTGCTTACATGCTCGTAGACCATGGAGGAGCACCTTTCAAGTATATGAGCGCTAGAGCACTCACTTTTGTGTCCCTAGTTAAGATTGTTTTCATGTTTGAAGATGACAATATAACCTATCATATGTTTCAAATGTATCAATCTCTTGGATCCATATGACAAACAACATGTATGTAAGAAACATAATTGAGTTACCCCGCAAAAAAACAGAATTGAGTTCATATGCATTTGGTGACCATAGCAACATTTGTAGCCAAGAAAAGAGAAATATTATCCATAGGAAACTATCTCAGTTTCCCTGACTTCCTATGAAGAGACTTCAGTCCTATGTGTTCCTAGCACATTCTTGCTTTTATTTCATCCCTTTGACACTTTTTCGGACTCTAACAACCCAATATACAAGCCTACAAAAGCCCCAGTCCCTAGTCTCCCTAGCAAAGTCCTTGAAAAACTCTCATTCGAGTATGGATACGTTATTGCAAGTACCTATTGTTCTATTTCTGGTAGAATTTGCAAGTTCTCTGAAGTTTTTTTAGCTATGACAAAATACAATTTATGACCGTGCCTGGAATGAGGGATTAAAGGATATCGTGTCTGTGATCTGTCAACAAAGCATACTGAGTACTGAATGATGACTTATGATATTTGACCGCCAATCGTATAGTGTTGTTCGTAATGATGTGTCACGTCTGCCATACTTGAAGTTCTTCATGATAATACCTTGTCATGGATTTTGTTGCATGCACAAGTGTGTCCTTCTATGAACCGACAAGATTCAGCCACCGCGGCCGCAACCATGGGACTACTCCTTAAAATAGACATCATCCCAACTTGGGGTTTTATGGAAGCAGGTGACAAGATCACAAGCACATATGACCTTCTGGAGAAGATGTTGTATCTCTATGCGCGTGTTGTCAAGGCTAAAGACCTTCATGCAAAGGATGTGACTGGGAGCTATGACCCGTATGTGGAGATTAAGCTTGGAAACTAAAGGTGCAACAACCATCACTTTGAGAAGAACACTAACCCTGAGTGGAACCATGTATTTTCCTTCCCGAAGGAACGCATCTAGTCCTGCTATATCGAGGTCATTGTTAAAGGCAAGGACTTTTCTAATGACGATATCATTGGGAGATTTGTGGTTGACCAGAATGAAGTTCCAAAGAGAAGAGCGACGCAAACCCGCTACAGCCGCGCCATTTATTAATTCTAGTATCCAAGAAAATTTTTCTGGGCATTTCTATACAAACTACATATGAACGTGATTAGACATATGCAATGCTAACCTTTTTTCCTTTAGAAAATGTGAAGTACATAATTCTAAAAACATAAAAATATGCTAAATATGTAGGCCACGTTCGGGTTTTTTTAGAGTGATATATTTCTTAACACAAACTTGAAAGTTGTAGATCTATTTTCAAAACTTTTGATTTAACTGTATCTCTGTGGTAGATCCTTCAATTATGACCGAGATTGCAAACGATGGATTACTACAAGCATTGCAATTAAATGGAGCGGACGGCGGCTCATTCACATTTTCTAAGGGATGTGCCATGGGGTGATGGACATAGCATGCTTCTATGTGTTGATACGTCTCCAACGTTTCTATAAATTTTGAAGTATTCATGTTATATTAACATGAATTATATATATGCTTTTGGTGCACTTTTACATTGTTTTTCTGGACTAACTTACTAATTTAGTGCCCAGTGAGATTTGCTATTTTCTGCATGTTTTTTGTAGAAAAACAATGTCTAGGAAGGTCAAAATACCCAGCGATTTATTAGGATTTTCTATGGAATATATATTATTTTGGGGAGAAGGAATCAACGCAGGATGGTGCCCGAGGCCCCATTCGGCCAGGGGCGTGCCATTGGCCAGGGTGGCTACTCCTTAAGTTTGTTGCAGCTGTTCTTTCGCAACAAGACATCTAGTTTATGGAATAAATCCCCTCAAAATTTCAGTCCTATCGGAGTTACGGATCTCCGGATATGTAAGAAACGGTGTTTGCCTAGAAAACGCTATCGCAAAACAGAGAGACAATGAGAAGAGATCCAATCTTGGAGGGGGTCTGTAACGCCCCGAGACCGACGCTCCAGAAGACTTCCAGCTATTCCGGGTTTCGCCGTATGTTTCATTTGTGCTTGCTCTTTTATTTTTGCATTGCATCATGTCATCATGCCATCATGTCATTAACCTTTGCATCTCAACCTCAACTAAATAATTTGCATAGATCTTTTGATCTATTTAAATCGAGGGAAGGGTGACTTCTCTTTATAACATATCTTCCCAATATTAGGGAGCTATATTAAATATTTCTTTAATTTGGAAATCACCATAACACACTTGCAAATAAATCCCAATGCCTTTGTTATCTCAATTCTTGGTCTCCAACCTTGCCCATAAATTCTTTCATCATTTTCCCGAGCTCCACCAAATTTCTCAACATTTTTGGACATACCGAATACCCACTTCTTTCTCACACTCATTTGAATTAAATTCAAATGAGGTGGAATTCAACTCCACGCCCACGCTCACTTTCTATTTTCTTGGATCAAGCTTATTGTTTATGAGTCTAGGAAAATTGTCCGCATGCGCAAATTCTTTCCCTAACCCTCTCTTCTTTTCTTTTCTCTAATTCTTTTCTGCTAAAGAATATAAGAGAGAGAGAGAGAGCAGCTCACCCAGACCGCCCTGTTCCCCCTCAGCCCACCAAGACCCAACAGTAGTAGCTGCCAGTTCGGCCCAAGGCCCACCTAACCCTCCTAACCCTAGCCGCAGGGAGACCTCCGCTCGATCTCCATCTCACTTGCATCTCTCTCCCTCGTCTCCTCCCTCGCGCCGCCAGCGTCCGATCCCCTCACCCGTCGCTGGCTGGCCCCCTCTCCCTCTCCTCGCGATCCCTTCCTTCCCCTCGTCACGTCCTCCCTCCGCTGCGCGCAAGGCCGTTCAGCCCCGTGCCCGGCCTCTGCAACTCCACCGGGGCGGCCAACTCCGGCGGCCCTCGTCGCCTGCGCCTGCGTCCTCCGCGTGCCTCGCGCTGGGCCTCCCTCTCTTCTTCACAGGAACAAGCAGAAGCCTTCCAGGTGCCGATGGACCTAGCCATGGCCGCTTCCCCTCCCTCTGCGGCTCACCTCTTCTCCAACTCGCGTCGCTCCGCCCCGCGCTGACTTCGCCGTCATCGCTCCCTGCGCCAAGTCCGGCCGCCGTGCCGCCTTGCTCCGTCGCCCGCCTCCCTTGCGACCTCGCGTCATCCCCGCTGCACCGAGCCTCTGCACCTTCCCGTCGGTCCTGCCTTCCTCGCCGAGCCCCATGTCGTCAGCCACCTCCCGCACGAAGCTCGTGCCCTCCTCCTTCAGCAAGTTCTCATGGCCCCCTGCCATGGCCGTGTAGCCCAGCGAGCCCCTGCTCCTTCCCTTGCTGCCCTGATGGCCTCATCGCCCCTCTCGTTGCTTCCAAGACTCGGCAACCAGGGAAGCCCAAGGACGCCTTCGTGGATTTCGCCAAGATCCTCTCCGACAAATGCACGACTACACGGTGATGCGCCAAGTACCCCCTCGGATCGTCAAGTTCGACTACACGAAGCTGCCAAGTACCACTACGATTGCCGTGTGCATCTACGGATCGCCAAGTACCCCTACGCATGGATATGCCAAGTTCGTCTACGACCCGTGAACAACTACCGTCGCCGAGACAGCAAGTACCACGACAACCCCGGAGACATCGGATGCGTCAAGTCCCTCTTCGAGACGTGTACCACTACTTCCACTACCATCGCCCCGAAGATGTTGGATTCGTCAAGTGCCTCTTCGAAACAAACGTGTACAACTACTTCCACTACTACCGTCGCGAGAACGACTACTTCCCTCGACGATTTCGAACCGCCTCGAAACGCATGCTTCGAAGGTATAACTCGAGATGACGCCCGCGTACGAATGCATGTGTTGTATGAGATGTACCGTTTGCACCGTGTCCGAATTGTCACTCGTTTCCATGCCACTAACCCGTGGGAACCCGGTAGTCGGGAGCACCCCACCATCTCTAGCATGTTCCGCACATCCGCATGCTTCCTTTTGCACCGCTATCTCCATGAGTTACCGGAACCGATATGTTGCCGTGGCATCATTTTCGGATATGTTGCCGTGACACCCCTTCTTTCCGCCACGGTGACAAATGCCTCGTATCATGCTTATGTCAACATTTTCATAAAAATTGCATAAAACTTGTATATGTCATCCGCATCATGTTAACAACATTAAAATGTCTAAAATTGTTGTTTGCGTTAAATTGCTAAATACCATATGGGGATTTTCGGAATTGTTGTTTGTTGTTTCCGGCCTCATTTAAACTTGCCTAGCTGGGTAATTTTATTATACTTCACCCCATGCCATGTTTAATAACATTTAATGTTGTTGGGTACATAACCGAGAGAGAACTAAATAATTGAATGTGG
This sequence comes from Aegilops sharonensis, assembly GCA_904067115.1. Classification (NCBI taxonomy): domain Eukaryota; kingdom Viridiplantae; phylum Streptophyta; class Magnoliopsida; order Poales; family Poaceae; genus Aegilops; species Aegilops sharonensis. The sequence goes on from LR880970.1 coordinate 458,006,086, forward strand.
TGTTTCGTCAATATGCAACTCGTTGCATATTGAGCTCCACTTAACTTGTAGTGTTGTTTGTGCATATTGCCATGCCATGCCTCATTAAACCGGACATGCATCATACTTGGTTGTGCATCATGCCATGTTTGTGCTTGTTGGTTTACCATGTTGTTTGTTTGTTTCCGGGTTGCTTCTCTCGTTAGCTTCGGTTTCCTTCCGGAGTTGTGAGGATTCGTTCGACTTCATCCTTTTGTCTTCTTCGTGGACTCGTTCTTCTTCCTTGCGGGATTTCAGGCAAGATGACCATACCCTCGAAATCACTTCTATCTTTGCTTGCTAGATGCTCGCTCTTTTGCTATGCCTATGCTACGATGCCTACCACTTGCTATATCATGCCTCCTATGTTGCCATGTCAAGCCTCTAACCATCCTTTCCTAGCAAACCGTTGTTTGGCTATGTTACCGCTTTGCTCAGCCCCTCTTATAGCGTTGTTAGTTGCAGGTGAAGATGAAGTTTGTTCCTTGTTGGAACATGGAGATGTTGTTCCTTGTTGGAACATGTTTACTTGTTGGGATATCACAATATATCTTATTTAATTAATGCATCTATATACTTGGTAAAGGGTGGAAGGCTCGGCCTTATGCCTGGTGTTTTGTTCCACTCTTGCCGCCCTAGTTTCCGTCATATCGGTATTATGTTCCCGGATTTTGCGTCCCTAACGCGGTTGGGTGATTTATGGGACCCCCTTGACAGTTCGCTTTGAATAAGACTCCTCCAGCAAGGCCCAACCTTGGTTTTACCATTTGCCACCTAAGCCTTTTTCCCTTGGGTTCTGCAGACTCAAGGGTCATCTTTATTTTAAACCCTCGGGCCAGTTCTCCTTCTATTGCTGGTCCAAACCGAGCGATGTCCGGCGCCCCCTGGGCAATCAGGGTCTATGCCAACCCGACGTCTTGCTCATCCGGTGTGCCCTGAGAACGAGATATGTGCAGCTCCTATCGGGATTTGTCGGCACATCCGGGCGGCTTTGCTGGTCTTGTTTTATTACTGCCGAAATGTCTTGTAGCCGGGATTCCGAGACTGATCG
>LR880970.1:458022848-458034359 GCA_904067115.1 Aegilops sharonensis
TGATGGTGAAGTGATCCGCGCAGGGCTTCGCCGAAGCACTACGTGAATATGACCGGAGGCGTAAACTACGGAGGGGGGCGTCGCACAGGGCTAACAATGTTTGTTGTGTGTTCTAGGCGCCCCCGCCCCACATATATAGGTGGGAGGGGGAGGGGAACAGCCATGGGGCGCCCAAGTAGGAGGAATCCTATTTGGGGGCCTCCTCCAATTCGGCCTCCCCCTTTCCTTATCTCCGAAGGGGGGAAGGAAAGAGGGAAGAGGGGAAAGGAAAGGGGAATCCTATTCCCTCTATTTCCTTTCCACCTCCCCTTTTCCTTTCTCCACTTAGGCCGGCCCATATGGGGGCGCACCAGACCCTTAGGGGCTGGTCTATCCCGCCGTTCGCCCAATAAGGCCCATATCTTTGCCGGGGGGTGCCCGAAACCCCTTCCAGTGACCCGATACGTACCCGGTACCCCCGAAACACGTCCGGTGTCCGAATACTATCATCCTATATATAAATCTTTACCTCTCGACCATTTATAGACTCATCGTCATGTTCGTGGTCTCATCCGGGACTCCGAACAACATTCGGTCACAAAATCACACAACTCATTTAATACTAAATCGTCATAGAACATTAAGCGTGCGGATCCTACGGGTTCGAGAACTATGTAGACATGACCGAGACACCTCTCTAGTCTATAACCAATAGCGGAACCTGGATGCCCATATTGGCTCCTACATATGCTACGAATATCTTTATCGGTCAAACCGTTATGACAACATACGTAATTCCCTTCGTCCATCGGTATGTTACTTGCCTGAAATTCGATTGTCGGTATCTTCATACCTAGTTCAATCTCGTTATCGGCAAGTATCTTTACTCGTTCCATAATACATCACCTCGTGACTAACTCCTTAGTCGTTTTCTTGCAAGCTTATGATGTGTATTACCGAGAGGGCCCAGAGATACCTCTCCGATACTCGGAGTGACAAATCCTAATCTCGATCTATGCCAATTCAACAAACACCTTCGGAGATACCTGTAGAGCATCTTTATAATCACCCAGTTATGTTGTGACGTTTGATATCACACAAGGCATTCCTACGGTATCCGGGAGTTGCATAATCTCATAGTCGAAGGAATATGTATTTGGCATGAAGAAAGCAATAGCAATAAAACTGAACGACTATTATGCTAAGCTAACGGATGGGTCTTATCCATCACATCATTCTCCTAATGATGTGATCCCGTTATCAAATGACAACTCATGTCAATGGTGAGGAAACCTTAACCATCTTTGATCAATGAGCTAGTCTAGTAGAGGCTCACTAGGGACACAGTGTTTGTTTATGTATTCACACATGTATTAAGGTTTCCGATCAATACAATTCTAGCATGAATAATAAACCTTTATCATGAATAAGGAAATATAAAATAAAAACTTTATTGTTGCCTCTAGGGAATATTTCCTTCAGTCTCCCACTTGCACTAGAGTCAATAATCTAGTTCACATCGCCATGTGATTAACAGCCATAGTTCACATCGCCATGTGACCAACACCCAAAGTGTCGTGGTTTTGTCACGGCAGATGTCCTAGTGAAAGGACTTTAGTCGTGGAGCCATAGCGATGGGTTAGCTTAAAGGGGTTAAAGTGGACAAAGGACGCAAGGAGTTTATACTGGTTCGGCCCCTTGCGGTGAAGGTAAAGGCCTAATCCAGTTGTTGTGGAATTGCTAGGGTTTCGATGACCAGGGAGCGAATTCGCTATGCCTATCTCTCGAGTTGTTGTCTGTTGTCCCTAAACCGCCGCCGGGTCGTCCCTTTATATACACAGGTTGACGCCCGACGGTTTACAGAATCCCGAGGCCGGCTCATAAACGTGTCCGGCTCAGTTTCTACCATTTCTTATCTTACAACACAAGTTACATATAATATGGCGGTTTATGTCTACATGCCCTAATCCGCCTTTGGGCCCTGGGCCTTCGTGAAGCGCCACACTCCTTGTCTTCATGGGCTTCAAATATAAATAACTCATTATGGGGATAACCCGGCCTCTCCTGGCCGATTTATACCCAGTAGTAATATCCCCAACATTAGGCCCCAGATTGATTTGAACCTGTTCATGTCAATCTTCAACACTTAGGAAAATTCCACCTTCAACACGTTCACGTAAATCTTGTAAACCGCCATGACATCATCTTCCAGGCTCAAAATAAACCACCATGACGTCACCTGTTATAAAAAATTGTATATATCTCCCTTTCATTAATGAGCCTCTGAAAATCGAGGCGACAGCTCTGTCACATATCCAACTTTTGGGCTCCTCGATTTTTGCGCCTGTCACTTATCCCTTCACTTTATAAATAAGACCGTGGGGGTCCTTTTCATTCCCCCCGTGCCTCCTCACTTCTTCTTCCTCCTTGCGCCGACCTGACCCTTACGCGCGGCCGCCGTCGTCAAGCTCCGCCCTCGACCTCATCTTCGGCCGCTGCATCAACCTGAATGTACCAGAGAAATGCGGCGCGCCTTCGCTGTTCTGTCAGCAGTGGTAAGCCTCGCTTTTCCTTGTTCTAGATCGGCCATTAGGGTTTCGGCGTTCATCAAAGTTCGAAGCTGTTCTTCTCTGTTCATCTTCGTAGTGTGAATGACGACCTCAGATCTGACATTTTCTTACGCAGTCACAGTTATAATCCCCTTTTCCATCCTTAAGACATCTTCTTCGTATAGAAAAACCTCATCCAGACCTGATGAACTGCTTAAACACATGTATTTTAGGTCTGAGTATATTGTGATTTACTGATACACTGCAGATCTGAAATTTCCATACCAATCCGTGAAACTTGTTTTTCCCTTACTTAGACTTTTTAGATCTGTACCTTCCATACCAATGTAGGCGGTTTAACTCTTTTAGAAAATGATAATCCGGCAGGTACCATTAGTCCCCTCTTAAACCGCTGACTCATTTATGCCTGTAACTCCTCCAATGTCAGACTCTGGTTTAATAATGTCAGACTCCGGTTTAACAATGTGTATATGCCTCTGTTTCTGCTTCTGATTTCGTCGCTTTATGCTTATCCGTCATAAATCTTAAACCAACATTGATCTTTTTCCAGCTTTTCATTGAAATGGCCAAACAATTTTATGCTTGTAACTTGGTCCCTTCCCGGGTTATGGAAGAGCAACTAGAAGGCTGTGTCACAACCGGCGCTTTAGCAAAGAAAGAAGTTATTCACTGGAGAGTCTCTGGTCCAGAAAATCCTCCCGAGCCCAAGGATGGAGAAGTAGTCGTGTTTGTTGACCACCTGGGCCGAGGGTTTAGCCCTCCTGGATCAAAATTCTTCCGAGATGTACTTGCTAGTTTCCAACTCCATCCTCAGGACATTGAACCAAACTCTGTGTCCAATGTTTGCAATTTCCAAGTATTTTGCGAGGCTTATCTTCAAGAGGAGCCCACAGTTGAACTATTTAGGGATTTCTTCTATTTGAACCGTCGTACAGAATTTACAGACGGACCCAACACTGAACTTGGTGGAATGGCTATTCAAAAGAGGAAAGATGCCAGCTTCCCTCACGCCAAGCTTCATAGTCACCCCAAGAACTGGAATCAGACTTGGTTTTATTTTAGCTTAATCCTTTTAAATAATCTCCCAAAATTTTGTCCATCTTTGACAGGGCAATGATCCATTCTGGAAGAAGAAGCCACAGGATAAACCGGCCAAGACACCTCGCCCCAAGACCAAGGTTACTAAAAAACCTGCCAAGAAAAGGACCACTGAGTCTTCTGAACCAAAATGCTGATGCTGACCTGGATAATCCAGACTCAGAGGTAGAACTTGACTCTCTTGGCTCTTTTTTCATACACCTCATTGACAATGACTATTATCAGGACGACGCTGAAGGCAGCCAAGCTGATGATGTAGAGGTAATTATCCTTTCTTCCGGATCAAATCCTCTGCCAACACAGAAAATCCGTCAAGCAAACCGGAAAGTAAAATTTTCTCACCCCCTAGCTCACTTGGACCCTGTCGTGGTTTTGTCACGGCAGATGTCCTCATGAAAGGACTTAGTCGCAGAGCCATCGCTACGGGTTAACTCGGAGGGGTTAAAGCGGATGCAAAGACACGAGAGTTATACTAGTTCGGCCCCTTCGATGAAGGTAAAAGCCTACGTCTAGTTTGTGATGGTATTGATGTGGTCTCGATGACTAGGGAGCAAACAGCTTCGCCTAGACCTCGAGTTGTTGTCCGTCCTTGAACCGCCCCGGGTCGTCCCCTTATATACAAGGGTGACACCTGTTGGCTCAGAGAGTCCCAACCTCCGGTTCATATTCGTATCCGGGTTGGTCTCTCTCTATTCCTAACTTACAATACAAGTTTACCCATCAGGCCGGTTTACGGCTATAGGTTCTGAACCGACTACAGGCCTTGGGCCCTTACACTCATGCCTCTTGGGCTTTTACACCATTGAACTACTGATGAAGTTAACCCGGCCCAGATAGGCCGGTTTACGCCCAGTAGTAACATCCCCAACATTAGGCCCCAGATTGATTTGAACAGGTTCACGTCAATCCTTGAGAAAAAACCTTTATCTTCAATGCCCTCTTGAAATCGTTGAACCGCCGTGATGTCACTTTCTCCGGTGCTGTAAACCGGTCTGACGTCCTCAGAAAGATAGCATCCGCGATATCTTCTTTGTTTTAATAGATCCGCAATAATCGAGGTGACAACTCCGCTTTCTAGGGTTACGGTTCCTTGATTCCCGCACCTGACACAGGTATCCTTCCTTATAAATAGGCCCGAAGGGTCATCCCTTCTCTTCCCTTCGTCCCCTTTCTCTTCATCTTCTTCGCGTCGCTGGCCTCAGAGCTCCGCCACCGCCGTCGACCTCTACACCGTCTTGGGCCGCTGCATCGACCTGAACGCACCAGAGAAACGCAGATTTTTTCGCCTCTCCTCGACTCAGGTAGGTCCTCAGTTCCCTTTTGACCTAGATCCATTCTAGGGTTTCCTGTCCTTGCCGTACTCCATGAACTGCTCCTATTCATAACAGATTCTTGAATATATCTGTGATACTTTGCGCTGATTAGCAGTAACTTTTATGCTTCGCCTGTAGTCTCGTGCGTGCATCCAAGGATCTAGTGCATCATCTCTGCTCATTGCATCAATACTGCTCTGCTGTCTTCCTTTTTTGAATATTTTTCTTATTTTCTGATCTGGCTTCAGATCCTTCGTTGTAGAAAAAACTTGCGAAACCTATTTCTGCACACTTAGCCGTTCGCAACCTCCATTGCTTTCAATATTTAGACCTTAAACCAGGCGGTTTAACTTAACATAGAAAAAATTAGATAAGCCGGAACACACCATTAGCCCTCTTGTTGAACCACCAGAATTTCTGGAGCAGATACTGTTGCTTCATAAAACTCCGGTTTAGCATTGTACACCGGTTCTCTCTTTATCCCATCATATTTCTTTGAACCGGATTTATATATCTTTTGTAGATGGCCAAACAAGTGTATGAGTGCAACTGGGCTCCTTCCCGTGTCACTGAGACTCAATTAAACAACCTGGTCCTGACTGGCGCTTTAGCCAGTAAAAATAGCATCCATTGGCGGGTCCCTGGCAAAGAATGTCCACCCACCCCTCAGGAAGGAGAGGTTGTAGTTTTCGCAGATCACCTAGCCCGGGGCTTCAATCCGCCCAGTTCAAAATTTTATCGAGATGTGCTAGCCAATTTTCAACTCCGTCCACAAGATACAGGCCCTAATTCTGTTACCAATATCTGCCACTTCCAAGTGCTCTGTGAGGCATACTTTCAAGAAGAACCCATAGTGGAGCTGTTTAGAGACTGCTTCCATCTAAACCGCCGCACAGAATTCACTGACGGGCCTAACACGGAATTAGGTGGCGTGGCGATTCAGAAAAGAAAGGAGGTCACTTATCCTCATGTCAAATTGCACAGCCACCCCAAGGAATGGAATCAAACATGGTTTTATTGCAAAGATACTTCACCTGCCAATGAGAATCCCCTGCCTGGTTTTCGTCCGAAGCGACTCAGCAACACACATCCCTTTCCACAAAGATTAACTACCACTGAGAGAAGTAAATATGCTCCTCAACTCTCCAAGCTCAGATCCTTCATGGCTAACGATTTAACCGGAATTGATCTTGCGCGCTGTTGGATATCATGGAGCATACTGCCCCTCTCCCAGCGCTCCGGTTTAATGTGTGAGTACACTGGTAGTGTCGACGACCCCCTCCGACACATTAACATCCAGCTTACCGATGACGAGGTCACCGAGGCGGTGAAAAAGATGCTGAACGAACCGGAAAATCTCTGTGCCCGGACCGGTCTGCTCCCCTTCTGCGCTACCAACAAACCGCCATCTGTAAGATTTCTTAATATTTTTCACTGAATATATTATCGCCATCCCGGTATAACTTTTAATACCGACTGCTGCTGAACCAGGGCGATGATCCGTTCTGGAGCAAGAAACGCCCACAAGAGAAACCAGAGAAAACAGACAAACCGGAAAAACCACTTAGGCAAAAGACAAAAGCTGTCAAGAAGACTGCTCATAAGAGAAAAACCACTGCCTCTTCTGATCCGGCCGCGGATGATGATGTGGGTAATCCGGACCTTGAGGTAGAATTTGATTCACCTGGTTTACTTTTCACACGCCTAATTAATGATGATGTTTGTCAGGATGACGCTGAAGCCAGTAACGCTGATGTTGTAGAGGTAACTGTTCTCTCCTCTGACTCAAACCCTTTGCCTTCACTAAAAAAACCGTCAGGCAAACCGGAAAATTAAATTTTCTCATCCCCTTGCTTACTTGGATCCCAAATTTCTTATGAAGACTCAACAACATGAAGCTCGCCGCACAACTCAGCACAGCGGCCAGGTAGTTACCTCCACCGGTTTACCAAACAGTCCGGTTCGGAAACACCGTTCAGAGGTCTCTAATTTGCTTGTCAGTGCTCCTGCTAAAGCAGGCTGGTTTCGTCAACCCCTTAATCCGTCTGATTCTGATTATCAGGTCACTTCCCACTCCTCATCTGGCGAGTCATCAGCCACTCAGCTGCCGCCGCTAAAAACGGTGCTTGGGTAAGTTACACCTTTCATATTACTTCTACTGCATCACTGTGTAGTATATGCAGTATTTTAACTCTTGTTGTGCTTTTTCAGGGCCAAGCCTAGGCCGAGCAAAAAGGCTCGTCTGGACAAAGCGGCCGACGAAGAAACTGCCCCTGAACCGGGGAGCACCCCAAATCTTGAAGCGGCTATCTGTGAAGACACACCCAATGATCCTCCACAGCAAAATGACGATCTTGTTACTGAAGAAAGGCCTACTGACACCGCCCTTCCTGCTGATCAGCCTAGAAGCCCAACCCGGATTGAAAAATCCACCAGTCCATTCCGGCCTGCTGACCAACCGACGGTTCCTGGTCAAAACGGCGGCTCCAAGGACGACGACGTCGTAATTACTGGTTTTGGCCACAGCGAACCGGGCAATCCAGTTGCTTTATCTAAACATTCTGCCAAAGAGGAGTTTGCCACTATGAGCAAGGGCAAGTGGGATGTTGATCTGGCAACTTATGCCGCTCTGAACCCTCAAGACCTTCACTCCGGATACTTGAACCGGCTGTATACCAGCCGTGACTATGAAGCTGGCCTGGTGAAAATGATGAAATAGAAACTCGAGGTAACCTCCATGTTCTTTTCTTGCCTGAATATTTCCATTTTTGCTAACTCTCCTAGTTCCCAAGGGCCGGTTCAACTTAGCCTAGTTAAACATGGACTTAGTATAAACTCAATGCTTCAGAATCCGCTGATGTAGCCCCCAAGAGCCGGTTCAACTTTAGCATAGTTAAACCGGGACTGTATTTTATGTTTGCCACATCAGTACATGTTCGAACAAATAGCCATTAGCCCCCAAGTGCCAAGTTGAATACTTGTATTGAGCTCGGGACTTTGTGATTTTATTGACAGATGAAGATTAAATATGCATTAGCCCCCAAGTGCCAAGTGTATAACAGGTTATGCACTGGGGACTTTGAAATGACGATATGTAACATGCTCCCTTTTTGTTGTAGAGTGAGATACGTCAACAAGCCTCTCGAATCCAGGACCTACAAGAAAATCTGAAATCTCAACAAGCAGAAACCTCCAAGGCCAAGGATGAGCTGAAAACCGCGTTATCTACTATGGAGCAACTCAAGGAGTGGTTCAAGTCTGAGCGGGCCAGCTGGGATACTGAAAATGCCGCTTTGACCAAAAAGGTTGAAAATGCTGAGGCTGCCCTTAAACCGGTGGTAGATGAGCTGACCAGCATGAAGCGGCAAGTGCATTCTATGACTGCTGCCATCTTCGGTAAGCTTCCTTTGGATTCTATGATAATATTGACCTTTCTTATGATAAGTCCGGTTTGTAATTTCTCTTGCAATGCTGTAGGCACACGCATTGGTCACTTGGGGTCAGACGTTCGGAAAAAATTGAAGGCTACCTATACCTTAATAGAGCAGCTTTATACTGGAGCGCAGCGGATCATCTCCACCGCATCTCATAACAATCCGGCACCTTCCTTAATTCAAGATACCCTTAAGAGGTTGTCCATGCTTCCCGCCCGGATTGAAGAGCTGAAGAAATCTGCTGCTCGAACCGGCGCCATCAACGCCTTAATCCGGGCCAAAGCATGGGTGCCAGATTTCGATCCCATTGAAGCGGCTCAGGGCTATCCCAGTCTGAAGGAAGACGGCTCGGAATTCAACAAAGATGATTTGAGAGCAATAAACCGGGCAGTGCGCCCTCTGGCTTGCCAATTAGCTGAAGAAGCCAACTTGTCGCATTATCAAGCTCAGTATGATGATCAGAACAAGCGAGTGGCTGCACCTATTCCTGAAGCGGAGAACCTGATCCCTCCAATCCGTAAGCATACTTATGCTCCTGATATTGACCCAACTTCCCTGATCCATGAAGAGGCTATCTTTCAAGCTTTGATGGGAATCGACTGGACCACTGTTGATTTCCAGCAGCTGGGTAGAGAGGAAGAGAGCGGCGCAGGACGACCCACAACCATCAAACCGGCGCAGCGAGCAAGCATGAACCGGAAGCCGGTTTGAAGAGCTGCTTTATTACATTCCGCCAAGAAACAACGATCTTATTTGGGCACCATGTTGCCTTGTAATATGATAGCCAACACTCTTGCTTTGAACATGCCTTCGTGCATAGGTGCTGATACTCTTGCTTGAATGATCAAAACTTTTCATCTTATATTGCCTGCAATTACAAAATCTTAAACCGCCACGGCGGTTTATACCGCCAGCTGGTTTGTGATATTCATATATACATATAATGGAATATTTAAGGTATATAATCAAAATTTATGATATCAAATACCTGCCATCGCTAGGCATAAGGTTGGCTTAGCCAATCTTGAAGCGGAGGTTGTATAAACCCTTACCGTCAAAGGAGAAAACAACTCCTGTCATTTATACTGCCGGTTTACCACATAAACCGTGCCGGGTCATAATAAGCCCCCTGTTACTCCATAATAGGATGTTAACAGAAAAAACATCAAACCGGTGAAATTATCTCCGGATTTAAAAATTTGACCGAATTCCATCAACTGATAGTTTTGAAAACGGTTTTAAAATGTTGTCGGTTTAAGAAACGCAACAAAAATCCAATAACAGTTATGAAAAAATATGGAAGCAAAGGCAATGATGAAACCGTTTGCAAAAAGAGGCTTTACTGAGCCGATCAGATGGTGCTACCATGGTCGGACACGACCAAGCTCCCAATAAGGTGTAGCTATGGTTCAAGTCAGCCAGGTCCCCAACTGAAACCGTGGCATTATGCCGATCAAGTGGCGTGGCAATGGTTCGGGTTCGACCAAGCCCCCAAGTGACTCTATGGCCTTAGGTCGATCAAGAAGCGTGACTGGTTCAGACTTGACCATGTCCCCAAGTGATCTGGTGGCTTTCGCCTATCAAAAGGTGTTGCATTGGTTCGGATACGACCAAGCCCCCAAGTGATATCACAAAGCTTTTGAAAAGCAAACTCAAGGGGTAAACCGGAGGCTGCTTTAAGACAGAACAACTCCATGTCACCACGCATGATGTAACAGAACGGATACCCCGCTTTAGCTGAGGCCCCGGTTTATTGCTTTATTCATAATATATACAGTCAGAATATGTACATAAGTAGAGCCGATGGCTCAGGTATAATAAGGCCGAAGATGAGCTATGTTCCACGGCCTGTTGGTCTCCTCCTCTGATGTGCATGAGTCCTTATGCTCTTGAACATCGATCAGATAGTACGACCCGTTGTGCAGATTCTTGCTGACCACGAAAGGTCCCTCCCAAGGTGGGGATAGCTTGTGCATATCCGTCTGGTCTTGGATGAGCCGAAGCACCAAATCTCCTTCTTGAAAGGTTCTGGTTCTGACCCGGCGACTATGATAACGACGAAGATACTGCTGGTAAATCACCGAGCGAGCAGCGGCTATGTGACGCTCTTCATCCAGCCGATCCAAAGCGTCCTGTCGTGCTGTCTTGTTATCTGCTTCAACATAGGCTGCCAGACGAGGTGAGTCATGACGGATGTCGCTGGGGAGAACCGCCTTCGCTCCATAAACCATAAAAAATAGTATGTATCCCGTGGATCTGTTAGGTGTAGTATTTATACTCCATAACACAGACGGTAGCTCTTCTACCCAACAACCCGGCGTCCTCTGCAAAGGGACCATAAGCCAGGGCTTGATGCCTCTCATGATCTCTTGATTGGCTCTTTCCGCTTGACCATTGGACTGTGGGTGGGCTACTGAAGAAACGTCAAGCCGGATGTGCTCACGTTCGCAGAACTCCTTCATGGCACCTTTGGACAAATTGGTACCATTATCGGTAATGATACTATGTGGGAAACCAAACCGGAAAATCACCTTTTTGATGAACTGAACCGCCGTGGCCGCATCACACTTGCTAACAGGTTCCGGCTCCACCCACTTTGTAAATTTGTCAACCGCCACCAGCAGGTGGGTCTTATTGTCCTTGGACCTTTTGAAAGGTCCAACCATATCCAGCCCCCAAGTCGCAAATGGCCAAGTAACTGGAATCATCCTCAATTCTTGGGACGGCACATGAGCACGTCTAGAAAACTTTTGGCAACCATCACATCGTCTGACCAGATCCTCTGCATCAGCGTGGGCAGTCAACCAATAGAAACCGTGGCGGAAAGCTTTAGCCACCAAGGATTTTGAACCGGCGTGGTGACCACAATCTCCTTCGTGGATCTCACGCAATATTTCACAGCCTTCCTCAGGGGACACACAGCGTTGAAACTGTAGCGACCCGACCTCAGACGGTCAAGCCTCTGTGTATCTGTGCCATCCCTGGATCAGTATGCTGGCACACACAGTACATCAATGTATATATCAAAGTGCAATCACATGTATAAATAACGTAAAATGATATATACCTCATAATACTCAGCGGAAACAATCAAACGGGTGTGGAGTCCCATCAACG
>LR880970.1:458038137-458050329 GCA_904067115.1 Aegilops sharonensis
GCCCCTGATTTTGGAGGGTCATTTTCCTCCGCTCTTTCTTGCTTGCAAGAATTTATTTTTCGGGGTATTTCTCGGGGAAGAAAAATAGAGAAGCAAGTGCAAATATTTGAAAGAATTAAATTGCAAAACTCCGTTCAAATTCTTTATAGTTGAAGAAGTCATGTCATCTTCTCTCATTGATTTTAATAGGATGAATTTGAATTTACCGGAGAAGGGGAAAGTCATTTTATTCCCTCTCATTCAAAAGTTTTTGAAAAGGTTCAAATTTCACTCAAGTTTAATTCACTCAAGCAAACAAACAAACAATTCAATTAATTATATTAACATTCCAAAATTTGGGATGTTACAGAAACGCCCCTGACACACTGCAATGATGCAACTCGCCATTAACAATGGTCATAGACTTAGATCGCCGAATTATCTGCCGGGCCAACGTCTCATCTTCTGGTAGCTCGCCCTGGTTCATGTACGCCAGATAAGGAAGCGTCCAATCCGGAATGACGTGTAGAGCTGCCACCAACTGAGCCTCCGGATCAGGAATAGCCAAATCCGCTTCACCAGGGAGTTTGACTGACGGGTTGTGCAGTACTTCAAGAAAAACATTGGGCGGGACTGGTTTGCGTTGAGAGCCCAACCGGCTCAAAGCGTCCGCCGCTTCATTCTTCCGGCGGTCCACGTGGTCCACCTGGTAGCCCTTGAAATGACCTGCGACAACATCCACCTCACGACGATATGCAGCCATGAGTGGGTCCTTTGAATCCCAAGTGCCAGACACCTGTTGAGCCACTAAGTCCGAGTCACCAAAGCACTTAACCCGGCTTAAATTCATCTCCTTAGCCATCCGAAGACCATGGAGCAAGGCTTCATACTCAGCTGCATTGTTAGTACAAGGGAACATTAAGCAGAGAACGTAACAAAACTTGTCACCTCGTGGGGAAGTTAATACGACTCCAGCCCCCGAGCCCTCCAACTGCCTGGATCCGTCAAAATGGATGGTCCAATATGTATGATCCGGCTTTTCTTCAGGCGCTTGCAACTCCGTCCAATCATTAATGAAATCCACAAGTGCTTGAGACTTCACTGCCGTCCGAGGTACATACTTCAAACCGTGCGGCCCAAGCTCTATAGCCCACTTGGCAATCCGGCCAGTCGCCTCCCGGTTCTGTATGATATCCCCTAAGGGAGCCGAACTGACCACCGTGATGGGGTGCCCTTGGAAATACTGCTTCAGCTTCCGGCTTGCCATAAAAACTCCATACACCAGCTTCTGCCAATGCGGATATCTTTGCTTAGATTCAATAAGCACCTCACTGATATAATAAACCGGACGTTGAACCGGATGATCCTTCCCTGCCTCCTTCCGCTCTACCACAATGGCCACGCTAACTGCCCTGGCGTTAGCAGCAACATATAGCAGAAGCGGCTCCTTGTCGATGGGAGCGGCGAGCACAGGCGGGTTGGCCAATTGCCGCTTTAAATCCTCCAACGCTTCATCAGCGGCTGGACTCCAGACAAACTGATCTGTCTTCTTCAGCATCTGGTACAAAGGGATGGCCTTCTCTCCGGGGCGGCTGATAAACCGGCTCAGCGCGGCAATCCGGCCCGCCAAACGCTGGACATCATTAATACACTTTGGTTTAGCCAGGGAAGTGTTAGCCGTAATCTTCTCCGGATTAGCTTCAATCCCCCTGTTGGACACAAGAAAACCCAATAACTTGCCTGCCGGAACACCAAAAACACATTTGGCCGGGTTGAGCATCACCTTGTAAACCCGCAGGTTGTCAAAGGTTTCTTTCAAGTCATCAATCAGTGTTTCCTTCTTCCTTGACTTAACCACAATATCATCCACATAGGCATGCACATTACGGCTGATCTGTTCATGCAAGCAATTCTGTACACAACGCTGGTAAGTCGCTTGGGCGCTTTTGAGCCCAAAGGGCATAGACACATAGCAGAAGGCTCCAAAGGGAGTGATAAACGATGTCTTCTCCTGGTCCTTAATCGCCATCTTGATCTGATGATATCCAGAATACGCATCCAAAAATCTCAAACGCTCACAACCAGCAGTGGCATCAATAATCTGGTCAATGCGGGGGAGGGCAAAAGGATCTGCTGGACAAGCCTTGTTAAGATCTGTGTAATCCACACACATGCGCCAAGTGCCGTTTTTCTTAAGGACCAGCACCGGATTAGCAAGCCACTCTAGATGGAAAACTTCAACGATAAAGCCCGCTGCTAAGAGCCTGGCAACCTCCTCTCCAATGGCCTTACGCCTCTCCTCGTTAAACCGGCGGAGAAACTGCTTTTCCGGTTTGTACTTAGGATCAACATTAAGAGTGTGCTCAGCAAGCTCCCTCGGTACACCTGGCATGTCAGAAGGTTTCCATGCAGAAATGTCCCGATTCTCACGGATGAACTCGATGAGCGCGCTTTCCTATTTTGGATCCAAGTTGGCACTGATGCTGAACTGCTTGGACGAATCGCCAGGTACGAAGTCAACAAGTTTAGTCTCAGCTGCCGATTTAAACTTCAGGGCCAGATCGTGCTCCGTAGTTGGCTTCTTCAATGGAGTCATGTCCGCCGGATCAACATTGTCCTTATAATACTTCAACTCCTCGGTGGCACAAACCGACTCTGCGTAAGCCGCATCACCTTCCTCACAATCCAAAGCTATCTTGCGGCTCCCATGAACCGTTATTGTCCCCTTGTGACCCGGCATCTTGAGCTGCAAATAGATATAACAAGGTCGCGCCATGAACTTGGCATATGCCGGCCGCCCAAACAGGGCGTGATATGGACTTTGAATTTTCACCACTTCAAACATCAATGTTTCTGATCTGGAGTCATGTTCATCTCCAAAGGCCACCTCCAGAGCTATCTTACCAACCGGATACGCTGACTTGCCGGGCACCACACCATGGAACACTGTATTGGACGGTTTGAGATGCTTATCTGTTAACCCCATACGACGGAAGGTCTCGTAGTACATGATATTGATGCTGCTCCCTCCGTCCATAAGCACTTTGGTGAACTTATAACCTCCCACCTGAGGTGCCACCACCAGGGCTAGCTGACCCGGATTGTCAACCCGGGGAGGATGATCCTCTCTACTCCATACAATGGGCTGCTCTGACCAGCGCAGGTAATGAGGCACGGCCGGTTCAACAACGTTGACTGCCCGCTTCTGAAGCTTCCGGTCTCGCTTGTCCAAGCTGGTGGTGAAGATGTGGTACTACCCACTATTCAACTGCTTTGGGTTGCTCTGATAACCCGACTGCTGCTGTTGCTGATTGTAACCACCCTGGTTATTCTGATTGTTCTGATTGTTATGTCCGCCCGGATTACCATTAAACACTGAACCGGAACTTCCACCGCCGTAACCCGGCCCGGATCCTGAACCGCCGCCAGAACCTTGATCATACCGGAAAGCATTAGAACTTTTGAACTCCTGCATAATGTAACAATCCTTCCAGAGGTGATTTGCTAGCGCCTCCTTCGTCCCATGCTTCGGACAGGGCTGATTCAATAGATAGTTCAAGCGGTCCGGATTGGGGTTAGGCGCTCCACCTCGATTCGGCTCTTTACCCTTGCGCCGCTGGCCCTTGTCCTGCGTGCTGGTGTTGGCCACGAAGTCCATGTTGTCGTTCGCTTTACGCTTACTTCCACCATTACCTGCCGGGTGATGCTGCTGGCCTTTGGAATTGCTGTTCTCTTTTCCCTTCCCTATCTCATCATCATCAGACTCGAGATCCTTGGTACTATCAGAATCAGCATACTTCACTAAAGCGCCCATGAGAGTGCCCATGTCATTGCAAAACCGCTTCACGCGTCCCAGCTTTAACTTTAATGGTTTAAACCAGCAGTTGCCCTCTAGGGTCAAGATCGCAGAATCAGCGTTGATCCGGGTCTGAAGAGTGCAAGATCTCCGAAACGCGGCGTACCCAATGGGTTGTTGACTCCCCTTCACCGTGGATACAAGCCGCCAAATCCACCACAGACATGGGCTGCTTACAGGTGTCTTTGAAATTCTGAATGAACCGGGTCCGTAACTGGGCCCATGAATTGATAGAATTGGGTGGCAAGCTTTTCAACCAAGTACGGGCCGTGCCTTCGAGCATCATGGTGAAGTACTTTGCACACGCGGCTTCATCTACATCCAACATCTCCATGGCCATCTCATAACTCTCTATCCATGCTTCTGGAGCCAGATCGGCAGTGTAATTTGGCACCTTACGCGGCCCCTTGAAATCTTTGGGCAAGCGTACATTGCGTAAAGCAGGGACGAGGCAAGGCACCCCCAAAGAACTAGAGGTAACTCCAGGCTAAAAAATGGTCGGACGAACTGGCGTAAGCTGGTAATCCTGATGCTATGCTGCTAACTCGGCCTCCCTACGTACCCGGGCCCGGTCCACCACCTCCTGAGTGTTGTCGAAACCACCTGCCGGGTTGTTGCCACGGGGCGCACCGCGCCGTGCATTACTTGATACAGCCGGTTCATCCACGCGCCTGCTGTAGCTTCGGCTTGGGCGGGGGGTAGAGTGGATCCGATCGCGGCTGTATGAATATGCTTCCTGTTGGACCAGAGCTGTCCTAAGGAGTTCCTTGACCCGGCGCGTTTCTACCGCCTGTGGTGAATCGCCTTCAATTGGAATTGCCTCCAACCGTGCCGCAGCTGCGACAAGGTTATCCATAGGGTTGGAGTAGTGACCTGGAGGTGTTTGCACAGCCTGAGGCGTGCCGGTATGATGGCGAGGTAGATCTATTACGCGGGGCTGAACCGGCGCGCCCGTCCCAGGTGCTTCCGCCCGGTTTACCACCGGCGGATTACTGGTCCCTGCTCCTGGGGTGTTGAAGAGATCCCTTCCCTCGAAAACTGAAGGCAAATGGGATATGTACTTCCTCTTCATGACTTCATGCGACGCGTTCTGATCCAGCATGAGCCTATAAGCTTGCGCATCCAAAGCGGCCCGCTCTGCCGCCATCCTGGCGTCTGCAGCTGCCAGATCCGCTTTAGCCTGAGTGATTTGTTCCTTCACCTTTGCAATCTCCGCATTATGAATGTCCTGGTCCGCCGGGTTAACCTCTGCCATGAGCATAGCCAACGCATCGAATAGTTCTGACAAAACTTGAGCCGGCGGGCGCACAGGGCCTCCTGCCCCGGCTGCCGTCGCCGCTGTTGAACCGGCAACCATTGTCGCAGCGGTCGAAGAGTGAAGCATCGCTTGAGTACCGGCCATGAATATTCCAACCCGGTTGGGCAGATCCAAGGGGTCCGGAATACTGTCACCGTCGGAACAGCCCCCAATCTGGCCATCTTGCAACTGATACAGAGACTCAGTTTCTCCGGTAGACGACTCGTCATCAGAGTAGACGACGGTTTCGCCACCAGATTCTGATCCGTCCTCATAACTTCCTCCGTGGATGACTCCCATGAAAGCACGCTTGACGGCCGGTTTAGCCTGGGCAGGTTTCGCACGCTGAGCCGTCTCGACGAGGTCGGTGCAGATGTCCGGCTCAGGCCCTGGCTCACCGATCTTGCCGATGAAAACGTGTATGCCACCAAAGGGGACCCGGTACCCGCACTCAATTGAGTTGGCCTCGGGGCCCCAGCCTGCATCGTCGATGTAGAGCTTGCCGCGACGACTCTTGGTCATCCGGCCCATAACGTAGCCTTCGAGTCCTTCGAGCTTGCCCTCCAAGATCATCAAACCATCGTGCGATATCCCCACGGTGGGCGCCAACTGTCATGGTTTTGTCACGGTAGATGTCCTCATGAAAGGACTTAGTCGCAGAGCCATCGCTACGGGTTAACTCGGAGGGGTTAAAGCGGACGCAAAGACACGAGAGTTATACTAGTTCGGCCCCTTCGATGAAGGTAAAAGCCTACGTCTAGTTTGTGATGGTATTGATGTGGTCTCGATGACTAGGGAGCAAACAACTTCGCCTAGACCTCGAGTTGTTGTCCGTCCTTGAACCGCCCCGGGTCGTCCCCTTATATACACGGGTGACACCCGTCGGCTCCAACCTCCGGTTCATATTCGTATCCGGGTTGGTCTCTCTCTATTCCTAACTTACAATACAAGTTTACCCATCAGGCCGGTTTACGGCTATAGGTTCTGAACCGACTACAGGCCTTGGGCCCTTACACTCATGCCTCTTGGGCTTTTACACCATTGAACTACTGATGAAGTTAACCCGGCCCAGATAGGCCGGTTTACGCCCAATTGTAACATCCCCAACAGACCCAAACTTTCTTTTGAAGAAGCAGCAACACGAAGCCCGCCAGACAACCCGGCACAGTGGCCAGGTTGTTACCAATGCGGGTCTACCGAACACTCCAGTCCGGAAACGTCGATCAGAGGTCTCTTATATTCCTGATACTTCTTGCCCCAAGGCGGGTTGTTTCCGACAACCTCTTAATCCGTCCGATTCGAATTATCAGGGAACCCCTCATTCATCCTCTGGCGAGTCAACGGCCACACAACTTCCACCCCTCAAGACGGTTCCTGGGTGAGTTATGTTTTAATTTTATCCTTGATATCTTATATTTGTCCGATGTATTGACCTTTATGTTTATTCTCTTCAGTGCCAAACCTAGACCCAGCAAGAAGGCCCGGTTAAATAAACCGACTGACGACAATGCAGCTATCGAACCGGAAAAAACTCCAGATCCGGAGGATACAAATGCTGATGCCATGCTTAATGACCCGCCGCCACAAGATTATGATTTTGTTGGTGAACAAGTGGAGGTTAATCCAACAGGCTAGTCCGATAAACCGACAAGCCCGGTCCGAGACACTGATAAACCGTCAAGCCCAGTTAAGGCTGCTGATAAACCGTCAAGTCTAGTGAAGGCTGCTGAGGACAAGGCGGATGATGTTATGATTACTGGCTTTGGTCATACCACCCCTGGCAATCCTATCGCTTTATCAAAGCATAGTGCCAAGGAAGAAGCTTCTGTCCTGAACAAAGGCAAGTGGGATACATATCTGTCAAGCTACGCCCATCTCAACACCCAAGATATTCACTCTGGCTTCTTGAACCGTCTGTACACAAGCCGCGATTATGAAGCCGGATTAGTGAACTTGATGAAATAACGATATGAGGTAACTGCCGCTGAACTCTGCATATCTGTTCCTCTTTTGCCCCAAATGTTAACTCCAGTAGCCCCCAAGGGCCGGTTTATGATATCAATCTAAACCGGGACTTTTAGAATACTTCAACTTTGCTTGCGTAGCCCTCAAGGGCCGGTTTAACTTATTAAGATTAACCTGGACTTTAGAATAATAATCTTGTTACTTTCGCCTCTGTAGTCCCCAAGGGCCGGTTTATCTTTCCAAGCTGAACCGGGACTTTTACTACTGTTTACTTTGAGCAAATATACATTAGCCCCCAAGTGCCAAGAATAATACTTGTATTGTGCTTGGGACTTTGTAAAAATTTCTGTTAACAAGCAAATAGGCATTAGCCCCCAAGTACCAAGTGTATAACTTGTTATGTGCTTGGTACTTCAAATATGAATTGTCAACTCATGACATGTCTGTCTCTTATAGGCTGAGCTGAGCAAAAAAGAAGCCCAAACCGCTGATCTTCAAGAAAACATCAAGTCCCAGCAAGCAGAAACCTCGAAAGCCAAAGATGAGCTGACCAGTGCCTTATCAGCCATGGAGAAGCTGAAGGAAAATTTCAAGAAGGAACGGCGGATTGGGATATAGAGAAATCCACTTTGCAGAAAAGGGCTGAGGATGCAGAAGCATCCCTTAAACCGGTGACAGAAGAACTGAACGGCTTGAAGCGGCAGATAAATGCTATGACCACTGCTGTGTTTGGTAAGTATCCTCACTTTAGGTTTTTAGCATATATTAACCTATCAGCTGGCGGTTTACTGGTGCTCGTAATGATGCAGGAACTCGCATTACCCATCTGGGTGCTGACATGCGGAAGAAATTGAAGGCTGCATATACTCTGATAGAACAATTATATACCGGCGCGCAACGGATCATCTGCACTACTTCTCACAACAAGCCGCCCCCAACCTTAATCAAGAAACCTTAGAACGGTTGTCAATGCTGTCTGCCTGGGTTGAAGAGTTAAAAAGATCGGCTGCAAGGGCAGGTGCTCTGACCGCACTAACCCGGGCTAAAGCATGGGTGATCTTGATCCGGTGGATGTGGGTAAAGGGTATCCAAGCTTAAAGGAAGACGAATCAGAATTTGACAATGATGCCCTCCGAGCCATAACCAAAGAAGTGCGCCCACTGGCTTGCCAATTGGCTGAAGAAACTGATCTGTCATACTATCATGCGATTTATGATGTCAACAACAAATGGGTTGCTGCACCAACTCCGGACGCTCAAAATCTTATCCCGCCAATCCGTAAGCATACCTATGCCCCTAACGTTGAACCGTCCACACTTATAAGCGATGAAGCTGTATTCCAAGCTCTAACTAGGATAGATTGGGCAACCATTGACTTCCAGCCACAGGGTAGAGAGGAGGAGGATGAACCGGCGCAAGGTGATCCACAGCCATCAAGTCAGCCTGGTGATGAGTCATGATCCGGAGGCCGGTTTATCTTTCTGCGTACTGCAACACTTGCTGAAAACAATTATCCTTTTGGGCATTAAAGCGCCTTCTAATAGGCTAGTTCAAACACTTGGTCTGCTATGCCATCGTGCATATTTATTTTGCCTGACACTGTTAATCCGCCATGCTTAGGATATATTATGTTCATAATCCATATTGGTTTATTCAAGCTGTTCCTGCATACAATAAGTTGAAAGAGTCCTGGCGGTTTACCGCCGGACGGGTTATGATGCCCAAATATACAGCCAGGGTTTATAACCAAGGCTGTATGTGAAAATAATCAAATATGAAATAGATGATACA
The DNA here is from genome assembly GCA_904067115.1 of Aegilops sharonensis. Lineage (NCBI taxonomy): Eukaryota > Viridiplantae > Streptophyta > Magnoliopsida > Poales > Poaceae > Aegilops > Aegilops sharonensis. Next base: position 458,047,026 of record LR880970.1, read on the forward strand.
TGTGACATTGAATCACATTGTTGGTTGGCCAACTTTATTGTAGTAAGGGAGATAACCCCAATCTTGAGTACTAATAACTCCTTCCATATTGTTCCGATTTATGATAAAACCGTACCGGGTTTTGATAAACACTGGATTAACCATATATAATACTGGCGACTTATAGTCGAAACTAGACCGGGTTAATAAACGCCGGATTATAATTGATAATGTACTGACAACTTGTAGTTGAAAGCCAAGCCGGGTCAATAAACGCCGGTCTATCATAAAATATTATAAACCTCATCAAAAGAGAAAAAACTAGGCAAATAAAGAAAAAAAGAGCATGCGAGGCTTTTCACGGGCTGCCAGGCCCCAAATCGAGGCTTTTCATGGGCTGCCAGGCCACTGAGTTAAACCATTTTACAAAGCCTTTTAAGATGGACCTCACATTAACCAATCAACATTTTAACTTTGACAAGTTCAGGGTCTATGAGATTGACTTGTCAAACGTTCGGCGGGTCATACCAGGATTACCTGGATGGAGTGGCTTACTTAAAGAGGCAGGATAACCCGGGGTTTTAGGTGAATACACCTGGCTTCCAAGCCTGGCTTGATAGCCTATTACAAGGGTGTAGACTCTTTGTTCTTTGAGAAGCAAAGAGCCCCCAAGCAATATTTTGAGCTGTGCTCAGTGGGTGCCTATGTTTGAGTTGGGCTTTTGCAACACTCTCTTTGGCCCCTAAATAATTTCTTTTTGGCCTTACGCCGATCAAGAGGTGTAGCTATGGTTCGAATACGACCAAGCCCCCAAGTGATTTCCTTGGTGGACTTACGCCGATCAAGAGGTGTCGCTATGGTTCGAATACGACCAAGCCCCCAAGTGATTCTTCATATATGGCTTTATAAGCCGGATCAAATGAGCAAACATGACTCCGCTTTATAATAGAAGCCCCCATGTAACCATACATGATGTAAGAAAACAATAGAGACCCCGCTTTAGCCGAGGCTCCGGTTTATTATATTGATCATAATATATACATTGTCATAACTATGTACATAAGAAGAGCCTGTGGCTCAAGTATAGTAAGGCCGAAGATGAGCGATATTCCATGGCCGGTGGGTCTCCTCCTCCGATTTACGTGAGTCTTTGTGCTCTCGAACATCGATAAGGTAGGATGACCCGTTATGCAGATTCTTGCTGACCACAAAGGGTCCTTCCCAAGGTGGGGATAACTTGTGCATATCAGTCTGATCCTGGATGAGTCAGAGCACCAGATCGCCTTCCTGAAAAGTTCTGGTTCTAACCCGACGGCTGTGATAGCGACGCAGATCTTGCTGGTAAATCGCTGAACGAGCTGCTGCAATGTCACGCTCCTCATCTAACAGGTCAAGTGGTTCCTGTCATGCCTTATCATTGTTAGCTTCGACATAGGCCGCCACACGAGGCGAGTCATGACGGATGTCACTAGGGAGAACCGTGTCTGCTCCGTAAACCATGAAAAAAGGCATGTAACCCGTAGATCTGTTGGGGTGGTATTAATGCTCCATAACACAGAAGGTAACTCTTCCACCCAACAACCCGGCGTCCTCTACAGGGGAACCATAAGCCGGGGCTTGATGCCTCTCAAAATCTCTTGATTGGCTCTCTCCGCTTGACCATTAGATTGGGGGTGGGCCACTGATGACACGTCAAGCCAGATGTGCTCTCATTGACAAAATTCTTTCATAACACCCTTGGACAGATTAGTGCCATTATCAGTTATAATGCTGTGTGGAAAGCCAAACCGGAAAATCACCTTCTTGATGAATTGAACCGCCGTGGCTGCGTCACACTTACTAATTGCCTCTGCCTCCACCCACTTAGTGAACTTATCAACTGCCACCAGAAGGTGGGTCTTATTATCCTTAGATCTCTTAAAGGGCCCAACCATATCCAGCCCCCAAGTCGCAAACGGCCAAGTGATTGGAATCATCCTCAACTCTTGAGCCGGTACATGTGCGCGCCATGAGAATTTTTGACAGCCATCACACTTTTTTACCAAGTCCTCATCATCGGCATGATCCGTTAGCTAATACAAACCGTGAAAAAAAGCCTTGGCTACCAGAGACTTTGAACCGGCATGGTGACCACAATCTCCTTCGTGGATCTCATGCAGAATCTCACAGCCTTCTTTAGGAGACACGCAACGCTGAAACGCCCCTGTCACACTGCAATGATGTAACTTCCCATTGACAATAGTCATGGACTTGGACCGCCGAATTATCTGCCTGGCCAAAGTTTCATCCTCCGGTAACTCGCCCCTGTTCATATACGCCAAATATGGGACCGTCCAATCTGGGATGACATGAAGAGCCGCCACTAACCGAGCCTCCGGAACAGGAACAGTGATACGTGTCCAACGTATGTATAATTTTTGATTGCTCCATGCTATATTATCTACTGTTTTGGACCATATTGGGCTTTATTTTCCAATTTTATATTGTTTTTGGGACTAACCTATTAACCGGAGGCCCAGCCAAGAATTGCTGTTTTTTTGCCTATTTCAGTGTTTCGAAGAAACGGAATATCAAATGGAGTCCAAACGGAATAAAACCTTCGGGAACGTGATTTTCTCAACAGATATGATCCAGGAGACTTGGACCCTCCGTCAAGAAAGGAGGGAGGCGGTCACAAGGGTGGAGGGCGACCCCCTAGGGCGCGCCCCCTGCCTCATGGGCCCCCCTCTACTCCACCGACGTACTCCTTCCTCCTATATATACCTACGTACTCCCAAACGATCAAATACGGAGCCAAAAACCTAATTCCACCACCGCAACCTTCTGTTCCCACGAGATCCCATCTTGGGGCCTGTTTCGGAGCTCCGCTGGAAGGGGAATCCACCACGGAGGGCTTCTACATCATCACCATAGCCCCTCCGATGAAGTGTGAGTAGTTTACCTCAGACCATCGGGTCCATAGTTAGTAGATAGATGATTTGTTCTCTCTTTTTGGATCTCAATACAATGTTCTCCCCCTCTCTCGTGGAGATCTATTCGATGTAATCTTTGTTTTGCGGTGTGTTTGTTGAGACCGATGAATTGTGGGTTTATGGTCAAGATTATCTATGAACAATATTTGAATCTTCTCTGAATTCTTTTATGTATGATTGGTTATCTTTGCAAGTCTCTTTGAATTATTAGTTTGGTTTGGCCTACTAGATTGGTTTTTCTTGCAATGGGAGAAGTGCTTAGCTTTGGGTTCAATCTTGCGGTGTCCTTTTCCAGTGACAGTAGGGGCAGCAAGGCACGTATTGTATTGTTGCCATCGAGGATAAAAAGATGG
>LR880970.1:458066858-458080945 GCA_904067115.1 Aegilops sharonensis
CTCATTATACCTGGGGGCTTCTTTAACAGAAGCTTATTTATACGGGCTTTATGCCCAACACATGTGTCACAGTTCCACATGTACCTTTTATTCACCATTATATGCATCGATATGACTTAAGTTTTGGCCAAGCTGGGTTGCCTCGCTCCTATGCTTACCCCTACGTTCCCGATTGTTCGGCTAGGTGGTAAAGGGAGCACCTCTGCGATTGTTACCGCCGGGTCAGCCGGACGTGTACCTCAGACTGGGTGAAGCCGAAAGATAGCGTTCTTAAGGGAATATTCGGTCGGTGAACTAAAAGATGATTTTTATTTTTCATTTATCTGCCCCCATAAGCTTTTCTGCTTTTTTCGCAGTCCGGACATGCACTTTAGGGCATGCCTCCCAGGGAAAGGAACCCCTAACGGAACTATTCTCCCTGGAAGATGTTTCTTACTAACCATGTAATATAACATAACTAGTTGGGCACTTGTCTGATAAAGCACTCATGACCCCTACGCCTGGTCTCCACGCATGCCCCGGTTTTTACATAACCGCGAGGGTATTCGGACACACTCCGGACTATTGGGTCCCGAGGTTGAAGCGAAAAGGTCCGCTACGACAAACGATCTACAATCCGGCTAGAAGGCATTTTACATGTCATTTTAAATTACATAGTCAAATTGACTGATTGTATTCCTCTTCAATGCCATCTAATAGGCTATCTAGTTTACAGTCCTGCTGGGAATACTTTCGGCCAACTCTACTTGGCCGTACACTAAGCTCACAGGGATCTCCTTCCCGTCGGGCCCCACAGGCCCGACCTCGTCCATGTGGTTTGGGTCCGCCTTCGTGTACCGCGTCTTCACCATGGCCCAGGCCTCTCTGGCGCCTTGACGATAGGCCGATATCTTCCATAGTCAGAAGCACCGTCATGCTCCCTGAAGCTTCTCTGCAAGCTCTCCAAGGCCTTCGGGCAGGGAGATAGATGGCCACAAGGCCTGGGTGACGCCTTTCATCACCTGCCGAACTCGTTCGTGCAGTTGCAATAGCTCGGGAAGAAGGTCACCCGTAGAACCGGGCATTTCCTCTGCAGGACGACCCGTGAGCATACCTACAGACATAACTCTGTTAGTTGACTTCCTCGCCGAACTCTTTTTCAAAGTTCGCTCAAGCACTTACTATAAATGCCGCGACGAAGTCGCCGATTCTCCTTCATGGAGTCAGACAGCTGGGCACGAACATCCTTTAGTTCCTCACCCAGCTGGGTGTTGGCATCTTGGAGATTATTTTTCTCTTGCCTCACCCTTGTAAGCACATTCTCGCCGGCCTTCAACCGGCGCAAGAGCTGTTGCTTGTCCAGATCTAGTCCGGAGCCATCTGCAATATTATTGTCAGATTTACACACACGCCACACTTCACAAACTACTTATCTTTTGAAGCATATATTACCAGAGGGGGTCTCTGTGGCTCCCCCTGTAGCGGCTAGTGCGGCCTCAAGTTGGGCCTTGCATTCTTCAAGCTCCTGGGACAGTCGGGTATTCTTTTTTGTAAGATCCTACATAACAAATGATCCTTAAATCAGTTATTCTAACTATTTTAAGTCTCGGGGGATACTGGCATATATAACCGTCAAATTTCCTCACCCGTATGTCCTTTACATACTGCTCCGTGGCTCTGGCTAGACCATCTTGAGCGGCACGGAGGTGCGAATCTCCCGAATTGAAGGCATTCATTGCCTCTTGGGAGAAACATGCGTCACGAAGAACTGTCCGGCGGCGCCTGTGATTCATGGCACTCTCCACCTCGGAGTTGGTGGCGGACAATCTGTCGGCATCCTCTGTCGGAGGAGCATCCGACATACGCCTCATGCTCGCCTCCGCTTCTGGACCCGGCTTTGGAGCCTGGCTGGCGGAGGCTCGATTGGCAACCTCTCCGGACACAGTCCGGCAAGCGCTCTTTTTCCTGAAAAGAGCACTAGCGTTAGTACGCCTTCCAGGACTTAATCCTGGGAATATGGTGACGCGCCATACCGTTGCGGCGGCGTTTCGCTCCGGATCGCACTTCTTTTTAGCCTGCGGGGCCGTGCTGCCCCTTGTTGGCTAGCCGCCGCGGGCTCGGCCTCCTGCCTCGAAGGCACCCCCTGCGAAACACCATTTGTATATGGTGATAAAAAATAAGCACGGATGGGTCATTATCAGAGTATTGGGACCTCGGTCTCAGTTACCTGTGAGGCTGGAAGTATTCCGAGGTAATCGACCGTAATGGCAACCAAGGCATTATCGATGCTCAGTTGGTGAAATACCCCATCAATCAGATCCACCAATATGTCCGGATCCTCTTGGGAGGCCGGATCGAGGAGCCGTTCCGGATCCTCGGGTTGTGGAGGCGGGCTGTTTATGTCTTTCATGGCCTGGCGCAGTTCCTGCGTCAAAATCACAAAATGAGATACCTAACCATGGGAATACGGATCGGATGTGCAAAAAGGAAATGTCCGCTTACCCAGCTTCGAGAATTGTTCATAGAAAATCCGTTCAATGGACTGACGTGGAGAAAATCCTCCTCTTCTCCCTTGTACAGCGCGGACAAGATCTTCACCAGATCGGTGACCGATCCCGGCCCCTTACGACCATGACGGGTGGCATCGTCCTCCCCGTTGAAATCCCACATGGGGTGGCCCCTATACTGGAGCGGCTGCACCCCCCGCATAATACATGTGGCCATGACACCGATCATGGTCAGTCCGGAATGAGCTAACAATCTTATTCGGCTCATCAGGTAAAGGACGTCCCTGTCGTCTTCCCTCTGGGGGCTCCGCGGGCGCCAACTCAGGCATTTCTTCAAAGGAGCATTGCTAAACTCCGGGAGACCGATCCGAACAGGATCCGGCAGCGGGACATCTTCTATATAAAACCATTCCGAAGGCCAGTCTTCAGACGCCTTCTTCGGGGTTCCGGATAGATATCTGGTCCCGGCGATGCGCCACAGCTCGGCTCCGCCCACTTGATATATTGACCCCTGATGAGAACAGGGTACAATGCAGAATAATCTCTTCCACAGTGCAAAATGAGCCTCGACACTCAAGAACAGTTCGCAAAGGGCCACGAAGCCCGCGATGTGCAAAATGGAGGCATGCGTAAGGTGGTTCAACTGGAGGCTGTAGAACTCCAAGAGCCCCCGGAGAAACGGATGAATTGGAAATCCGAGTCCTCTTACTAGATAAGAGATAAAGCATACCCGCTCTCCTTTGGAGGGATCGGGGACACTCTCCGTTTGCTTTCCGCCCTTATAGGTGGCGAGTCCGGCTCGAACCAGAACCATGAAGGCCGGGGGAAGAAGTCCCTTGGTTTGGAGTGTCACTAGCTCGCTATGCGGGACTAAGCATCTCTCCCAATTTCCAGGCTGAGGGCTGGGAGCGCGAGAGGAGGAGCCGCGTTGACTGTCCATGATGGAATGGATTTTTGTCAGAGGCGCTCCGATGAAAGCTCGCGGAGGGAGGATGGTGTGACTCGGATCTAGATCCTCGCCCCTTTTATAGACGGCTCATTTGCGCAGCTAGGGGGATAAGTGTAAAAACTCCCTGGCTTTTCACATTCATTCAACACGTGGAAGATGGCCATTATTGGGCGTGGAAACCAAGGAGCGCAACATTTATCAGAAGCCGGGCACTATTCGACAGGTATATGGAATTTGGAGAAGAACCCGCCTCGCAATGCCGAAGACAATCTACGCACTCGACTCATCGCCATTGAAGCCTGGTTCGGGGGCTACTGAGGGAGTCCTGGATTAGGGGGTGTCCGGATAGCCGAACTATCACCGATGGCTGGACTCCTGGACTATGAAGATACAAGATTGAAGACTTCGTCCTGTGTCCGGATGGGACTTTCCTTGGCGTGGAAGGCAAGCTTGGCGATACGGATATGTAGATCTCCTACCATTATAACCGACTCTGTGTAACCCTAACCCTATTCGGTGCCTATATAAACCGGAGGGTTTTAGTCCGTAGGACGAACAACAATCATACCATAGGCTAGCTTCTAGGGTTTAGCCTCTCTGATCTCGTGGTAGATCCATTCTTGTACTACCCATATCATCAATATTAATCAAGCAGGAGTAGGGTTTTACCTCCATCGAGAGGGCCCGAACCTGGGTAGAAACATCGTGTCCCTTGTCTCCTGTTACCATCCGCCTAAACGCACAGTTCGGGACCCCCTACCCGAGATCCGCCGGTTTTGACACCGACATGTACCCAATGGTTTCCTTAGGGTATCCTATGAAGACGCACTTCTCCGCTCTGGGTTCGAGCTTATCAGGCTGAAGCCTTTTGACATAAGAATCGTATCCCCAAACTTTTAAGAAATGACAGCTTAGGTTTCTTGCCAAACCATAGTTCATATGGTGTCATCTCAGCGGATTTTGACGGTGCCCTATTTAACGTGAATGCGGCTGTCTCTAATGCATAACCCCAAAACGATAGTGGCAAATAGGTAAGAGACATCATTGAACGCACCATATTGTAACGCCCCGGATACGATGCGCCAGGTGTCTGCCAGTTATTCGCCGTCTTTGCCATGTCATTTGCTTGCGTGTTGCACTTTTCCATGTCATCATATGCATTTCATATCATGTCATCATGTGCATCGCATTTGCATACGTGTTCGTCTCATGCATCCGAGCATTTTCCCCGTTGTCCGTTTTGCAATCCGGTACTCCTATGTCTCCCGGTGCCCCCTTTTACCTCTTTTCATGTGTGGGTGTTAAACGGTCTCGGAATGGACCGATGTTTGTCAAGCGGCCTTGGTATACCACCGGTAGACCGTCTGTCAAGTTTCGTGCCATTTGGAGGTTGTTTGGTACTCCAACGGTTAACCGGGTAGCCGCAAAGCCCCTTTCTCTTTGCAGCCCAACACTCCTTCCAAAGTGGCCCAAAACCCAGCAAACTCCCCTCCATTCTCTCGGTTGTTCGATCACGATCGCGTGCCCGAAAACCGCACCTCATTTGGACACTCCTACCTCCTCCTACCTATAAATATGTGATGCCCTCCGAATTTTTCGCGCAGTCCAACCCTAGCCCCGCTCCTCCCTCTCGCCCGACGGACATGTCCGCCGCCATCGGACGAAACCGCCGCCGCCGCCCGCGCCAATCGGAGCGCGCCACGTGGCAGCCGCCGCCTCCCGCCGCCAGCGGCCCGCTCGGCCCGCAGCAGGCCCCCGCGGGCCCGTCCTTCCGCCGCCACCCGACGAAGGCCGCCGCTACCCCGCGTATGTCGCCGGCGTGCGCCGCCGCCGCCCCGCGCGCTTCTCCGCCGGATCGGCCTCGCCCCGCCGCCGATCTCGCCCGCCGCCGCCGGCCGTCGCCCCGGCGCCCCCTCGCCTCCGCGCCGCCGTTCCCTCGTCGCCCGGCGCCCTGCCTCGGCCGGTCGGCGCCGCGCCGCCCCGGCCGGAGCTGCGCCGCCCCGCCATGCCCACGCCGCCTCCTCGTCCGCCAACTCCGGCGACCCCGCCGGCGTCCGTCTCCGGTCAGATCCGGGCGGGTGGATGAGATCAACCCATCCCGTGATCCAAACGGCCGCGTGCCCCGCCCGGATCTCCTCGTCCCTCACGTCCTCGTCCCGTTGACTTTTTCCGGAGGTTGTTTTTCACCAAGTCCCTTAAATTTCTGCATTCTGGTGCCATGTTTGACATGCGATAACTTGCTGCATACTGCTCCGTTTCGTGCGTGTAATATGCAAATTGTTCGTCTCGACGAGTAAATCATTTCATCCCATTGCATCATTTACATTTGAGCTCATCTTGATGCCTGAAATGCTGTTAGAAGAGGGCTATGTGATGTTAGTTTCAGATTCTTATCAGAACATGCACTTTTGTCATTTTTGCCATGATTGATGTGTGCACCCTATGAACTTGAGTCCTACATGTGTTTTGTAATATGCCATGCCATATTTACAGGGGTATATGCCATGTATTTTTGTGATCTCTGTGGTGACTAGCACAAGAATGCAAACTAGGCTTCATGATGTTGCTGATTTCAGCCCCTGTTCTGCTGATATTTTTATGCCATGTAAACTTGATGCTACCGAGAGATCCATGCTTATTTTGAGATACTTCAGTAAGGATGTTTTGAACATATGGTTATTCTATATCCATCCATGTCCTTTTTTGAAATTATGGAGTGCCATAGCTTGAGTCAATCGAGCTCTACTTTTGCTATAAAATGTTTCCTGGCAGGTTGTTTACATGTTATTCAATTTTGCCAAGGTTGTTTTAGTTGATCCGTGTATGCTATGATGTTGTTCTTGCCATGTATAGCTTCTATGCCATGTCTTCTTACTGTGAGTTGCCTTGCCATGCCTTGTATTACTCTGTGGTGAGTGGTTCAAGCTCACCAACATGCCTACTTATTGCTGTTCCTGCCATGTATGAATCTGTAATATAACTTGCAATGTTTACATGGGTGCCATCATATTTTATGTGCCCTTTTAGCTCATGGTCAGTAAAGGACTTCTGTTATATGCAATTAGTAGATTTATGCCATACCTTTGTTTGCCATGATAAGCTCCTGTAGCATGTTGTTTGATAGCTCTATACATTGCAACCTGATGTTATTTTCTGCAAAGTCTGAAAGTGTTATTATTTGCAATCTTGCCATGTCTTTTTGAGCATGTTAAAGTGATTTCTGGAGTTAGCTCAGTGTTCATGTTTTGTAATGCTTTACCTGTAAATCATGCCCATGCCTTTTGTTTTCTTGTTGAGGTCCTGTAGCATAGTGTTATGATGCTTGCAATATGCCTAGTTGCTGTGTTGGACAGCTTGTCCTTTAAACTTGTATAGGGTGTATGTGTTGAACCGTTGCTCCGTTTTGAGTGTGCTCTATATGAAACTTGCTTGATTTTGCATGTAGTTTCACATTATCATGTTGCATCCTTGTTTTGAGGTGTTTGCTTGATGTTTGTATGCATTTAGCATCAATGCCATGTTTATCTTGTTTTGCTCATATCTTCTAGGCCATAGCTCCGAATCTAGTGAACTTTATATGTAACTTGACTAGAATTTCGTGTAGATCATCGTGGTGCATCTTAACTTGCTTTTTAACAACTTGAACATAAAGTTATTCAGATCTGGACCAATTATGAAATTTGCATATGAGGACTTACTGGAATTGTTATATGTTGTTTCCGGCCTCATTTAAACTTGTTTTGATGTGTTGCTCATGTTTGCATCCTCTCTTGACAAGAGTAGCCTCATCTAGATTTGTCATGCATCATGTTTGTTGTGCGTCTTGTCATGTTCATGTGTGGTGTGTTTACCTTTTTGTGTGCTTCTTCTCAATAGTTCCCGTTTCGTTGCGATCGTGAGGATTCGTTCATCTACGCTTGGTTCGTCTTCGTGGCTTCGTCTTCTTCATGGACTCATTCTTCTTCCTAGCGGGATTTCAGGCAAGATGACCGTCACCTTGGATCTCATTACTATCATCGCTATGCTAGTTGCTTCGTTCTTTCGCTATGATGCGCTACCTATCACTTGCTGCTCAAGCCTCCCAATTTGCCATGTCAGCCTCTAACCTTTGACACCTTTCCTAGGCAAACTGTTGTTTGGCTATGTTACCACTTTGCTCAGCCCCTCTTATAGCGTTGTTAGTTGCAGGTAAAGATGAAGTTTGTTCCTTGTTGGAACATGGAGATGTTGTTCCTTGTTGGAACATGTTTACTTGTTGGGATATCACAATATATCTTATTTAATTAATGCACCTATATCTTTGGTAAAGGGTGGAAGGCTCGGCCTTATGCCTGGTGTTTTGTTCCACTCTTGCCGCCTTAGTTTCCGTCATATCGGTATTATGTTCGCGGATTTTGCGTCCCTAACGCGGTTGGGTGATTTATGGGACCCCCTTGACAGTTCGCTTTGAATAAGACTTTTCCAGCAAGGCCCAACATTGGTTTTACCATTTGCCTCACCTATGCCCTTTTATTTCCCTTGGGTTTCCGGAGCCCGAGGGTCATCTTTATTTTAGCCCCCCGGGCCAGTTCTCCTCTGAGTGCTGGTCCAAACCGAGCGATGTCCGGCGCCCCCTGGGCAACCAGGGTCTATGCCAACCCGTCGTCTTGCTCATCCGGTGTGCCTCGAGAACGAGATATGTGCAGCTCCTATCGGGATTTGTCGGCACATTCGGGCGGCTTTGCTAGTCTTGGTTTATTGCTGTCGAAATGTCTTGTAGCTGGGATTCCAAGACCGATCGGGTCTTCCCGGGTAGAAGGAATATCCTTCGTTGATCGCGAGAGCTTATCATGGGCTAAGTTGGGACACCCCTGCAGGGTATAAACTTTCGAGAGCCGTGCCCGCGGTTATGTGGCAGATGGGAATTTGTAAATATCCGGTTGTAGTAAACTTGAAGCAAACTCTTCTAAAATACACCAACCGTGTGCGTAACCGTGAGTGTCTCTTTTCGGGGTTGATCGAGAGGAGAACACGGTTTCTGGGTTATGTTTGACGTAAGTAGGAGTTCAGGATCACTTCTTGATCATTACTAGTTGACGATCGTTCCTTTGTTTCTCTTCTCGTTCTCATTTGCGTATGTTAGCCACCATACATGCTTAGTCGCTACTGCAACCTCACCACTTTACCCCTTCCTTTCCCTTTAAGCTTTGCTAGTCTTGACACCCATGGTAATGGGATTGCTGAGTCCTCGTGGCTCACAGATTACTACACTACCAGTTGCCGGTACAGGTTCATGCGATGATCTTGACGCGAGAGCGATGCTTGCTTGCGTTGAGTTCTTCTTCTACTTCTTCTTCGATCAGGGGATAGGTTCCAGGTCGGCAACCTGGGCTAGCAGGGTGGATATTGTTTGAGTTTCTGTTTATGTTTCATCCGCAGTCGGATGTCGATCTTGTATATGATGTATTGTTGTATTCGTGTGGCATTGTATGCCTTATGTATGTATCCCCATCTATTATGTAATGTTGATGTAATGATATCCACCTTGCAAAAGCGTCTTCAAGATGCGCTTCTATCCTTGGTGGGACCTTCGAGTTCCTTTAGGATAGGGTCGCATCTTGGGCGTGACAAGTTGGTATCAGAGGCTCGACCGACCTTAGGAGCCCCCTTGATTGATCATGTAGTTTGGCCGTTGTTGGGTCTAGAAGAAAACTGTTTTCGGAGTCTAGTTATATCGGAGAGTAGGAATTCTTTTTACTCCTCAGCCCCTTCGTCGCTCTGGTCAGGAATCTTGACGTAGGTGTTTTGAACTACTTCTCTTCCCCTTCAAATTTTCTTTAGGATCACGCATTTGGTTTTCCGATCGTTGGTTCTCATCTCTTTTCATCCGGTGCATTTTCTCGTCAAGGCGATTCGACCCTCTTCATCTTTGAGTTCAATCCTTAGTTGTTTTCTTTTCCCACCCGCCCTCCCTTCTTCCTCTCGGAACCGGAGTCCGTAATCGAGTATCCATCCTACTCGTGCGAAGTCTTTGCTTTCTTTCCTCAATGATTTCAACCGGTGTTTCCTCTTGAACTCATTTGTCGGTTTCCCCTCCCGAGTTGCCTTTGTTTTTCCCGCCCTCCCACCCTTTTTCTTCCCAGAGTCTGAGTCTGTTTCGAGCATCAATTTCATTCGTACGGAGCCTCTTCAGTCTTCCCTCAATCATTTCAACCGGTGAATTCTCATCTCGTTTGACATTCTTCATCTCTTTTTCTTTTCCGGTGCACTCAATTCAAGTTTTTCGGGTTAATCATATTCTTTTCCTTCGAAGTGTTCTCCTTGCTCGTTCGCCTCTCGCCAATTTAACCTTCCGGAGTGTTCAAGACATCTCAGGAGATTCGTTTGTGTTCCAATTAATTCGAGGTTGTCACCTCAGTCAAATATTTCAGTTCTTCCGGTGCATCATCTATCTGTTCAACATCCCTTTCCAACGGTGTTTTCTTTTAGTGGGCCCTAACCCACAGGTTTTTTTCCCAGGATCTTACTTGACTCTTCTAATTTCCCCGGAGTTATTCTCAATTCTTTTCAAAGTGTGATGTAAGAATGGATTTCATCAGTCACATGCCTTCTCCAAGATCGATTTCAAATCATTTCATTGTTGGCTCAACCTCTTCGTTTTTCATTCTCCCGGAGTATCCCAGTATTTTTTGTGGTGTTTCCCGTCGATATTTGAAGACCGAAGAAGTGTTTTTTTCCCTCTAAATCTTGTTCATTCTACCGGAGATTCATGGTGCTAGCTCGATGTTATCCTATCTAATTGTTTCCAGTCATGCAAATTCTTTTCATCCATCCGGAGTATTTCAGGAGTTACTTTTCGTCTCAATCATCCGGAGGCCATCTTTTTGGAAGATTTCTTCGTTCTAAGTTTTCAAATCCGTTCTCTCAATTATTCTATATCCGTGCCCTTTCGTTCGCCTCAATTTATCCCGGTGCTTCGTTCAAGTGTTCTTTAATCAGCTCATGATCTCTTTGTTCTTTTGCATCTGAATTCCCTCTAGCATATTTGTTCTTCTAATTCTTCCCGGTGATTCATTCTCTTTCATCAGTCATTTCCAAATTCTTACGGTGGTTCGTTCAAGATTATTTTCCTTGTTTATCATATTAATCCATTCGTTCTTTTCAACCTACCGGTGATTCATGAAGTCCTTCTCAAGTTTGCGTTATGGCACTTCTCAATTCTTTTTCAAGAAGAATAAGTAGTATGCAAAATCCATTGCTTGTCATCAATTTTTGATGAAGGATAAGCATACAATAAATCTTATTCTTATTTCATCCTAGTGATTAATCCCTTCCTTCAGAGTTTGTTCTTGAGGCATAAATTCTAGTTCCAAGTGTTTTTCATCTTTTTTTCCGGAGTTCAAATTTCCCTCGTCCATCTCGTCGGAACCTCCATCTAAATCATCGCAATGCTCATCTTATTCTTTCATCCTTCAATTTTATCTCATCATCCTTTTGTCACCGGAGTTCTTCATGGTGGTTCTTCATGATTTAATCTTTTCTTCAAGAGTCATCAAGATTTTGTTGGAGGAGTTCCAGTATCTTTTCTTCTCCCGTCTTGAAGAGAAAATAATTCTTTATTTTCTTGGAAAGTGGAGTTTTGCATTCCTTCGTTCTTCTCAGCTATTCAATCATTTCCGTTTGCGGCTAGTTATCACCTCATAATTTCTGAGATGTTTTCCATAAGTCCACGACAAGCTTATTCTTTTCGTTGTTGAATTTTCTCAACAACTCCATTCAATCTTTTCTTCTAAGGTTGCTTTCTATTTAATTCGTGACACAAGTTGTCATTTTCTTCTCCGTTCTTTTCATCCAACTCTTTTAATTCTTTCCGGAGGTTTTGTGTCATGTCTTCATCAAGTATCATTCCATCCTCTCAAGTTCATGTTCTATTCTTTCCTTGTTCAACCGGAGTGCTGCCTAAATCTTTTCAATCTTATTTGTTTCTTATCTTGTTCTAACCGGAGTGGTTTCATAGTCTATCTGATTCCGTGAGCTTTTGATTCCTGTCTTTCTCGTCGTTTCTCTATTCTTCTCTTGTGCTCTCGATTCTTTGCTTCTTCTCTTGAGTTCTTGTTTCACCTCATCCCTTTCCCCTTCCGTCTCGGTCCTAAGATCTCGGGACGAGATCTCTTGTTAGTGGAGGAGTGTTGTAACGCCCCGGATTCGATGCGCCAGGTGTCTGCCAGTTATTCGCCGTCTTTGCCATGTCATTTGCTTGCGTGTTGCACTTTGCCATGTCATCATATGCATTTCATATCATGTCATCATGTGCATCGCATTTGCATACGTGTTCGTCTCATGCATCCGAGCATTTTCCCCGTTGTCTGTTTTGCAATCCGGTACTCCTATGTCTCCCGGCGCCCCCTTTTACCTCTTTTCATGTGCGGGTGTTAAACAGTCTCGGAATGGACCGAGGTTTGTCAAGCGGCCTTGGTATACCACCGGTAGACCGCCTGTCAAGTTTCGTGCCATTTGGAGGTTGTTTGGTACTCCAACGGTTAACCGGGTAGCCGCAAAGCCCCTTTCTCTTTGCAGCCCAACACCCCTTCCAAAGTGGCCCAAAACACAGCAAACTCCCCTCCATGCTCTTGGTCGTTCGATCACGATCGCGTGGCTGAAAACCGCACCTCATTTGGACACTTCTACCTCCTCCTACATATAAATATGTGATCCCCTCCGAATTTTTCACGCAGTCCAACCCTAGCCCCGCTCCTCCCTCTCGCCCGGCGGACATGTCCGCCGCCACCGGACGAAACCGCCGCCGCCGCCCGCGCCAATCGGAGCGCGCCACGTGGCAGCCGCCGCCTCCCGCCGCCCGCGGCCCGCTAGGCCTGCAGCAGGCCCCCGCAGGCCCGTCCTTCCGCCGCCGCCTGACGAAGGCCGCCGCTGCCCCGCGTACGTCGCTGGCGTGCGCCGCGGCCGCCCCGCGCGCTTCTCCGCCGGATCGGCCTCGCCCCGCCGCCGATCTCGCCCGCCGCCGCCGGCCGCCGCCCCGGCGCGCCCCCTCGCCTCCGCGCCGCCGTTCCCTCGTCGCCCGGCGCCCTGCCTCCGCCGGCGCCGCGCCGCCCCGGCTGGAGCTGCGCCGCCCCGCCATGCCCGCGCCGCCTCCTCGTCCGCCAACTCCGGCGACCCCGCCGGCGTCCGTCTCCGGTCAGATCTGGGCGGGTGGATGAGATCCACCCGTCCCGTGATCCAAACGGCTGCGTGCCCCGCCCGGATCTCCTCGTCCCGCACGTCCTCGTCCCGTTGACTTTTTCCGGAGGTTGTTTTTCACCAAGTCCCTTAAATTCCTGCATTCTGGTGCCATGTTTGACATGCCATAACTTGCTGCATACTGCTCCGTTTCATGCGTGTAATATGTCAAATTGTTCGCCTCGACGAGTACATCACTTCATCCCACTGCATCATTTACATTTGAGCTTATCTTGATGCCCGAAATGCTGTTAGAAGAGGGCTATGTGATGTTAGTTTCAGATTCTTATCAGAACATGCACTTTTGTCATTTTTGCCATGATTGATGTGTGCACCCTATGAACTTGAGTCCTACATTTGTTTTGTAATATGCCATGCCATATTTACAGGGGTGTATGCCTTGTATTTTTGTGATCTCTGTGGTGACTAGCACAAGCATGCAAACTAGGCTTCATGATGTTGCTGATTTCAGCCCCTGTTCTGCTGATATTTTTATGCCATGTAAACTTGATGCTACCGAGAGATCTATGCTTATTTTGAGATACTTCATTAAGGATGTTTTGAACATATGGTTATTCTCTATCCATCCATGCCCTTGTTTGAAATTATGGAGTGCCATAGCTTGAGTCAATCCAGCTCTACTTTTGCTATAAAATGTTTCCTGGCAGGTTGTTTACATGTTATTCAATTTTGCCAAGGTTGTTGTAGTTGATCCGTGTATGCTATTATGTTGTTCTTGCCATGTATAGCTTCTATGCCATGTCTTATTACTATGAGTTGCCTTTCCATGCCATGTACTGCTCTGTGGTGAGTGGTTCAAGATCACCAACATGCCTACTTATTGTTGTTCCTGCCATGTATGAATCTTTAATATAACTTGCTATGTTTACATGGGTGCCATCATATTTTCTGTGCCCTTTTGGCTCATGGTCAGTAAAGCACTTTTGTTATATGCAATTAGTAGATTCATTCCATACCTTTGTTTGCCATGATAAGCTCCTGTAGCATGTTGTTTGATAGCTCTAAACATTGCAACCTGATGTTATTTTCTGCAAAGTCTGAAACTGTTATTATTTGCAATCTTGCCATGTCTTTTTGAGCATGTTCAACTGATTTCTGGAGTTAGCTCAGTGTTCATGTTTTGTAATGCTTTACCTGTAAATCATTCCCATGCCTTTTGGTTTCTTGTTGAGGTCCTGTAGCATAGTTTTTTGATGCTTGCAATATGCCTAGTTGCTGTGTTGGACAGCTTGTCCTTTAAACTTGTATAGGGTGTATGTGTTGAACCGTTGCTCCGTTTTGAGTGTGCTCTATATGAAACTTGCTTGATTTTGCATGTAGTTTCATATTATCATGTTGCATCCTTGTTTTGAAGTGTTTGCTTGATGTTTGTATGCATTTAGCATCAATGCCATGTTTATCTTGTTTTGCTCATATCT
>LR880970.1:458112975-458123162 GCA_904067115.1 Aegilops sharonensis
CCGCCACCTCCACCCCCGCCCCCGCCCGCATCAAGTTTTCTTTATTCGGCGAGGCCCCACCACCGCCAGGCCACCACCCCCCACAACCATCGTCCCCACCCCGAGCCCCTTCCTTCGCACCGGTGAACTCCGGCGAGCTCTCAAAATTCGACTGACCCAGTTTTGAAATTTAGTCTACTATCATTTAACTAGTGTGGAACATAAAAGGGGAAAACCATAAGCATTGCGAATATAGTGTTGAGCGTGCCATGGCAGATCTGTAGGTGCAAACCGGACAAAGGCAACTTCACAACCAATTTTTGCTTTCAACTAACAAGTAAGTGATGGACAAGAAATCAGAGTAAAGCAGTGGCGATCTATTTTCTTGCTGCGATAAATAGGTTGAGAAGATACGAAAGAGTATCGCCTTTTGTGCGGCGTCGTGTATGCATCTGCTGAGAATTTGACGGTGCTGTAGTAGCGATGGCTGTCAGCGGCGTGGAAGCAAATCTAGGAGGGTAGACGGTGGCGACTGGGGAAATATCCCGGTGTGGTGGACGAGACGGTCGTAGGAGCGGCGCCGGCAAGGTGGACGACGGCGGGGATGAAGCGAGAGGATGACATGCAAGGATCACGGTCCGAAGCCATGGATGAGAGAGGTCGTTCTCTTGTAATGGACGACAGCGTCGGGGTATCAGCTCTGGCATGGTGGAGGAGGACGGTGGTGGATGGGGTGGCGGACGGAGGAGGCTGGGGTGGAGAGGGTGTTTTGGCACCCACGGAGTATGAAGGGGGAAATGGAGGGAGAGAGGGAGGGGGAACCATGTCTTCAGGGTGTGCTTGTCTCAAATGCGAGGAAATTTACAAACTAAGCCCCCATTTAAAATTTCCTACATCACAACAATATTACTCGGTTGGGGATAGGACGGTAATCTCACATACACCAAATATTTTCCGACGAGAGTTTGTTTTGGCGCCCACCGTGTATGAATCGAGGAGGGAGTCGATTTCGGCCGAGGAGACACTGTGTTTTGGCGCCCACCGTGTATGAATCCGGGTGAGAGGCAGTTATGTCATGTTTGAGTGAAATTACAAACCTACCCTATCGAAACCTATAGAAATCTAGTTGATAGGCTTTGCGTGTCAGGGATAGGCAGTAATTTCCATCTCACAGATTTTGGTTTCAGTCGGTTACTGCGACTTCCCAGCTTCGCTCAAAATTTTGCACAGTAAGAGTGCACGTTTACCGTGCCAACTCAATTCGAATCCAGTTTGTATTCTATTTTTGTTCGGGCAGGATCCATTTTTGTTGGAATAAAATTCTATATACATCATTTTTTTTATATATACTTTCAAAAGCACAACAAAGAATTCTGCTCCTTTATATATATAATACGATTTACAAATACAATGATCTCAAAATCATAAGGTTGAATTCAAAATTTTTAAACCAAATTATATTCTACTAAAATGTATGGATAAGTAATATCTACATATTAAATAACATAGATGCGCATGAATTCATATGAGTATGCATGTTTGATAGATCAATTTTGGTTCGAGTATGAATTACATGTATCATCATCTCGAATTCAAATATTTGAATCCCTTTTGTGTTGACATTTTCTATACACACAACTAAATATTTGAATCTCCTTTCACACCCATCTCTCTCGCATGCTCCTTCATGTAGCTATCACTCCCTTTTCTCCAGCTCACCTGCACGCTCACTTCATGTTTCTCCTATTTTCGCAAACATGGTCTCTCAACGTCTCGCTTGAGAAGTGTCACACTCTCCCTATCATTATACATTACATGGTTTTCATTATCTCTCATGTCTCTACCGTTCTCTGGTATCACTAGGTACCTAAGCTTTCTTTTTCACCACCACACACACTCTCTCACTCGTCTTCCACTTTGTCTTTCTCTCTATAGGGTTCTCACACACACCCTATATCTCTCTAGATATGACTCATACCACTAAAATTACTCTCTCCCGCAGACACAACATTTGTTGCGGTCTCCTTTCCGTCTCCATCCCAGCTTTAAAACTGACATTATTCATATGTTTACCGATCAGACAAACTCCCCCCTCTCTCTCACACACACACAACTCCCGCTTCCACTCCCGACTATTGTCTCTCTCTCACACACACAAAACTCTCGCTTTCGGACGCCCAACTCGTATTTCTCTCACAAGCATTGATCGACTAGCCTCCAGATAGGTTTATACACCTGCAAACTCGTGCTTCCACTATCGCGTACATGTCTCTCTCTTGCTCCTAGAATCTATGTAGATTTTTTGTCCCTTCTTGAGACACACCCTCTCGATCGTGCACACACACACTATCGCCTCATTTTAAGCTGATACCTCTCGCACACACACTCTTTGTGTCTTTGTCACACACGCACTCCGTCCTCCTCCTCTCTCCCTCTCTCTCACACACACATCACACACACACACATGGGATTTTTGCAACAACTAGCAAGATGCCCATGCGTTGCATGGAACATCAAGATGCATTTGTATGAGTAGTTTATCCTGTGGGAGAAAAGGATGAACGAGGGAAGGCCTTATTTGCAAATGTGGAGAGGGGCGTGGGTCTCTTTTTGCAAAATTGCCATAGTTTCCTTCCTATAAATCGGACGGCCTATATTGCAGGATGGCAGGCACACCATCATCACCAACTCTATTTTTTATAAGAGTAGTAGATAGTAGAGAAGAGAGTAGAGATAGAGAATTAGAAACAGAGACTAGAGAGTAGAGACATAGATAGTTCTCAGCATAGATAGATAAAAAAAAGATAGTTCAACTACTCCTCGTCATCCGACTCCTCCTCGGTGATGTCCTCCTCAGACGTCTCAATGTAGGCGTGAAGATACCGATCATCGTCGGAGTCCCAGGGCGACACTGCTCCTAGCTTCATGTTGAATTGAGCGGCCGCTTTCCACGTAGACTTGTCCTCACGATTGGCGGCTCGCTCCGCCCTCCTCTTCTCCCTCTCCTCCCTCCTTTGCGCGTAGAACTCACGCTCGTTGATGATGTCCTGCGGGAAGCATTGGCACCACAGTGCCATGGCTTCCTCGTCCATCTCGGCGATGCCGAGATGGTGCTCCCGCCTCCGGTTGTCGTGATGATCCTCATCGGTGATAAGCCGCGGCCGAGGCGTGAGCTCCTACGCCCGCTCCCGCGTTGGCACATTGGGGAAGTTCAATGTTCTATGAGGCCACCGGAGGCGCCACACCGCCGCGTCGTACATGCGAGCGGCCTCGTGGGCGGTGTCAAAAGTGTCGAGGCCGAGGCGCATCCCACAGAACCGGATCTCGGTGGAGAAGCCGCCGGAGGGGCGCGCGCGGACGTCGCGGTATCCCCAAGTTTCCCGATGACGCGGCGACATAGTGGCGCGGCGGCGGCGAAGCGAGAAAGAGTGAGGAGAGAGCGGTGGCGAGGCACAGAGCGGGGAGAGAGAGCGGCGGCAAGGCACAGAGCGGTGGGAGGGCGTTGGATTTTATAAAGCGTCTCGGACGCTGCGCACCAAAACTAGCGCGTGCCCGGCCGCTTTTCCCCCCGCGCGCGTGATCCTTTCCCGATGTCCCTGCTATATCTACTCTCTTCTCTACTCTTATATTTATTTTATATTGATATTTATCTCTACTCTTATAAAAAATAGAGTTGGTGATGATGGTGTGCCTGCCATCCTGCAATATGGGCCATCTGATTTATATCTGACAGATAGGAAGGAAACTATGGCAATTTTGCAAAAAGATACCCACATCCCTCTCCACATTTGCAAATAAAGCCTTCCCTCGTTCATCCTTTTCTCCCACAAGATAAAATACTCATACAAATGCATCTTGATGTTCCGTGCAACGCATGGGCATCTTGCTAGTTCTAAAAAACTTTCCATCATTTCCCACACTACTGGTTGCAGATGAAGAACCTACCCAAGCACAGCGCCGTACAGGAGCGACGCACAATTACAAGGTGATATTATGTTGGTTAAGGGAGGCTATAACTAATTACTTTTGCGGGAACAATAGCAATTAGAAAATTTGAAGGGTAGGTATGAACAAAATTGGAACTGCACATGTACTGCTAAGAGATTCAATACACACATTACCAATCAAGGAGCAATACGATGGTCGCGGCGGCCTCTGTGCATCATGGTCAGCAACGGGAGTCAGTTCATTGTCCACGACGGTGGTGCTTCTGCGCTTGGCGTCGGCTTCCGAGAAGCAGATCCAAGACCATGGAAGACGGTGTCGGGGAAGAGGCTCCGTGTACGATGACGATGGTGGACCGGCTCTAGTGCGGCGTATGACGTCGTTGATGAGGAAGATGCACTGCGGTGGACGAGTGCACCAATGTAGAAGGGAAGGAGCATGAAGGTTGCGGTGCCATGGAGAAGTCTATTTTGCGGTGGGGGTAGAAAATGGGGAGTATCCAGGTGTACTACTCTGGGTGCCGGGGTGGGTTGGCTGGGTAGGGTGAACCTGAAGTTACCAAAACAGCCCCCTACCAATCGTTATTCGTAGGCCTGTTCTGAAGGGTATGATGGTAACTTCGCACTTCTCGAATCAGGGTCGCGGGAGATTTTCCTGCCGACCTCAAAATTTTGTGACACTGAACTCCCCGTGTGGCGTGTTGGGTGATTGGGCTAAGCAACTAGCGAGTAGTACTAGTAGTTAGTAGTACTAGTAACTACTAGTATTCCCTCCGTTTTTATTAACTCTGCATATTAGGTTTGACCAAAGTCAAACTTCCTAAAGTTTGACCAAGTTTATCGAAAAATATAAACATTTACCATAACAAATATGTATGATGTGAAAGTACATTCAATAATGAATCTAATGGTATTTATTTGTCATTGTATATGTTAATATTTTTTGTTATAAACTTTGTGAGAGTTTACAAAACTTGACTTTGACCAATACTAATACGCGGACTTAAATAAAAACGGAGGGAGTAAACATTTGTTTTCTTAGTTTGTAGTGAATTAATCATTTGTTGTAATCGTGAAATAAATATATTAGGCTACTGACTTCGAATGTAATGGTTTATACAATTCAATAGTTAGAATCATAGTTGAATTCCAATATGTATACGAGGTCCATAGTACTTCACAATATGCTCAAACTCACATAATCCCAATCTAATGAAATCTAAATGCATTTCATAGTTATTACTTTGTAGGATGCAACAAAACCAACCATAACTCTATGTCATCCATTATAAAAGCCACATTTTGAACACATCCCAATGTGTGAATGAAACGTGTAGAGAGAGCTTGCGAAGATGGAGAAGATAGGGTGGGAAAGATTGTATGTATGTGGGCGAGAGAGTAGGAGACAAACCTAACAAGAGATAGAGAGATCGAGAGAGAAAGAGAGAGGGAAAAGTTAGGTCTGTGAGAAAGATGGAGACATGTAATATACGTGAGATGCGTGTGCATCCGAATTTTGTACACATGGAAGGAGAAGAGATAACGGGTTTGATGAGAGAGCTGGAAAAACATGGACGAGAGGGGAAGGACAGCATGGGTTGAGGGATTGATAATTTTGTGTAGGAGAGAGAGGGATTGGTAATTTTGTGCGAGAGAGAGAGAGGAGGGAGGAGTGAGTCAGCCGTCGTCACATCATCCTGCTTCCAAATGGCCCCGCATTCCCTAGTGCAGTGTGGTCGCCGTCTTCGATCTCCTCGATGCCCTCTTTGAAGATTGAGGTAGTGTGCATGCTGAGGTCAGAGAAGCACAAGCGAGAGTGGTCGCCATATAACCTTGGATGGGGATGAATTTTGTGCTCGGGGGAGGGGGAGTGTGTGTGCAGTGTGTGTGTGTGTGTGTGTGTGTGTGTGTGTGTGTGTGTGCGTGTGTGTGTGTGTGTGATATTGAGAGAAATCAAACCTATGGGGAGAATGTGTGTATGTGATGGAAAGCTACATGCTAAATAGGGTTTTCACGAAGAGATTATGTGTGCGAAATAGAGAGCGATGTGCGGGCCTTGAGGTGGGCAGGGGCCGGGTGAGGGTGTCAAAATGCATGCGTTGATGCATGTGTTACATGCGATCATGCGAGGGACGAATGAATCGAGAGAGATGGTTGTTGTGTTACGGATGCTCCTATCTCTCTCTCTCTCACACACACACACACAAGTACAAATAGAAGACCGTTCTCTCATGTATACACAACGTATCGGCATCTCTCTATGTCTCACTAATGCATGATCATTTGCACATTCACACCTCTCCATGTCTCACTCATGCATGATCATTTGCACATTCACACGTCTCCATGTCTCTATCACACGCACACCGTCTCCACATTGCCCTTCCGTCACAACACACATATGGACACATACGCACATTCTCTCTCATCCACACACACAAAATTAGTATGAAAAAAACTAGGGCGCACCTAAAATGTCCAAATCCAAATAAACACGAACTGAAGATAAATTCAGATATATGGAAATATTGTAGCTTGAAGAACTTTTCCAGGAAAAAATTTGAGTAATATTCGGTGATTGTTTTCACACACACAAAAAGGTTTGGTGGATGTCCTTCGAGCGCGATACGATGACGCACCGTTCGATCGACCGCGCGGCCGCGGTGCACGCGGTTGGACAGGATTTCGTATCGTTGCTGTGGTAACTAATATAAGCGCTGCCTCAGTCTAATGTTTACGTGTACTAGTACGGTGTTCTTTTAAGTTTGACCGACCCTATATAAAACTAAACTAAGCTCCCATACATGCACTCATCAATATGTCGCCGCCGCCGTTGCGCATGCCGGCGCCTGCCTGCTCCGGCCAACCATTTATCACCCGTCACCATCGTGTCCCCGCCATCCCTGTGCCATGAAGCCGAAGGCTCGCCCGCTCACATCGTCTGCAGCCCCTCCTCGCGATGCCGCCGCACTACCAAGCACATGAGCAGCTGGTGGAGCTGCGTCTATGCACGCAACATACGAAGAGAGGACGAGTGCGTGCTCCAGCACATCGGCGAGGAGGAGCTAGCATGTCATTGTCATCTCCGCCCGCGCGGAGGAGGCACGCATGGTGGATGTCGCGGCAGAAGCCGGTCGTGCCCACGCCGAGCTTGGAAACCGGGTGCGGACGCGGAATCTACCTTCGAGACCTTGAATGCCATGTGGATCCTGCAATCTGACGGAGCAATTTGGGTCAGTCGACTCTTGTGAGTCATTGGATGCAACATGGATGGCCAGAAGGGCTTCTTCAACCTCCGAAATTGATGCACTGTTCATCTTCTCTCTCAGGCATCGAGCCGCCAACCCGCCACACGCCTAACCGCCTGCCGCTGCCGCCCTGCCCTCCCCTGAATCGTCTACCACCGCCATGCTCCCCCCACCCCCGCCATCCGTTTAACCTTGGGCACGATGCATTTTTTCCAGCGAACTGCATTCCACACCCAACACTCAAAAGATAGATCATGGGCACCCTTCCACAATAATATAGATACTGGGGTAGCTTCTTTGTCGTCTTCTTCCTTCGCTCCGTCGAACTTCTTTCACAAATTGACTGACCCAAATTATACTATGAGTATGTACTATTAAGTACAGTAGGAACACAAAGATACGAGCAGTAGTACCAACTACAAGAAGAACAGTCGTAAGACATACTAGTACTACTGTACGTACTAAAGAGTTCAAATAACGAGAAAGAACATAAACATAGTTCTGCTGGGGGCTCAGCACAACACACCACTGAAATAAAACTAAGCAACTAGTCCGCTTGACACTGCAGTAGAACCAGCAGGAGCAACGGCACTGCCACCTTACTCGGAGTCCGAGTCCATGTCCTCGACTTCGTCCTCGTCCCTCTTCCTCTTCCTCTTCGCCGATGCTTCTTTGCTTGAACATGACACTGGGCTCTGCTTCTTCATCCAACCCTTGTAGATATTTAAACAATGGTAGGCATGCATTGCTGCGTACAGGATGTGATCTTCATCTATTGTCTTCGACTCCCATGCATGATGAAACTCGTGGTGAGGTTTCTTCAGTTGAACATACGAAGGATCAATCATGGCTGCTGCCATGGTCAACATTGAAGACTGGGAGAAGGACACCAGGCTTGCCTTTTAGAGATCGAAGGGCTGGCCTACAACGAGGCCTATCCGACCAAGGACACTCCTGTCGTTCCTAAAGTCTACAGTAACGAATTTCACTCTTTTGTCCTTGAGGAAGTTCTTAAAATCCTTGCACTCAACGTCGGCATGGCATATGTGGTAGAGCAAGCACACATTATGTACGCAAACCTGGATCACGACGGGGTTCTTCTTCTCTGCGTTCTTTAGAATCTTCTCGCTTTCCAGGACTGTCGGAGTTATTGGCCATGGGTAGCCTCATCTGCCCCCATGACATTTCAAGACATCAGGGCCGACTGCGCCTCTCAAGCCTCAAAGCTTGGTCGCCGCTTTCTCATAGTCGGATGGTCCAAGCGGCCGACTGCCAGAAGGCGGCGGACCCCAGAAGACAGCCACGAAGCGGGGTGCCTCCTAGCAGGCGGCCTCCAGAGAGGCCAGCTACTAGCAGGCAGCCCCAGGTGCCCTCAAAACCTGTGCCCTCTTAATCACAATGGGACGGAGCGTGGCTACAGCGAAGCCTGCCACCCTCGTATCCAGGGCGGGTCGTGGCCATAGTGCACCGTAACAGACGGTGATCTCCTGCACGGCGCGACACTGTAGCCCCTCCACCCGTGACATCACCCAAGTCAGAAGGGACCATGCTCCCACGACGAGCTGTAGGTACGGTCAGCAGGCGGCGGGCCCTACCTGCCAGCGAGTAACCAGAAGACGGCCACCCAGAGGGCGGCCCTCCCCCTTCCTAGGAGTTTGTGTGCCATTAACCAGAAGATATGGGGGATGGCTACAGTGATCGCCCGCCAGGCGGCGGGACTGTAGCCATGCCTTCCCCGACAAAGCAAGAGTCATTAGAAGCACGGCTACAGTGATGAGCAGCCGGTGAGACCTGCGAGCGGCGGGCGCGGCTTGTCGGCCAAGTACAAGACAGCCGGTGGGGCCCACCAGTCGGCGGGCGCCAGCAGCCAGCGGAGAAGCCGGCCACAAGAGACACTGACGGCCTGGGCCTATACCCGACTAGTTTACCATTGTACCCCTGGGGGGTAGGCCTATATAAACCCCCCAGGGCACCCATGCGAAGGGTTCAGACTTTTAGACTACACAACCACACACATAGAGAGAATAGAGAGCTAGCCTTGCCCTTCTTCCTCCTCTAGCAAACAGCTCAAGGAGCAACTTGTAGCTACTTGCTGAGATAGTGATCATGTGGAGACCCCGCAGAGTAGGACTAGGGGTGTTATCTCCTAGGAGAGCCCCGAACCTGGGTAAAGTTTGCCGGCATACGTGTCTACGCCTCATCCCGCTTCCTGGCACCAGCGACGTCTTACTATCCCCCACCATGATAAGCCACCTGTTGACATATGTCACACCAAAACCCTGACATTTGGCACCCACCGCGGGGCTAGGTGCACCGTCGTCCGGAGATCTGTTCTGGACGGGAACCCTCTTCCTTCCCGGCGAGCGCAGCTAGCCCGGCACGCCAGACGGCGTTTGCACCGACGCGCTGCATGGTGTGGAGGTTGCTTGCGCGGTGATGACCCACAAGTGTAGGGGATCTATCCTAGTCCTTTCGATAAGTTAGAGTGTCGAACCCAACGAGGAGCAGAAGGAAATGATAAGCAATTTTCAACAAGGTATTCTCTGTAAGTACTGAAATAAGTGGTAATAGATAGTTTGTGATAGGATAATTTGTAACGAGCAACAAGTAACAAAAGTAAATAAAGTGCAGCAAAGTGGCCCAATCCTTATTGTAGCAAATGACAAGCCTGGACAAACTCTTATATAGAGAAAAGCGCTCCCAAGGACACATGGGAATTATCGTCAAGCTAGTTTTCATCACGTTCATATGATTCGCGTTCGGTACTCTGATAATTTGATATGTGGGTGGACCGGTGCTTGAGTGTTGTTCTTACTTGAACAAGCATCCCACTTATGATTAACCTCTATTGCAAGCATCCGCAACTACAACAAAAGTATTAAGGTAAACCTAACCATAGCATGAAACATATGGATCCAAATCAGCCCCTTACGAAGCAACGCATAAACTAGGGTTTTAGCTCCTGTTACTCTAGCAACCCACCATCTACTTATTACTTCCCAATACCTTCCTCTAG
>LR880970.1:458130869-458147711 GCA_904067115.1 Aegilops sharonensis
TCAATGCCTCTTTCAGAAACTTTATGCCCCAGGACAATACCTTCATTAACCATAAAGTGGCACTTTTCCCAATTCAAGACAAGATTAGTTTCTTCACATCTCTGCAAAACTTGATCAAGGTTGCTCAAGCAATCCTCAAAAGAGGATCCATAGACGGAGAAGTCGTCCATGAAAACCTCACAAATCTTTTCACAAAAGTCAGAGAATATAGCCATCATGCATCTTTGAAAGGTAGAAGGTGCATTACATAAACCAAAAGGCATACGTCTATAAGCAAAAGTACCAAAAGGGCAAGTAAAAGTAGTTTTAGATTGATCGTTGGCTGACACAGGTATTTGAGAGAAACCAGAATAACCATCTAGAAAGCAAAAATGTGTATGTTTGGACAATCTTTCTAGCATTTGATCGATAAAAGGTAAGGGGTAATGATCTTTTTTAGTAGCCTTATTTAATTTGCGGAAATCAATTACCATCCTATAACCTGTAATAATTCTTTGCGGGATCAACTCATCTTTATCATTAGGAACAACGGTAATACCTCCCTTCTTAGGGACACAATGGACAAGACTTATCCACTGATTATCAGCAACGAGATAAATTATACCTGCCTCAAGGAGCTTTAGTATTTCCTTTCTTACCACTTCCTTTATCTTAGGATTCAGCCTTCGTTGATGATCACGAACTGGTTTGGCATCTGCTTCCAAATTTATTTTATGTTGACATAGAGTGGGACTAATGCCCTTAAGATCATCAAGAGTATATCCAATAACAGCACGGTGCTTCTTCAGAGTTTTCAGTAGTCTTTCTTCTTCATGTTCTGAAAGGTTAGCACTAATAATAACAGGATATATCTTTTTCTCATCGAGATAAGCATATTTAAGAGTATCAGGTAAATGTTTGAGCTCAAACACGGGATCACCCTTGGGTGGAGGAGGATCCCCTAGGATTTCAACAGGCAAATTGTGTTTCAGGATAGGTTCCTGTTTAAAGAACACTTCATCTATTTCCCTTCTTTCATTCATAAACATATCATTTTCATGGTCTAGCAAATATTGTTCTAAACGATCACTAGGAGGTACGGCAATAGAAGCAAGACCAATAATTTCATCCTTACTAGGCAATTCTTCTTCACGGTGTTGTCTACTAAATTTAGAGAAATTAAACTCATGAGACATATCACCCAAGCCTATAGTAACAACATCCTTTTCGCAGTCTATCCTAGCATTGACGGTGTTCAAGAAGGGTCTACCAAATATAATGGGACAAATGCTATCTTGTGGGGAACCAAGAACAAGAAAATAAGCAGGGTATTTAGTTTTCCCACACAAGACTTCGACATCTCTTACAATTCCCATAGGTGAAATAGTATCTCTATTGGCAAGTTTAATTGTGACATCAATATCTTCTATCTCAGCAGGTGCAATATCATGCATAATTTCTTTGTATAAGTCATAAGTTATTGCACTAACACTAGCACCCATATCGCACAAGGCATGATAACAATTATCTCCTATTTTAACAGAAATAACAGGCATGCCTACCACAGGTCTATGTTTATCTTTAGCACAAGGTTTGGCAATTCTAGCAGTTTCACCGCAGAAATAAATAACATGCCCATCAATATTATCATCCAAGAGATCTTTAACAATAGCAATATTAGGTTCAACTTTAATTTGCTCAGGAGGTCTATAAGTTCTAATATTTCTTTTACGAACCACAGTTGAAGCTTTAGCATGATCCTTTATCCTAACAGGGAAAGGTGGTTTTTCTCAAGATAAGAAGTAGGAACAATAGGATCATTATAAGTGATAGTCTTTTCTTCAACTTGAATAGGTGGAGCTACTTTTATTTCTATGGGAGGATTATATTTAAACCACTTCTCCTTGGGGAGATCAACATAAGTAGCAAAAGATTCACAGAATGAAGCTACTATCTCAGAGTCAAGTCCATATTTAGTGCTAAATTTACGGAAAACATCGGTATCCATAAAAGATTTAACACAATCAAACTTAGGTGTCATACCTGACTCCTTACCTTCGCCGAGATCCCAATCTTCTGAGTTGCGTTTGATTCTATCCAATAAATTCCATTTGAATTCAATAGTCTTCATCATAAAAGAGCCAGCAAAAGAAGTACCGAGCATGGATTGATTATTATGAGAAAGCCGAGCATAAAAACTTTGAAGAATTATTTCTCCGGAGAGCTCATGATTGGGGCATGAATATAACATTGATTTAAGCCTCCCCCAAGCTTGAGCGTTGCTTTCTTCTTCGCAAGGCCAAAAATTATATATATAATTGCGATCACGATGAACAAGATGCATAGGATAAAATTTCTGATGAAATTCCAATTTCAATCGTTTATAGTTCCATGACCCCGTATCATCACATAGCCTATACCATGTTGATGCATCTCCCTTCAAAGATAAAGGGAAGACCTTCCTCTTAACGACATCACTGGGTATACCTGCAAACTCAAATAATCCACAAACTTCATCCACATATATTAGGTGCTCATCAGGATGCTTTGTTCCATCTCCTACAAAAGGATTAGCTAGCAGTTTTTCTAACATACCTGAAGGAATCTCAAAGTGGACATTTTCATTTTCAGTAGGTTCAGTAAGTTGAGGAGCAACTCTTTGCTCTACTGGTCGGGGTGAAGATACCCCGAACAAGCCCCTCAGAGGATTACTTTCCATAGTAACAAGTGACAGTAAATTTTAGCACACTATATAAATTTTTCCTTACCAAATTCCACATACCAAAGGCGCTTCACTCCCCGGCAAC
Source organism: Aegilops sharonensis (assembly GCA_904067115.1). Lineage (NCBI taxonomy): Eukaryota > Viridiplantae > Streptophyta > Magnoliopsida > Poales > Poaceae > Aegilops > Aegilops sharonensis. The sequence continues at coordinate 458,133,656 of LR880970.1, forward strand.
GGCGCCAGAAAAGAGTCTTGATGACCCACGAGTGTAGGGGATCTATCATAGTCCTTTCGATAAGTAAGAGTGTCGAACCCAACGAGGAGCAGAAGGAAATGATAAGCGGTTTTCAGCAAGGTATTCTCTGCAAGTACTGAAATAAGTGGTAACAGATATTTTTGTGATAGGATAATTTGTAACGAGTGTCGGATTTCGGGTTCCAGCAGACCCTTGAGGTTCGAACTCTGGGGTGCGCACGGAGATCTTTCCCCTACCAGCTCACGCGTTAATGGTTTGCAAGGGATCTAAACTAGGAACGATGAACAGCACAAGAGACACAAGATTTATACTGGTTCGGGCCACCGTTGTGGTGTAATACCCTACTCCAGTGTGTGGTGTGGTGGATTTCCTCCGGGGCTGATGAAGAACAGTACAAAGGAAGAACAGCCTCGCGAGGGGCTGTTCTTGAGCTGGTGCGATGGACTGCTTGGGTGAGTCCAGTCGCTTCTCTCTCTCTCTCTCCGGTGGGTTCGACCATCCCCTCTCTCTATGGTGGCTAGTCCTATTTATAGAGGGAGGCCCTGGGCCTCTTCCCAAATAATGAGCGGGAAGGGCGCCAACAATTGGCCATTTTGAAGGGGAACATCTAGTACACTTATACTGACTAAAGTTGGTCTTCGGCTGCCAAAGGCTCTGACGGTGATGCTGTCCTGCGCTCCACGATGACCTCCGTCCTGCCGCTCTGCTGGTCTTGGTCTTGTTGCACCAAAGCGGTAACCTTTGCCTGATGCCTCGGCCTGTGCTTGCCTCCTTTGCACCAAAGGGGAAACGAGGAAACTGCGCAGGCTGGCTCCCGCCTGGCGCCCGCCTGATCTCGATCGTCATGGCTTGCGTCACGGGGCACCCTCGTGAGATACCCTGCCTTGATCTCTTTGCCTCCTCGTGAGCCTGCCTAACGAGGCTTCTCCTGAGGAAGGTTCCTGTCATCCGCCCCGCGAGGCTTGGCCCCTTGCGAGGGTCTTGGGCTTGAGCTGATGAAGCTGGGTCGTGCTGGGCCCCCACTTGAGCCACGCCGCAGGCCGCAGGCAGGAAAGTCTGGGGACCCCCGTTCCGAGAACGCCGACAGTAGCCCCCGGGCCCAAGGTGCGCCCGGACTTGGCTTAGCAGAGAAGCGAAGGGGCAAGTGCGAAGCGCCGCGGGCCCCAACAACCTGTGGCCTCAGGCGCCGCGTGGCGATTGATTGAACTTGGGCGTCTCCGCTTCCCCACGATCCCTCGGCAATCGCATGACTTGACAAGTCCGTGCACGAAGAAATGGGTCATGATTACCTGTGATCGTGGAGGCCGACGGTTGGCCTCCTCCAGCTATAAGTACGGAACAGCGCAAGCCCTTCCAGTCCATCCCCTCTTGCTACTCCTTTCTCTCCATGGCTCCATCGAAGAGGTTCTCGACCGCGGAGAAGGGAAAGGCCCGCCAGGTAGGGCCCGACTCTCCCCCGGCCAAGCGCGGTCGAGGCCGTCCTTTCAAGCATCATGTGGCTCCCGTAGCACCATCCCGTGGTCGTGGAGGCGATCCCCTGCGCGGTGATGGGCGCCAGGTTGTCGATGGGGGGCGCGCCGTGACTGCGCGGCTCCCTAGGCCGCGCTTCCACTCGGTGGAGGTGCTGCCGGAGTTCGTCATGTGGTCGGTGGAGCCGACCAGCACCTGGCTCCAGCTTCCCCGCTTCTTTGTAGGTGAACTTCTGGCCGGTGCTCCGGGCGGCCGCTGGTTTCAGGCGGACGGTTGTTGCAGCAGGGCCTCCTGGGCTTCGCTAGAGGTCTCCATCGCCGGGAATACAACCCTGACCCGCGGCTGGCAAACGTAGGCCCGCGCGCATGGCCTGAGCCGGCGGTGCACCCTGCACTTCAATTTCGACGGCGACGCCACCCTCTACGTGAGGGTGTTCGGAGAAGATGGTCGTCGTGCCGGGTGCTGCCCCGAAGATGATGACTGCGGCCGTGTACCCAGCCCCGGCGATGATTGGGATGAAGATGACAGCAGGCGCGTGGTCGGCGGCGCTCTGGGCTCGTCGAGCTTCGGCGGCTCTCCTTCGGACAGCAGCTCCTCCAGCGGTGGCCGCGACCAGCCCCCATGCCGTCGCGCCCGCCTGGAGGGACGTAGCGGGTCAGCCCACCGTCGCGCCTCGGTGAAGCGTGAGGAGGAGTTTGACTGAGCTCCAGAGGCAGTACGAGCCTTCGCCGCGAGTTGGTGCCGAGCAAGTCGTGCCTATTTTGTTTTTCTCCCTTCCCTGCGCAAAGAGAAAGTAGTGTAGGGCCCCGTGGGGGCGTGCTGAACTGTCACTGTTAATTATCATGCTGTTTCCGCTATTTCTGTGCCGTATGCCCGCGTGCAGGAATTACTTAGCTCGGGGGGACCTGCCGCGGTCTTCGCTTCCCGAGGCCGAGGCCTCGTCGCGCGCTTCATGTCCTGCAAGGATTAGTCAGGAGGGGTAACTTCCGGCCTCGGTTGTGGAGGCGACCGACCCAGGTCTTGTATTCGCGTCGCGATGCCCGTGGGGCACAGACTGGGAGGGGTTCTCCCGTAGTGGACTTGGATAGGAAAGCTTCAAACGACAGGGGCAGAAAACACTCGCGAGGGTGCCCGCGTTGCTCCCTCGCGAGACTTGCGCGAGAGAAAACGAGGCAAGTGAGTGAAAAAGACAAAGTGTCACAAGCCAAGGACGGCAACAACTTCAATAAAACTTCAAATAGGAACAAACAAGCCAACTGCAAAAAGCAAATGAAAAAGCCGCATCCGGCACCTAATCTAGTCTTCGACGTCTTCTCACCAGCGCGGAGCTAAGTGCTGCCACTGGGCGTGGGCGGGAGCCCCCGAGGCCCGAGGGTGGCTCTCCGGAGACTTCGGGGCGTGTACAGCCCCAACTCATTATTACGTGAGAGTGTCACGGGCGGCGAGCTTCACAGGCGTTGGCCTTCTTCACAGGCTCCGGGCCTTTCTCGGGGAAATGAGCTTCACAGGCGTTGGCCTTCTTCACAGGCTCCGGGCCTTTCTCGGGGAAATGAGCTTCACAGGCATTGGCCTTCTTCACAGGCTCCGGGCCTTCCTCGGGGAAATGAGCTTCACAGGCGTTGGCCTTCTTCACAGGCTCTGGGCCTTTTTTACAGGCTCTAGGCCTTTCTTCAAGGGTAGAACTTCTGGAGATGCTGGATGTTCCACGCGTTCGGGATGGGCACCCCCTCCTGAGTCTCCAAGCGTGCGGAGCCGGGCCTGGAAACATGAACAACCTTGAACGGGCCCTCCCACATGGGAGAAAGCTCATGCAACCCTTCCCTAGAGAGGACCCGTCTGAGCACGAGGTCCCCTACCTCAAGAGTCCTGGGGCGGATGTTGCGGCAGTGGTATCGCCGCAGCGCCTGTTGATACCTTGCCGCTCGCAGCGCGGCCTCTCGATGATGTTCCTCCCCCAGCATGAGATCCGTCCCTCGCATGGCGTCCTGCTGCGCCTCGTCGAACCCCAGGACCCGTGCGGAGCGACGCCTGACCTCTTGAGGGAGGACGGCTTCTGCTCCGTAGACAAGGAAGAATGGGGTCTCACCAGTCGGCTTGGCCGCGGTCGTGCAGATGGACCACATCACAGATTGGAGCTCGTCGTGCCAGCCCCTGCCGCAGGCCTCCAGCCTCTTATTGAAGGTCCTGGTTTTGAGGCCCTTCAGGACCTTCGCGTTGGCTCGCTCGGCCTGGCCGTTACTCCAGGGATGCGCCACCGAAGCGTAGCATATCTGCGTTCCAAGGTTAGCACAGTAAGTTTTGAAGAGATTGCTGGTGAACTGCGAACCGTTGTCGGTGATGATGCGGTTAGGCACCCCAAACCGGCTCACGAGGCCCCTGATGAACTTGACCGCAGAGCCCACTGGGATGGTGCGGACAGCTTCCACATCAGCCCACTTGGTGAACTTGTCCACGACGACGTAGAGGTAGCGATAGCCCCCTGGCGCCCGAGGGAACGGGCCTAGAATGTCCAACCCCCAAACTACGAATGGTCATGAGAGGGGTATGGTTTGCAGACCTCCCGCCGGCTGATGGATCTGCTTGGCGTGAAATTGGCAGGCCTCGCAAGCCTTTACCAGCTCAACAGCGTTGCTGAGTGCTATGGGCCAGTAGAACCCGCTGCGTAACGCCTTGCCAACGAGGGTTCGTGACGATGAGTGATGCCCACAGTCTCCGCCATGTATGTCTTCCAGCAATTCCTTCCCTTGCTCTCTGGAAATGCAACGTAGGGACACGTCATTCGGTCGCCTCTGGTAAAGCTCTCCATCCCTGATGCAGTAGGCCGTGGCTTGCCGCGCCACAGGCTCCACCTCCTCCTCCTTCTCCATCAGGGTCCCCCGCGTCAAGTAGCTCTTGAGCTCTGTTATCCAGCACCCTTCCTGAGGCTCCAACGCCAGGAGCAGGCGTGCCCCTGAGGCCGGGCCGCAGACCGGGGCTCCCGAGGCATCCGGCTGGGGGAGCTCCTCCCGAGGTTGCGCCACGCTTGATAGTGATGGTGCCGCTGAGGGCCTGAAGAGTCGCTCTTCGAAGATGCTAGGCTCCTGAGGCAGCCGCCTAGATGCCCTCTTGGCGATGTCATCCGCCTCTTGATTGGTGCCGCGAGGCACATGCTGCAGCTCCAGCCCCCAGAACTGTTTCTCCATCCTGCGAACCTCTGCGAGGTAGGCTTCCATGTGCTCGTCCTTCGGCTCGCATATCTTGTTGGAGAAATTGACGAGGAGTTGTGAATCACCCTTGATGATGAGGCGCTTTACCCCCAAAGCGACTGCGGCTCTTAGGCCGACTATCAGGCCTTCATATTCTGCTATGTTGTTGGAGACCTTTTCCCCGTGCTGGAAACAGAGTTGCACGACGTAATAGAGTTTGTCCTGATTAGGGGATACGAGCACTGCGCCGACCCCCGCGCCATGTCGGGAGAATGCCCCGTCGAAGTACATGACCCAGCCGTCCGGTGCCTCGCTCCCCGGAGAAAGTGATCGATCTTCGCCTGCTTCGAGGCCGGGTGCCTTCGTCCATTTTGCCACGAAATTTGCCAATGCGGCCCCCTTGATGACTCTGGGCGTGCTGAATTCTAGCTGATACGCTTGCAGTTCGATGTTCCACTCGGCGACTCTTCCAGCTGAGTTGGGGCTCCTGAGCACACTCTCCAGAGGGTATGCTGAGACGAACTTGATGGGATGACCTTGGAAGTAGTGCCGCAGCTTGCGTGAAGCTACCAATAGCGCGAAGAGGAGTTTTTGGGGCATGGGGTACCGCACCCTCGCGTCCCGTAGCACCGTGCTGACGAAGTAAACGGGGTGTCGACGAGGCTGTGAGCGCTGGCGCTGCTCGCGTCCTCTGTAGGTTGGGGTGCCTCCCGAGACGGCAGAGCCCCCAGCGCTTGGTCGCTTGGCGGGGCCTCTTCTGCTCCGGGCGCGCTTTCCTGCTGCGGCTGATCCCCTTCGGTTGCGGCCGCGGTCTTTGTGAGGCTCTCTTGGCTTCGCTTCGCTCCTGCCCGAAGGGCAGTTGCGGCCTTGGCCTGATGCTCCTCCCTGACCGCTACCAGGGCTGCGCTGGCGGAGTAGGGGGTGGCCGCGAGGTAGAGCACCAGAGGCTCCGAGGACGCGGAGCTACCATCGCCGGAGGGCTAGTACGGTACCTCTTGAGTTCTTGGAATGCCTTGTCGGCCTCTTCAGTCCATTCAAAGGGGCCCTTCTTCTTCATCAGCTTGAAGAATGGTAGTGCTCGTTCCCCCAGCTTGGAGATGAAACGTCCTAGCGCGGTCATGCGCCTGGTGAGTTTCTGCATTTCTCTGAGGGTCTTTGGTGGGATCATGTCTTCGACTGCTTTGACCTTTTCCGGGTTAGCCTCGATGCCCCTATGGGACACGAGGAACCCAGGAGCTTGCCCGAGGGGACTCCAAATACGCACTTCTCCGGGTTGAGCCGCAGGTCCACTTTATCAAGGCTCGCGAAGGTTCTTCCAAGTCCTGTATCAGGGTTTTCGCCTCCCGAGAATTCACTACAATGTCATCGACGTACGCCTCAGCATTCCGCCCGAGCTGTCGGCCCAGGGCGATGTGCATCAGCCGCTGAAAGGTCGCACCTGCGTTGCGCAACCCAAACGGCATGCATGTATAGCAGTACACTCCGCACGGGGTCATGAAAGTCGTTTTTCCACGTCTTCCACCGCCATCTTGATCTGGTGATAGCCTGAGAAGGCATCCAGGAAGCACAGAAGGTCACACTCAGCGGTGGAGTCGACGATCTGGTCAATGCGAGGAAGCGGAAATGGATCCTGTGGGCAGGCCTTGTTGTGGTTGGTGAAGTCGACACACATTCGCTCCTTTCCCCCCTTTTTTGGCACGACAACGGGGTTGGCCAGCCAATCCGGGTAGCGGACCTCGCGAATAATCCCTGCTGCCTCTAGCTTGCGGGTCTCTTGGACGATAAAAGCTTGTTTCTCTGTGGAATGTCGCCTCGCCTACTGCTTCACGGGGCGCACGTTGGGGCACATGTTGAGGTGATGCTCAATCACGCCCCTCGGGACCCCCGCCAACTGATCAGGTCCCCACGCGAACACCTTCTTGTTCGCGCGCAGGAACTTCACCAAGGCCTCCTCCTGCTTGGGTTCGAGGTTTGCACCTATGGTGAAGGTGGCGTCTGTGGACCCGTCCTCGTTGACTGGTACCTGCTTGGTTTCCGCCTTCATTTGAGTGAATAGCTGCTTCTTCTTGGACGGCGCGGCCCCCTTGGGCTCGGGGGCGTCAGCGCTGGCTGGCCGTGCCGCCGCGGCCGCCTTGAAAACAAGCTTGAGCGCCTGCAGTGCATCTCCTGTGTTTCCTGACACGGTAAGGACTCTGCTGCTCCCGGGCATCTTCATGAGGTTGTACGCCGGGTGAGTCGCTGCCATAACCGGGCCAAGGCCGGGTGGCCGAGGATGCAATTGTAGGGGAGGCCGATGGGGGCGATGTCGAAGTCGATCAGCTCTGTGCGGAAGTTGTCGCGGGTGTCAAAGGTCAGCGGGAGGCGAATTTGTCCCAGGGAGGCGGTGGGACCGGCTCCGACTCCTGAAAAAGGCCTGTTGGGCTGGAGCCTCTCTGGTGGCACATGGAGGAGGCTTAAGGCCTCCACAAAGAGCACGCTGAGGCAGGCTCCGCCGTCGATGAGGGTCCTGGTGACGGCCACATGGCAGATGGTGGGGGTGCACAGCATCGGGAGCGCACCCGAACCAGCGGGGTTGGAGGGTTGATCGTCCGAGTCGAAGAGCAGGTCGGCCTCGGGCGCCACCCAGCCCGGCGGGGTTCCCTGGCGCTTGGAGGCGGTGGCGATCTGGCGGGTGAACGGCTTGACGTGGCGGCTCGAAGGTGGCGCCAGTGAGCCGCCCAGGAGAGCTGCAACGACTGGCGGCGCCGGCCCGATGCGATGGGCGTGGTAGAGGTCGTGCAGCTCCCCCCAACAGGCCTGCTGCTCGTTCCCCGCCGGGCCGGTGGGGGCGTTGGTGGCAGGCGACAGGGAACGACGGGGGCGTCCGCCGACGGGAGCCGTCCGGGCGACTCGAGCGGCGCGAGCAGCCTGACGCTCGGCGCGGGCTCGGCGAGCGTCAGCCATGGACACGACGGAAGATCACAGGCGACCAGCGGAAGAAAGATTCCGGCGCACCCCTACCTGGCGCGCCAAATGTCGGATTTCGGGTTCCGGCAGACCCTTGAGGTTCGAACTCTGGGGTGCGCATGGAGATCTTTCCCCTACCAGCTCACACGTTAATGGTTTGCAAGGGATCTAAACTAGGAACGAGAACAGCACAAGAGACACAAGATTTATACTGGTTCGGGCCACCGTTGTGGTGTAATACCCTACTCCAGTGTGTGGTGTGGTGGATTGCCTCCGGGGTTGATGAAGAACAATACAAAGGAAGAACAATCTCGCGAGGGGCTGTTCTTGAGCTGGTGCGATGGACTGCTTGGGTGAGTCCAGTCGCTTCTCTCTCTCTCTCTCACCGGTGGGTTCGACCCGTCCCCTCTCTCTGTGGTGGCCAGTCCTATTTATAGAGGGAGGCCCTGGGCCTCTTCCCAAATAATAAGCGGGAAGGGCGCCAACAATTGGCCATTTTGAAGGGGAACATCTAGTACACTTATCCTGACTAAAGTTGGTCTTCGGCTGCCAAAGGCTCTGACGGTGACGCCGTCCTGGGCTCCACGATGATCTCCGTCCTGCCGCTCTGCTGGTCTTGGTCTTGTTGCATCGAAGCAGTAACCTTTGCCTGATGCCTCGGCCTGTGCTTGCCTCCTTTGCCCCAAAGGGGAAACGAGGAAACTACGTAGGCTGGCGCCCGCCTGATCTCGATCGTCATGGCTTGCGTCACGGGGCACCCTCGTGAGGTACCCTGCCTTGATCTGTCCGCCTCCTCGTGAGCCTGCCTGACGAGGCTGCTCCCGAGGAAGGGTCCTGTCGTCCGCCCCGCGAGGCTTGACCCCTCGCGAGGGTCTTGGGCTTGAGCTGATGAAGCTGGGCCGAGCTGGGTCCCCACTTGAGCCGCGCCGCAGGCCGCAGGCAGGCAAGTCGGGGGACCCTCGTTCCCAGAACACCGACAACGAGTAAAAAGTAACAAAAGTAAATAAAGTGCAGCAAAGTGGCCCAATCCTTTTTGTAGCAAAGGACAAGCCTAGACAAACTCTTATATAGAGAAAAGCGCTCCCGAGGACACATGGGAATTATCGTCAAGCTAGTTTTCATAACGTTCATATGATCCGCGTTCGGTACTTTGATAATTTGATATGTGAGTGATGTTCTTACTTGAACAAGCATCCCACTTATGATTAACCTCTATTGCAAGCATCCGCAACTCCAACAAAAGTATTAAGGTAAATCTAACCATAGCATGAAACATATGGATCCAAATCAGCCCCTTACGAAGCAACGCATAAACTAGGGTTTAAGCTTCTGTCACTCTAGCAACCCATCATCTACTTATTAGTTCCCAATGCCTTCCTCTAGGCCCAAATAATGGTGAAGTGTTATGTAGTCGACGTTCGCATAACACCACTAGAGGATAGACAACATACATCTCATCAAAATATCGAACGAATACCAAATTGACATGACTACTAATAGCAAGACTTCTCCCAGGAACAAACGTAACTACTCACAAAGCATATTCATGTTCATAATCAAAGGGGTATTAATATGCATAAAGCATCTGAACATATCATCTTCCACCAAATAAACCAATTAGCATCAACTACAAGGAGTAATCAACACTACTAGCAACCTACAAGTACCAATCCCGGACTTGGAGACAAGAATTGGATACAAGAGATGAACTAGGGTTTTGAGAGGAGATGGTGCTGGTCAAGATATTGATGGAGATTGCCCTCTCCCGATGAGAGGATCGTTGGTGATGACAATGACGATGATTTCCCCCTCCCGGAGGGAAGTGACCCCGGCAGAACAGCTCTGCCGGAGCCCTAGATTGGTTCCGCCAAGGTTCCGCCTCGTGGCGGCGGAGTTTCATCCCGAAAGGTTGCTTATGATTTTTCCTCGATGAAAGACTTAATATAGCAGAAGATGTCCATCGGAGAGCCAACAGGGGCCCACGAGGCAGGGGGCGCGCCCTGGGGGGGTAGGGTGCGCCCCCACCCTCGTGGGCAGGTGGTGGCCCCCATGACATATTTCTTCCATTCAGTATTTTTTATTATTTCCAAAAATGACTTTCGTGGAGTTTCAGGACTTTTGGAGTTGTGCAGAATAGGTCCCTAATATTTGCTCTTTTTCCACCCCAGAATTCCAGCTGCCGGCATTCTCCCTCCTTATGTAAACCTTGTAAAATAAGAGAGTATAGGCATAAGTATTGTGACATAACGTGTAATAACAACCCATAATGCAATAAATATTGATATAAAAGCATGATGGAAAATGGACGTATCACGCGGTGAGCTGCCTCGCTGATCGTGTTGGCAAGATCCGCCTCTCCGATGAGCCTGCATCCGACGCAGGCACAGACGGCCCCGAGAGCCGCCTCGTCAGCCTCCTCGACCAGGTCGACCTCGCCAATGAGCCTACCTTTGACTTGGAGTCGACCGGCTCCACCGACCCGATGCTTGTCGACTCCGACACGGCATCCCTCGACGCGTTCCCCACCAATGTGGTGGTCGTCGACAATCCACCCGCTCGCGTCGACAACGGCGGCAACACCGTCACAGAGGTGCTCGTCATCAGCCACGATGGAGCTTCCAGTGACGGCGCCCGAGATCCACTCGAGGCGGCGCTACGAGAACTGTCTGCACCCATTGCAGAAGATGCTGACACCGAGACACTGGAAGCTCGCCGTGTCCAGCTCATCGAGAGTGCCAAGAAGCTAGCCAACATGAGATGCCTCTCGGAGGCTTACCAGCGTGAGATGGACTGCGCTGTTGGTGGCACGCCGGCTCTTGGCGGGCCCAGCCGCATCAGCACGGTCCGGAAACACAGCGCGACCATTGCCAACATGTTTGGGGCAGACCGCCGCGTCTACGCCACGCCCATGGAGAACATACGAGCTGCCCAGGCGGCAGCAGATGAGCTGGTCAACCTCGAGGGAGACGAGCGTCACCACATGACGGAGCGCGTCCAGCGGCTCATTGACGCGGCTACTGAGCAGCAAGAAGCCGGCTGCCACGTCGTGGAACCCAACCGGCGGAACGGAGACCCGCCTCCTCGCTGAGAGCACGGCGTGACATCCCGGACGCTGGCTGGTGGCGCCCACATACAACGAGACAAGGAGTCGGCTGCAGGCCGCAGCAGGACGCACATCACCATCGAGCGTGACCAAGACGGCTGCCCACGAGCGGTAGAGCGACCAGGCGACTATCAGCCTCCCCTGCGCAGAGAAAGGCGCGTCTTCCCGCCGTCTGTTGATCATCCGAGTCTCGGTGGCCGGCTTGGCCCCCAAGAAGGAATCGGAGAAAATGATGCCCGCCACCGGATCGACCGTCTCAATCGATCCCTGGCACTAGAAGAAGAAGACGTGCTGGGCCCACCTTGTTTCGGCCCCCCGCATCCGCGACGAGCCCTTCCCCAAAGGGTTCATGCTCCCAAGAGACACACCCAAGTACACCGGCTCCGTGAAGCCGAAGACTGGTTGGTCGACTACTCCGTGGCCTTGAGCATATCAAGCGGCAACAAGCGTGTTGCCGTGAAGTACGTTCCGCTTATGCTCCAGGGCACCGCCCGAACATGGCTGAATAGCCTGAAGCCCTGTAGCATCAATAGCTGGGCAGATTTCACTGAAGCCTTCATCCGCATCTTCAACAGCACGTACAAGCGGCCGCCCAAGCCCCGTCAGCTCTCTTTGTGCGTTCAAGGCCCCACCGAATCAACTCTCGACTACCTCATGCATTGGCCCGAGCTACACAACTCTTGCGAAGGCGTGCATGAGGTGCAGGCTATCGAGTACTTCATAGTCGGGTGCAGAGAAGGCACCCTGATCAAGCACCGACTTCTCTGTGACGAGCCGGCAACCCTCGACGAGCTGCTGATCATAGCGGACAAGTATGCCACGACCGACTCCTCCATGAAGACGGAGATTCAAGTTGATGCATCTGGCAAAGTGGCTCCTCAGGCCCCTCGGACTCCGGTTGGTGACACCAATCGGCGTCAGCAGAAAAGGAACAACAAGAGCAAGGCGCCACAACCGGCTTCCACCAGCCGGCAGGTGGCGACAGTCGAAGACCTGCAGCTAGAGGGGCAGCTTGCTCCCGAACGTCAGAGGGGCGGCAAGAAAAACTGGTTGCCCGCCTTCTCCTATGAGCAAACCCTTGATGCGCCCTGCAAGTTCCACAGCGGCGCGAAGCCGTCCAACTACATCACTCGGAAGTGTCACTGGCTCACCCGAATCTCCAAGGGCAAAGGATTGCTGCTTCCTCCGCCTGCTGGCCAGCCGCCGCCGCCTCCTCCTCCGCAGCAGGCGGCCCGACCAGTTGCCGCCATCTAAGACGAGTACCCATAAGAGCAAGGAGCCTACGTCGTCTTCACCAGTGTGGCCGATGACAGGCGCAGCCATCGCCAGCAGTCCCGAGAGGTGAATGCCGTAGCTACTGAAGCCCCAGAGTCATGCACTGGTCAGAAAAGCCAATCAGATAGAGTCGATCCGATCATTCGGAAGTGATGCCTTCTCCGGGTTCCTACACTCTGGTGTTGGGAGCCACGTTTGCTACGGAGAGGCGAGCTGCTCGCTTCTCTCGAGTCCTGATAGATGGCGGTAGCAGCATCAACATCTTGTACCGTGTCAGGACCCCGATTCCAAGTCACATCGATCTAGCCGGTAACACCTCATATCACTTTGCGGCCTCACACACGGTATTCCCACGGGTGTCGCCTTACCATGGCCCGGGACCGTTTGCGTCTTTTGGCTTACGTATATGATAGTGTCGCTAGCATCCCTATGACAGAGAACCCGGTCCGACATGGCTAGTCGTGAACCCAAAGCGGCGCTAACCCATGGGGACAGGCATACATGAATCACATCGAACATGTCGGTCATCAACGTATGAATCCGGGCTGTAGCACTAGGCTAACAGAACTCCGGTAACCCGGGCTGTAGCAGGCTAGGCAGGACTCCGAATATCACCGTGTGACATTTCCCCGAAGGGACAGACATAGGAACGAAATGAAACACATGCCGGCCAGTCAAGTGTCCAAAGCAGTAGTGCTGGGCTAGCAGGACACTGGTGAACCGGGCTGTAGCGGACTACTATCGCTCAGGAAGCACTAGACTACATTTCCCCATATGAGAGGCTGCCAAGGATAAACAACTAGATTGTCGGATCCCACACATACCAAGCATTTCAAACATACACACAATATTCTCAATATGTGTAAATACAACATGGCATCACAACATAACTCTACGACTCACATATTTATTCATTAGGCTCCGAGGAACGAGATATTACAAACATGGGTCTCATGACCCAACACTCGGAGCATACAAGTCAAAGCACAAGCGGATGCTAAACATGTCTGAGTACAGACAACTAATGGAAAAGGCTGCGAAGCCTGACTATCTACCAGATCCTGCCGAGGGCACAAGATCGTAGCTGAGGTAACAAGCTAAGCGTTGAAGTCCACGTGGAACTACTAGCGAGACTGACGTCTCTCTGCAAAACATAAAATAAGCAAACGTGAGTACAATTGTACTCAGCAAGACTTACATCAGAACTAACTACATATGCTTCATTATCAAAAGGGGGTGGTGGAGTTTGACTGCAGCAAGCCACCTCTGACTCGGTGGCTATCCTGAACTACGACTGCAAGTAACTCTTTTGAGGTGGCGCACACGAGTCCACATATTCACCAATCAATACACCACTATGGATCCGATCCCGTCTTCCTACGAGAACGCCATCCATAGCACTCACGCTGACCTTGCGCATTTTAGAGTATCCACTTTCACTTGTCTATGAACTGATATAGGCAACCCAGAAGTCCTTTTCCGCGGACACGGCTATTCGAATAGATCATATTAACCCTGCAGGGGTGTACTTCTTCACACACGCTCTCGCCACTTATCGCCCTGTGCACGTCATGTACCTCGGCAACCTTCAAGCGGAAGCCGGGCGAGGGAGTCGGCCATGACCTGACTAACCATACAAGTCTCTCGTACAGGTTTATCGCCTATTCGGGTTCCATCCGCAAGGAGATCCGGCCAGGGTGTCGCTCACGGCCCCAAACGATGTGAGCAGGGTTCCCGAGACACCAAACGGGCGCCCGGTACACCGTGCCATGGTGTATCTACCGCAACATAGCCCACCCCTAGGGTCAGCGCTACGCACGGCCCCCAACACATATCCTACAAACACCAGAAACTAGTTGCAACTCTTGGACAGAGATCGAGTTGATTAATAAGTCGAGAGGGGCACTTAAGAATTCCAATGCGTGGTAGTAGCTGTTCATGGATCACAAACACAGAACTTAGTTCCTGAGGACGGCTGCAATGAGACAACCCACCATGTACTCCTACATGGCCTCTCACCGCTACCTTTACCAAATCGTGTTCACACACTTAGCTC
>LR880970.1:458153337-458172509 GCA_904067115.1 Aegilops sharonensis
GATCAATCTTAGGATGATGATTTAATAACCAACACGCTACGAATGAGGATATTGTCCATTAGCTACCAAGCAACGAGTTGCTCGGAGTATTGATTTCACACATCACAATTCACTTGTCGGCATTCCGGTTACAACAACTCGGGACCGAGGAATGAATAATGATGGCGAAAAGTATCACTGCGTCAAGAATTCATAAGAGAAGGTGCAATTCTCATGACGTTCCTGACATAAAGTGGGTAATACTTCGGGGTGGAACAGAGTCAAAAGCTGGATTGACATTTTGATCTGCGGGATACAACTGCTTTGACCCAATCCTAGATATGGATGAGGCACTGGAGTTTGTTTCTCCTAGTCATTCCAGAATGGAATGGCTTGACGGACCACATGAGTAATAGGCATTGATAACATGAATGCACAACTACTCCTGTCTACCGACTGATAGACGAGGGTCAGAATACAACTAAAGAGAACAAGCTCAAAGGAACATATAATCTTCTGAGTTGGATGCATAGGTTAGTATGTCGAATCAAGTTCAACAGGTTTCTTCCGGATAACCCATGTAGATAGGTAGGACTGGCAGAGTCACAATTATGAATGGAGAACTCCTCAAGAGCACCCTGATTGCGATCTTTTGGTTCAGCGAGGAACCTCTGCCATAAGCGGTTCATAGTATTTGGAAGAAGGAAATACCAGGACCTCGAGGACTATCGCAAAGTTACTAATATCCTAAAGGTACGAGAAACACTATCAACATTAGGTAAGTAGGGTGAATCTCGGGTTCAAGAACCCATGAATAGAATACCTACTAACTAAATTGCATCACGGGATGCTTTCGAGAATAATGGCCAGAATCATCACACGGAGAATACAAAGCATGGCTGGATTACTAAGTGATACTCTAGACACCTAGGGTCATAATAATAACTCCAACATATATGTCGAGGCAGCGGAGTACCTCAACATACTAATATGTGTGATTAATCTGGACCAGACGTACATTAGAAATGGAGAGAAGGGATTTGCAAATGCATCAGACTATTTAGAGACCTGGGATGACTCGGACAGCATAACGGCTGTAAATGCTCAAAACGATTTGAGACATCCTGCAAAATGGTGGCATAACCACTCAACATCACAATATCAAGGTTCCGAGATCAACAGTTATCATAAAGATATAGTAGGAACTGAACTGGGGCTTAAAACCAACAATCTTAAAGGTCTATGGATTAGTAACACGTCATCCTGATAGATAGATGAGAAGCCTAGTTCTTAAACCCCGTAGAAGAGAAGAGGATGACTCAGATCAGAAGGCCATGAGGTATAAGGAGTAAAAAGAGCCTTACGTTCCCTTCCCCAATCAATTCCCTTACATAACTAAAGCATTTCTAGACACAACTTCGACCAGTTTAGCTTGGTAATCCTACAGGCAGTCAGGCTCTGATACCAACGCTGTCAGGACCCCGATTCCAAGTCACATCGATCTAGCCGGTAACACCTCATATCACTTTGCGGCCTCACGCACCATATTCCCACGGGTGTCGCCTTACCATGGCCCGGGACCGCTTGCGTCTTTTGGCTTACGTATATGATAGTGTCGCTAGCATCCCTATGACAGAGAACCCGGGCCGACATGGCTAGTCGTGAACCCAAAGCGGCGCTAACCCATGGGGACAGGCATACATGAATCACATCGAACATGTCGGTCATCAACGTATGAATCCGGGCTGTAGCACTGGGCTAACAGGACTCCGGTAACCCGGGCTGTAGCAGGCTAGGCAGGACTCCGAATATCACCGCGTGACATTTCCCCGAAGGGACAAACATAGGAACGAAATGAAACACATGCCGGCCAGTCAAGTGTCCAAAGCAGTAGTGCTGGGCTAGCAGGACTCCGGTGAACCGGGCTGTAGCGGATTACTATCGCTCAGGAAGCACTAGATTACATTTCCCCATATGAGAGGCTGTCAAGGATAAACAACTAGATTGTCGGATCCCACACATACCAAGCATTTCAAACATACACACAATATGCTCAATATGTGTAAATACAACATGGCATCACAACATAACTCTACGACTCAAATATTTATTCATTAGGCTCCGAGGAGCGAGATATTACAAACATGGGTCTCATGACCCAACACTCGGAGCATACAAGTCAAAGCACAAGCGGAAGCTAAACATGTCTGAGTACAGACAACTATAAAATGGAAAAGGCTGCGAAGCCTGACTATCTACCAGATCCTGCCGAGGGCACAAGATCGTAGCTGAGGTAACAAGCTAAGCGTCGAAGTCCACGTGGAACTACTAGCGAGACTGACGTCTCTCTACAAAACATAAAATAAGCAAACGTGAGTACAATTGTACTCAGCAAGACTTACATCAGAACTAACTACATATGCTTCATTATCAAAAGGGGGTGGTGGAGTTTGACTGCAGCAAGCCAGCTTTGACTCGGTGGCTATCCTAAACTACGACTGCAAGTAACTCTTTTGAGGTGGCGCACACGAGTCCACATATTCACCAATCAATACACCACTATGGATCCGATCCCGTCTTCCTACGAGAACGCCATCCATAGCACTCACGCTTACCTTGCGCATTTTAGAGTATCCACTTTCACTTGTCTATGAACTGATATACGCAACCGAGAAGTCCTTTTCCGCGGACACGGCTATTCGAATTGAGCATATTAACCCTGCAGGGGTGTACTTCTTCACACACGCTCTCGCCACTTATCGCCCTGTACACGTCATGTACCTCGGGAACCTTCAAGCGGAATCCGGGCGAGGGAGTCGGCCACGACCTGACTAACCAAACAAGTCTCTCGTCAAGGTTTATCGCCTATTCGGGTTCCATCCGCAAGGAGATCCGGCCGGGGTGTCGCTCACGGCCCCAAACGATGTGAGCAGGGTTCCCGAGACACCAAACGGGCGCCCGGTACACCGTGCCACGGTGTATCTACCGCAACATAGCCCACCCCTAGGGTCAGCGCTACGCACGGCCCCCAACACATATCATACAAACACCAGAAACTAGTTGCAACTCCTGGACAGAGATCGAGTTGATTAATAAGTCGAGAGGGGCACTTAAGCATTCCAATGCGTGGTAGTAGCTGTTCATGGATCACAAACACAAAACTCAGTTCCTGAGGACGGCTGCAATGAGACAACCTACCATGTACTCCTACATGGCCTCTCACCGCTACCTTTACCAAATCGTGTTCACACACTTAGCTCACACACAGTAGGACATGTTTACACACCTCCGATTCATTCCCGATGAATCAGACCTGACACAACTCTAAGAAGTAGCAGGCATGACAAACAAGCATGAATGAGTAGGCACAACAGGGCTCAAACAACTCCTACTCATGCTAGTGGGTTTCATCTAATTACTGTGGAATGACATGTCATGCAGAGGATAAAGGGGTTCAGCTACCGCAGCAAGTAACAGTTGAATCGATGTTGTCCTAATGCAGTAAACGAGAGCCGGAGCGAGAGAGTGGGATTGTATCGGAATGAACAAGGGGGTTTTGCTTGCCTGGCACTTCTGAAGATAATATAGTTCTTCAATAGTGTCATCGATCTCATCGTCGAAACCACGTGTATCGAGAGGGGACAGACACCGGCAACTGAGAAAGAACACAATCAATGCAATGCACATATATGATGCATGATCATGTTAAGGAACTGAATTGACCTAATGCAGCAGTAAGCCAAATTAATTGAAGTGGAATTCAAACAAGGTTAAGCTCCAACTCCAAATGCTAGTTCATAAATTACCCTAATCGTGATTCATCCTATTCAGTGAGGTTAACTTGTTCAAACATACATGATCATGGCATAAACAGATTCTTCATATTTTTCTGATCATTTTTCATATATAAATTATTTCATTTGGAGCTACGGTTGAATTTATATGATTTATTGAAGTTTAGGGCATTTTCTGGAATTTCCTGAATTAGATTTAATCCAGAAAATGGTTATTGCGTTAGCATGACATCACCCTGATGTCAGCAAGTCAACTGGGTGCCTCCAGGTAAAACCTGACCTATGGGGCCCGCGTGTCAGTCATTAGTTAAACTAATCTAATTTAGTTAGTACTAATTTGGGTCAAACTGATTAAGTTTAAAGTTAAACTAGATAAATTAGCCGGGGTGGGGTCCGCATGTCATTGGCCCAGGGGAGGTCAAATCCCCTGGTTAACCAGGCCTAAACCACCGACGGTCAAACGGTCAACCCGCCGGCGTTTAGCCGCCGGCGAGGCCGAACGCGGCGGAGGGCTCGGGATTGCACCTCCGGTGCCCAATCGAGCAGCGGAGGGCACGCAATGGGAGCTGGGGCTCGCCCGCATCCAGGGCGGCATGCGGCGGCAGCGGGGATGGCCGGAGCTCGCCGGAAACAAGCTCAAGGCGGCGCCGGCGTTCGGGTGAACTGGGTTTCGGGGTTAGGGAGCACGGCAGGAGGCAAGGAGGGGTGCTACGACCTCCTGGGGGTGCACTGAGCACGGCTGCGTGCTCGGTTGCAGCTCTAGGCAACGGTGGCTATGGTGGCGACATGGCCGGCGGCGGCGGAGCTCGGCTGTGGTGGGAACGGTGGCTAGAGGAAGCTAGCGAGAGGGGGAGGTGAGGGGAAAAGCTCAGTAGTTCACCGCGAGCACGATGGGAAGGTCAGTGGGCGCGGGGGAGGTCCGGGGGCAACGAAATCACGGCGGCGATCTCGGTTGCCCGAGGAGGAAGACGACGACGTCGAGGGCGTTGCAGCGTTTCCCGGCTCATGTGGCTCGGTGGGGTTGACGGGGACGGAGTGGCGGATCTTTGGAGTAGGTTGGATGGGCGAGGGAGGGCCGGTGAGCACAGCTATGGCGAGCGGCGGCGACGACGGCTCTCGGGTGCGTGCGAGAGAGAGAATAGAGGAGGGGGAGGACGTTCGGGAGAGAGGACAGGGTCAGGGGGGCGCGTGGCGACGCGGGAGGGATCCAGGCGATGGGGACACAGGCAGGCAGGGTGGAGGTAGCCGTGGCGCGTGGGCGCGCACGGCGGCCACACACCTCTCGTCCTACTGGCGAGAGGTGGGAGACGGTGGCGCTGGTGGGCTGGGCCACCAGCTGGGCCAGCGAGGTGGGCTGCCAGGTAAGCTGGCCCAAGTGGCTTCTCTCTCTCTCTCTCTCTCTCTCTCTCTCTCTCTCTCTCTCTCTCTCTGTCTCTCTCTCTTTTTCTATTTAATTCCGTTTTCTATTATTCTGTAGTTTTAGGGCTTTATTAAAAATACTTGGTCAAACCCAAAAATCATGAAACTAATCAATGCCACTGTTTGGAATATAACAAACAGCAAACATTTTAGTTTATGATTATTTGAACATTTAAAGTATTTATTAGCATTAAATGCCCAAATGCAAATACTTTATGAATTAATCCAGTGACCAAATATGTCATGAAAAATGTGCAGCACCTCTGGTTATGGTTTATAGCATTTTTCCAGAAGTGATGAACATTTTCCAAAGCCATTTGAATTCACTGAAAAATATTTTTGGTTGAACCTATTTGAATTCCTTTAATGCTAGGGTTTAGGCAATCCCCATTTCAAATTTCATGAAAATTAAACATGATGCATGGATGCTGATGAACCTAATTACAATCAGATCTAGGGCTGTGACATACCGCGACACCATGGAGAAGTTGAACATCAAGACAAAGCATCTCCTGCCCAGTCGGACTGTCTTCCATGGCATAGTTCCTGGCCTTTCTCACTCACCAATCGGCAAGATCAAGATTGATGTCATCTTTGGAGACAAAGATCATTTCCGCCGAGAGCCCATCTGGTTTGAAGTAGTTGACCTAGAGAGCCCTTACCATGCACTGCTTGGCCGACCTACCTTGGCCAAATTCATGGTTGTGCCGCACTATGCTTACCTCAAGATGAAGATGCCATGCACCAAAGGGGTTATTACCATCTCCGGAGATTACCAGAAGTCGTCCGCCTATGCGGCCGCTAGCAGTCGGCTGGCCGAGACCCTTGTGATCACTGCCGAGAAGCGGCTCCTTGATCGGGTTGTGGCCATGGCCGGCAAGCAGCCGGACATGTCCCCTGATCCCAAGGAGTTAGAAGCTGAAGGTTCCTTCAAGCCGGCCAAGGAGACAAAAAAGATACCATTGGACCCAGAGCACCCGCAGAGGTACGCTGTCATAGGTGCAAACCTCGACAGCAAATTGGAAAGCGAGCTCGTCGATATCCTCCGTGAGAATCGGGACATCTTTGCATGGTCCCATAAGGACATGCCGGATGTTCCGACGGATCTCGCCAAGCACAAGCTACACATCCGACCTGACGCCAAACTGGTCAAGCAACCCCTTCGCCGCCTGTCAGAGGAGAAGAGAAGAATTGTTGGTGAAGAGATAGCCCGACTCCTAGCAGCCGGCTTCATTATGGAAGTATTCTATCCAGATTGGCTGGCCAACCCAGTCCTTGTACTGAAGAAGAACAACAAGTGGCGCATGTGTATTGATTATACTAGCCACAATGAAGCTTGCCCCAAAGATCCATTTGCCTTGACAAGGATTGACCAAGTGATAGACTCCACAGCCGGATGCGAGCTGTTGAGTTTTTTGGATGCATATTCAGGGTACCACCAGATCAAGTTGAACCCGGCTGATAGGCTGAAGACCTCTTTCATCACGTCATTCGGAGCCTTCTGCTACCTGACGATGACGTTCGGCTTGAGGAATGCTGGCGCCACGTTTCAACATTGCATGCATAAGTGCCTCCTCAAGCAGCTCGGCAGAAACGCCCACGTCTATGTGGACGATGTTGTGGTGAAGACGGAGAAGCGTGGGACCCTCCTAGAAGATCTCGAGGAGACTTTTGAAAATCTGCCCCGATTTCAGATCAAGCTCAACCTAGAGAAGTGCGTGTTCGGAGTACCAGCCGGCCAGCTCCTCGGCTTTATGGTCTCCAAATGCGGCATCGAGTGCAACCCTGTGAAGATCAAGGCCATCGAGAGGATGGAGAAGCCTACCCGACTGAGAGATGTCCAGAAGTTCACCGGCTTCCTGGCATCCATCAGTCGTTTCATCAGTTGGCTAGGCGAGAAGGCACTTCCCCTGTACCAGCTCCTGAAGAAAACTAAACACTTCGAGTGGAATGACAAGGCCTATGAGGCTTTTATCCAGCTCAAGAAGATGTTGACCACGCCGCCTGTCCTGGCCGCGCCGGCTGCTAAGGAGCCCATGCTCCTCTACCTCGCCGCGACCAGCCGGGTGGTCAGCACAGTCATGGTAGTTGAGCGCAAGGAAGACGACAAGGTTCTGCCGGTCCAGAGACCGGTGTATTATTTGAGTGAAGTGTTGTCGGCTTCCAAGCAAAACTACCCCCACTACCAGAAGATGTGCTACGGAGTGCACATTACCGCTAAGAAGTTAAAGCCATATTTTCAAGAGCACCCCATCACGGTTGTTTGCACTGACCTGCTTGCTGAGATCATAGGCAGCCGAGATGCTTCAGGCCGAGTGGCCAAATGGGCCATCGAGTTGGCTCCCCATACCATCTTCTACCAGCCTCGCACCACCATCAAGTCCAAAGCACTGGCCGACTTGTCGACTGGACAGAGACCCAGTAGCTGCCGCCAGCGCCGGACTCCACCCATTGGCGGATGCACTTTGATGGTTTGAAAATGTGCACCGGTTTGGGGGCCGACATCGTCCTCACCTCTCCCAAAGGCGACAAGCTCAGATACACACTGCAAATCCATTTTGCCGCCTCCAACAATGTGACCGAGAATGAGGCACTAGTACACGGACTCCAGCTTGCCAAAGAGCTCGGCATTCGCCGAATTCTATGCTACGGTGACTCTAACTTGGTGGTCCAACAGTCGTCTGGCGACTGGGACGCCAAGGATGCGAATATGGCAAGCTAGCGATTCCTCGTCCAGCAACTCAATGGATATTTTGAAGGGTGCGAGTTCCTTCATGTGCCACGAAACAACAATGAACCAGCTGATAACTTGGCACGGATCGGCTCCACCCGTCAAGCAATACCAGCCGGCGTCTCCCTCCAGTACTTCTGCAAGCCATCAATCAAGCCTTCTCTAGAATCAGAGTCTATCTTCGTGCTGGCTGCTCCTAAAACAGTCGGATCCGACTAAAAGGCTGCAGCAGTCGGCTCGGGGACTGCAGCAGTCGCACCCGGCCCGGGGACTTCAAATCCCTGCCAGGGGACTGCATCAGTTGGCTTGGGGACTTCAGCAGTCGGCTCAGGGACTTCAACGACACAGCAAGCGACAGCCGACTCCAACCCGCCACCTCCCAACCCAACCGCCCTCGTACAAAGTGGCCATAGTGGCGGTAGAAGAAATTCAAGCACCATCATGGGCAGTGTTGGGGAACATAGTAATTTCAAAAAATTTCCTATGCACACGCAAGATCATGGTGATGCATAGCAACGAGAGGGGAGAGTGTTGTCCACGTACCCTCGTAGACCGTAAGCGGAAGCGTTATGACAACATGGTTGATGTAGTCGTACGCCTTCACGATCGACCGATCCTAGTACCGAAAGTACGGCCTCTGCGATCTGCACACGTTCAGCTCGGTGACGTCCCACGAACTCACGATCCAGCAGAGTGTCGAGGGAGAGCTTCGCCTAAGCACTATGACGATATGACCGAGGTGGATTATGGTGGAGGGGGCACCACACACGGCTAAGAGATCAATGGTCAACTTGTGTGTCTATGGGGTGCCGCCTGGCCACGTATATAAAGGATGGAGGGAGGAGGAGGCCGGCCCTCATAGGGTGCGCCCAAAGTGTGGAGTACTACTAGGACTCCCTAGTCCTAGTAGGATTCCACCTCCCACATGGAATAGGAAAAAAGGGAAGGGAGAAGGAGAGGGAAGGAAGGGGGCGCCCCCTTTCCCTAGTCCAATTCGGAGCAGTCCATGGGGAAGGGGCGCGGCCACCCTTGAGGCCATTCTCTCCTTTCCCGTATGGCCCATTAAGGCCCAATGCGAATTCCCGTAACTCTCCGGTACTCCGAAAAATACCCGAATCACTCAACCTTTCCGATGTCCGAATATAGCCTTCCAATATATCGATCTTTACGTCTCGACCATTTCGAGACTCCTCGTCATGTCCCCGATCTCATCGGGGACTCCGAACAAACTTCGGTCATCAAATCACATAACTCATAATACAAATCATCATAGAAAGTTAAGCGTGCGGACCCTACGTGTTCGAGAACTATGTAGACATGACCGAGACTCATCTCCGGTCAATAACCAATAGCGGAACCAGGATGCTCATATTGGTTCCTACATATTCTACGAAGATCTTTATCGGTCAAACCGCATAACAACATACGTTGTTCCCTTTGCCATCGGTATGTTACTTGCCCAAGATTCGATCGTCGGTATCTCAATACCTAGTTCAATCTTGTTACCGGCAAGTCTATTTACTCGTTCCGTAATGCATCATCCCGCAACTAATTCATTAGTCACATTGCTTGCAAGGCTTATAGTGATGTGCATTACCGAGAGGGCCCAGAGATACCTCTCCGACAATCCGAGTGACAAATCCTAATCTCGATCTATGCCAACTCAACAAGTACCATCGAAGACACCTGTAGAGCATCTTTATAATCACCCAGTTACATCGTGACGGTTGATAGCACACAAGTTGTTCATTCGGTATTCGGGAGTTGCATAATCTCATAGTCTGAGGAACATGTATAAGTCATGAAGAAAGCAGTAGCAATGAAACTGTAAGGATCATAATGCTAAACTAACGAATGGGTCTTGTCCATCACATCATTTTCCTAATGATGTGATCCCGTTCATCAAATGACAACACATGTCTATGGTTTAGGAAACATAACCATCTTTGATAAACGAGCTAGTCAAGTAGAGGCATACTAGGGACACTTTGTTTTGTCTATGTATTCACACATGTACTAAGTTTCCGGTTAATACAATTCTAGCATGAATAATAAACATTTATCATGAAATAAGGAAATAAATAATAACTTTATTATTGCCTCTAGGGCATATTTCCTTCAGGCAGAGCCCATCCTGAAGTTTCTGGTGAACAAAGAGCTGCCAACCGATGAGATCTCGGCCCGACAGATGCAACGTTGGGCAGCAGCATACACCATCGTCAACAGAGAACTCGTGAGGCGCAGTGTTACTGGTGTGTACCAGCGCTGCGTGGAGCCGGAGAAGGGCCAAGCAATCCTCAAGGATATCCACCAAGGCGAGTGTGGCCACCACGCGGCCTCAAGATCACTTGTCGCCAAAGCTTTTCGCCATGGTTTCTTCTGGCCGAATGCTCTAGAAGATGCCAAAGACTTGGTCAAGAGATGTAAGGGATGCCGGAAGTTCCGTTCCAAGAAAAATTTGCCGGCCTTCGCACTCAAGACCATTCCCCTTGCCTGGCCTTTTGCCGTCTGGGGACTGGACATGGTGGGACCGTTCAAGACAACACACGACGACATGACTTATCTGCTCATTGCCATGGACAAATTCACCAAGTGGATAGAAGCGAAGCCAATCAAGAAGCTGAACAGTCTGACTGTTGTGACTTTCATCGCAGAGATCACCACTCGGTACGGCGTACCTCACAACATCATCACCGACAATAGCACATATTTCACCAAGGGTGCCTTGGCCCATTTCTATGCGACGCAGGACATCCGTCTGGACTTAGCGTTCGTTGCTCACCCACAGTCAAACGGCCAGGTTGAGCGAGCAAACGGCCTCATTTTGTCCGGAATCAAGCCCCGAGTGGTCGAGCCTCTGGAGCGTTCAGCCGGTTGCTGGCTCGATGAGCTGCCGGCCGTCCTCTGGAGTCTACACACCACTCTGAACTAGTCAAACGGCTTCAGACCCTTCTTCCTTGTATATGGTGTTGAGGCCGTCATCCCAACTGACATCGAGTTCGACTCACCTCGTGTCACCATGTACACGGAGGCGGAGGCAAAGGAAGCACGAGAAGACGATGTCGATCTTCTAGAAGAGGGCCGAGTGTTGGCACTCAGTCGGTCCGCCATCTACCAGCAGAGTCTACTCCGCTACAACAGCCGGAAGGTCAAGCCAAGATCCTTCCATGAGGGAGACCTTGTGCTCAGGCTGATCCAGCAAACATCCAGCCAGCACAAGCTCTCGGCCCCTTGGGAAGGCGCTTTCATCATTAGGAAAGCCTTGGGCAATGACTCATACTACCTGATCGATGCCCAGAAGCCCAGGGTGCGCAAGAGGGACGACTCTGGCAAGGAAACAGAGCGCCCATGGAATGCAAATCTCCTTCGAAGATTTTACAGTTGATGCAGTATGTACCACACTACCTTTTGTATTAAGTACGAAGACTTCGGGTCCCTCGAGGAGCACTCGAAGGCTACCCCTTTTTATCTATATGATAAGTATTATGCCTATGAATGTGTTATTTCATTCCTCCGCCTGAAAGCGGGTTCAACTAGTCGGCCCGGGGGCTTGCCGCCTTGTACTATGTCGGTGTTTCCTGCAGTCGGACAAGTAATGTGCAAGCACCTAAGCCCTCTCCCGCCACAAGCCACAGCTCGCAGAGCGGCTGTTCGCTTAGCAAGAGTTAAAGGCAAGAAATAGTGCTCACATGAAAAATGGCTAAGGACCAAAACATCGACATAGGACAGGCCGGCCCTTCGCCTCACCGACCGGTTGCTGGGCAGCCGGCCGGCTGGCTTCCTACTTAGCTTGCAACATTCCAATCGCCCAAATTACTTGTCCTCCCACAATGGTGAAATACTTGACCAGGCTGCAGTCCGCAGAGCGGCTGTCCGGCTGGCAAGTAGGAAAACCATGGGAGGGCGGCAAAGGAAAAAGCCAAGGAATAAAAAGTAAGAAAAGTCGAAACTCGGCAAAAGCACAACTTGTGCAGGAAATAATTTACATACCAAAAGGTCATCGGCCAATATTCAACATAGTTTGAGTATACCCCACGGGTGAAATTGTGCAAATTTTACAAAAGTTTGTTGAGAAGACTACTAAGCAGAAAAAGCTACGATAAATTGGTGGCCTAGACCAAAGGGGCAGCAGGCGAGTCCGGCAGGTTGGTGGAGTCAGGGACGCCAGCTAGTGGAGTGGCCGGCTGGCGAGTTTCGGCTTGGCCGCTTTCGGCAACGGTCGGCGTGCTTGCACGTGGCTCGGTGCTAGAGGCACGGTCGAGTTGAGGCTGGCCGTCCGCTCCGACCTCCGGCGCACCGTCTTCATCATCCTCATCTTCCTCGTCTTCCCCTTTGTCGCTGGAAGCGATCTCCTCTGTCGAGTCTTCGGCATCATCCGGGTTCAGCCCGAACCATTCTGGCGGCGCCTCGGCACCGTTCTCGTTCAGCTCAGGGACAGAGTCACCGGTGTTGGTATACTCGGCGATCGCTGCTGCGCGAACGGTGAGGTCGCGCTCCACCTCCACCAACTCCGTGCCGGCTTCCTGCCGAAATGTGGCCAACTGGGCTAGATCTAGCCCAGGATACCATGCCTTGGTGAACTCCAAGGCCCGTCGTGCACCCGCACGGGCCGCGGAGCACACGCCTCAAGACGGTCGGCGGCCACTTCCAACCAGTTGGTGGTCTGACTGGGCGTGCGTGGGCTTGCCTATCTGGCTAGAGGGCGGAGACTGCCTGAGCCCCAGCACGCTACAGCCGGCGGAGCATCAGGTGGGCCGGTTGGAGACAAGCCTGAATGCCAAGGAGCTGCTCGCCAAGGGTCCGAGGAGCGTCAGCGGCAATCTTCGCGCCCTCCGCCTTTCGCTCCTCGCGGCGAGCCTCAATGGCCTGGTTGGCAACGGCGGAATGGCCGGGGAAGAAGTCTGCACAAGCAAACGATAAGTCAGGAGTCAGAAGCTAGAAGCCAGCTCGCTTGATAGCCAGTAGTTAAGAGAAGAGAAGAAAGCTCACCATCGACTATGTCTTCGATCTGGCCATAACCAGCGGTCAGTGCCGCCTCCGTATTGGCCCAACCCGAGCACTCGGTCTCGAACTCGGCCAAGATCTTGGCCTCGTTGTCCTCCGCCTGCTTCAGAGCCGTCTTGTGAAGCTCCGCCTAGTCCTTCAGTTCCTTGGCCAGGCGGTCGCGCTCCTGGGCCACCCTGTTGCACTCGTCCTCCTTTGCACACAGTGCGGTGTTGGCTTTGCCCAATTGCTGCTGCAAGACGGCATTGGTTCCTGCAAGGAAAATAAAGAAAAGATATCAAAAATCAAGAAAGAAGAAAAGTAATTGCCGGAAGATCCGACCCAACTGCTCAGCAGTCGGCTCGCATCTCGGGGACTACGGCCCGCGGGTGCGCTGACGCGCCCCTGCGGAGGAAAGAAGATGGAGTTGGCGTTGAAGGTGGCCGTGTGGATGTTCTGGTAATCCTACAACAAAAGAACAAAAAAAGAAGTGAGCCAGAGCTCAGAACCCACTATGAAGTTCCAGGCCGCCTGCTCAGCAGCCGTCCTAGAACTCGGGGACTACACCTAGTGGGTGCGCTGGCACGCCCCCACCGAAGATTACAGGAATCAAAAGCAAGAAGCAAGTTACGTACCTGGACGGTGGCCCGCGTCTTCATGAACGCCTTCATGCATTACGAGAGGGCAGCGGCTTCGGCCTTGAAATCGACCAGGACATCTTGCGCCGCCTTGATCAAGGCGCTTGTCCCGCCCCCGTGCACCCACTCTGCCAGCGCGGCGCTGGTGGCTTCGGCTTCAGGAGTCGACGAGCTGGCGCTCCTAACTTCCACCAGCCTTCAGGGGCCAGGAGCTTTCTCC
Source organism: Aegilops sharonensis (assembly GCA_904067115.1). Classification (NCBI taxonomy): domain Eukaryota; kingdom Viridiplantae; phylum Streptophyta; class Magnoliopsida; order Poales; family Poaceae; genus Aegilops; species Aegilops sharonensis. The sequence continues at coordinate 458,167,102 of LR880970.1, forward strand.
ACACGATGACGCACTGGAGTGCGGGCCATGGGAGCCGAGGCCATCACCAGCTCACCTCCGGCTGGCGTCACCAATGGGGCGGCCGGTTGGCTGCCCTGCATGTCTGCAGTCTGCCGTCGTGGAGGCACCTCCACCTCTGGCAAGACGACATCACCGCATTCCCTTTCCATGACTGGCTGCTCATCGCCAGCTCCCCCAGCTGGCACTGAGAATTCTGGCGCTGGTGGTGCGGAGCGCAGGGGGGGTGATGAGCTGCGGGATCTGCTGGCGTGCGGCATCCCTCGCCCCTTCCTTGTCCGCGACGTCGACTTGGGCCTTGGTTGCAGCGTCCGCGTCCGTTTGCTCCGCCTTGTCGGCCTCCGCCTTCTTGGCGGCGGCTTCTTTCTCCTCCCCCACCTCCTGTGCGTTCCTTTCCTGCGCCTTCCAGAGATCAGCGGCCGGGTCTATGCGGTGGTTGTTGGTAGAGCCCTCTGCCGCCCTAACGACGGAGGCTGAGGTTGACCACTCAAGAGAGAGCGGGGCCTTGCTCAAAAGAGGGGTGAGAAGGAGATTCAAAAGGAGTCGACAAGATAAAAGAACAAAAGAAGACACAAGAAAGGCTGAGGACTTACGCCGACACCGTCGGAGGTTGCTTGGGGGCCTTCTGGAACTTGGCCGCCTTCGCGACAGCCTCGCGCTGCTTGGTCGCAGCGACCGTGTTCTTGGCCGCGGCGGCCGAGTGCTTGGCCTTCTTGGGGTGGCTGCTGAATAGCAACGCGCCTCGGCGCTTCGGCCGACCGCCTGGTGCGGTTGGTGCGGCTGAGGAGATTGCGCCCGCCCTGTCGGAAGGCGGCGGGCAGCGCGACACCTCCTCCTCCTCTTCCTCCTCCTCGTCGTCATCCGACCAGTCCTCCACGCCTCCTCCTCCTCCTGCGGAGCCGCCTGCTCCACCACCACCGCCTGTGGCGTCATCCTCCAGGGCGGCCGCCCCCAAGTCGGGGTCTGCCACGTCACTCACTTCCCGGTCCGGCATGAAGTCGACGTTGGCCTGTAGCTGGGAGTGGAGGACCTGCATCATGGTCGAGCTGGTCAGCCGGCGAGAGAGAACCCGGCGAGAGAGAAGCCAGCGAGAGAGAACCCGCGAGAGAGAAGCCGAAGAGAGAACCCGGCAAGAGAGAGCCCGGCAAGAGAGAACCCGGCGAGAGAAAACACGGCAAGAGAGAACCTGGCAAGAGGGAAAGAAAAGAATCAAGAGCTTACCATAGGCAGCGGATCTGCGCGGGAGTACAGCCGCTTGTCGAACCGCCACTCCTCCGGCTCGAGCTTGAGGTTGGCAATCTCATTCACCAGATAGGCCACCTCAGCAGTCGGCATCTCCTTGGTGCACATCCGGCATGGGTCGGGATGCCCACTCATCTGGCTTTTGATGTGAGGCCGGCCTTGGAGCGGGAGGACTCGGCGCACCACGAAGGCGACTAGAAAGTCGGACGCCTTGAGGCCCTCCGACTCCTTCTTCACCATGAGGCGGGCGATGGCAGCGGAGGCGTCGGGCGACAGCGGCTTCAGCTTGAAGCCCCAGCTGGTGCGGGGCTCGGTAGGTGGACCAGCCACGTAAGCCGGCAAGTTGATGAAGTCGATCGCCGGGTTGACGTTCTTCACATAGAAGTACGACTTCTGCCATAGCTTGACCGACTGTATCGACTTGATGGCTGGGAAGGCATTTCTAGCACCCAGACACCACACAACAATGAAAGCCCCACATTGGGCCGCCTCCTCCTTCAGAGAGGTGCGAAGCTTGGTGTAGAAGAAGGCCCCCAGAGCTCGAGGGTGGGGAGGATGCTAAGATAACCCTCGCAGAGGGTGACGAAAGCCGACAGCAACACCACTGTGTTCGGTGTGAGGTGGTGCGGCTGGAGTCGGTAGAAGGTCAGGAACAAGCAGAGGAAGCCGCTTGTCGGCAAGCCGAAGCCACAGAGGAAGTGCGAGCGGAAGATGAGTTGCTCGCCTTCCTCCGACACCGGCGAGATCTCGTCGGCGGGTGGCACGCGCATCTTGATTTAGCCCGCGCCGGGCAGCCGCCGCGTGTCGCGGAGGAATGTGAGATGGTCTTTGTCGGTGTCAAAACCGGCGGATCTTGGGTAGGGGGTCCCGAACTGTGCGTCTAGGCGGATGGTAACAGGAGACAAGGGACACGATGTTTTACCCAGGTTCGGGCCCTCTTGATGGAGGTAAAACCCTACGTCCTGCTTGATTAATATTGATGATGTGTGTCATAAGAGTGGATCTACCACGAGATCAAAGAGGCTAAACCCTAGAAGCTAGCCTATGGTATGATTGTTGTTCGTCCTACGGACTAAAACCCTCCGGTTTATATAGACACCGGATAGGGTTAGGGTTACACAGAGTCGGTTACAATGGTAGGAGATCTACATATCCGTATCGCCAAGCTTGCCTTCCACGCCAAGGAAAGTCCCATCCGGACATGGGACGAAGTCTTCAATCTTGTATCTTCATAGTCTTGGAGTCCGGCCGATGATGATAGTTCGGCTATCCAGACACCCCCTAGTCCGGAACTCCCTCAGTAGCCCCCGAACCGGGCTTCAGCGACGACGAGTCCGGCGTTTATATTTTCTTCGGCGTTGCAAGGCGGGTTCTCATTCAAACTTCATGTTCCCATCGAATAGTGTCCGGCTTCCTTATAAATGTTGCGCTCCTTGGCTTCTACGCCCAATAATGGCCTTCTTCCACGTGTCGTACGAATGCGAAAGGCTGGGGTATTTTTACATTTTACCCCCTAGCCGTGCGAACGAGCCGCCTATAAGAGAGGCGAGGATCTAGATCCAGCTCACACCATCCTCCATCCGCAAGTTCTCATCGAAGCGCCTCTGACAAAAATCCATTCCATCATGGATAGCCGAGGCGGCTCCTCCTCTCTCGCTGCCAGCCCTAAGCCAGGAGATTGGGGGAGATGCTCAGTTCCACACAGCGAGCTAGTGGCACTCCAAACCGAGGGATATCTTCCCCCACCTTTCATGGTTCCGGTTCGAGCCGGACTAGCCACCTACAAGGGTGGAAAGCAGGCGGAGAGCGTCCCCAACCCTTCCGAACGGGAGCGGGTATGCTTTGTCCCCTATCTAATAAGGGGACTTGGATTTCCCATACATCCGTTTCTCCGGGGGCTCCTAGAGTTCTACGGACTCCAGCTTCACCACCTCACGCCCGCCTCCATTTTGCACATCGCGGGCTTCGTAGCTTTTTGCGAGCTGTTCTTGGGCATCGAGCCCCATTTTGCGCTGTGGAAGAGACTGTTTTGTCTCGTACCCCGTTCTCATGAGGGGTCGATATATCAAGTGGGCGGAGCCAAAATATGGCGCATCGCCGGGACCGGATATCTATCCGGCACCCCGAAGAAGGCGTCCGAAGACTGGCCTTCGGAATGGTTCTACATGGAGGACGCCCCTCTGCCGGATCCAGTTCGGATCGGCCTCCCGGAGTTCAGCAATGCTCCCTTGAAGAAACGCCTGAGTTGGCGCCCGCGGAGCCCTCAACGGGAAGATGATAGGAGCGTCCATTATCTGATGGGCCGGATTAGGTTACTGGCCCACTCCGGATTGACCATGATTGGAGTCATGGGCACGTGCATTAGGCGAGGGGTGCAGCCACTCCAATATAGGGGCCATCCTATGTGGGATTTCAACGGGGAAGATGACGCCACCCGTCATGGCCGCAAAGGGCCAGGCTCGGCAGCTGATCTGGCAAAGATCCTGTCCGGCTTGTACAAGGGAGAGGAGCAGTATTTCCTCCGCACGAATCCGTTGAATGGATTCTCTATGAATAACCCTCGGAGCTGGGTAAGCGGATGTTCATCTACCCGAACCGTACTTTTAAAGTCAAGTTTCTTACTCTATGATTTTGACGCAGGAGCTGTGCCGGGACGTCGAGGGCATACGAATCCTAACTCCACAGCCCGAGGATCCGGAACGATCCCTTGATCCGACCTCCGATGAGGATCCGGACATAAAGGTGGAGCTGATTGACGGGGTGTTCCACCAACGTAGCATGGACAATGCCCTAGTCGCCATTATGGCTGACTACCCCGATTTGTCTCCAGCCTCCCAGGTGACTACGACCGAGGTCTTGACACCATCATTTGATCCGTGCTCAATTCTGACCATCCCATACTGATGGTGTATCGCAGGAGGTGCCTTTAAGGCGGGAAGCCGAACCCAGCGGGCGGAAGAGGAGTGCGACGCGAACCGAAACGTCGCCGCAACGGTACGGAGCACCGCTATTTTTAAGGGAAGGATCCCCAGGAGGTATATTAATGCTCATAACTTTTCCAGAAAGAGCACTCACCGGACAGTGTCCGGAGAGGCTGCCAATCAAGCCTCCGCCAGCCATGCTCCAACGCATGGTCTGGGAGGGGAGGCGAATACAAGGCATGAGCCGGACGCTCCTCCGACGGAGGATGCCGACAGGCTGTCCGCCACCCGGTCTGAGGTGGAGAGTGCCATGAATCACAGGCGTCGCCGGACAGTTCTTCGTGACACGTGTTTCTCCCCGGAGGCATTAAATACCTTTAATGCAGGAAATGCGCACCTCCGTGCCGCTCAAGATGGGTTAACCAGAGCCACGGAGCAGTATGTGAAAGACATACGGGTAAGTAATTTTAAGAGGTTTATATGCCAGTAGCCCTCGTGTCAGGACCCCGATCCTAAGTCACACCGATCTAGCATGTAACACATCATATCACTTTGCGGCCTCACGCACGGTATTCCCACGGGTGTCGCCTTACCATGGCCCGGGACCGTTTGCGTCTTTTGGCTCACGTATATGATAGTGTCGCTAGCATCCATATGACAAAGAACCCGGGCCGACATGGCTAGTCGTGAACCCAAAGCGGCGCTAACCTATGGGGACAGGCATACATGAATCACATCAAGCATGTCGGTCATCAACGTATATACTCGGGCTGTAGCACTGGGCTAACAGGACTCCGGTATCCCGGGCTGTAGCAGGCTAGGCAGGACTCCGAATAACACCGCGTGACATTTCCCCGAAGGGACAGACATAGGAACGAAGTGAAACACATGCCGGCCAGTCAAGTGTCCAAGCAGTAGTGCTGGGCTAGCAGGACTCCGGTGAACCGGGCTGTAGCGGACTACTATCGCTCGGAGGCACGAGACTACATTTCCCCATATGAGAGACTGCCAAGGATAAACAACTAGTTTGTCGGATCCCACACATACTAAGCATTTCAAACATACACACAATATGCTCAATATGTGTAAATACGACGTGGCATCACAACATAACTCTACGACTCAAAATATTATTCATTAGGCTCCGAGGAGCGAGATATTACAAACATGGGTCTCATGACCCAACACTCAGAGCATACAAGTCAAAGCACAAGCGGAAGCTAAACA
>LR880970.1:458193466-458212895 GCA_904067115.1 Aegilops sharonensis
GATGCTCTCAAGGGGTGCGGTGGCTACGGCTACGGCGAGCAGCGGCGGCGGTGGCGTTTTGGGTTCGGCGAGAGCGAGGGAGAGGAGAGGAGAGGAGAGGACTGGGGAGAGGGGAGCGGTCGGGGCGGCGCGTGGCGCCGTTCCAGGGTGTCCAGGGCGACGAGGGGAGGAAGCAGGAGGTGGCGGGAAGACGTGTCCCCAGCCGGACGCGTGGCCGCGCGCGCCGGCGCGTGCCCCTGTCCTCCTGGCGCGAGGAAGGGGACGGCTGGCGCTTGGCCAGTCGGCTGGGCCGCTGGGCCAGGCCAGGCCGCACAGGAGCTGGGCCGCGGTGGGGAGGTAAGTCAGGTAAGGGTTTTTTTCCTATTTTGTTTCCTTTTTAAACATTCTGACATTTGTTTGATTTATTTAAAATACCAAATCACTTTATTTAATTATGCCAATTTTTATAGGAGCTATTTATATTATTCCAGAGCTCCTCAACAAAAGGCACAATTTTTGGCCATATGTAATATATATAGCATATATATGTCCAATGCAAATAGGTATGCATTAATTCCAAATGCCCAAATATAAATACTTATGAACCCCCAAAGATATTGGTTTGATTATTATCTCTGTCCAATATTTTCAGAGGGCCACATGAGCATTTTCTTGGACCTTTTGGAGCAATTTTTATTTTTGGGTCATTTCCAAAAATTATTCTGGGGGTTTCACAAATCCCCATTTCAAAATTAACTGGAATTAAACATGATGCATGGATGCAATGCTACTAGCTACAAACAAGCTCTAGAGTTGATCTGGGGCTGTGACACCTCGAGACTTAAAATAGTTGAAATAACTAATTTAAGGATCAATTATTATGCAGGATCTTATGGAGAAGAATACCCATCTGTCCCAGGAGCTCCAAGAGTGTGAGGCCCAACTTGAGGCCGCACTGGCCGCCACAGGGGAGCCACAAAGACCCCCACTGGTAACGTACTTTGAAAAGATAATTATTTAACAAAGTGCGGCATGAATCTGACAATAATATTGCAGAGGGCGCCGGACTAGATCCGGACAAGCAACAGCTACTGCGTCAGCGAAAGGCCGGCGAGAGGGTTCTTAAGAAGGTGCAGCAGGAGAGAAACAAGCTCCAAGATGCCCACACCCAGCAAGGAGAAGAGCTGAAAGGTGTTTGGGCCCAGCTGTCTGGCTCCGTGAAGGAGAATCAGCGGCTTCGTCACGGCATTTATAGTAAGTGCTTGAACAAATTCCTTTGAAAAGAAGAATTTGGCGAGGAAGTCGATTTGACAGAAATATGTCTTTAAGTGTGCTCACAGGTCACCCTGCGGAGGAAATGCCTGGGTCAACGGGTGGCCAACTTCCCGAGCTGGTGCAATTGCTCGAACGTGTTCGGCAGGCGATGAGTGGCGCCGTTCACGCTTTATGGCCATCCGTCTCCCTGCCCGAGGGCCTTGGTGAGCTTGCTGTGAAGCTTCAGGAAGCACGGCGACGCCTCCGTTTGTGGAAGATATCGGCCTGCCGTCAGGGCTCCAGGGAGGTCTGGGCCATGGTGAAGACGCGTTACCCGAAGGCTGACCCAAACCACATGGCCGAGGTCGGACCTGCGGGGCCTGATGGGAAGGAGATCCTTGTGAGCTTGATGTACGGCCAAGTAGAACTGGCCGCGAAATATTCCCAACAGGACTGTAAGTTAGACAGCCTGTTAGATGGGATTGAGGAGGAGTACAATCAGTCGGTTTGACGATGTAATTTGAAATGACATATAAAATGCCTTCTAGCCGGATTGTAGATCGTTTGTCTTTGCGGACCGTTTCGCTTCAACCTCGGGACCCAACAGTCCGGAGTTTGTCCGAATACCCTTACGGTTATAAAAGAACCGGGGCATGCATGGAGACAAGGCGTCGGGGTCATAATTGCTTTATCAGACAAGTGCCCAACTAGTTATGTTATATAACATGGTTAGTAAGAAACATCTTCCAGGGAGAATAGTTCCGTTAAGGGTTCCTTTCCCTAGGAGGCATGCCCTAAAGTGCAATGCCGGACTACGAAAATAGCAGAAAAAGCATCTAGGGGCAGATAAATAAGTAAGTAATAAATCATCTTTCAAGTCACCAACCGAATATTCTCTTAAGAACGCTAGCTTTCGGCTTCACCCAGTCTGAGGTACACATCCGGCTGACCCGGCAGTAGCAATCGCAGAGGTGCTCCCTTTACCTCCTAGCCGAACAATCGGGAACGTAGGGGTAAGCACAGGAGCCAGGCAACCCAGCTTAGCCAAAACTTAAGTCATATCGATGCATACAATGGTGAATAAAAGGTACATGCGGAAGTACGACACATGTATTGGGCATGAAGCCCGTTAATAAGCTTCTGTTAAAGAAGCCCCCAGGTATAATGAGTGCCAGGAGCACATCAAGTGTGTGCGAACAAAGCGCAAATCAGCCTATAAAAGGTATTGAAAAAAAAGTGGGAAGAAGGAGGGGGACAAGTGACAGTAAAAATATAAAAAGGTGGAAGGGGGAGTGAGACTAACTTGGAGTCCGGCGTTAGGCGTAGAATCTTCGGAGACGGGCTGCGTTCCATGGGTTCGGCTCGAGTCGGTTGCCAGATGCGTTACGTAGACGGTTTGGCGTGGTCCGCAGCCCCTAGAGTACGGAGTCGAGCTCCTCTACCCAGTGCGTGTTAGATTCCTTGAGGGACCGCACTAGTCTGGGTTTGATGCCGCTCATGATTAGACCATTTGCTCGCTCGACTTGGTCGTTAGTTTGGGGGTGATAGACTGAAGCGTAATCGAGCTTGATGCCCATGTTTTTGCACCAGAGTTTAACCTCGTCGGCCGTGCAGTTCGTGCCTTTATCAGTGATGATGCTGTGGGGGACGCCAAAACGGTGTACTACCCCGGATATGAAGTCTATCACCGGTCCGGATTCTGCCGTTTTAACCGGCTTGGCCTCAATCCATTTGGTGAATTTGTCCACCATGACCAATAAGTATTTGTGCTTGTGGGTTCCCCCTTTTAGGGGCCCAACCATGTCAAGCCCCCAGACCGCGAACGGCCAGGTGATGGGTATAGTTTTGAGGGCGGTGGGTGGCATGTGGCTCTGATTAGCAAAGAGCTGGCAACCGACGCATCGTTGGACTAAGTCCTGAGCATCTGCCTGGGCTGTCGGCCAATAAAATCCTGTACGGAAGGCCTTGCCTACAAGGGCCCGGGCTGCAGCGTGGTGCCCGCCTAGTCCGGCGTGAATTTCAGCTAGGAGATTTCGCCCTTCCTCTTCGGAGATACACCTTTGAAGGACTCCGGTTGTGCTTTTCTTATAGAGTTCTCCCTCATGGACCTTGTAGGCTTTAGATCGCCGAACTATGCAGCGGGCCTCATTTTGGTCTTCGGGAAGTTCCTGCCGCATTAAGTAGGCTAGGAATGGTTCTGTCCACGGGGCAATTACTGCCATTATTTCGTGAGCTGAAGGTGTTATTTCATTGACTGAGCCGCCGACTGTGTCAGAATGGTCTGAGTTAGGTGATTCAGCTGTCTACGGATTGTTATTTCCGGACTCCTCTTCCCATAATATGGATGGCTTAAAGAGCCGTTCCAGGAAGATGTTTGGAGGGACGGCGTCTCGTTTCACGCCGATGCGTGCTAACATGTCTGCTGCCTGGTTATTATCCCGGGCTACATGGTGGAATTCGAGTCCTTCGAACCGAGCTGACATTTTTAGGACGGCGTTGCGGTAAGCTGCCATTTTTGGATCTTTGGCGTCAAAGTCTCCATATACTTGGGATATTGCGAGGTTTGAATCCCCGCGCACCTCTAGGCGTTGAATGCCCATGGAGATTGCCATCCGGAGGCCATGTAGAAGGGCCTCGTATTCGGCTGCGTTGTTGGAGTCCATGTACATTATTTGAAGTACGTATTGGATTGTGTCTCCAGTTGGGGACGTCAGGACGACGCCAGCCCCCAAGCCAGCCAACATTTTGGATCCGTCGAAATGCATGATCCAGTTGGAGTATGCGCCGTACTCTTTAGGGAGTTCGGCTTCGGTCCATTCGGCGACGAAGTCAGCCAGAACCTGCGACTTTATAGCTCGTCGCGGTTTGTAGGTTATGTCAAATGGTAAGAGCTCGATAGCCCATTTTGCAATCCTGCCCGTTGCGTCGCGATTGTTTATAATATCGTTGAGAGGTACTTCGGAGGCCACCATTATTGAACACTCTTGAAAGTAGTGTCGCAGCTTCCGGGATGCCATGAACACCGCATACGCTATCTTTTGATAATGTGGGTACCGGGATTTGCGTGGAGTTAGAACAGTGGATACGTAGTACACTGGTTTTTGAAGAGGGAATCTGTGCCCTTCTGTTTCCCGTTCAACGACGAGTACCGCGCTGACAACTTGATGTGTTGCTGCGATATATAATAACATAGGTTCGCCCAGGTTGGGCGCGGTCAGAACCGGATTTGTTGCCAGTATGGCCTTTATTTCTTTGAGTCCGGCAGTGGCAGCATCCGTCCATTCGAAATGTTCGGTGCGCCGGAGGAGGCGGTAGAGGGGCAGAGCCTTTTCTCCCAAACGGGAGATGAAGCGACTTAAGGCCGCTACGCATCCGGTTAGTTTTTGTATCTGCTTGAGGTCTTTTGGAATATCCAATTGTGACAGAGCTCGGATTTTGGCCGGGTTTGCTTCAATTCCTCTACCGGATACGATGAAGCCCAAGAGCTTTCTGGCTGGTACACCGAAGACGCATTTTTCCGGATTGAGCTTAATGTCATATGCTCGGAGGTTGTCGAATGTCACCCTCAAGTCTTCTACTAGAGTTCCGACGTGTTTGGTCTTGACGACCACATCGTCTACGTACGCCTCTACTGTTTTGCCTATCTGGGTAGCCAGACATGTTTGAATCATGCGCTGATATGTTGTGCCGGCGTTTTTAAGTCCGAAGGGAATTGTGTTGAAGCAAAATGGCCCATATAGAGTAATGAATGCCGTTGCGGCCTGATCTTTCTCCGCCATCTTGATTTGATGGTATCCGGAGTATGCGTTGAGGAAGCACAATGAATTGTGCCCTGCGGTAGCATCGATGATTTGGTCGATGTGAGGGAGGGGGAAAGGGTCCTTTGGACAGGCCTTGTTAAGGTCTTTCAAATCGACGCAGAGGCGCCAGGATTTGTCCTTTTTTGATACCATTACTAGATTGGCTAGCCAGTCCGGATGTTTTATATCTCTGATGAATCCGGCTTCTAAGAGTTTGGCTAGCTCCTCTCCCATTGCCTGTCTTTTGGGTTCGGAAAATCGCCGAAGAGCTTGTTTGACTGGCTTGAATCCTTTTAGGATATTTAGGCTGTGCTCTGCCAGCCTGCGTGGGATTCCTGGCATGTCTGAAGGGTGCCAGGCAAAAATGTCCCAATTTTCCCGAAGGAATTCTCGTAGTGCGGCTTCGACATCAGGACTTAATTGTGCCCCAATGGAGGCCGTCTTTGTGGGGTCCGTTGGATGGACCTGAAATTTGACTATTTTGTCTGCTAGTTTAAAAGAGGTGGACTTGGACCTCTTATCGAGTATCACATCGTCCCTATCCACCGTGGAGCGCAGCGTTGTTAGTTCCTCTGCCGCTAGGGCTTCGGACAATGCCTCCAGGGCCAGTGCGGTTGTCTTATTTTCAGCGCGGAGTGTTGTATCTGGATCACTGGCGAGAGTGATTATCCCATTGGGTCCGGGCATCTTAAGCTTCATGTACCCGTAGTGGGGTATAGCTTGGAAGATTGTGAATGCCTCTCGCCCTAACAAAGCGTGATATCCGCTGCCGAATGGGGCCACTTGGAACGTGACCTCCTCGGACCTGTAATTGTCCGGTGAGCCGAACAGTACATCTAGTGTGATTTTTTCTGTGCAGCGTACTTCTCGACTAGGGATTATCCCTCTGAAGGTTGTGCTGCTTCGCTCAATGCGGCTCCAGTCAATTTCCATTTTTTGAAGGGTTTCCTCATAGATGAGGTTTAATCTGCTGCCGCCATCCATGAGTATCTTAGTAAGACGGAAACCATCCACTATCGGACTAAGGACCAATGCGGCTGGTGCTCTAGCTGTTCGGAATTTAGGTTCGTCGCTGGCGTTGAAGGTGATAGCCGTGTCGCTCCATGGATTTGTCGTTGCTACTTGGTAGACTTCGGCGAGGCTGCGGATTGTTCGTTTCCGCATGTTATTTGATGCGAAAGTCTCGAAGACTGTTAATACCGTACTGGTACTGCTGGGTTGGCTGCCCGAGGCTAAAAAGCCTACGCCACTTTTGGCCACCTGCCGTAGTATCCAACACGCTCGAAGGCTGTGTGTTGGAGTGGCGCCCTCCGTACTGTGGATTTTGCAGGGTCCGTTGAGCCATCCCTCTAGTACGGTTCCGTACCCTTTACGGGGTTTTTGCTTTTTGGTTTTTAACCCAGGTGCTTAAGTATGAAGCACCCTTTTATTTCGGACTGGGTTTATATTCAGGGCCGGATTGTCCCAAAACCTAGATTAGGTTTTCCAGGCACTCTCCATCGCGCAGTATTTTTGTACGATGGTCGCTAGGTCGGCGAGGCATGAAACTTCGCGACGACTGATGGCGTTTATGATTCCCTTGTCCATGCAATTGTTGCAGAAGATTGAAATCGCGCTTTCTTCACGACAGTCCTTTATCATGTTCATAACCAGGAGGATTCTGGCCCAGTAATGATGTACTGTTTCATCGGGCTCTTGCCGTATTTTAGATAGATCGCTTATGTTTGGATGGGCGGGTGGAATTAAGTTCGGAACCCCGCCTGGTCTGAGGCTCAAAGGCCAAGAAGCTTCCAGATTCGGAAGCTTGGTTTGATGCGCTTTCCAACAAATCTGGTCCGATGCCTGACTTTAGGTTCAGTATTTGGTTAGCGTCCGTCCCTCCGCGGGAATCCGGCATGGAGGGATCCAAAACCCAGATATAGTTGGATTTTAACATAGAAGAAGAGTCACCGCATTGTTCCTCTACCACGACAACGTGGTGGGTAACCTGGGGAGAGTTAATTTCTCTCAGATCGGTTTTAAGCCCAATCTGATCGTAGTCGGTAGCGACTACCAGGGCGGCAATGCGATCCAAGAGCTCGTTTATGGAGGAGAGCTCAATCGGATCTAGCTGCTCGACGAATTCCGAGCTGACGTGAAGATCGATTTTAATGACTTGAGAGGTCATTGTCGGGGCGGTGGCCGAACAGGCGGTCATGAGAAAACCGCCTAGCCGGATAGTCTGGCCGGCGGCCAAAGCTCCCTTGACGACGGCCGTCTTTAAAGACAGGAAAAGGCATCCTGCCTGATGGTGACGGCACAGAGGAACTCTCAATGAAAGCACCAATGTCGGTGTCAAAACCGACGGATCTCGGGTAGGGGGTCCCGAACTATGCGTCTAGGCGGATGGTAACAGTAGACAAGGGACACGATGTTTTACCCAGGTTCGGGCCCTCTTGATGGAGGTAAAACCCTACGTCCTGCTTGATTAATATTGATGATGTGTGTCACAAGAGTGGATCTACCACGAGATCAAAGAAGCTAAACCCTAGAAGCTAGCCTATGGTATGATTGTTGTTCGTCCTACGGACTAAAACCCTCCGGTTTATATAGACACCGGATAGGGTTAGGGTTACACAGAGTCAGTTACAATGGTAGGAGATCTACATATCCGTATCGCCAAGCTTGCCTTCCACGCCAAGGAAAGTCCCATCCGGACACGGGACGAAGTCTTCAATCTTGTATCTTCATAGTCTTGGAGTCTGGCCGATGATGATAGTTCGGCTATCCGGACACCCCCTAGTCCGGAACTCCCTCAGTCTTCATGGACGTTGGAGCCGTCCCAGTCGCCGGAGCGCTCCATGACGGCCCGAGCTCGACGAAGACGAATGGCGGTGACGAGCACGTGAGCCCGCGGCGGAGCAGAGAGAATGCTCAGGAAGAAGAAGCTTGAAGGCGACGGCGAGCCGCGACAGCACTTCGATCGAGCGCGAGTGCGGCGGTGGCGAAGGAAAGGAAGAAGCAAGAGGAGACGAGGAAGCGGAGAGCGCACGTGCCTTTGTCTCTCCCCTCCTCCCCCGATTTATAGCCCCTGGCTACAAAGCCAAGGAGGCGGGGCGTGGGGTCATAGGATTAACTGCGCCCATGTCCCCATGACCCCGCATTTACCGCGCGGTAAAGACGCATGGCAATGGCGCGAGGGATCCCAACTGCCCCGCCTCGGCCGTAGCGGATCCGCGCACACGCCGAGGCCTGGTAGTGGCGGGCCCAACCTGCAGCATGTCCCGTCATGCTTGTGGGCTGGCATGCCAGCCTGGCTGGCTAACGCCGCGTGGCGTGCAAGCGGCGGGCGGCAAGCCTAGATGCCTAGCTAGTGCGCCACCTAGTTCCCGCCTTGGCGGTTCAAAATTCGTCAAGCGGCCATCTGCCGCATCCGACTCCTGGCAGTCGGCAAGACGGACAAGACAAGCAAACAAGACTACTCAGAGTAGAAAGCTACAGGGGCACCCCGCCTTGCCAGCCGCGACACCCCACCAGTTTCGGGTACTATTGTCGGAGTTATTGGCCATGGGTAGCCTCATCTGCCCCCATGACATTTCAAGACATCGGGGCCGACTGCGCCCCTCAAGCCTCAAAGCTTGGTCGCCGCCTTCTCATAGCCTGCTGGTCCAAGTGGCCGGCTGCCGGAAGGCGGCGGACGCCAGAAGACGGCCACGAAGCGGGCAGCCTCCTAGCATGCGGCCCCAGGCGCCCTCAAAACCTGCGCCCTCTTAAGCATGATGGGACGAGGCGTGGCTACAACGAAGCCTGCCACCCTCGAATCCAGGGCGAGTCGTGGCCACAGTGCGCCGTACCAGCCAGAGAACCTCTACATGGCGCGACACTGTGGCCCCTCCGCTCGTGACATCACCCAAGTCAGAAGGGACCATGCTCCCACGACGAGTTGTCGATACGGTCAGCAGGCGGCGGGCCCTACCTGCCAGCGAGTAACCAGAAGGAGGCTAGCCTCGGCCAGTCGGCCAAGGGAGTGGCCGACACCCAGAGGGGTGCCCTCCCCCTTCCTAGGAGTTTGTGCGCCATTAACCAGAAGAGATAGGGGATGGCTACAGTGATCGCCCGCCAGGCGGCGGGACTGTAGCCATGCCTTCCCCGACAAAGCAAGAGTCATTAGAAGCACGACTACAGTGATGAGCAGCTGACGAGACCCGTGAGCGGCGGGCGCAGCCTGTCGGCCAAGTACAAGACAGCTAGCAGGGCCCACCAGTTGCCAGGCCCCAGCAGCTAGCGGAGAAGCCGGCCACAAGAGACACTGACGGCCTGGGCCTACACCCGGCTAGTTTACCTTTGTACCCCTGGGGGGTAGGCCTACATAAACCCCCCAGGGCACCCATGCAAAGGTTTCTGACTTTTAGACTACACAACCACACACATAGAGAGAAGAGAGAGCTAGCCTTGCCCTTCTTACTCCTCTAGCAAACAGCTCAAGGAGCAACTTGTAGCTACTTTTTGAGATAGTGATCACGCGAAGACCCCGCAGAGCAGGACTAGGGGTGTTATCTCCTAGGAGAGCCCCGAACCTGGGTAAAGTTCACCAGCGTACGTGTCTATGCCTCATCCCGCTGCCTGGCACCGGCGACGTCTTACTATCCCCTACCATGATAAGCCACCCGTTGGCATATGTCGCACAAAAACGCCGACAAGGACTGTGGTGTACTCAACATCTAGCCCAGCGACCAACTCATCCTTTGAACTTTTGAACATGCGTAGGAAGCGAGCAAGGCATGCTTCCACCGTCGCGGATCTACGGATGTAGATGACGATGAACTCATCGCTGGTGATGGCTCTAACCTGGTACTCAGCGATGATCATGGAGATTTGGGAGGCCATGGATTTTGGAGGCGGGTTAGGAGAAGTTGAACTGGTGTAATGTGAAAGGACGGGACGACTGGGAGTGAACTGTTGTAAGGTAGAAGACGGGGACGAGAAGGGTGTGCAAACGGCGTGGGGTTGTTGGCTTGCCCGGTGGATAAACGGCTGCATGCCCCCAAAGGGTTCTTGAGTACTATGCTGGACCCACTAGATATCATGTTTACTAGACCCATATCGTAGGCCTGACGGTATAGCTTTTGCGTGTTTGCAGGATGGCAGGTACACCATCATCACCAACTCTGCTTTCTACTACCTCCTTTCCGGTTTATAGTGCTCAATTAAAAAATATCACCAACCAAGGTAGATGGTGAGTGGTGAAACAATTTTTGTAGTTTGCAAAACCACTCAATTAATGCGCTTGTTTTCTTCAAAAAATTGTGTTTACCAATGCATTAATTGCAACACGTGCATGCATAAAGTACATGCATTGGTCAATTTTCTCTTAATACTTGCATGCAATGATTTATTGCACCTTGAAATCTGAGAATGTGATGGGGAACAACCAAATTGAGACTTATAAAATGGGAAAACAAAAAAATTGAGATAAGCCCTATAAACCGGAAAGGAGGGAGTATAGGAGTAGAGAGTAGAGATTAGTTAATATTCTCTTTAGGCTACTCATAGTAGAAAGTATCATATACTAGTATCATGTGCATGATACTAGTGTATGATACAGGACTACCTGTCGGTGTCAAAACCGGCGGATCTCGGGTAGGGGGTCCCGAACTATGCGTCTAGGCGGATGGTAACAGGAGAAAAGGGACACGTTGTTTTTACCCAGGTTCGGGCCCTCTCGATGGAGGTAAAACCCTACTCCTGCTTGATTAATATTGACGATATGGGTAGTACAAGAGTAGATCTACCACGAGACCAGAGAGGCTAAACCCTAGAAGCTAGCCTATGGTATGATTGTTGTTCGTCCTACGGACTAAAACCCTCCGGTTTATATAGACACCGGAGAGGGCTAGGGTTAAACAGAGTCGGTTACAATGGGAGGAGATCTACATATCCGTATCGCCAAGATTGCCTTCCACGCCAAGGAAAGTCCCATCCGGACACGGGACGAAGTCTTCAATCTTGTATATTTATAGTCCAGGAGTCCGGCCAAAGGTTAAAGTCCGGCCATCCGGACACCCCCTAATCCAGGACTCCCTAGGTAGCCCCTGAACCAGGCTTCAATGACGATGAGTCCGGCGCGCAGATTGTCTTCGGCATTGCAAGGCGGGTTTCTCCTCCGAATACTTCATAGAAGATTTTGAACACAAGGATAGTGTCCAGCTCTACAAAATAAGTTCCACATACCACCGAAGAGAGAATAATATTTACACAAATCCAATATGCTGACGTATTCTGCAGCGTGACATCACACCACGGCCAAGCCTTTATTCGAATCGTTTTTACTGTCCCACCTCAGCGCACTTAACGAGGCGGTTTCCTTGGCACGTCTTGTCGAAGCAGAGATCGTGTCCCCTTATTCCGGGATTCTCATCAATATGGGCGTGGGTAACCCAACTGTGCCATTAATTACGACGCTTGGGAGATAAGCGAATTTTACCAGGCGGGTGGGGGCACATAGTTTCGTCCGCCCATATAAGGGGATAAGGATCCACCTTTCTCATCTACGCCTTCTTCCTTCTTTGCTTATCCATTTTCGCGCACTCGAGCTCCAGCGCCCAAGTCCGCACATCCCACCTCAACCTTCTCCAGCCATGTCCGGAGCGGGAGGCAAGTGGATGGCCTCCTCCGTCACGGAGGGACACATCAAGAAGCTGAGGAAAGCCGGATACTTGTACAATGACATCACGCACCGGATCCCCAACAAGGGGCAGCTCATCCCCACCCCCAGGCCCCATGAGAGGGTGGTGTTCCTCACCCATTTCCTCCGCAGACTAGGTTTCCCACTTCACCCATTTGTCCGGGGATTCATGTTCTACTACGGCCTGGATTTCCACGATCTGGCCCCGAACTTCATCCTCAACATCTCGACGTTCATCGTCGTGTGCGAGTCCTTCCTCTGCATCCAGCCCCACTTCGGCTTATGGCTGAAGACCTTCAATGTCAAACCGAAGGTAGTGGGCGGCCGCCAAGCGGAGTGCGGAGGCGCCATGGTGGGCAAGATGCCCAAAATTACATGGCTCGAGGGCTCCTTCGTGGAGACCATAAAGGGGTGGCAATCGGGGTGGTTCTACATCACCGAGCCGCGAGACCCTGAATGGGAAGCGGCCCCCGAATTCCGATATGGCATCCCCACACGGCTCACCTCCTGGAAAGAGATGGGCCTGTCGTGGGGTAATTCGGAGGAGTTGACCGGACTCCAAACCTGCATCCAAAACCTAGTGAGCAACAAGCTCAAACTCGTCAACGTAGTCCAGGTCATGCTCATCCACCGGATGCTCCCGTGCCAACAACGGGCTTTCAGTTTGTGGGAGTTTGATCCGGCACAACACCGAACCCTGAGTAGGCTCTTCGACACTATGTACGAAGACGCCTGGAAGGTGCTGTTCAAGGGCGCCGAGGCTCCCGCATCCGCTACCGAGGATCGCGGATTCAGCGTGCAGCATCAAGCCAACGCGGTAAGAAATTTTACCCTTTACGGGTTACTTGTTTTCCATAGTTTGATTCTATGCGGGATCTAAACTCCCTTACCTTTGACAGGATTGGCAGAAGACGTCCGGGAAGATTGACTGTCCGGATCCCTTGCCCAAAGACCCAGCGGACGCCCGCTTGACGAGGCTGCTGGTTCCGGCACCTTACGTGGTGCTGGAGAAGAAGGCCAAGAAGAAGGCCACGGGAACTCGAAAGAGTTCCCGGCGCCCGGTGGTGTCGGATTCATCGTTCGATGACTCTAAGGTGCACTCCTCCCACGAAGACGAGGAGGAGGAAGAAGAGGCCTCTCCCCCTCCAGCGGGGGGAGGAACGAAAAGGAAGGCTGCCCCAACCGAGGGGGCCGGAGGGTCCAAGAAGGGGAGGACCCTTCCTCCAGACTACTCCGCCAAAGCCGACGACGGTGAAGAGGAGTGGCCATCCAGGGCCAAGCCCCTGGCAAAATTGTAAGTATCCGGATACCAGAATAACTCATGGCGTTCCTTTGTTGCACAGAATCTTCTGACGCCGAATATAATCATGCAGTCCACCCAAGGCCGGGCTCGATGCTTCGTCGAGCGGCTCCCTGGGTTCGTCGGATGTGAATAGCACTTCACTTCCAGCCGCCTCCTCTCCTCACGCTGCGGATAATGCCGAGGTGGAGTCCCAAAAGGGTCCAAGCCAGGAGGAGGTGGTCCTAGAGGCGCCGCAAGGCGACCTCCCGGACTCCAGGCGCAAAGGGGACATAACCCTCAAGGGCTCCAAGTCCGGCCCTAGGCTGGACACCGCACTGGAACCTTCAGTGGTTCCGGAGTCCGGTAGGCGCCCCCTAGTAAGAAGGGCAAGCCTACGACGCCGGTGACCTCCGTCCAACTGGAGGCACCGGATAATCTGCTGGAGGTGCTTAACGGCGCCTCCATCGACGAGGAGCACCGCACTATTATGAGTGTGGTGATCCAGAAGGTTCAGTCCGCCAAGAGCGGGCTGACTGAAGCTTGTGCCAGCCTTCTAACAGGCTTTGAGGTATGTATTTAAGATATGTAAAAATATTACCGCATAGACAGTAGCCCCTGATGCTCAGTTTGGTGTTCGGAAAGAAAAACCGAACTGAGGATCTAAAAGATATACACAGGAGTCTAACATAAGTATGTCAATATGGGAATGCAGGCTGCGCTGCTGACCTCTGCCGCACTGACTGCGGAGGTCGATGCATTGAAGCAGAGCCTCGAGCGGTCCGAGAACGAGCTCGGCCTTGCCAAGAAGCAGCTCGAAGACAAGGAAGGTAAGTAATACCTTATGTAAGTATATAAAAAGATGTGGTTGCAAAAAATGACAGGACCAACATGAGTATTACAGGGGCCACAACTGAGGTGGCGACCCTGAAGGAAGCGTTGTCCAAGGCCGAAGACAAGGCGGCCGTGGAGCGCACCGAGCGAGAGAAGCAGGAGGCGTGGGTGGCGGAGGTGCAGCAAGAGCTCCAGGCTCTCGTGAAAAAACATGAGAGTTTGGAGCTTGACTCAAAGACTCGAGAGTCCGAGCTCGCCTTGGCCCTTGAGAGCGCCAAATCTGCCAAGGCCGAAGAACAAAAACCCCTCCACGAAATTGAGGCGATGAAGAAGATAGCGGCGGGTAAGGCATTCTTTATGCAAAGCAAGCACGTGAAAGTGAATTACTTGTTACTTACCCGAGTCCGGAGCTTTCCAGGAGCATTCGCAGATCTTCCCCGGAGTGTGTCCGACGCTGCCGCATTCTACCGAGCCAAAGAGGGGAGCTCGACGGAGAAGGTGTTCTGGTCTCAGTATGCTGAGGCCGGACGCCTGGTGCCCTTGAGCGACCAGCTGAAGCAGCTGGTCGAGCTCCATAAGGTGGCCGAACAGGCCATGAAGGGTCTCATAGTCCGGCTGTGGCCTGGGGAGGCCATGCCTGGGAGCTACTTCGGGCTGGTGAGGCGGCTGGTGGATGCCTGTCCATGGCTTGAAGTCATCAAGCGCTCCGTATGCATCGAAGGTGCCCGTAGGGCCCTTGCCCATGCTAAAGTGCACTGGGGCAAGATGGACACTGAGAAGCTTGTGACGGACGGACCACCGCCGGGCAAGGAGCATCGCAAGCCCGAGATGTATTATTAGGGCGTCCTGAAGGGTGCCTGCCTTATAGCAGATGAATGCTCCAAAGATTTAATTTTTGAGTAAACTCGCATTGGTGATCCTGTACGCTGAAAACTTGTTCATATGCGCTAAGCAACGCTTTTGAATTTAAAATATTACCTTCTGTGTGGCCGTATATTAAATTTGAGAGATGGCGAGTCGTCGGCTTCTGCCCCCATGCTGCGAGCGCTGGGGTGTTCGAGATAAACTTGAGCGCTCTTTTTCCCATTCTTGGTTCCTTCGAGGGAGGCGCTCAACACAACGAACAAGGCAATCAGACTATAATGCTTGAACACTCTCACTCAGCCATAGAATTGTATAATTTTAAATTTCGGCGAAGCCCCTACTATTCCGGAAGACCGAGTTCAAGGCGCTATCCACGCCTAGGCCGGACAAAGCCGACTCCTCGCTCTAAGCGGCATAAGTCTTTAGGGACTCGAAAACCTCTCGAACAGCGACCAGCTCTCGCCCTATCATGACGGTCAGTTTTAGCTTTCTCCACTGAGGTGCTTAGCCCAGCTCAACTGGGGCACAATCGCAGTGGTTCTCCCAGCGCTACCTTAGCCGATATAACGGACGTAAGGTACCAAAACATGGGAGCCGGCAAACCCAACTATTGACCCAAGACATGATTCGGAGCCGATGCATATAATGCTATAAGTTCGGGGTGCCGCACTTGTGAAAGTGTTCGGACTTATCACACCGTATGTTGGGGTACTTAAGCCCCTGGTGTATTTGGCCGTACCAAAGTGTACGGGTGCAACATGTCATTAATGAACATATATAGATAAAAAAAAGGGAATGCAATAATAGACAAAAGCTATGTATTATTTATTCGAAAAGGCTGCGGTAAAAGCAGGACGATACAAATAGTGTGATAAGCAAGAGATGGGACTATTTGACATGTCCCCCTCCAGGGGCGAGCTGTGGGATGATATGTGAAACAAGTATACTGCTCGTTATAGAGACCACCTGGACACTCGACGTAGCTTTATGCCTCCCTGGGAGTTGCATCGTGTGTTCGGCGATTGTACTGCCGGACAGGCCTTCCGTAGAGTGGAGTCCTGAAAGTAAGAAAAAGAATGACAAAATCGGGAGCACCTAGTGCAGTTGAGCCGCATTTTGGGCATGCCGTGGTCGTGCCCCCCCTATGCCCATGGTATTTCCAGAGCGTAGTTATGTACGCGTATTACTGGTTTCTCAATTTCGCGAGGGCTGGTGTCGGTGTCAAAACCGGCGGATCTCGGGTAGGGGGTCCCGAACTGTGCGTCTAGGCGGATGGTAACATGAGACGAGGGACACGATGTTTTACCCAGGTTCGGGCCCTCTTGATGGAGGTAAAACCCTACGTCCTGCTTGATTGATATTGATATTGTGGATGTTTACAAGAGTGGATCTACCACGAGATCAAGGAGGCTAAACCCTAGAAGCTAGCCTATGGTATGATTGTAAGGGTTGTTGTTGTGTCCTATGGACTAGAGCCATCCGGTTTATATAGACACCGGAGAGGGCTAGGGTTACACAGAGTCGGTTACAATGGTAGGAGATCTTCATATCCGTATCGCCAAGCTTGCCCTCCACGCCAAGGAAAGTCCCATCCGGACACGGGGCGAAGTCTTCAATCTTGTATCTTCATAGTCTTGGAGTCCGGTCGACGATGATAGTCCGGCCGATGATAGTTCGGCTGATGATGGTAGTCCGGCTATCCGGACACCCCCTAATCCAGGACTCCCTCAGTAGCCCCTGAACCAGGCTTCAATGACGATAAGTCCGGCGCGTATATTGCTTGGCATTGCAAGGCGGGTTCCTTCTCCGAATGATAGAAGATTGTGAACACCAGGATATTGTCCGGTTCTGCAAAATAAATTCCACATTCCACCGCAGAGAGAATAATGTATACACAAGTTCAATCTGCTGACGTTTTCTACGGCATGACTTCACGCCACTACCAAGCCATTATTTAAATCGTTTTTTACTCAACCACCTCAGCGCATTTAGCGAAGCTGTTTTCTTGGCACGTCTTGTCGAAGCAGAGATCGTGTTCCTCCCTTAATCCGGGATTCTCATCAATACGGACGTGGGTAACCCAACCGCACCATTGATGGTGATGCTTGGGGGATAAGCGAGTTTACCAGGCTGGTGGGGGACGCATAGACTTCGCCCGCCCATATAAGGGATAAGGATTCACCTTTTCACCTACGCCTTCTTCCTCCTTTGCTTATCCATCTCCGCGCACTCGAGCTCCAGCGCCCAAGTTCGCGCATCTCGTCTCAACCTTCTCCGACCATGTCCGGAGCGGGAGGTAAATGGTTGGCCTCCACCGTTAAGGAGGAGCACATCGCCAAACTGCGCGGCGCCGGATACCTCTCCGGCGACATCGCGCACCGGCTGCCCGACGAGGGGCAGCTCATCCCCACCCCCAGGCCCCATGAGAGGGTCGTTTTCCTTCCCCACTTCCTCCGCGGACTGGGCTTTCCACTTCACCCCTTTGTCCGGGGGCTCATGTTCTACTACGGCCTGGATTTCCATGATCTGGCGCCGAACTTCATCCTCAACATCTCGGCGTTCATCGTCGTGTGCGAGGCCTTCCTCTGCATCCAGCCCCACTTCGGCTTGTGGCTCAAGACCTTCAATGTCAAGCCGAAGGTAGTGAAGGGCACTCAAGCGGAGTGCGGAGGCGCCATGTTGGGCAAGATGCCCAACGTCCTTTGGTTCGAAGGGGCCTTCGTGGAATCCGTCAAGGGGTGGAAATCGGGGTGGTTCTATATCACCGAGCCGCGTGACCCTGCATGGGCGGCAGCCCCCGAGTTCAGATCTGGTATCCCCACGCAGCTCACCTCCTGGAAAGAGAAGGGCTTGCTGTGGGGAAGTTCGGAGGAGCTGACGGGACTCCAAGCCTGTATCCAGAAGCTGGTGAAGAAGCTCAGGCTGGTTAACGTGGTCCAAGTCATGCTCGTCCGCCGGATTCTCCCATGCCAAGAGCGGGCATTCAATCTGTGGGAGTTCGATCCGGAACAGCACCAGGCGCTGAGGAGGCTCTTCTACACGACGTACGAAGGCGCCTGGAGGGTGCTGTTCAAGGGCGCCGAAGCCCCCGCATCCGCGACTTAAGATCGCGGATTCCGCTCGCAACACCAAGCCAACGAGGTAAGTGATTCTACCCCTTTACGGGACACTTGCTTTTCCTAGTTGACTCTATGCGGGTTTTAATTTCCCCTTTTCCTTTGACAGGACTGGATGAGGAAGGTGGAGCAGATTCTCTGCACGGCTCCTATGCCAGAAAATCTAGTAGAGGCCCGTCTAGCGGGGCTGCTGGTTCCGGCACCGCACGTGGTGCCGGAGAAGAAGGCCAAGAAGGAGGCCACGGGTGCTCGAAAGAGTTGCCGTTTTCAGGTGTCCGACGACTCCGGGGCGGACTCCTCCCCCAAAAACAAGGAGGAGAAAGAGGACTCTCTCCCAGAGGAGGGAGAGAGGAAGAGGAAGGCTTCCCCAACAGGGGAGGCCGAAGGGTCCAAGAGGGGAAGGACTATTCCCCCGGACAGCTCCGCCAACATCAACGTTGGCGAGGAAGAATGGCCTTCAAGGGCCAGGCCTCCGGCGAGATCGTAAGTATCTGGATTCCTGAATGATTTATAATTTGTTTTTCTGCGTCACATAGTGTCATTCTGATGCCGCATGCTGCCTGTAGTCCGGCCAGTGATAATCTCCCCGCTTCATCGAGCGGGTCGTTGGTTCCGTCGGATGTAGACTCCATCCCGACCGCCTCCACCCCTCGCGACACCGAGGACGCCGAGGTGGGATCCCAAGAAGGGACCCATCAGGGGGAGGCTCCGGAGGCGCCAAAAGGCGTCCTCCCGGACTTTGCGCCGGACTCCAAATCAGAACCCGCAGTGGTTCCGGGGTCCGGCGGGCGGCCCCTTCGAATGAAGGGCAAGACCGTGACGCCGGCGGCTTCCGTCCAACCGGAGGCGCCGGGCAATTTTTTGGAGGCGCTGCAGGGCGCTTCCACCGAGGAAGAACACTGCACTATTATGAGTGCGGTGATTCAGAAGGTGCAGCTTGCTAAGAGCGGGCTGACCGAAGCCTGCAGTAGCCTTCTATCAGGCTTTGAGGTAAGAAGTTAAAAATATGCAATGTAATACCGCATAGACAGTAGCCCCTGATGCTCGGTTCGGTGTTCAGGAAGAAAAGCCAGACTGAGGATCTGAAAAAAAGAAGATATACGCAGGGTTGCTAAAAAATTATGTCAATATGGGTTGCAGGCTGCGCTGCTGACCTCTGCCGCACTGACTGCGGAGGTCGGTGCTTTGAAGCAGGAGCTCGAGCGGTCCGAGCAAGAGCTCGGCCGCGCCAGGAAGCAGCTCCAGGACAAAGAAGGTGAGTAACACCACTTTGAACTTGTACCTTACATAAAAGGATTTAGGTTGCAACAAAAAATAACAAGGATAACATGGGTACTGCAGGGGCCACGAACAAGGTGGCGACCCTGAAGGAGGCCGTGTCCGCGGCCGAACGCAATGCGGCCACGGAACGGGCAGAGCGATAAAAGCAGGAGGCGCGGGTGGCGGTGGTTCAGCAAGAGCTCCAGGCTCTCATGGAAAAGCATGAGAGTTTGGAGCGTGACTCAAAGACTCGAGAGTCCGAGCTTGCCTCGGCTCTCGAAAGTGCCAAAACTGCCAAGGCCGATGCCCATAAGTCCCTTCAGGAGATTGAGTTGATGAGGAAGATAGCGGCGGGTAAGGCATTTTTCATGCAAAGCAA
>LR880970.1:458236989-458256889 GCA_904067115.1 Aegilops sharonensis
AGTTCATAGACAAGTGAAAGTGGATACTCTAAAATGCGCAAGATAAGCATGAGTGCTATGGATGGCGTTCTCGTAGGGAGACGGGAGCGGGTCCATAGTGGTGTATTGGTATGGTGAATATGTGGACTCGTGTGCGCCACCTCAAAAGAGTTACTTGCAGTCGTAGTTCAGGATAGCCACCGAGTCAAAGCTGGCTTGCTGCAGTCAAACTCCACCACCCCCCTTTGATAATGATGCATATGTAGTTAGTTCTGATGTAAGTCTTGCTGAGTACAATTGTACTCACGTTTGCTTATTTTATGTTTTGCAGAGAGACGTCAGTCTCGCTAGTAGTTCCACGTGGACTTCGACGTTTAGCTTGATACCTCAGCTACGATCTTGTGCCTCGGCAGGATTTGGTAGATAGTCAGGCTTCTCAGCCTTTTTCATTTGTAGTTGTATGTACCCAGACATGTTTAGCTTCCGCTTGTGCTTTGACTTGTATGCTCTGAGTGTTGGGTCATGAGACCCATGTTTGTAATATCTCGCTCCTCGGAGCCTAATGAATAATATCTGAGTCGTAGAGTTATGTTGTGATGCCACGTCGTATTTACACATATTGAGCATATTGTGTGTATGTTTGAAATGCTTGGTATGTGTGGGATCCGACAAACTAGTTGTTTATCCTTGGCAGCCTCTCATATGGGGAAATGTAGTCTCGTGCCTCCGAGCGATAGTAGTCCGCTACAGCCCGGTTCACCGGAGTCCTGCTAGCCCAGCACTACTGCTTGGACACTTGACTGGCCGGCATGTGTTTCACTTCGTTCCTATGTCTGTCCCTTCAGGGAAATGTCACGCGGTGTTATTCGGAGTCCTGCCTAGCCTGCTACAGCCCGGGATACCGGAGTCCTGTTAGCCCAGTGCTACAGCCCGAATATATACGTTGATGACCGACATGCTCGATGTGATTCATGTATGCCTGTCCCCATAGGTTAGCGCCGCTTTGGGTTCACGACTAGCCATGTCGGCCCGGGTTCTTTGTCATATGGATGCTAGCGACACTATCATATACGTGAGCCAAAAGACGCAAACGGTCCCGGGCCATGGTAAGGCGACACCCGTGGGAATACCGTGCGTGAGGCCGCAAAGTGATATGATGTGTTACATGCTAGATCGGTGTGACTTAGGATCGGGGTCCTGACATGCTATATCAATCCATGCCCCTGGTTGCATTTATAGCCTGCTGTAACTTGTTGTTATCTTGCTCCAAAGTTGCTAAATAATATTGCTGTCAGCCTGTTAACATTAAGTTCAATGTTGCCATGATTGTTGTTAGCGATCCATGCACCCTATGAACGTGCTCTTGCCATGCTTAGCTTCATAAACATGTCTTCTTACTTTTGGATGCATTGCCATGCCATGTATTGCTCTGTGGCGAGTGGTTCAAGCTCACCAACATGCCTACTTATTGTTGTTCCTGCCATGTATGAATCTGTCATATAACTTGCCATGTTTACATGGGTGCCATCATATTTTCTTTGCCCTTTTGGCTCATGGTCAATAAAGGATTTTTGTTCTATGTAATTAGTAGATTCATGCCATGCCTTTTTTTGCCATGATAATTTCCTATAGCATGTTGTTTGATAGCTCTAAACATTGCAACCTGATGTTATTTCCTGATAAGTCTGAAACTGTTATTATTTGCAATCTTGCCATGTCCTTTTGAGCATGTTCTAGTGATTTATGGAGATAGCTCAGTGTTCATGTTTTGTAATGATTTACCTTTAATTCATACCCGTGCCTTTTGTTTTCACATTGAGATGCTGGAGCATAGTGGTTTGATGCTTGCAATATGCCTAGTTGCTGTTTTGGACAGCTTGTCCTTTAAAATTGTTTCATGTGTGCATGTTGAACCGTTGCTCCGTTTTGAGTGTGCTCTATATGAAACTTGCTTGATTTTGCATGTAGTTTCATATTATCATGTTGCATCCTTGTTTTGAGGTGTTTGTTTGATGTTTGGGTGCATTTTGCATCAATGCCATGTTCATCTTGTTTTGCTCATATCTTCTAGGCCTTAGCTCCGAATCTAATGAACTTTATATGTAACTTGACTAGAATTTCGTGTAGATGATCGTGGTGCATCTTAACTTGCTGTTAAACAACTTGAACATAAGGTTTATTCAGATCTGGACCAATTTCGAAATTTGCATATGAGGACTTACCGGAATTGTTCTATGTTGTTTCCGGCCTCATTTAAACTAGCTTTGGTGTGTTGCTCTTATATGCATCATCTCTTGCCATGAGTAGCTTCATGTAGCTTTGTCATGCATCATGCTTGGCTGGGCATAATTTCTCGTTTATGTGTGGTGTGTTTACTTTTTTGTGTGCTTCTTCTCGATAGTTCCCGTTTCGTTGCGATCGCGAGGATTCGTTCGTCTACGCTTGGTTCGTCTTCATGGCTTCACCTTCTTCATGGACTCGTTCTTCTTTCTAGCGGGATTTCAGGCAAGATGACCGCTACCCTGGATCTCACTACTATCATTGCTATGCTAGTTGCTTCGTTCTATCGCTGTGCTGCGTTACCTACCACTTGCTGCTCAAGCCTCCCAAATTGCATGATAGCCCCTAACCTTTGTCACCCTTCCTAGCAAACCGTTGTTTGGCTATGTTGCCGCTTTTGCTTGGCCCCTCTTATAGCGTTGCTAGTTGCAGGTGAAGATGAAGATTGCTCCATGTTGGATTATGTTTATGTTGGGATATCACAATATCTCTTATATATTTAATGCATCTATATACTTGGTAAAGGGTGGAAGGCTCGGCCTTATGCCTAATGTTTTGTTCCACTCTTGCCGCCCTAGTTTCCGTCATATCGGTATTATGTTCCCGGATTTTGCGTCCCTAACGCGGTTGGGTGATTTATGGGACCCCCTTGACAGTTCGATTTGAATAAGACTCCTCCAGCAAGGCCCAACATTGGTTTTACCATTTGCCTCACCTATTACCTTTTTCCCTTGCGAGTCGCGCATCCCAAGGGTCATCTTTATTTTAGCCCCCCCAGGCCAATGCTTATCTAAGTGTTGGTCCAAACTAGAGCCACTTGCAGCGCCACCTTGGGGAAACTTGAGGGCTGGTTCTAGTTGTACGTACTGCTCATCCGGTCGTGGCCTGAGACGAGATACGCGCGGCTACTATCAGGATGTCGGCACACCGGGAGGTCTTGCTTTTCTTGTTTTATTGCTGTCGAAATGTCTTGTAGCCGGGATTCCGAGACTGATCGGGTCTTCCCGGGGAGAAGGAATATCCTTCGTTGATCGCGAGAGCTTATCATGGGCTAAGTTGGGACACCGCTGCAGGGTTTGAACTTTCGAAAGTCGTGCCCGCGGCTATGTGGCAGATGGGAATTTGTTAATATCTGGTTGTAGTAAACTCGAAGTAAACTCTTCTAAAATACACCAACCGTGTGCGTAACCGTGATGGTCTCTTTTCGGGGTGGATCGAGAGGAGAACACGGTTTCTGGGTTATGTCTGACGTAAGTAGGAGTTCAGGATCACTTCTTGATCATTACTAGTTGTCGACCGTTCCTTTGTTTCTCTTATCACTCTCATTTGCGTATGTTAGCCACTATATATGCTTAGTCGCTGCTGCAACCTCACCACTTTACCTCTTCCTTACCCATTAAGCTCTGCTAGTCTTGATACCCATGGTAATGGGATTGCTGAGTCCTCGTGGCTCACAGATTACTACACCAACAGTTGCAGGTACAGGTTATGCGATGATCATGACGTGAGAGTGATGTTACTTGTTTTGGAGTTCTTCTTCTGCTTCTTTAATCAGGGGATAGGTTCCAGGTCGGCAGCCTGGGCTAGCAGAGTGGATATTGTTTGAGTTTATGTTGATGTTCATCCGTAGTCGGATGTTGATCTTATGTATGTTGCATTGTTGTATTCATGTGACATTGTATGTCTTGTATGTATCCCCATCTATAATGTAATGTTGATGTAATGATATCCACCTTGCAAAACTGTTTCAATATGCGGGTCTATCCTTGGTGGGACCGTCGAGTTCCTTTTGGATAGGGTAGCATATTGGGCGTGACAAGTTGGTATCAGAGCCTCGACCGACCCTAGGAGCCCCCTTGATTGATCGTGTAGTTTGGCCGATGTTGAGTCTAGAAAAAAACTGTTTTCGGAGTCCAGTTATATCGGAGAGTAGGAATTCTTTTTACTCCTCAGCCCCTTCGTCACTCTAGTGAGGAATCTTGACGTAGGTGTTTTGAATTACTTCTCTTCCCCTTCAAATTTTTCTTTAGGATCACGCAGTTGGTTTTTAGGTCGTTGGTTCTCATCTCTTTTCATCCGGTGCATTTCTCGTCAAGCCGACTCGAGTCTCTTCATCTTTGCCAAGTTCAATCCTCAGTTCTTCCTCCGACGTCGTTGTTTTTCCTTGTCCGAAGTTGTCCTTGTTTTTCCCACCCGCCCTCCCTTCTTCCTCTCGGAACCGGATTCCGTAATTGAGTATCCATCCTACTCGTGCGAAGTCTTTGCTTTCTTTCCTCAATGATTTCAACCAGTGTTTTCTCTTCAAGATATTCGTCGGTTTCCCCTTCCAAGTTGTCTTTGTTTTCCCGCCCTCCCACCCTATTATTCCCAGAGTTCGAGTTTCTTCCGACCATCAATTCCATTCGTGTGGAGCCTCTTCAGTCTGCCCTCAATTATTTCAACCGGTGAATTCTCGTCTTGTTCGTCATTCTTCATCCCTTTCTTTTTCCGGTGCACTCAATTCAAGTTTTTCGGTGTTGATCATATTCTTTTCCTTGGATCAAGTGTCCTCCTTGCTTGTTTGCCTCTCGCCATTCAATCATTTCGGAGCTCAAGACATCTCAGAGATTCGTCTGTGTTCGAATTAATTCGAGGTTGTCACTTCATTCAAATATTTAATTGTTCCGGTGCATCATCTATCTGTTCAACATCCCTTTCCAACGGTGTTATCTCTTCAGTGGGTCCTAACCCACAGGTCTTTTCCCAGGATCTTACCTGACTCTTCTAATTATTCCGGAGTTATTCTCAAGTTCTTTTTGAAGTTTGACGTAAGAATGAATTTCATCAGTCAGACGCCTTCCCAAGATCTCTTTCAAATTATTTTCATTATTGGCTCAACCTCTTCGCTTTTCATTCTACCGGAGTATATCAACAATTTTGGTGGTGTTTATCGTCGTCCTTGAAGACCCAAGTAGAGTTTCTCTTAAATCTTGTCCGTTCCCCCGGAGATTCATGGTGCTAGCTCGATGTTATCCTATCTAATTGTTTCCAGTCATGCAAATTCTTCTCATCCATCCGGAGTATTTCAGGAGTTACTTTCTGTCTCAATCATCCGGAGGCCATCTTTTCGGAAGATTTCTTCGTTCCAAGTTTTCAAAGTCGTTCTCCAATTATTCTATATCCGTGCCCCTTCGTTCGTCTCAATATTCTTCCGGTGCTGCGTTCAAGCATTCGTTAATCAGTTCACGATCTGTTCGATCTCTTTTCTCTAAATTCCCTCAAGTATCTTCGTGCTTTTCTAATTCTTTCCGGCGATCCGTTCTCTTCTCTTTGTTCATTTTCATTTTCACGGTGGTTCGTTGAAGATTTCTTTTCGGTTTTTCATCATATTCAATTCATTCATTCTTTTAATCCTACCGGTGGCTCAGGAAGACCTCCCAAAATTTGGCGGTATATCTCCCCTTAATCTTTTCCCAATGTGGACAAGTGATATGCAATCCATTGCTTCTCATCAATTTAATTGATGAAGGATAAGCATAACGTAATTCTTATTCTTCTTTCATCGAGTTGATTAATTCTTTTCTTCGGAGATTGTTCATGATGAATAATCTCTTGGTTCTAAGTGTTTTCATCTTTTCTTTTCCGGAGTTCAAATTTACTCGACCATCTCGTCGGAACCTCCGTCTAAATCAATGCAAGGCTTTAGTCTTATTCTTTCCTCCTTCATTCTATCTCATCACCTTTTGTTACCGGAGTTCTTCACGGTGGATCGTCATGATTTAATTAATTCTCCAAAGAGTTCATCAAGATTCTTGTTGGTGGAGTTCAAGTATCTTTTCTTCTCGCATCTCGAAGTGCAATTAATTCTCCGTATTCTATTGAAGTGAAGTTTTGCTTTTCTTCGTTCTTCTCAGCTATCTAATCATTTCCGTTTGTGGCCGGTTATCACCTGATCTTGAGACGTTACCTATAAGACCACAACAAGCTTATTCTTTTCGTTGTTTATTTTCTCAACAACTCGTTATAACCTTCGTTCTAAAGATGCTTTCTATTTCATTCGTGGCATAAGTTGTCATTTTCTACTTCGTTCTTTTCATTCAACTCTTTCAATTCTTTCCGGAGGTTTTGTGTCATGTCTTCATCAAGTATCATTCCATCCTCTGAAGCTCGTGTTCTAGCCCTCCATGTTTCAGCCGGAGTGCTTCCTAAATCCTTTCAGTCTTATTCGTTTCTTATCTCGTTCTAACTAGAGTGGTTTCATAGTCTATCTGATTCCGTGAGCATTCGACTCTCGTCATTCTCGTCGTTCCTCTCTTCTTCTCGAGTGCTCTCGATTATGTGCTTCTTCAATTGAGTTCTTGCTTCACCTCTTCCTCTTTATGTTCCGTCTCGGTCCTAAGATCTCGGGACGAGATCTCTTTTTAGTGGAGGAGTGTTGTAACGCCCCGGATTCGTTGCGCCAGGTGTCTGCCAGTTATTCATCGTTATTGCCATGTCATTTGCTTGCGTGTTGCACTTTGCCATGTCATCATCTGCATTTCATATCATGTCATCTTGTGCTTTTCATTTTGCATACGTGTTCGTCTCATGCATCCGAGCATTTTCCCCGTTGTCCGTTTTGCAATCCGGCACTCCTATCTTCCCCGTCATCCCCCTTTTGTCTCTCGTTGTGCACGGGTGTTAAATGTTCTCGGAATGGACCGGGGTTTGCCAAGCGGCCTTGGTATAGCACCGGTAGACCGCCTGTCAAGTTTTGTGTCTCCGTTTGATACTCCAACGGTTAACCGGGTAACCGCAAAGGCCTCTTTTGTGTGCAGCCCAACACCCCTTTGAAAGTGGCCCAAAACCCAGCAAACTCCCCTCTATGCTCTCGGTTGTTCGATCACGATCGTGTGGTCGAAAACCGCTCCTCATTTGGACTCTCCTAGCTCCCTCTACCTATAAATATGCCTCTCCCCCCCGAAATTTCGCGCAGTCCAAACCCTAGCCAAACCCCTCCCCACCGCCGGACATGTCCGCCTCCGCGCCGGACGCGTCCACCCGCCAGCCTCCACCTCACCACGGCCAATCGCGGCCCGCCACCTCATCACCACCGCCACTCCTGGCCAACCCGCGGCCGCCACGTCGGCGACCGCGCCTCCCACCTCGCGCCCGCAGCAGCCGAGGCCCGCTGAGTCCAGCGCGGGCCCGCGGGGCCCGTTCGCCACCGCCGCCGGGCCCGAGCGCCAGCCCACGCCCGAGCTCCTCCCCGCCACCCGCCGGCGTGCCCGGCCGCCGCCCATCCTCCTCCTCCCGGCCGCCTCCGCCGCCGTCGTGCTCCGCCGCCGACCCGGCGCCGCCGGAGCCCATCTACCTCGCCGCCTCGGCTCCCGCCGGCGCCGTCCTCCTCCCGTGCCTCCCCGGCCTGCCCCGCGCCGCCCGGGAGCTCCTCGCCGGAGCTCCACCGCGGCCATGGCGCCACCTCCCGGTCCGTCTCGCCTCGCCTCGGCCTCCTCTTCGCCCCGCCGACCCTCCCCGGCACGGATCCGGCGGGATCCGGTCGAGCCCCGCCCGGAGTTGCCATCCCGGGACTTCTCCGGCCGTCTCCCCCATCTCCGGCGTGTTCTCCGGCGAGATCCGCCTCACCTCAAAATCCGTGCAGATCTGCAGGTTGCCCCCGATTTTCCCAAGTCCCTAAGATATTTGCATTATCATGCCATTTTCATCGCATCATAACTTGCAGCATACTGCTCAGTTTCATGCGTGTAATATGTCAAATTGTTCTTCGCAACGAGTACTTCATTTAGTTCCTGTGTGACATGTTCATTTGAGTTCATCTTGATGCCTGAATCTTCGTTGCAAGAGTGCTATATGATGTTAACCTGCTGAAACTGTTATAACTTGATGATTTGTCATTTTTGTTGCATTTGATGTGTGCATCCTATGAGCTTGATGTCTACATGAGTTTTGAACTATGTCATTCCATCTTCACAGTGGTATCATCCATAGATTTTTGTGGGTCTTGTAGTGAGTGCATCGGGCTTGTTAAGTAGGGTACTTGCTGTTGCTGTTTTGCTAGCCTGAATCTGCTATATCATGATGCTATGTTAACCTGCTTCTACAAGTCATTCTATGCATAATCTGGAGATGTTCACTGAGGATGTTTTGTTATAAATGTCATGCTATATCCATCCATGCCCCTGGTTGCATTTATAGCCTGCTGTAACTTGTTGTTATCTTGCTCCAAAGTTGCTAAATAATGTTGCTGTCAGCCTGTTAACATTAAGTTCAATGTTTCCATGATTGTTGTTAGTGATCCATGCACCCTATGAACGTTCTCTTGCCATGCTTAGCTTCATAAACATGTCTTCTTACTGTTGGGTGTATTGCCATGCCATGTATTGCTCTGTGGTGAGTGGTTCAAGCTCACCAACATGCCTACTTATTGTTGTTCCTGCCATGTATGAATCTGTCATATAACTTGCCATGTTTACATGGGTGCCATCATATTTTCTGTGCCCTTTTGGCTCATGATCAATAAAGGATTTTTGTTCTATGCAATTAGTAGATTCAGGCCATGCCTTTTTTTGCCATGATAAGTTCCTATAGCATGTTGTTTGATAGCTCTAAACATTGCAACCTGATGTTATTTCCTGATAAGTCTGAAACTGTTATTATTTGCAATCTTGACATGTCCTTTTGAGCATGTTCTAGTGATTTCTGGAGATAGCTCAGTGTTCATGTTTTGGAATGCTTTACCATTACTTCATGCCCATGCCTATTGCTTTCACGTTGAGATGCTGTATCATAGCGTTTTAATGCTTGCAATATGCCTAGTTGCTGTTTTGGACGGCTTGTCCTTTAAACTTGTTTCATGTGTGCATGTTGAACTGTTGCTCCGTTTTGAGTGTGCTCTATATGAAACTTGCTCGATTTTGCATGTAGTTTCATATTATCATATTGCATCCTTGTTTTGAGGTGTTTGTTTGATGTTTGGGTGCATTTTGCATCAATGCCATGTTCATCTTGTTTTGCTCATATCTTCTAGGCCGTAGCTCTGAATCTAATGAACTTTATAAGTAACTTGACTAGAATTTCGTGTAGATCATCGTGGTGCATCTTAACTTGCTGTTTAACAACTTGAACATAAGGTTTATTCAGATCTGGACCAATTTCGAAATTTGCATATGAGCACTTACCGGAATTGTTCTATGTTGTTTCCGACCTCATTTAAACTTGCTTTGGTGTGTTTCTCTTGTATGCATCATCTCTGTCCATGAGTAGCTTCATGTAGCTTTGTCATGCATCATGCTTGGCTGGGCATAATGTCTCGTTTATGTGTGGTGTGTTTACTTTGTTGTGTGCTTCTTCTCGATAGTTCTCGTTTCGTTGCGATCGTGAGGATTCGTTCGTCTACTCTTGGTTCGTCTTGATGGCTTGACCTTCTTCATGGACTCGTTCTTCTTCCTAGCGGGATTTCAGGCAAGATGACCGCTACCCTGGATCTCACTACTATCATTGCTATGCTAGTTGCTTCGTTCTATCGATATGCTGCGTTACCTACCACTTGCTGCTCAAGCCTCCCAAATTGCATGATAGCCCCTAACCTTTGTCACCCTTCCTAGCAAACCGTTGTTTGGCTATGTCACCCCTTATAGCGTTGCTAGTTGCAGGTGAAGATGAAGATTGCTCCATGTTGG
Source organism: Aegilops sharonensis (assembly GCA_904067115.1). Taxonomy (NCBI): domain Eukaryota; kingdom Viridiplantae; phylum Streptophyta; class Magnoliopsida; order Poales; family Poaceae; genus Aegilops; species Aegilops sharonensis. Next base: position 458,246,907 of record LR880970.1, read on the forward strand.
ATTATGTTTATGTTGGGATATCACAATATCTCTTATATATTTAATGCATCTATATACTTGGTAAAGGGTGGAAGGCTCGGCCTTATGCCTGGTGTTTTGTTCCACTCTTGCCGCCCTAGTTTCCGTCATATCGGTATTATGTTCCTGGATTTTGCGTCCCTGACGCGGTTGGGTGATTTATGGGACCCCCTTGACAGTTCGCTTTGAATAAGACTCCTCCAGCAAGGCCCAACATTGGTTTTACCATTTGCCTCACCTATTACCTTTTTCCCTTGGGAGTCGCGCATCCCAAGGGTCATATTTATTTTAGCCCCCCCGGGCCAATGCTTATCTAAGTGTTGGTCCAAACTAGAGCCACTTGCAGCGCCACCTTGGGGAAACTTGAGGGCTGGTTCTAGTTGTACGGACTGCTCATCCGGTCGTGGCCTGAGACGAGATACGCGCAGCTACTATCAGTATGTCGGCACGCCGGGAGGTCTTGCTGGTCTTGTTTTATTGCTGTCGAAATGTCTTGTAGCCGGGATTCCGAGACTGATCGGGTCTTCCCGGGGAGAAGGAATATCCTTCGTTGATCGCGAGAGCTTATCATGGGCTAAGTTGGGACACCCCTGCAGGGTTTGAACTTTCGAAAGCCGTGCCCGCGGTTATGTGGCAGATGGGAATTTGTTAATATCCGGTTGTAGTAAACTCGAAGTAAACTCTTCTAAAATAGACCAACCGTGTGCGTAACCGTGATGGTCTCTTTTCGGGGTGGATCGAGAGGAGAACACGGTTTCTGGGTTATGACTGACGTAAGTAGGAGTTCAAGATCACTTCTTGATCATTACTAGTTGTCGACCGTTCCTTTGTTTCTCTTCTCGCCCTCATTTGCGTATGTTAGCCACTATATATGCTTAGTCGCTGCTGCAACCTCACCACTTTACCTCTTCCTTACCCATTAAGCTTTGCTAGTCTTGATACCCATGGTAATGGGATTGTTGAGTCCTCGTGGCTCACAGATTACTACACCAACAGTTGCAGGTATAGGTTATGCGATGATCATGACGTGAGAGCGATGTTACTTGTTTTGGAGTTCTTCTTCTGCTTCTTCAATCAGGGGATAGGTTCCAGGTCGGCAGCCTGGGCTAGCAGGGTGGATATTGTTTGAGTTTATGTTGATGTTTATCCGTAGTCGGATGTTGATCTTATGTATGTTGTATTGTTGTATTCATGTGACATTGTATGTCTTGTATGTATCCCCATCTATAATGTAATGTTGATGTAATGATATCCACCTTGCAAAAGCGTTTCAATATGCGGGTCTATCCTTGGTGGGACCGTCGAGTTCCTTTTGGATAGGGTCGCATATTGGGCGTGACACCTCGTCTTCGGAGGGAGGCATGTAATTATCGTCCTCTACCTCTCTGTCTGCCGCTCTCTCATGAGGGCTGGTTTCTACATCCTCCTGCGCTAAATCCTGCTGGAGGGGGTTGTCTTCGGCACTGTTCGGGGTGTTATTGTCTCCCGTGCCGGAATCACCGTTTTTGCTTTGGCGGGATTTAGAGCGGCACCTCTGACGCCGGCGCTTAAGTTGCTTCTTGGATGGGTCGTCCTCCGTTGTTCCATCTCCGTTCCCTTCTTTTGGGGTGTCCACCATGTATATGTCATACGACGAGGTGGCCTTCCAGTGCCTTGTAGGCGCTGGTTCTTGGTCGTCTCCTGCATCGGCGTCCATACCGTCGATGTCATCAGAGTCGAAGTCGAGCATGTCGGTTAAATCATCGACAGTGGCTACGAAGTGGGTGGTGGGTGGGCTTTGAATTTCTTCGTCGTCCGCATCCCAACCTTGCTGACCGTAGTTCGGCCAGGGCTCTCCTCATAAAGAGTGAGACCTTAGTGAATTCAAAATGTCGCCGAAGGGCGAGTGCTGAAAGATTTCCGCGGCGGTGAACTCCATGATCGGCGCCCAATCGGATTCGATTAGCAGGGGCGCGGAAGGTTCGGAGTCCGGAGGGGAGTCCGACACCTTGGAGTCACAAGCTTCGCAAAGGACAAGGCTGGTGTTCGGCTCGATCGCCGTAGAGATTGCAGCCCCCGAGGCGGTGTCCAGCCACCCGTCCTCGATTGGCGCAGACGGCTCCGAGCTGAGGGTCGGACCGGACACGGGTGCGGCCTCTAGGGCACTGTTTGGCGGCAGAGCTAGATCATGCCCATCGTAACAGTGCCGCGCGCTCGGCTATGGCTCGAACCCGTCGAAGGTCAAGTCTCCGCGGACGTCAGCCGTGTAGTTCAAACTTCCAAATCTGACCCGATGGCCAGGGCGGTGTAGCTTTCGATCTGCTCCAGATGGCCAAGCGAATCGGCCTGCAGTGCAAAGCCGCCGAATACGAAGATCTGTCCGGGGAGAAAAGTCTCACCCTGGACCGCATCGTTGTTGATGATCGGAGGAGCCATCGGGCCTAAAGATGACGACACAGAGGAACTCTCAATGAAAGCACCAATGTTGGTGTCAAAACCGGCGGATCTCGGGTAGGGGGTCCCGAACTGTGCGTCTAGGCGGATGGTAAGAGCAGACAAGGGACACGATGTTTTTACCCAGGTTTGGGCCCTCTAGATGGAGGTAAAACCATACTCCTGCTTGATTAATATTGACGATATGGGTAGTACAAGAGTAGATCTACCACGAGATCAGAGAGGCTAAACCCTAGAAGCTAGCCTATGGTATGATTGTTGTTCGTCCTACGGACTAAAACCCTCCGGTTTATATAGACACCGGAGAGGGCTAGGGTTACACAGAGTCGGTTACAATGGGACGAGATCTACATATCCGTATCGCCAAGCTTGCCTTCCACGCCAAGGAAAGTCCAATCTGGACACGGGACGAAGTATTCAATCTTGTATCTTCATAGTCCAGGAGTCCGGCCAAAGGTTATAGTCCGGCCATCTGGACACCCCCTAATCCAGGACTCCCTCACTACCTTTATAGTGCCCTGCATGACACAAAGTAGCATAGTATTTAACATGATACGATATCTACCTATGTTACTCTAACCCCCCTCTCTTCTTTAATTCTTTGCCACATCATCATGTTTGCTATTCCCGTGTGCATGATACAAGCTAGTAAGATACCACATTACCACCACTATGGCTAGCCTTAATCATCGCATGCAATAATTTAGTGCACCTTGAAATCTGAACGCCTGCTTGACTCTCCTTCTCCCTCCAGCAGTCCCACCACTCCATCCCGTGTGGAAAAAATCTGCATGCATGACTCTCCTACCCCTGCGCTCGTCCAATCTGTTGTGACCAGCAATATTTCCACCCTTCCCTCCCCCATAATTTACTCCAACAAATATGCCCACATAGCTATTATGTTAATCACACAACATATCTTACGGGACGCTGCTTCAGTTACTTAACCGCAGGTGCATTGGGACACTGACATGTGGGCCCAATAGGCATCTGGCCCACATGTCAGTGACGCAACTGCACCCGCAGTTAAGTCACTGAAGCTCAGTCCATGTCTTACGTAGGTGTGCCATCGCTCGCTATAAATACTACGCCTCCCACGACATTCGGAAGAACACTCACGTTCATCGCTATCTCCTCCCCCTCCCTCTCACGTCGACCACCATGGCATCGCCCCTCCCAAGCCCTAGGTGCCCCTCGCTGCACCGCGCAGACGGTCATGCGTCGACGTTCCCATCCTCGCCGCCACTAGTCGAGGAGGACGCGTCGGTGTTCCGCTCCTCGCCGCGATGCGTCAAGGTGGACGCGTCGGCGTTCCTAGTCTTGCCAGCATGCGCGTCGAAGGATGCGTCGGCTCCCTGCTAAGAGGAGAACACCGTGCAGCCCGCCGAGCCCCCCCCCCCCAGCCTTGAGGAGCTTTGGAAATAAATAAATGTTGCCTTGTGGGAGGCTTTGCCTCCGGCAAAGCGCGCCAAATAGAGGCGGAGTAGAAGGCCGAGGAAGAGAAGCGCGCCGCGAGGCTTGCTGCCTAGCAGGGCTATGTCGCGTGAGAGTCAGGCAATTGGCTCTTTGGCAGAAGGCTCGTGCGAGGGCCGTGAGGGTGGCGGAGGACGCCCGTGCCAAAGCCGTGAGTGTAGTCGGGCCAAATTGCCTCATCTATGCTTGGCGGTACGTGGACCGGGTGTACGCTTCTAGCGAGGAGGAGTACCTGTTGGCGCCGGATCACCACATCGGTGAGATCGCACTCGCCCACCGGCAGGACGAAAATTAGCACCTCACGAGTTGCGAGGCTGAGGAAGAGGCGTTGTGTCGGCGCGCTGGGAAACGGCCGCGCACCAGGGCACTTGTGTTGTGCCGCAAGTGCTGCTGCGAGCGTTGTGGCTTTTATTAGGAATAATTTAGTTTCGGAAGGCGACCTCATTAGTTTTGGGACGCAAATGATAAATCCCAAACGTTCGAGAATTATTAGGGTCCTTAATTAAGTATGTAAAAGGAAAAGTTTGGAAACCTTGTGTATCCGTACGCATTTTGTAAGTACGTGCATATAGGATAGACTTTACTATATACTATCGCACTGCATGTGTCTCTCTATATATGCTTGCAGACTGTGCTACTACTGTTACTTATGTACGTGCAAATGCACATTTTAACATTATGATGCAGTTTTTGTAAGAGTAGAAAAATAACACTAGTCAAGCTTGTGAAGCGATTCAATGCAAAACAAATGCAAAAATGCTCGTTTGATTGTTTACTTTTAGCTTCCTTCCCTGTGGTTATTTCTCTATCATACTTTGTACGGAGTATCTCACTGGTCGGGAAGGCATGCAAATTCCCAAACCGCTTCCTACACCCTGTATCGAATTTTTTGCCTAACAAGTTGTACCGTGCAATTGGAATTCTAACTGAGTACTACTACTAGGAGTACCAGGGGCCAGTTCTTTTCGGCTTCTAGATTAGTTATCCCATAACTACTACCTCTGTCCTGGTTTATTGGTCCCCATTGTAATCTGTATCAAATTTTGACCATAAATTCAACTAATGAAATGGTTATGCATGTCACATTCACTAACATTTTTATCAGTTAAATCTTTGGTCAAAATTTAGCACAAACTACAATGGTGACGAATAAACCAGGACGGAGGTAATAGTAATTTAGAAGCCCAAACAAATGAGTGAGGCGCCTTTTGTTACTCTCCACTGTGACTAGTCTTATGGGAAAAGTTGGGGAAGAGACAACTTATTTTTTTAAGCCGCCAAAAGAACTGGCCCTAGGAGTAGTACCTAGGCATACTAGGAGTAGTAGCTAGGGATACTAGGAGTACTAGCTAGGGATCAAGTGTGCGAGATGAACCGGAGATAGTAAATGCAGAGAGATGAAATGCAAAAAAGACGGAGGGATGTGATGGTTGCTTGTCCGTTTATTTTACCAGGCCACTTATTACTCAGAGTGGTGGGGTTTTGTGATATGACGGCTTTGCTGCCGTGCACGAGCGGGGTGAGACTCCCGTGCAGCGCAGCCCTCCACACTAGTACTACCCCGGCGTGGTTTATTAGTCCCCTATTGAATTTGACTGAAGATTTAACTAACAAAATGTTAGTGCATGTCAACAAAAACTATATCATTGGATTCGTATTTGAACATAGTTTTCAATAATCTAATTTTTGGTGACATGCATGAGCAGTTTCGTACTATTTATAATGTTAGTTAAATTTATGGTCGTACTAATATATAGTAAGGTGCCCGTACGTTGCACGAAACAGTGAAATGCATTGACCGGGGAGTTGTTTATTTTGACAAAGGATGTGGGGGTCACCTCATGTGTAACGAGTATCGATAGACGAGGGAGTCCTGGAATAGGGGGTCCCGGGCGTTCAGGCTATGTGACATGGGCCGGACAGATAGGCCGTGAAGATACAAGATAGAAGGCCTTCCCCCGTGTCAGGATGGGACTCTCCTTTGTGTGGATGACAAGCTTGGCGTTCGGATATGAAGTTTCCTTTCTCTGCAAACCGACTCTGTCCGTAGAGGCAATCATAATCATACAAGCTAGATATCTAGGGTTTAGCCATTACGATCTTGAGGTAGATCAACTCTTTTAACCCCTATACTCGTCTAAGTCAATCAAGCAGGAAGTAGGGTATTACCTCCATCAAGAGGGCCTGAACCTGGGTAAACATCGTGTCCCCTGTCTCTTGTTACCTTCGATCCTCAGAGCATAGTTCGGGACCCCAATCCGAGATCGGCCGGTTTTGACACCGACATTGGTGCTTTCATTGAGAGTTCCGCTGTGCCGTCAACAGAAGGTTCAATGGCTCGATCGATCATCTACAATGATGTTGTTTTGGGGGAAACTTTCCTCCCCGGCCAAATTTTCGTATTCGGTGGCTTCGCACTATGTGCCAACTCGATTGGCCACCTTGAACAGATCGACAGCTACACCCCTGGTCACCAGATTAGTTTCGGGAACCTAAACTATATCACTGATATCCGAGGAGTCTTGATTTTCAAAGGGTTCACATCCTCGACCATCGGTCTGGCCTTAGATCCGGAGCAGACCATCAGGTCCAAAGATGGGAGTATGGATCCCACCGGACTCTTCTTTGCAAACCGCATTATCGAGGATCCGGAGGCAATCGTGTCCACAACGAACTCGGAATCAGTCCAGGTTCCCCCTATCATTGAAAGGCCGGACTCGACCCCGGACTCCAGATCCGAGCTCTCGGAGTCGGTAGGGCCAGGAGGCTTTCACTCCGGCCAGCCCCGCGGACTTTGGTTTCCACGTCCAAACCTCGCTCTTAAACGAGGCCCTGGACTTAACGCGATCCCTCGCTATCACAGAGGAATCACTTCCGGACTACGCCCAACCCGGACTAGGGGCTGAGAGCGGGGAATTTTACGTCCTACCCACCACCCACTCATAGCCACTGTCGAAGACTTAACCAACATTCTAGACTATGCCTCTGAAGACATCGATGGCATGGACGAAGATGCCAGAGACGAACAAGACCAAGACCCGTCATTTACCGGACGTTGGACGACCACCTCCACATATAACGTGTATATGGTGGACACACCCAAAGAGGATGACGACTACGGCAGGAAGGATCCGGTTGAGGACAAGCCTGCTGAAGCACCTCCAAAGCGTCGATGTCAGTGGCGCCGCTCAAAATCGGGTCTCGAAAAAGACAGCAATACTGGGACCGGAGATAATAACACTCCGGAGAACGCCGAAGACCCCAAAGCCCCTGTCGAGCCAACATCCAAACAGGATGATTGGGAGGATGGGCAAGTTAACCCTAATGATGTATTTGGGAACGAGGACTCGGAGGATAGTAACTATGTACCAATCTCCGAGGATGATGTGAGCCTCTGCGACAAACACTTCATCGTACCAAAGGAACCACTCGAGTGCTACCTCTTGAGCATGCCTTGGTTTTCCCTTGAAGAGGAAAGGGTGATGCAGCAAAGTAGCGTAAGTATTTCCCTCAGTTTTTGATAACCAAGGTATCAATCCAGTAGGAGATAACACGCAAGTCACCTAGTACCTACACAAACAATCAAGAACCTTGCAACCAACGCGATAAAGGGGCTCTCAATCCCGTCACGGTCACTCGCTAATGTGAGATCTAATAAAGATAATAAGATAAATATTTTTGTATTTTTGTTGTATAGATTGGAAAGTAAAGGTTGCAAAATAGTAAAACGAGATGTGATGTAAATAAAAGAGATGCAATATAATAAGAAAGAGACCCGGGGGCCATAGGTTTCACTAGTGGCTTCTCTCAAGATAGCATATATTACGGTGGGTGAACAAATTGCTGCCGAGAAATTGATAGAAAAGCGCATAGTTATGAGAATATCTAGGCATGATCATGAATATAGGCATCATGTCCGTGTCAAGTAGACCGAAATGATTCTGCATCTACTACTATTACTCCACACATCGACCGCTGTCTAGCATGCATCTAGAGTATTAAGTTCACAAGAACAGAGTAATGCATTAAGCAAGATGACATGATGTAGAGGGATAAACTCAAGAAATATGATATAAACCCCATCTTTTTATCCTTGATGGAAACAATACAATACGTGCCTTTCTGCCCCTACTTCACCGGGAAAGTACACCGCAAGATTGAACCCAAAGCTAAGCACTTCTCCCATTGCAAGAAAGATCAATCTAGTAGGCCAAACTAAACCGATAATTCGAAGAGACTTGCAAAGATATCAAATCATGCATATAAGAATTCAGAGAAGAACCAAATATTATTCATAGATAAACTTGATCAAAAATCCACAATTCATCGGATCTCGGCAAACACACCACAAAAGAGTATTACATCGAACAGATCTCCAAGAATGTCGAGGAGAACTTGTATTGAGAACCAAAGAGAGAGAAGAAGCCATCTAGCTAATAACTATGGACCCGAAGGTCGTGGTAAACTACTCACACATCATCGGACAGGCTATGGTGTTGATGTAGAAGCCCTCCGTGATCGATTCCCCCTCCGGCAGATCGCCCGAAAAGGCCCCAAGATGGAATCTCATGGGCACAGAAGGTTGCGGCGGTGGAAAAATGGTTTCGTGGCTCCCCCTGACGTTTTTAGGGTATAAGAGTATATATAGGTGAAAGAAGTATGTCGGTGGAGCTCCGTGGGGCCCACAAGGGTGGGGGCATGCCTATCCACATGGGAGCGCCCTCCTGCCTCGTGGCCGCCTCGCGGAGTAACAGACTTCAACTCCAAGTCTTCTGGATTGCGTTTGTTCCAAGAAAGATCATCGCAAAGGTTTCATTCCGTTTGGTATTCCTTTTCTGCAGAACACTGAAATAGGCAAAAAAACAGAAACTGGCACTAGGCCTTCGCGTAATAGGTTAGTCCCAAATATAATATAAAAGAGCATATTAAAGCACATTAAACATCCAAAACAGATAATATAATAGCATGGAACAATAAAAATTTATAGATACGTTGGAGACGTATCAAGCATCCCCAAGCTCAATTCCTACTCGTCCTCGAGTAGGTAAATGATAAAAAAAGAATGTTTGATGTGGAATGCTACCTAACCTATTTTCAATGTAATTTTCTTTATTGTGGCATGAATGTTCAGATCCGAAAGATTCAAGACAAAAGTTTAATATTGATATAAAAATAATAATACTTCAAGCATACTAACCAAGCAATTATGTCTTCTCAAAATAACATAGCCAAAGAAAGCTCATCCCAAAAAAAAATCATATAGTTTGGCCATGCTGCATCTTCGTCACACAAAATGCTCCAATCATGCACAACCCCAATGACAAGCCAAGAAATTGTTTCATACTTTAGTATTCTCAAACTTTTTCAACTTTCACGCAATACATGAGCGCGTGCCATGGACATAGCACTACAGGTGGAATAGAATGGTGGTTGTGGAGAAGACAAAAAAGAGGAAGATGGTCTCACATCAACCAGGTGTATTAATGGGCTATGGAGATTCCCATCAATAGATATCAATGTGAGTGAGTAGGGATAGCCATGCAACAGATGCACTAGATCTATAAATGTATGAAAGCTCAACAAAAGAAACTAAGTGGGTGTGCATCCAATTTTATTGCTCACGAAGACCTAGGGCATTTGAGGAAGCACATTGTTGGAATATACAATCCAAGTTCTATAATGAAAATTCCCACTAGTATATGAAAGTGACAAAATAAGAGACTCTCTATCATGAAGATCATGGTGCTACTTTGAAGCACAAGTGTGGAAAAAGGATAGTAACATTGCCCCTTCTCTCTTTTTCTCTCATTTTTGGGGGCCTTCTCTTTTTTTTTGGCATTTCTTTCTCCTTTTTTTGGGACTTCTCTTTTTTATTTTGCCTTTCTCCTTTTTCATTTCCTCACACGGGACAATGCTCTAATACTGATGATCATCACACTTCTATTTATTCACAACTCAAGGATTACAACTCGATACTAGAACAAAATATGACTCTATATGAGTGCCTCCGACAGTGTACCGGGATGGGCAATGAATCAAGAGTGACATGTATGAAAAAT
>LR880970.1:458257016-458282779 GCA_904067115.1 Aegilops sharonensis
TGTGCATCCAACTTGCTTGCTCACGAAGACCTAGGGCATTTGAGAAAGCCCATCATTGGAATATACAATCCAAGTTCTATAATGAAAATTCCCACTAGTATATGAAAGTGACAAAATAAGAGACTCTCTATCATGAAGATCATGGTGCTACTTTGAAGCACAAGTGTGGAAAAAGGATAGTAACATTGCCCCTTCTCTCTTTTTCTCTCATTTTTGGGGGCCTTCTCTTTTTTTTTGGCATTTCTTTCTCCTTTTTTTGGGACTTCTCTTTTTTATTTTGCCTTTCTCCTTTTTCATTTCCTCACACGGGACAATGCTCTAATACTGATGATCATCACACTTCTATTTATTCACAACTCAAGGATTACAACTCGATACTAGAACAAAATATGACTCTATATGAGTGCCTCCGACAGTGTACCGGGATGGGCAATGAATCAAGAGTGACATGTATGAAAAATCGTGAATGGTGGCCTTGCCACAAATACGATGTCAACTACATGATCATGCAAAGCAATATGACTATGATGAAGCGTGTCATAATAAACAAAACGACGGAAAGTTGGTTGGCAATATATCTCGGAATGGCTATGGAAATGGCATAATAGGTAGGTATGGTGGCTGTTTTGAGGAAGGTATATGGTGGGTTTATGGTACCGGCGAAAGTTGCACGATACAAGAGAGGCTAGCAATGGTGGAAGGATGAGAGTGCGTATAATCCATGGACTCAACATTAGTCATAAAGAACTCACATACTACTGCAAAAATCTACAAGTCATCAAAACCAAGCACTATGCGCATGCTCCTAGGGGGATAGATTGGTAGGAAAAGACCATCGATCTTCCCTGACCACCACTCATAAGGAGGACAATCAATGAAACACCTCATGCTTCAAATTTGTTACACAACGGTTACCATACGTGCATGCTACGGGACTTGCAGACCTCAACACAAGTATTTCTCAAATTCACAATTACTCAACTAGCACCACTCTAATATCACCATCTTCATATCTCAAAACAATCATAAAGTATCAAACTTCTCATAGTATTCAATGCACTCTATATGATTTTTTTTATTATACCCATCTTGAGTGCCCATCATATTAGGACTAATTTTATAACCAAAGAAAATTACCATGCTGTTCTAAAAGACTCTCAAAATAATATCAATGAAGCATGAGAGATCAATAATTTCTATAAAATAAAACCACCACCGTGCTCTAAAAAAGATATAAGTGAAGCACTAGAGCTAAATTATCTAGCTCAGAAGATATAAGTGAAGCACATAAAGTATTCTAATAAATTCTGATTCATGTGTGTCTCTCCCAAAAGGTGTGTACAGCAAGGATGATTGTGGTAAAGTAAAAAGCAAAGACTCAAATCATACAAGACGCTCCAAGCAAAACACATATCATGTGGTGAATAAAAATATAGCCTCAAGTAAAGTTACTTATAGACGAAGACGAAAGAGGGGATGCCTTCCGGGGCATCCCCAAGCTTAGGCTTTTGGTTGTCCTTGAATTTTACCTTGGGGTGCCTTGGGCATCCCCAAGCTTAGGCTCTTGCCACTGCTTATTCGATAATCCATCAAATCTTTACCCAAAAACTTGAAAACATCACAACACAAAACTTAACAGAAAATCTCATGAGCTCCGTTATTATAAGAAAACAAACCACCACTTTAAGTTACTGTAATGAACTCATTCTTTATTTATATTGGTGTTAAACCTACTGTATTCCAACTTCTCTATGGTTCATACGCATACTTCTGTAACTCCAAAAATTCTGAAATAAATTGGTGGACGTGAGTAATTTTTGTATTAATCATCTGCAAAAAGAGTCAACCTAAAAGCACTCTCCAGTAAAAAATGGCATCTAAGCTCGTGAGCGCAAAAGTTTATATTTTTTTCAGCAAGATTGCAAAGACTTCACCCAATTCTTCCCAAAGGTTCTACTTGGCACAAACAGTAATTAAAACATAAAATCACATATAAACAGAGGCTAGATGAATTATTTATTACTAAACATGAACAATAAGCAAAAAAAATGGGTTGCCTCCCAACAAGCGCTATTGTTTAATGCCCCTAGCTAGGCATAAAGCAAGAATAGATCTAGGTATTATCATCTCCTTTAAGCAATTCTTCAATTGAACACATATGAACCTTAGGAGGTTATTTTGTTTTATTGATTATCAAACTCCTAGGCAAGAAATCAAGAAATTCATTTGTAGCAACATGTTCCTTAATGATATCGAAAAAATTGGGGTGAACACTTATTGATTTGAGATCTTCATTTTCTTTACTAGATGATTCACCCTTATTTTTAGGAACATAGATGAACTTGGAAACTTTGGTAGGAGGAGGATTTGAGGTATTTTTCATGGCAGAAAAAGCGGATCCCAAGTTGGTAATAATATCTTCAAGTTTATCAATTCTAGTGGAATCTTGGTCTATCTTCTCATTAACTATGGGTTCCTTTTCCCTAAGATTTTTCAAAGTAACTCCTACCTTAGATCCATATTGGGTAATGTTGTTGTGGATCTTTTTATCCAAATTTTCGATTAACTCTACAGTGGCAATTTTATTTTCAATGATATCAAGCATTTGCATCACATGTTCCAAAGTTAAAATAGTTCCATTGACCAAAAGAGGTGGCGGACCTAACAAATCTATCATAGCATTATAAGAATCAAAAGTATGGCTCCCCAAGAAATTCCCTCCGGTAATGGTGTCAAGAACAAATCTATTCCAAGGAGTAATGCCTACGTAAAAACTGCGAAGAAGAACGGAAGTGGATTGCTTTTTAGTAGATCTGTTTTGAGCATTGCAAATTCTATACCAAGCATTTTTAGATTTCTCCCTCCCTTTGCTTAAAATTGATAACTTCATTATGGGGAGTAATAACAATGATAGGTGGGCAAGCCATGACAGCGAAACAAACTATATAACACACTGACACACAAGAGGCAAGCGAAAAGAGGTGAACGGAAAAGAGGCAAAGAAAAGCCAAAGGTTTTTGAAAATCATTTTAGAAGTGGACGAGAGGAAAACGAGAGGCGAATGGCAAATAATGAAACGCGAGGGAAAGACTTTGTGATAGGTACTTGGTATGTCTTGACTTGACCGTAGATCTCCCCGGCAATGGCACCAAAAATCCTTCTTGCTACCTCTTGAGCATGTGTTGGTTTTCCCTTGAAGAGAAAAGGGTGATGCAACAAAGTAGTGTAAGTATTTCCCTCAGTTTTTGAGAACCAAGGTATCAATCCAGTAGGAGATAACACGCAAGTCACCTAGTACCTGCACAAACAATCAAGAACCTTGCAACCAACGCGATAAAGGGGTTCTCAATCCCTTCACGGTCACTCACAAATGTGAAATCTAATAAAGATAATAAGATAAATATTTTTGGTATTTTTTTGTGTAGATTGGAAAGTAAAGATTGTAAAATAGTAAAACGAGATGTGATGTAAATAAAAGAGATGCAATATAGTAAGAAAGGGACCCAGGGGCCATATGTTTCACTAGTGGCTTCTCTCAAGATAGCATATATTGCGGTGGGTGAACGAATTACTGCCGAGCAATTGATTGAAAAGCGCATACTTATATGAATATCTAGGCATGATCATGAATATAGGCATCACGTCCGTGTCAAGTAGACCGAAACGATTCTGCATCTACTACTATTACTCCACACGTCGACCGCTATCCAACATGCATCTAGAGTATTCAGTTCATAAGAACAGAGTAATGCACTAAGCAAGATGACATGATGTAGAGGGATAAACTCAAGCAGTATGATATAAACCCCATCTTTTTATCCTCAATGGAAACAATACAATACGTGCCTTGCTGCCCCTACTATCACTGGGAAAGGACACCGCAAGATTGAGCCCAAAGCTAAGCACTTCTCCCATTGCAAGAAAGATCAATCTAGTAGGCCAAACTAAACCGATAATTCGAAGAGACTTGCAAAGATATCAAATCATGCATATAATAATACAGAGAAGAACCAAATACTATTCATAGATAAACTTGATCATAAATCCACAATTCATCGGATCTCGGCAAACACACAACAAAAGAGTATTACATCGAATAGATCTCCAAGAACATCGAATAGAACTTTGTATTGAGAACCAAAGAGAGAGAATAAGCCATCTAGCTAATAACTATGGACCCGAAGGTTTGTCGTAAACTACTCACACATCATTGGAGATGCTATGGTGTTGATGTAGAAGCCTCCGTGATTGATTCCCCCTCCGGCAGATCGCCGGAAAAGGCCCCAAGATGGGATCTCACGGGTACAGAAGGTTGCGGTGGTGGAAAAGTGGTTTCGTGGCTCCCCCTGATGTTTTTAGGGTATAAGAGTATATATAGGCGAAAGAAGTACGCCGGTGGAGCTCCGTAGGGCCCACGAGAGTGGGGGCGCGCCTACCCCCCTGGGCGCACCCTCCTACCTCGTGGCTGCCTCGCGGGGTTCCAGACTTCAACTCCAAGTCTTCTGGATTGCGTTTGTCCCAAGAAAGATCATCGTGAAGGTTTCATTCCATTTGGATTCCGTTTGGTATTCCTTTTCTGCAAAACACTGAAATAGGCAAAAAAACAGAAACTGGAACTGGGCCTTCGGTTAATAGGTTTGTCCCAAAAATAATATAAAAGAGCATATTAAGCCCATTAAACATCCAAAACAGATAATATAATAGCATGGAACAATAAAAAATTATAGATACATTGGAGATGTATCATCGAGAAGTTGCGCTTTAAGCGCCAGCTAATCGCCACTGCGAGAAGCCTAAAAAAGAAGCAACAACAGCTCCAAGCCGTGCAGGATACACTCAATGACAGATGGACCCAAGTCCTGGCTGTCGAAGAGTACGGCCTTCAATGCCCAATATAGAGTTATCTGAAGCGTCGACTACTTGCACAATTCGACGACGAGGCCGTTGAGCCCATACTATCAAGATATGACCGTGCTGATGAACCAGACCGGCCGCCACGTGGACGAGATAAAGTGGCCACCTACGCCGAACACCAATCCGTACCACCTCGCCGTAGAGGCAGAGAGACAGTGGCTCCATGATACACCTACGACCTACGGCAAGACCTGTACAATAGAGCAGGCCGAGCAAGATCGATCTATGGTTGGAGAGGGTGAGCTCCAACGCGAGAAGACGGCCATCAGTCCTAGCGCGGCAGGCACAACCTCACTCGGGCCGAAAACCGCATACAGACTTCATCCGAACTGCGGCATGACGTCGCCCGATACAGAGGTGCCGCACACCCCCTATGCTTCACCGGCGAGGTAATGGAGCACCAGTTCCCAGAAGGGTTTAAACCCGTGAACATTGAATCATACGATGGAATGACAGATCCCGCAGTATGGATTGAAGATTTTATTCTCGATATCCACATGGCCCGCGGTGATGATCTCCATGCCATCAAGTACCTCCCGCTAAAACTCAAGGGACTAGCACATCACTGGTTAAACAGCCTCCCAGAAAACTCTATTGGTAGCTGGGAAGATTTGGAAGATGCCTTTAGAGATTACTTCCAAGGTACCTATGTTCGGCTTCCAGACGGCGATGACCTTAGTCATATAGTCCAGCAACCCGGAGAATCAACGCGGAAGCTCTGGACCAGGTTCTTAATTAAAAAGAACCAAATTGTGGATTGTCCGGACGCTGAAGCCCTCGCAGCCTTGAAACACGGCGTCCGGGACGAGTGGCTCGCCCGACACCTTGGCCAAGAAAAACTGAAGTCCATGGCAGCCCTTACCGCACTCATGACCCGCTTTTGCGTGGGAGAAGACAGCTGGCTCGCTCGTAGAAACAACAGCACTAGCGACCCTGGCGCCACCGAAGCTAGAGATGCCAACGGCAAGCCACGACGCAACAAACACAAGCGTCGAAGCAACAACGAAGATACCAAAGATAGACGGTCAACGATGGATTCAGTGGCTCTAAACCCGTTTAGCGGAAGAAGCCATTCAAAGTAAACAAAGATGGTCCATCCAGTTTGGACAGAATACTCGATAGGCCTTGCCAGATTCATGGCACCCCTGACAAGCCTGCCAATTATACCAACAGAAATTGTTGGGCCTTTAAGCAGGCCAGTAAGCTAAACACCAAACATAAGGGGAAAGGGCCACCCAGTAAGGACGACGATGAAGAGCCTCACCCGCCGAACACAGGGGGACAAAGAAATTTCCCCCTGAGGTAAAAATGGTGAATATGATCTACATTACTCATATCCCTAGGCGGGAGCGCAAGCGCGCATTAAGGGACGTCTATGCCATAGAGCCAGTCACCACAAAATTTAACCCATGGTCAGCCTGTCCAATCACTTTCGATTGCAGAGACCATCCGACCAGTATCCGTCATGGAGGTTCGGCCGCATTGGTCCTTGATGCAATTATCGACAGATTCCACCTCACGCGAGTCCTAATGGACGGCAACAGTAGTATTAAGCTACTTTATCAGGAAACTATCCATAAAATGGGTATTGGTCCATCAAGAATCAAGCCCACTGAGGGAGTCCTGGATTAGGGGGTGTCCGGATGGCCGGACTATAACCTTTGGACGGACTCCTCGACTATGAAGATACAAGATTGAAGACTTCGTCCCGTGTCCGGATGGGACTTTCCTTGGCGTGGAAGGCAAGCTTGGCGATACAGATATGTACATCTCCTCCCATTTGTAACCGACTCTATGTAACCCTAACCCCCTCCGGTGTCTATATAAACTGAAGGGTTTTAGTCCGTAGGCCGAACAATAATCATACCATAGGCTAGCTTCTAGGGTTTAGCCTCTCTGATCTCGTGGTAGATCTACTCTTGTACTACCCATATCGTCAATATTAATCAAGCAGGAGTATGGTTTTACCACCATCGAGAGGGCCCGAACCTGGGTAAACATCGTGTCCCTTGTCTCCTGTTACCATCCGCCTAGACACACAGTTCGGGACCTTTTGGGGATATTACTACTGGGCGTAAACCGGCCAGGACAGGCCGGGTTAACTTCATCAGTAGTTGAGTATATTAAAGTCCAAGTAGGCAGATGAGGGCTTGAGGCCCATAGCCGGTTTAAGGCCTGTAGCCGTAAACCGGCGTGGGTATGTAACTTGTATTGTAAGTTAGGAATACCAGAGTCCGAGCCGGATACATCTATAAACCGGTGTCGGGACTCTGTGAACCGACCGGCGCCACCCATGTATATAAGGGGACGACCCGGAGGCGATTCAGGACAACAGACAACAACTCGAGACTTAGGCGAAGCTTGTTTGCTCCCTAGTCATCGAACCCCCATCAATTCCATCACAACTAGAAGTAGGCTTTTACCTTCATCGAAGAGGCCGAACTAGTATAAACTCTCCTGCGTCCTTGTGTCCGCTTTAACCCCTTTAAGCTAACCCGTAACGATGGCTCCATGACTAAGTCCTTTCATGAGGACATCTGCCGTGACAAAACCACGACAGTTGGCGCCCACCGTGTGGCTATCGCACGATGGTTTCAAGTTCTTGGAGGGAAACTTCGAAGGACTCAAGGGTTACGCTATGGGCCGGATGACCAAGAGTCGTCGCGGCAAGCTCTACATCGACGATTCAGGCTGGGGCCCCGAGGCCGACTCGATTGAGTACGTGTACCGGGTCCCCTTTGGTGGCATACACGTCTTCATTGGCAATATCGGTGAACCGGGCCCTGAGCCAGACATCTGCATCGACCTCGTCGAAACGGCTCAGCGTGCGAGATCTGCCCGGGGTAAACCGGCCATGAAGCGTGCCTTCGTGGGAGTCATCCACAGAGGAGAATATGAGGGTGGATCGGAATCTGGTAGCGAGACCGTCGTTTATTCCAGCGACGAGTCCTCGACCGGAGAAACCGAATCATTGTATCAGCTACAAGACGGCCGGATTGGGGGCTGTTCCGATGGTGACATTATCCGGACCCCTCTGATCTGCCCAACCGGGTTGGGATATTCATGGCCGGTACACAGGCGTCGATCCACTCTTCGACCGCAGCAGCAATGTTCTCCGGGTCAGCAGCGGCGGCCGGGGCAGGAGGCCCTGTGCCCCCGCCGGCTCAAGTTTTATCTGATCTGTTTGATGCGTTGGCCGTGCTTATGGCGGAGGCTAACCCGGTAGATCAGGACGCCCACAACGCGGAAATTGCAAAGGTGAGGGAACAGATCACTCAGGCCAAAGCCGACCTAGCAACCGAGAACAACAGGATGGCCGCAGAGCGGGCCGCTTTGGATGCGCAGGCCTATAGGCTTATGCTGGACCAGAACGCGTCGCATGAAGTCCTGAAAAGGAAGCATCGGTCTCGCCTGCCGACGGTTTTCGATGCCAGAAACCTCTTTAATACCCTAGGAGCAGGGACTAATAACCCGCCAGTGATAAACCGGGCGGAGGCACCTGGGCCGGTTGCGCCGGTTTAGCCTCGCCTGATGGAGCCGCCTCGACAGAATAATATCGTGCCTCAGCCTGTCCAGACACCTCTAGGTCATTATTCCAATCCAATGGACAATCTTATCACCGTCGCTTCACGGCTGGAGGCCATCCCGATTGAAGGTGATTCTCCGCAAGCGGTGGAGACGCGCCGGGTTAAGGAACTTCTTCGAACAGCCTTGGTTCAGCAGGAAGCATATTCATATAGCCGTGACCGAATTCATTCCACCCCCCGTGCAAGCCGGAGTTACATCAGGCGGATGGATGAACCGGCCGTATCCAGTAATGCACGGAATCGTGAAGCGCCCCGTGGCAATAACCCGGCGGGTGATGCTCAGGAAGTGGTGGACCGGGCCCGAGCACGAAGGGATGCCGAGTTAGCAGTGCAACATGAGGCTCGTCAGCTTACGCCGGTTCGTCCAACCACCTCTATCGAGCTCCAAAACCCAACCCGGACCTGGTGACTTAAAGCGTAAAGCGGATGGCAGCATGGACTTTGTGGCTAATACTAGCACGCAGGACAGGGGCCAACGACGGAAGGGTAAACCGCCGAATCGCGGTGGAGCTCCAAACCCCAACCCGGACCGCCTGACTTATCTATTAAACCAGCCCTGTCCAAAGCACGGGACGAAGGAGACGCCATCCAACCACCTTTGGAAGGATTGCTATATCATGCAGGAGTTCAAAAATTCTAATGCTTTCCGATATGATCACGGATCAGGTGGTGGCTCAGGATCCAGATTCCATGGGCCGGGTCACAGTGGAGGAAATGCCGGTTCAAGCTTCAGTGGCGATCAGGGTGGAGATAACAATCAAAATAATCAAAATAGCCAGGGTGGTTACAACCAGCAGCAGTAGTCGGGCTATTAGAGCAATCCAAAGCAGTTGAATAGCGGGCAATATCATGTATTCACCACTAGCTTAGACAAGCGAGACCGGAAGCTTCACAAGCGAGCAGTGAATTCTGTTGAACCGGCCGTGCCTCATTATTTACGCTTGTCCGAATAGCCAATCATATGGAGCAGAGAGGATCACCCTCCCCGGGTTGACAATCCGGATCAGCTAGCATTGGTGGTGGCACCTCAGGTGGGAGGTTATAAGTTCACCAAGGTGCTTATGGATGGAGGAAGCAGCATTAATATCTTATACTATGAGACCTTCCGCCGTATGGGGCTAACAGACAAGAATCTTAAACCGTCCAATACGGTATTCCATGGTGTGGTACCTGGTAAGTCAGCATATCCTGTTGGCAAGATAGCTATGGAGGTGGCCTTTGGAGATGATCATGATTCCAGGTCAGAAACATTGATTTTTGAGGTGGTGAAGATCCGGAGCCCGTACCACGCTTTATTTGGGCGGCCGGCTTATGCCAAGTTTATGGCCCGGCCCTGTTATATTTATCTGCAGCTCAAGATGCCGGGTCACAAGGGGACCATAACCGTCCATGGAAGTCACAAGATTGCCTTGGAGTGTGAAGAAGGTGATGCGGCCTATGCAGAGTCGGTTTGTGCCACGAAAGATTTGAAGTACTACAAGGATAATGTTGATCCGGCAGACATGACTCCATTGAATAAGCCAACCATAGAGCATGATCCGGCTCTAAAGTTCAAATCGGTAGCTGAGACTAAGCTTGTTGACATCGTACCTAGTGACTCATCCAAGCAGTTTAGTATCAGTACCAACTTGGATCCGAAATAGGAAAGCGCGCTCATCGAGTTCATCCGTGAGAATCGGGACATTTTTGCATGGAAGCCTTCTGGCATGCCAGGTGTACCGAGGGAACTCGCTGAGCACACTCTTAATGTTGTTCCTAAGTAAAAACCGGTGAAGTAGTTTCTCTGCCGGTTCAACGAAGAAAGGCGCAAAGCTATTGGAGAGGAGGTGGCCAGGCTCTTAGCGGCTGGCTTTATTGTTGAAGTGTTCCATCCTGAATGGCTGGCTAATCCGGTGCTGGTCCTTAAGAAAAACGGTGCCTAGCGCATGTGTGTGGATTACATAGATCTTAACAAGGCTTGTCCAGCAGATCCTTTTGCCCTCCCCCGCATCGATCACATTATTGATGCTACGGCGGGTTGTGAGCGTTTGAGTTTTCTGGATGCATATTCTGGTTATCATCAGATCAAGATGGCAGTTAAGGACCAGGAGAAGACGGTGTTCATAACTCCCTTTGGAGCCGTCTGCTATGTATCTATGCCCTTTGGGATCAAGAGTGCCCAGGCAACTTATCAACGGTGTGTACAAAATTGCCTTCATAAGCAGATTGGCCGTAATGTACATGCCTATGTGGATGATATTGTGGTTAAGTCAAGGGAGAAGGAGACTTTGGTTGATGATTTGAAGGAAACCTTTGATAACCTACGGACGTACAAGATGATGCTCAACCCGGCCAAGTGTGTTTTTGGTGTACGGGCAGGCAAGTTATTGGGTTTTCTGGTGTCCAACAGGGGAATTGAGGCTAATCCGGAGAAGAACACAACTATCACCTCCCTGGCTAAACCGAAATGTATCAATGATGTCCAGCACTTGGCAGGCTGGATTGCCGCGTTGAGCCGGTTTATCAGCCGCCTCGGTGAGAAGGCGATCCCTTTGTATCAGATGCTGAAGAAAGCAGATCCCTTTGTCTGGAGTCCGGCCGCTGATAAAGCATTGGAGGACTTAAAGCGGCAGCTAGCCAATCCGCCTGTTCTTGCTGCTCCGATTGACAAAGAACCATTGCTACTATATGTGGCAGCTAACGCTCGTGTAGTCAGCGTAGCTATTGTGGTAGAGCGCAAGGAGGCGGGCAAGGAATATTCGGTTCAGCGTCCGGTTTACTATATCAGCGAGGTGCTTATTGAGTCCAAGCAAAGATACCCGCATTGGCAGAAGCTGGTGTATGGAGTTTTCATGGCAAGCCGGAAGCTTAAGCAATACTTCCAGGGACATCCCATCACAGTGGTCAGCTCTGCTCCTTTGGGAGATATAATTCAAAACAGGGAGGCAACTGGCCGGATTGCCAAGTGGGCTATAGAGCTTGGGCCGCACGGTTTGAAATACGTGCCTCGGACGGCGATCAAGTCTCAAGCACTTGTGGATTTCGTCAATGATTGGACGAAACTACAAGCACCTGAAGAAAAGCCAGATCACACCTATTGGGCTATTCATTTTGATGGGTCCAGGCAATTGGAGGGCTCGGGGGCTGGAGTCGTATTAACTTCCCCACGAGGTGATAAGTTCTGTTACGTTCTTCGCTTAATGTTCCCTTGTACTAACAATGCAGCTGAGTACGAAGCTTTACTCCATGGTCTCCGTATGGCTAAGGAGATGAATCTCAGCCGAGTTAAGTGCTTTGGTGACTCCGACCTGGTGGCCCAACAAGTGTCTGGTACTTGGGATTCTAAGGACCCGCTCATGGCAGCATACCGTCGTGAGGTGGATATTATTGCAGACCACTTCAAGGGATATCAGGTGGATCACGTGGACAGACGGAAAAACGAAGTGGCGGACGCTTTAAGCCGGCTCGGCTCTCAGCGTAAACCGGTCCCGCCTAATGTCTTCTTGGATGTCTTGCATAACCCGTCGGTCAAGCTCCCTGGTGGAGAGGATTTGGCTATTCCTGATCCTGCGGCTCAGTTGGTGGCGGCTCTGCATGTCATTCCGGATTGGACGGTTCCTTATCTTGCATACATGAACCGGGGCGAGTTACCAGAGGATGAGACGCTAGCCAGATAGATAATCCGGCGATCCAAGTCCATGACTATTGGCAATGGCGAGTTGCATCATTGCAGGGTGTCCGGAGCGTTTCAACATTGTGTGTCGCCGGAGGAAGGCTGTGAAATCTTGCGCGAAATTCACGAAGGAGATTGTGGTCACCACACCGGCTCAAAATCTCTGGTGGCTAAGGCGTTTCGTCACGGTTTCTATTGGTTGACTGCTCATGCTGATGTGGAGGACCTGGTTAGGCGATGTGACGGCTGTCAGAAGTTCTCGAGACGCGCTCATGTGCCGGCTCAAGAATTGAGGATGATTCCAATTACTTGGCTATTTGTGACTTGGGGGCTGGATATGGTTGGGCCTTTCAAATGGTCCAAGGACAAGAAGACCCACCTTTTGGTGGCGGTTGACAAGTTTACACAGTGGGTGGAAGCGGAGCCCGTCAGCAAGTGTGATGCAGCCACGGCGGTTCATTTCGTTAAAAAGGTGATTTTCCGGTTTGGTTTTCCACACAGTATCATTATTGATAATGGTACCAATCTGTCTAAGGGTGCTATGAAGGAGTTCTGTGAACGTGAGCACATCCGGCTTGACGTTTCATCAGTGGCTCACCCACAGTCCAATGGCCAAGCAGAGAGAGCTAACCAAGAGATCTTACGAGGCATCAAACCCCGGCTTATGGTTCCTTTGCAGCGAACGCCGGGTTGTTGGGTTGAGGAGTTACCATCTATATTATGGAGCATCAATACTACGCCCAACAGATCGACATGATACACACCGTTCTTCATGGTCTACGGAGCGGAGGCGGTTCTCCCCAGTGATATCCGTCATGATTCACCTCGTGTAGCAGCTTATGTTGAAGCGGACAACGAGGTAGCACGGCAAGACGCTTTGGACCTGTTGGATGAGGAGCGTGACATTGCAACTGCCCGTTTGGCGATCTACCAGCAGGATCTTCGTCGCTATCACAGTCGCCGAGTTAGAACCAGAACCTTTCAGGAAGGAGATTTGGTGCTCCGGCTCATCCAAGACCAGACTGATATGCACAAGCTATCCCCACCTTGGGAGGGACCTTTCGTGGTCAGCAAGAATATGCACAACGGGTCGTACTATCTAATTGATATTCGAGAGCATAAAGACTCACGTACATCAGAGGAGGAGACCAACAGGCTGTGGAACATAGCTCATCTTCGGCCCTACTATACTTGAGCCATCGGCTCTACTTATGTACATATTATGACAATTTATATATTATGATCAATACAATAAACCAGAGCCTTGGCTAAAGCGGGGTCTCTGTTATTTTTACATCATGAGTGGTTACACGGAGTTTTTATCTTAAAGCGGTCTCCGGTTTACCCCTTGCGTTAGCTTTTTAACAAAGCTTTATATCATGTCACTTGGGGGCTTGGTCGTGTCCGAACCAATGCAACACCTTTTGATAGGCGAAAGCCACGGAATCACTTGGGGACTTGGTCACGTCTGAACCAGTCACGCCTCTTGATCGGCCTAAGGCCACAGAATCACTTGGGGGCTTTGGTCGAACTTGAACCATCGCTACACCTCTTGATCGGCGTAATGCCACTGCATCATTTGGGGACCTTGCTGACATGAACCATAGCTACGCCTATCGGGGGCTTGGTCGTGTCCGATCATGGTAATGCCACTTGATCAGCTCAAACAGCCTCTTTTCGCAAAAGATTTTGTCTTTGCCTTTGCTTGAAATTCGTTTCTCTTTTTGCATATTTCTCTTGTTGTGTTCTTAAACCGACAATTATTAAACCGATTTGACTGTCAGTTTACGGGACACGGTTTGTTTTTCATCCGGAGACACTTTGCCCGGTTTGATTTTTGATAAACATCCTATTATGGAGTAACACTGGTGTTCATCTTAACCCGGAACGGTTTACCTGATAACCGACCCTATATACATAGGAGCTATTTTCTCCTTTAGCAGAGTGGGTTTCTTACAACTCCGCTTCAAGATTGGCACAGCCAACTTCATGCCCTACGATGGCAGGTATCATACATTCCCTTATTTTATCATATGTTTAAATCTAAGGTATTATCTTTGATTTCACATACATAGATATGATGACCCGCCTGGTTATACAACCATAATGGCGTTTTAAGCTTTTTTGCTACACACAACAGTTTAGCATTGGTGATTCAACGGAAGCATAAGTTGTAATAAATGTGCACTAAGGCATATCAACACAAAGTGTGGCAGCTAGTCTATTACAAGGCAACACGGTGCACAGATAAGATAATTGTTTTTCTGCATAACATAAGGAAGCGGTAATGTGAACCGGCCTCCCGTTCATGCTTGGTCGCCAGCTTGGCCTGATGGTTGCGGGTCATCCTGCGCCGCTTCAACTTCTGATTCCCTACCCAGCGGCTGGAAATCAACAATTGTCCAGTCGATTCCCATTAATGCTTGGAATACAACTTCATCATTGATCAGCAACGACGGTTCAATATCAGGAGCGTAAGTATGCTTACGAATTGGAGGAATAAGATTCTCCGCTTTAGGAATCGGTGTAGGCACTCATTTATTTTCGCCATCGTATTGAGCTTGATAGTGAGACAGATTTGCCTCTTCAACCAATTGACAAGCCAAAGGGCGCACTTCCCGGTTTATAGCTTGAAGATCCTCTTCGCTGAATTCTGTCCCGTCTTCCTTCAAGCTTGGGAAGCCCTGGGCCGCTTCAACAGGATCAAAATCCGGCACCCACGCTTTGGCCCGGATTAATGTGTTTATGGCACCGGTTCTAGCAGCAGATTTCTTTAGCTCTTCAATCCGGGCAGGAAGCATTGACAACCTTTTAATGGTGTCCTGGATCAAGGTCTGTGCCGGGTTGTTGTGAGAAGGGTTGCTGATGATCCGCTGCGCACCAGTATAGAGTTGCTCTATCAATGTATAAGAGGCTTTCAATTTCTTCCGCACATCTGATCCCAAGTGGCCAATACGTGTCCCTGTATCATTCAAAGGGTTAATAAATCGGCAATTACATGTGAAGGCCTCATTACGTCAGAAATCAAAAAGGCTTACCAAAGACAGCGGCGGTCATGGCATGCACTTGCCACTTTACACTGGTCAGTTCATCCACCACCGGTTTAAGGGCAGCCTCAGCAGTCTCTGCCCGTTGAGTTAAAGAGGCCTTTTCAGTGGCCCAATCCGCCCGCTCCTTGTTGAAACCCTCTTTAAGCTTTTCCATGACGCTTAAAGCGCTGGTTAATTCATTCTTTGCTTTGGATGTTTCAGCTTGCTGGGATTTCAGGTTTTCTTGAAGATCAGTGATTTGATTTTCTTTCTTGCTCAGATCAGCCTACATACAGATAATCATTTAATAAAGATTGAGAAGCAGAGTTGAAGTACCAACCCCGTAACAAGTTATTCTCTTGGTACTTGGGGGCTAATGCATATTTGCTTTTCATCCTACAGTTTCTATATAAAGTCCCAAGCTCAATACAAGTATTCAATTTGGCACTTGGGGGCTAATGCCTATTTGCTCTGTCCTTGAGGGATACTGGATTTCTTATGGTATAAAAGTCCCGGTTTAACTACATTAAGTTAAACCGGTCCTTGGGGGTTACTTTCCCAAAAGTACATCTTTGCTTAGGATTATATTGGGAAGTCCCGGTTTAAGTTCACATCTTAAAACCGTCACTTGGGGGCTATTCGAGCTGACATATTGAAATATACAAGAAGAGAATCATATGGAATTTACCTCATATTTGTCCTTCATCATATTTACCAAACCGGCTTCATAATCACGGCTGGTATATAACCGATTCAGATAACCGGAATGAAGTTCCTGGGGATTCAAAGCGGCATAAGTAGCCAAATCGGCATTCCATTTGCCTTTACCAAACACAGTAAATTCATCATTTGCAGTATGCTTGAACAAGGCGACGGGATTGCCTGGCTCGGAATGACCAAAGCCAGTGATAACAACATCATCATCCTTGGCTTCGCCGGTTCGCACTGGGGTCGCCGGTTTATCCGTATGCTCTGTTGGGCTCGCTGTTTTTTCAGTTTGAATAGGACCCGTGGGTTGATTTAAAGGGCTTGTGGCATCAACATGTTTCTCTTCAACGGTAACATCATGATCTTGCAATGGTGGGTCGTTCAGCATATCATCCTGGATGTGTTCTTCAGGATTTGGTATTTTAGTCGGTTCAGGAGCGTCGTCTTCTTCTGCCGCTTTGTCCACACGAGCTTTCTTGCTTGGCCTAGGCTTGGCCCTGAAAGGAAAAAGATGGATCAGTCCAGTAAACATTGAAAGTGATATATCAAAACAGTATCAGCAGGAATATGGCTCACCCAAGCACTGTCTTAAGTGGTGGGAGTTGGGTGGCTGACGACTCGCCACGAAGAATGAGAAGTCACCTGATAATCGGAGTCAGATGGATTAAGAGGTGGACGAACGCAACCCGCTTTAGGATAAGCATTGACGAAACAGTTAGAGACCTCTGAACGGCGTTTCCGAACCGGACTGTTCGGTAAACCGGCGGAGGTAACTACCTGGCCGCTGTGCCGGGTTGCGCGACGAGCTTCATGTTGTTGTGTCTTCATAAGAAAGTTTTGGTCCAAATAAGCAAGAGGATGAGAAAATTTAACTTTCTGGTTTGCCCGACGGATTTTTACTGAAGGTAAAGGGTTTGAATCAGAAGAAAGAGCGATTACCTCTACAACATCAGCATGACTGACTTCAGCATCATCCTGGCAATAATCATTATCAATAAGGCGTGTGAAAAATAAACCAAGTGAGTTAAGTTCTACCTCAAGATCTAGATTACCCACATCATAGTCAGCTGGTGGATCGGAGGAGGCAGTGGTTTTCTTTCTATTGGCTGGTTTCTTCACAACTCTGGTCTTTGGCCGGGTTATTCTCTCCGGTTTCTCTTATGGAGGCTTCTTGCTCCAAAATGGATCATCACCCTGTTTGAAAGATGTTAATATCAACAAAGAGTACTTAAACATAGTCAGATTTTATAAACACATATGAGTCTTACGGCTGGTGGTTTGTTAATGGCAGAAAAGGGAGGCAGGCCGGTTTGGGCGCAAGCAGCTTCCGGTTCGTTTAACATCCTCTTAACAGCCTCAGTAACTTCATCGTCTGTCAGCTAGATCTCAATATGCCGTAGTGGGTCTTTCACATCTTCTGTGTATTTGCACATCAAACCGGAGCGCAGGCTTAAGGGCAGTATACTCCAAGATATCCAGCAGCAAGCAAGGTCAACTCCTGTCAACCCGTTGGCCATGAAGGCCCGGAGCTTGGATAGTTGAGGGGAATATTTGCCTCTTTCCTTAGCAGTCAGTCTGTGAGGGAGGGGATGTGTGTTGCTTAGCCGCTCCGGACGGTAACCCGGTAAAGGATTTTCTCCATCAGGAGAGGTATCTTTGCAGTAAAACCATGTTGAATTCCACTCTTTGGGATGGCTGTGCAGTTTGGCATGAGGGTAAGTGACCTCTTTCCGCTTTTGAATCGCCATACCACCCAACTCGGTGTTGGGACCGTCAGAAAATTCGGTGCGGCGGTTTAGATGGAAGCAATCTCTGAATAATTCAACTGTGGGCTCCTCTTGAAAGAATACCTCACAGAGAACTTGAAAGTGACAGATGTTGGTTACGGAGTTGGGGCCAATATCTTGTGGACGCAGTTGGAAGTTGGCCAAGACATCCCGATAAAACTTTGAACCGGGCGGACTGAAGCCCCGGGCTAAATGGTCAGCAAAAACAACAACCTCTCCATCCTTGCGTTCTGGAGGACTCTCTGGGCCAGGGACCGTCCAGTGAATGACGTCTTTTTTGCCTAAAGCGCCGGTGCTGACTAAGTTATCCAGTTGAGTTTCAGTCACCCAAGAAGGGACCCAGTTACACTCGTACACTTGCTTGGCCATGGTTTAATCTGCAAAGCAGTAATATAGTTCAAGAATATGTTGGAAGGCTATATATTGATACATTCATTGTTAAACCGGAAGAAGTTGCTTATAAACCAGGGTTCTGCAAGGTGGCAATACATAGCTGGGAAATCCTGGCGGTTCAGCAAGGGGACTAATGGTATATGCCGACTTGTCAATTTTTCTACAAAGTTAAACTGCCTAGTCTGAAGCATTGATGAATCAAGAGTGGATGTGCGAAAACAGGTTTCACAAAAGTATTTCACAATTTTGGATCTGGAGCATATTCAGAAAACAAATAAATATTCAAGGTACAAAACGGAGCAGTACCAAATCAATGAGAAAGGATGCAGGGAGATCTATGGCCTTGAGATGCGCAAGTGACAACGGATGCTAAAAAACTACCGCTACGCAGAACAAGGATTCACAGACTTGACTAAAAGTTATCATATGAGCAAGAAGCAAGCGATGAACGCTGAAGAACATGGAAACCCGAGAACAGATCTATGGTGAAAAGATAGAAGACTTACCAGAGCTGAGGAAGAAACGGAAGACTGCCGCGATGCTCTGGTATACTCAGGGTGATGCAGCGGCCAAGGTTGGTGCAGAAGTTGACGGCGGCGGCGGAGCTCCGAAGCTGGGCGGTGCGAGGAAGACGAAGCAGAGGGGCACGAAGGGGAAAAAAGAAATAACCCTTCGGTCTTATTTATAAAGCAAGGGACATGGGTCAGGCGCGAAAATCAAGGGGCCGTGAGTTTGGAAACAGAGTTGTCGCCTCGATTGTCGCAGGTCTATTAAACAAAAAAGGTATTGTGGATAGTTTCTATGATAGGTGACGTCACGCCGGTTTACGACGACCAGAGAAGATGACATCATGGCGGTTCACCCAATTACACAAAGTTGCTGAAGACGAAGTTTTTTTGCTGAGAATTGACATGAACCTGTTCAAATCAATCTGGGGCCTAATGTTGAGGATATTACTTCTGGGCGTAAACCAGCCAGGACATGCCGGGTTAACTTCATCAGTAGTTGAGTATATTAAAGCCCAAGTAGGAAGATGAGGGCTTGAGGCCCATAGCCGGTTTAAGGCCTGTAGCTGTAAACCGGCGTGGGTATGTAACTTGTATTGTAAGTTAGGAATAGCAGAGACCTAGACGGATACATCTATAAACCAGCGTCGGGCCTCTGTGAACCGACGAGCACCACCCATGTATATAAGGGGACGGCCCGGAGGCGATTCAGGACAACAGACAAAAACTCGAGACTTAGGCGAAGCTTGTTTGCTGCCTAGTCATCGAAGCCCCATCAATTCCATCACAACTAAACGTAGGCTTTTACCTTCATCGAAGGGGCCGAACTAGTATAAACTCTCCTCCGTCCTTGTGTCCGCTTTAACCCCTTTAAGCTAAATCGTAGCGATGGCTCCACGACTAAGTCCTTTCATGAGGACATCTGCCGTGACAAAACGACGACAGGACCCCTACCCGAGATCCGCCGGTTTTGACACCGACACTGGTGCTTTCACTGAGAGTTCCTCTGTGTCGTCATCTTTCGGCCCGATGGCTCCTCTGATCATCAACAACGATGCGGTCCAGGGTGAGACTTTTCTCCTCGGACAGATCTTCGTATTCGGCGGCTTTGCACTGCGGGCCAATTCGCTTGGCCATCTGGAGCAGATTGAAAGCTACGCCCCTGGCCATCAGGTCAGATTTGGAAGTTTGAACTACACGGCTGACGTCCGCGAAGACTTGATCTTCGACGGGTTCGAGCCACAACCGAGCGCGCCGCACTGTTACGATGGGCATGATCTAGCTCTGCCGCCGAACAGCGCCCTAGAGGCCGCACCCATGTCCGCTCCGACCCTTAGCTCGGAGCCGACTGCGCCAATCGAGGACGGGTGGCTGAACACCGCCTCGGGGGCTGCAATCTCTACGGTGATCGAGCCGAACACCAGCCTTGTCCTTTTCGAAGCTTGTGACTCCAAGGTGCCGGACTCCCCTCCGGACTCCGAACCTTCCGTGCCCCTGCCAATCGAATCCGATTGGGCGCCGATCATGGAGTTCACCACCGCGGACATCTTTCAGCACTCGCCCTTAGGCGACATTCTGAATTCACTGAAGTCTCTCTTTTTATCAGGAGATCCCTGGCCGGACTATGGTCAGCAAGGTTGGGATGCGGACGACGAAGAAATTCAAAGCCCACCCACCACCCACTTCATAGCCACTGTCGATGATTTAACCGACATGCTCGACTTCGACTCCGATGACATCGACGGTATGGACGCCGATGCAGGAGACGACCAAGAACCAGCACCTACAGGGCACTGGAATGCCACCTCGTCGTATGACATATACATGGTGGACACCCCAAAAGAAGGGAACGACGATGGAACAACGGAGGATGACCCCTCCAAGAAGTAGCTTAAGCGCCGGCGTCAGCGGCGCCGCTCTAAATCCCGCCAAAGCAAAAATGGTGATTCCGGCACGGGAGACAATAACACCCCGGGCAGTGCCGAAGACAACCCCCTCCAGCAGGATTCAACCCAGGAGGATGGAGAAACCAGCCCTAATGAGAGAGCGGCAGACAGAGAGGTAGAGGACGATAATTACATGCCTCCCTCCGAAGACGAGGCAAGCCTCGACGACGACAAATTTGTCGTGCCTGAGGATCCCCTTGAACAAGAGCGTTTCAAACGCAGGCTTATGGCCACGGCGAACAGTCTCAAGAAAAAATAGCAACAACTTAGAGCTGACCAAGACTTGCTAGCCGACAGATGGACTGAAGTCCTTGCGGCCGAAGAGTACGAACTCAAACGCCCCTCCAAGAGCTACCCAAAACGCTGGCTGCTACCCTGATTAGAGGAGGAAGCACCTAGACCTACATCACCAGCGCATGATGCGGTCGACCGGCCACCTCGTGGCCGCGACAGAGGCCTCTCGACCCTCCACTCAAGCCGCACCCCGGCGTCGCTCAAAGAATACCAAGGCACGGGGAAATGCTCCAGACCTGCGAGATATATTGGAGGACAAGGCAAGTCAAACAAGATCGATCTATGGATCGTGTGGGCGCCCCACGACATGTGACGATAACCGTCATGCTGGATATGGTAAATCCGGCCAGGCCGAACAAAGTAGACAAAGCTCGTTTGAGCTACGTCGTGATATAGCCCAGTACAGAGGCGCCGCACACCCACTATGCTTCACAGATAAAGTAATGGATCATCAAATCCCCGAGGGTTTCAAACCCGTAAACATCGAATCATACGATGGCACAACAGATCCTGCAGTATGGATCGAGGATTATCTCCTTCATATCCACATGGCCCGCGGTGATGATCTACACGCCATCAAATACCTCCCACTCAAGCTTAAAGGACCAGCTCGGCATTGGCTTAATAGCTTGCCAGCAGAATCAATTGGTTGTTGGGAGGACCTGGAAGCCGCATTCCTCGACAATTTCCAGGGCACCTATGTGCGACCACCAGACGCCGATGACCTAAGCCACATAATTCAGCAGCCAGACGAATCGGCCAGACAATTCTGGACACGGTTCCTAACCAAGAAAAATCAAATAGTCGACTGTCCGGACGCAGAGGCCCTTGCAGCCTTCAAACATAACATCCGTGACGAGTGGCTTGCCCGGCACCTAGGACAGGAAAAGCCGAAATCCATGGCAGCACTCACAACACTCATGACCCGCTTTTGCGCGGGAGAAGACAGCTGGCTAGCTCGTAGTAATAACATGACCAAGAGTCCTGGTAATTCGGATACCAAGGACAGCAATGGCAGGTCGCGTCGCAACAAGCACAAGCGCCGCATTAACGGCGACAACGCTGAGGATACGGCAGTTAATGCCGGATTCAGAGGCTCTAAACCCGGTAAGCGGAAAAATCCATTTAAAAGGAATACTCCGGGCCCGTCCAGTTTGGACTGAATACTCGATCGCTCGTGCCAGATACACGGCACCCCCAAAAACCAGCCAATCACATCAACATGGATTTTTGGGTGTTCAAGCAGGCAAGCAAGTTAAGTGCCGAAAACAAAGACAAGGGGCTGCATAGCGATGTCGAGGAGGAGCCCCGGCCGCCGAACAATAGGGGACAAAAGGGCTTCCCCCCACAAGTGCGGACGGTGAACATGATATACGCAACCCACATCCCCAAAAGGGAGTGAGCATGCACTGAGGGACGTATATGCGTTGGAGCCTGTCGCCCTGAAGTTCAACCCATGGTCCTCCTACCCAATCACTTTTGATCGAAGGGACCACCCCACTAGCATCCGCCATGGCGGATTTGCCGCATTGGTTCTAGACCTAATCATTGACGGATTTCACCTCACTAGAGTCCTTATGGATGGCGGCAGCAGCCTGAACCTGCTTTATCAGGATACAGTGCAAAAAATGGGCATAGATCCCTCAAGGATTAAACCCACAAAGACGACCTTTAAAGGCGTCATACCAGGTGTAGAGGCCAACTGTACAGGCTCGGTTACACTTGAGGTGGTCTTCGGATCCTCGGATAATTTCCGAAGCGAGGAGTTAATCTTCGACATAGTCCCGTTCCGCAGTGGCTATCACGCACTGCTCGGACGAACCGCATTTGCAAAGTTCAATGTGGTGCCGCACTACGCATACCTCAAGCTCAAGATGCCAGGCCCTCGAGGAGTCATTATGGTCAATGGAAACACTGAACGCTCTCTCCGAACGAAGGAGCATACGGCGGCCCTCGCAGCGGAAGTACAAAGCAGCCTCTCAAGGCAATTCTCCAGTCCGGCTATTAAACATCCGGAAACCGTCATGCGCGCCCAGAGTAACCTACAACAAGACCGTCTGGCACGTTACGAGCAAGCGTAGCAATGCGGCCCCAACCCTAGCCCTCGCGAAATTGCGAAACCAGTACTACGCGTACATAACTACGCTCTGGAAATACCATGGGCATAGGGGGAGGGGCACGACCACGGCTTGCCCAAAATGCGGCTCAACCGCACTAGGGGCTCCCGATTTTGTCATTCTTTTTCTTACTTTCAGGACTCCACTCTACGGAAGGCCTGTCCGGCAGTACAATCGCCGAACACACGATGCAACAGCCAGGGAGGCATAAAGCTACGTCGAGTGTCCAGGTGGTCTCTATAACGAGCAATATACTTGTTTCACATATCATCCCGCAGCTCGCCCCTGGAGCGGGACATGTCAAATAGTCCCATCTCTTGCTTATCGCACTATTTGTATCGTCCTGCTTTTACCGCAGCCTTTTCGAATAAACAATACATAGCTTTTGTCTATTATTGCATTCCCTTTTTTTATCTATATATGTTCATTAATGACATGTTGCACTCGTACACTTTGGTACAGCCAAATACACCAGGGGCTTAAGTACCCCAACATACGGTGTGATAAGTCCGAACACTTTCACAAGTGCGGCACCCCAAACTTATAGCATTATATGCATCGGCTCCGAATCATGTCTTGGGTCAATCGTTGGGTTTGCCCGGCTCCCATGTTTTGGTGCCGTACGTTCCGTTATATCGGCTAAGGTAGCGCTTGGAGAACCACTGCAATTGTGCGCCGGTTGAGCTGGGCTAAGCACCTCAGTGGAGAAAGCTAAAACTGACCGTCATGATAGGGCGAGAGCTGGTCGCTGTTCGAGAGGTTTTCGAGTCCCTAAAGACTTATTCCACTTAGAGCGAGGAGTTGGCTTTGTCCGGCCTAGGCGTGGATAGCGCCCCGAACTCGGTCTTCCGAATACTAGGGGCTTCGCCGAAATTTAAAATTATAGAATTCTATGACTAAGTGAGAGTGTTCAAGCATTATAGTCTGATTGCCTTGTTCGTTGTGTTGAGCGCCTCCCTCGAAGGACCCAAGAATGGGAAAAAGAGCGTTCAAGTTTATCCCGAACACCCCAGCACTCGCGGCATGGGGGCAGAAGCCGACGACTCGCCCTCTATCAAATTTAATATACGGCCGCACAGAAGGTAATATTTTAAATTCAAAAGCGTTGCTTAGCGCATATGAACAAGTTTTCAGCGTACAGGATCACAAATGCGAGTTTACTCAAAAATTACATCTTTGGAGCATTCATCTGCTATAAGGCGGGCACCCTTCAGGATGCCCTCATAATACATCTTGGGCTTGCGATGCTCCTTGCCCGGCGGTGGTCCGTCCGTCACAAGCTTCTCAGCGTCCATCTTGCCCCAGTGCACTTTAGGACGGGCAAGGGCCCTACGGGCACCTTCGATGCATACGGAGCGCTTGATGACTTCAAGCCATGGACAGGCATCCACCAGCCGCCTCACCAGCCCGAAGTAGCTCCCAGGCATGGCTTCCCCAGGCCAGAGTCGGACTATGAGACCCTTCATGGCCTGTTCGGCCACCTTATGGAGCTCGACCAGCTGCTTCAGCTGGTCGCTCAAGGGCACCGGGTGTCCGGCCTCAGCATACTGAGACCAGAACACCTTCTCCATCGAGCTCCCCTCTTCGGCTCGGTAGAATGCGGCAGCGTCGGACACACTCCGGGGAAGATCTGCGAATGCTCCTGGAAAGCTCCGGACTTGGGTAAGCAACAAGTAATTCACTTTCACGTGCATGCTTTGCATAAAGAAGGCCTTCCGCAGCTATCTTCTTCATCGCCTCAATTTTCTGGAGGACTTTTTGGGCTTCGGCCTTGGCAGATTTGGCGCTCTCAACGGCCGAGGCGAGCTCGGACTGTCGAGTCTTTGAGTCAGGCTCAAAACTCTCGTGTTTTTCCACGAGAGCCTGGAGCTCTTGCTGCACCTCCGCCACCCGCGCCTCCTGCTTCTCTCGCTCGGTGCGCTCCACGGCCGCCTTGTCTTCGGCCTTGGACAGCGCTTCCTTCAGGGTCGCCACCTTAGTTGTGGCCCCTGTAATACTCACGTTGGTCCTGTCATTTTTTGCAACCACATCTTTTTATATACTTACATAAGGTATTACTTACCTTCCTTGTCTTCGAGCTGCTTCTTGGCAAGGCCGAGCTCGTTCTCGGACCGCTCGAGGCTCTGCCTCAATGCATCAACCTCTGCAGTCAGTGCGGCAGAGGTCAGCAGTGGAGCCTGCATTCCCACATTGACATACTTATGTTACACTCCTGCGTATATCTTTTAGATCCTCAGTTCAGTTTTTCTTTCCGAACACCAAACTGAGCATCAGGGGCTACGGTCTATGTGGTAATATTTTTACATATCTTAAATACATACCTCAAAGCCTGTTAAAAGGCTGGCACAGGCTTCAGTCAGCCCGCTCTTGGCGGAACCTTCTGGATCACCACACCCATAATAGTGCGGTGCTCCTCGTCGATGGAGGCGCCGTTAAGCACCTCCAGCAGATTATCCGGTGCCTCCGGTTGGACGGAGGTCACTGGCGTCGTAGGCTTACCCTTCTTACTAGGGGGGCGCCTGCCGGACTTCGGAACCACTGAAGGTTCCGGTGCGGTGTCAGGCCTAGGGCCGGACTTGGAGCCCTTGGGGGTTTTGTCCCCTTTGCGCCTGGAGTCCGGGAGGTCGCCTTGCGGCGCCTCCAGGACCACCTTCTCCTGGCTTGGACCCTTTTGGGACTCCACCTCGGCATTATCCGCAGCGCGAGGAGAGGAGGCGGCCGGAAGTGAAGTGCTATTCACATCCGACGAACCCAGGGAGCCGCTCGACGAAGCATCGAGCCCGGCCTTGGGCGGACTGCATGATTATATTCGGCGTCAGAAGATACTGTG
>LR880970.1:458285910-458304371 GCA_904067115.1 Aegilops sharonensis
GGGGCTACTGAGGGAGTCCTGGATTAGGGGGTGTCCTGATGGCCGGACTATAACCTTTGGCTGGACTCCTGGACTATGAAGATACAAGATTGAAGACTTCGTCCCGTGTCCATTTGGGACTTTCCTTGGCGTGGAAGACAAGCTTGGCGATACGGATATGTAGATCTCCTCCCATTTGTAACCGACTCTATGTAACCCTAATCCCCTCCGGTGTCTATATAAACCGGAGGGTTTTAGTTCGTAGGACAAACAACAATCATACCATATGCTAGCTTCTAGGGTTTAGCCTCTCTTATCTTGTGGTAGATCTACTCTTGTACTACCCGTATCATCAATATTAATCAAGCAGGAGTAGGGTTTTACCTCCATCGAGAGGGCCCGAACCTGGGTAAAAACATCGTGTCCCTTGTCTCCTGTTACCATCCGCCTAGACACACAGTTTGGAACCCCTACCCGAGATCCGCCGGTTTTGACACCGACACCCACTAAAACCACCTTTAAAGGAGTGATACCCGGCGTAGAGGCCTGTTGCACAGGATCCATAATGCTGGAAGTCGTCTTTGGCTCACCAGATAACTTCTGAAGCGAAGACTTGATCTTCGATATCGTCCCCTTCCACAACGGCTACCATGCACTTCTTGGATGAACCGCTTTCGCCCGTTTCAATGCAGCCCTGCACTACACTTATCTAAAGCTCAAGATGCCTGGACCACGTGGCGTCATAACAGTCAATGGAAACATGGAGCGCTCCCTCCGTACTGAGGAGCATCGGCCCTAGCAGCCGAAGTACAGGGTGGCCTCATTAAGACGAATACTACAACGGGAGTCAAGCCCCCGGATACGGTCAAACGAGTCCGGCCTACCCTGCAGAATGGAAGTCTGGCTCGTCCAGAGCTAGACTAGCAATTCAGCCTCTGTCAAAGCCCCAACCTGATAGCGGCATATGTACCGTGCGTACATAACTACACACTAAAGATACCATGGGCTAGGACGGAGGCCTACTAAAAATAAGGTCCACAATATGGTTCGACCCTATCCGGACCCTCATATTCTTCTTTTTCTTCTTCTTATTTTTATTTTTTCAGGTTCTTTACAACCCACATAACTTTTCGATGGTACCAAGGGCCCCTTTCTCCAGGCCTCTTATGTATACTCGATCGTTGATCCTCTCAAAGGATCATACACCAAGGCGAAAAGCAGCGTAGACGTGCGGCAGAGTATCCAAACGATCTTCAAGATCATATTTTCCTTTTTAAGACCTGTATACACTACAAAAAAAGACACATCCGTGACATTTTGGGCCGAACGAAATTTTTTCTGTCATACTTATGACACTTCTATGACGATAATTGTGACAAAACCCGGTATCATCATAGATGTGGTGGACTCCTACTTCTATGACAAAAAATCATGACAAAAAATGGGCTTCTCGTCCTGGGCGGGCCGGAGACACAGCTGCATGACATTCTTTGGGCCGTCCATGACAGAAAAAAACCGTGGTAGAAGCGAGGGCGAGGAAAATATCGGGTTGTTCCCGGTTACAGTGGGTGGTCGGGGCCGAGCGATGCACGGAGGTTTGCGTGTTTCTCTCGTACATCCACGCGCATGGGTGCGAGGCGTTGGGCTCTAACTGAACCCGAGCGAGGCGTTCGCCTACTGAACCCGAGTGATTGCACTGCAGGCTACGCGTTACTGAACCTGAGCGATCGATCGATGGCTGTTAACTGAACCCGATCGAGCAATTCCTTCGCTACTACTGCTAACTGAAGTCGATCGATGCTGCCTCTGGATGAACAGTGAGCATTGCTGGGGGGTCTGGATGAACAGTTCCCGGTGGGGGTGGATGAACAGGACCCCGTGGTGTTGCCTCTGGATGAACAGGACACCGATCGATCGAGCCGGTTGGGGTTGGATGAACAGGACCTGGTGGAGGGCTGGATGAACAAGACCACCCCATGGAGGTCAGGATGAACAGTAGATGGTGGAGGGCTGGATGAACAGTAGCCCGTGGAGGGGTTGTTGAACAGGAGCCCGTGGAGAGGGCTGGTTGAACAGAAGCTTGTGGAGTAGCGTGCGGTGGAGGCTGGATGAACAGGAGCCCGTGGATGAACAGTCGCAGGTGGAAGCTGGAGGAGGTCGACGATGGATGAACAGTAGCCCGTGGAGGCTGGAGGGGGTCGACGGTGGAGATGAACAGTATCCCGTGGAGTCCCGTTTTGCGGTACGCCACACCCCTCCCGATGAACAGGACCCCTGTTCCGACCGTAGCACTCCAACAAAAGTCTGTTTCCTCCGTTTTGCGGTACGCCACACCCCTCCCGATGAACAGGACCCCCGTTTTGACCGTAGGAGGTCAGTTTCCTCCATTTTGCGCTATGCCACACCCCTCTCGATGAACAGGATCCCGTTTCGACCGTGGCTGGTCGAACACAAGACCGTTTCCTCCGTTCTGCGGTACGCCAGGCCTCGTTTCCATCGGCTGTTCCATCCAAGCCCTCCCGATAAACACGACGACGCATTCCGTTCCGACCCAGCCGGTTGGCTCCCCATGAACACGACGACGACGTTGTTTCTCCGTTCTAACCCAGCCATGTACACGAGCCCTGGCCGTACGTATGCACGAGTAGGTGTCAGCGTTCTGGGAACGGGGGTCCCCAAACTTGCCTGCCTGCGGCCTGCGGCGTGGTTCAAAGGAGGCCCAGGACGGGCCATCTTCATCAACGCAAGCTCAAGACCCTCGCGAGGGGCCAAGCCTCGCGGGGAGGACGACAAGGAGCTTCCTCAGGCACGGCCTCGTCAGGCTGGCTCATGAGGAGGCGGAGAGTTCAAGGCAGGGTACCTCGCGAGGTGCCCATGATGCAAGCCATGACGACCAAGGGCGCCAGTCGGGCGCCAGCCTGCGCAGCATCCTCCTTTCCTCTTTGGTGCAAAGGGAGCAAGCGCAGGCGAGAGAATCAAGCAAAGGCATCTATTTCGGTGCAACAAGACCAAGACCAGCCCCCAACGGCTGGAAGGGAGTCATCGTGGAGCCCAAGCAGGCGTCATCACCAGAGCCTTTGGCAGGCGAGGACCAACTTTAGTCAGGATAAGTGTACCCGCTGTTCCCCTTCAAAATGGCCAATTGTTGGCGCCCTTCCCGCTCAATATTTGGGAAGAGGCCCAGGGCCTTCGCCTATAAATAGGAGTAGCCACACTCAGAGCAGGGGGATCGAAACGATCGGGCATCCTTAGGGAGAGATAGAAATCCGAACCCTCATCAAGAAACCAGTAGCTAGAGCGACTGAACACCACCTAGAAGTTCATCGCACCCGCCAAGAACAGACTCTCGCGAGGCTGTTCTTCCTTGTATTGTTCCTCACCAGCCCAAGATGCAATCTACCACACCACACACTGGAGTAGGGTATTACACCACAATGGTGGCCCGAACCAGTATAAATCTTGTGTCTCTTGTGTTGTTCCGTTAGTAGTTTAGGTCCCTGCGATTCGGCGAAGTGCGAGACGGTAGAAGGTTTGATCTTCGCGCGCACCCCAGTGTTTGAACCTCAAGGGTCTGCCGGAACCCGAAATCCGACATTTGGCGCGCCAGGTAGGGGTGCGCCGGAATCTGCCTTTCATCGCCTCGTTCTTCCCCGACCACCGCAACCATGTCTGACGCCCGTCAGGCCCGCGCCGAGCGCCGAGCCTCCCTCGCCTCCCATGTCGCCCAGACAACTCCCGTCGGCGGGCGCCCTCGTCGTTCCCCGTCACCTGCCGTCAGTGCCGCCACCAGCCCGGCGGGGAACGAGCAGCAAGCATCGTCCCAGCACCCGTCCATGAGGCGGGACGGCTGCACCGCCACGCCTTCGCTCACCCCCACTGGTTCTTCGTCACGCGCGCCCCGCGCGGCCTTGGAGGCCTGAGCTGCACTCATCGCGGCAAACGAGCTCCTGCGCTACCGCCCCGTCGATGACGTCTACGAAGAATGGCTCGACCGAGTCGCCAAGCTCGTCCGCGCTGCAGGAGGCGCCCCCACGCCGTCTGTCTCGCTGCACCGCACCCCGCCCCGCGCGGGTGATGAAGCTCCCGGGGCGCCTCAGCCGCCTCCTCCTCAAGAAGGCGCCCTGGCCCCAAGGCGCACGGCCCCTGGGCGGAACCCGTTCCGCCAGGCGCCGGCGCGGCAAGAGCAGAGCTGTCAAGAAGTTCCTCGCCCACAAGAAGCTGCCCGAGCGCTCCCCGTTCCGGCACGTCAAGACCCTGCGCTGCCCCCAGCCGCGGCGCATGGAGGCCCGCAAGACCAAGCTCTCTGCCGTCTGAGGCCCCCCGCGGCCACGGCGGGCTGCCGTGCCTTCACCTTCGAGCTGCACGGCGTCGCGTGGCCCGCCAAGTTCAAGCCAGACCTGCCTCCTCGGTAAGCCGGCACAGCTGACGCTACGGAGTTCCTCCAGCTCTACGAGCTGGGCATCGAGGCTGCCAACGGGGATGAAAAGGTCATGGCGAACTGGTTTCCCATGGCGCTCAAGGACGGAGCCCGCACCTGGCTCCTGAATCTGGCCCCGGGCACGATCTCTTCCTGGGCCGAGATGCGCACCTGCTTCATCGCCAACTTCCAGGTTACTCGCGATCAGCCACCCGCCGTGAGCGACATGCGCCGAATCAAGCAGCAGCTAGGGGAAACCCTGCAAAAGTACATCCAGCGCTTCAACAACGCACGCCTCAAGATCCCCAGGGTAACGGAGGACGCCATCATCTCCGCCTTCTCCGACGGCGTGCGCGACGTCAAGATGAAGGAGGAGCTGGCGATGCATGAAGATCTGTGCACCTCCCTGGAGCTGTTCAACTTGGCGACCAAGTGCACCAGGGCTGAAGAGGGGCGCCTCTCCCTCCTCGAGTTGCCTGCCGCGGGATCCCGAAGAGAAGTCCAAGGCCAAGGACGTGAAGCGCAAGGGGGATTCCGTACTCGCGACCGAACCAGACACCAAGCAAGGCAGAGATCAGCCCGAGTCCTCCAAGGGCAGCCGGTACTGCGTGTACCACGACCTCCACACCCACAACACTAATGAATGTCAAGAGCTCCGGGCCGTACGCGAAGGAAGGGTCGGCAGACGCCCCGAGCGCAGCGACTGGGGCTACGGCCGAGGAGGAGGAAGGAATGCAGGACGCTGGGAAGACCGCGACCCGCGCCGAGGGTGGCGCGACCAACCTCGCGAGGACCGTTGGCAAGACCCACCTCGCGAGGGAGGCTGGAGGGATCAGCCTCGCGAGGATCGCCCGCAGGGGAACGCAGGCCTCCCTCCGCTGCGGCCGCCGCCAAGGAGAATTGAAGATCGTCATCAGGACGAGGGGGCTGGGGGCTTCCAGGAAGCGCGTGCGATCGCCTGCATCCTGGGCGGAGCTCAAGCCCCAGCCTCTCAGCGCATCTTCAAGCAGTTCGCCCGCGAAGTGAATGCAGTCCTACCCAAGCTCGAGGCTACGCGCCCTCTCAGGTGGTCGGCGTGCGCCATCACGTTCAGCTCAGCGGATCAGCTCAAGTGCGCAGCCACAGCCGGAGTTCTCCCGATGCTTTGTTCCCCAATCATCAGCAACGTGCTGGTCACCAAGACCCTCATCGACGGCGGAGCAGGGCTCAACGTCCTATCCGTGGAGACATTCAACAATCTTCAAGTGCCTTACAGTCAGCTTCAGCCAACCAAGCCTTTCTCCGGAGTCACCGACGGCTCCACGGTCCCGATCGGGCAGGTCCGCCTTCCTGTCACCTTCGGGGCTCGCGACAACTACCACACCAAGCTCATCGACTTCGACATCGCCCACATTCGCCTACCGTACAACGCCATCCTCGGGTACCCAGCGTTGGCCAAGTTCATGGCCGTAACCCACCATGGCTATAACGTCCTCAAGATGCCAGGAAGCGGCGGGGTCATCACGGTGCCCTGTGAAGAGAGAGACGCAGTGTGCTCCCTGGAGCGAGCCTTCCAGGCCGCATCGCTAGAAGACCCCGACCACAGCAGCAGGAGGCCTCCCGAGGCCGCACCAAAGAAGAAGAAGACATCGACCGACCCGTCTCTTCAAGAGGCAGGCCCCTCAGGCCCCGCACCGGGCCAGGGGGAGCCTCCTTCCAGCGCATAGGAAAGCACGCCCGGCGCTCTCCTCAGGCCGGGCTCGGGGGCTCTCCCCTGGAGGGCCGCCGACCTCGCCAAGATCTCGAGGGAGGCGCTTGGGCACCACGTGGAGGCGTGTTTCGAAGCATGTCTCCCGCAAGAAGAAGCAAGGCAAGGAGGGCCGAACCCTCAGGAGTTCGTCAGCAAGGCCATTCAGGAGCTATAGGAGTCAAGGGTCATGAGGGGCAGCCGCCGCCTGCCCGCTGTGGCCCCCCATCCAGGCGAGGATGGTGGGCTGCGCGTCTGCATCGACATACCAGGGCTCAACCGAGCCGCATCTCAAGAGCGCCTCTGGCCCTCCCGAGTGGGACGTTGCGAGGGACCGCCCCACAGCTACGTGCGCATGCCTTATGGCCTGCCAAACGCGGCAGCTGCGCACCAGCGTCTCATGAGGACCATCCAGGAGGCTCAAGAGGTCAGGCACGCCGCAGCCCTGGCGGAGATGGAGATGGCTCCCGAGGAGCCACTAGCGCCTCCGGAGCCTCCGGAGGCCCCTGGGCCTGGGGGCTCGTGAGGATCGGCTCCCGCAGCCCACCGAGTCTGCTACACCAACACCCCCTCGTCCCCAACATCACCAGGTGACATCTTTAAGGTTCGTTTCAGGTTGGGAGCACCTTCAGGGCTGCATTATTCCCAGGCCGCGTGGGTCCGTCCCTGCGGCATGTATCCCTTTTATTTCATGTCATTAGCTTATCCTGTTGGGGGCGCCCCTCGGGCTGCATCATCCCCAAGCCGCTTGGGCCTGTCCCAGCGGCATGTATCCTTCTTGCGTTTTCCTTGGGATTATGCTCTCGTTCCACCATGCTTGTTATTTGGTACCTTTTCCTGGGTGGCGGAATCTTGCACGTTAAAGGGGGGCGGTGCCTGAGCATCGCGACTCAGGGCTCCTACCGGCTCTCCAGCCCTCACCCTCTGGTCTTGTCCATGGCATCGCGACCTGGCTTGCCAGCGATGGCTGAGACCAGCCCAAGAGCCGGGACCCGAGGATGTAGAGTTGCGTCATCTAACCCAGCTTGCGCGTTAAAGGGGGGGTGCCTGAGCATCGCGACTCAGGGCTCCTACCGGCTCTCCGGCCCTCACCCTCTGGTCTTGTCCATGGCATCATGACCTGGCTTGCCAGCGACGGCTGAGACCAGCCCGAGAGCCGGGACCCGAAGACGTAGAGCATCGGCATCTGGCCAAATTTGCAGGAACACACTCGAGGATAAGGCCCAGAGCCAGGCGCAACCCGCCTTGAGGTAGGGCCTTGTGAGTCCCGCGCTGGCTCACGGGTGCCCCAACACACCTCGCGAGGCCTCTCGCGCCTCTCCAAAGCAACTAACGGCAGAACTAACGATCGCCATGGCGAGCTCTTGTTCCTTTTGTGGTGAACCTGCAGGGTCCCTCCAAGGAGCACGAAACAACCTCGCCATGCAATCTCTCGCCGGCCAAGGCACGGACCTAGCGCCGCATCAGGAAGCATTGTCCTGACCATCGAGATAAGTCACCCTCCGGACACACTAGCTATCGCAACAACATCCCCACAATCAATGCAACCCCGTGTTAGCAACGTCGCTCTCCTTTCTCACCGAATGATGGCTGCTTGAGCGCCAAGGGGGACCCCCTGAGCATCGTGACTCAGAGGCTCTTACCGGACCTCGGGCCGCTCACCTCCTGGCCTTGACCACGGCATCGTGACCTGGCATACCAGCGACTGCTGAAGCCGCCTTGGGACTGGGACCTGTCGGCGCAGAGCATCAAGCCCTCATGAGGATTGAAAGGATGTAACTGAGCTAGAACGGAATGAGCATCTCGCACTGCCTCACAATAGGGATCATATT
Source organism: Aegilops sharonensis (assembly GCA_904067115.1). NCBI lineage: Eukaryota > Viridiplantae > Streptophyta > Magnoliopsida > Poales > Poaceae > Aegilops > Aegilops sharonensis. The sequence goes on from LR880970.1 coordinate 458,293,865, forward strand.
GGCAAACGAAGCTACAAACATCTTACAAGCCCCCGCGGGGTACATTCTTGGCTCCTCGTAGGAAAAAAAGATGTGAATCCTAAGGAGTCCTATCTACAGGGACCAACGCGGCAGACGCCATCATCAACAGTGGGCCACCTAGTCCGGAGCCAACCCCATCCAGATCAGGGGCGGCGACGGCCTGACGAGCCCGCCCTGCTCCGGGAGCGGCGCGGGCTTGGGGGCTCGTAGCTGTCGTCCCTCTTCTCCGGCGTCGCGAAGAGCTCGACGGAGTCGCTGGATCCTCCGGCGCCTTCGTCGCCTGGGGAGCTGCCAAGGGAGTGGTCGGTCGGCCTCTGTCTCACCACAGCAGGACCCCGACCACCTCTCCCGGGGCAGCACTCCAGCCAACGACTGTCGGATTTCGGGTTCTGGCAGGCCCTTAAGGTTCGAACTCTGGGGTGCGCGCGGAGATCCAACCCTCCACCGTCTTGTACCTCGCCGAATCGCAGGGACCTAAACTACTAAGAAGAACAGCGCAAGAGACACAAGATTTATACTAGTTCGGGCCACCGTTGCGGTGTAATACCCTACTATAGTTTGTGGTGTGGTGGATTGCATCTTGCGCTGATGAAGAACAGTACAGGGAAGAACAACCTCGCGAGGGTCTGTTCTTGGTGGGTGTGACGAACTGCTAGGTGGTGTCCCGTCGCTCTAGCTTGAGGATTGGGTCTCTATCTCTCTCTGATCTGGATGTCGATCATCCTATTCTTCCTCTCCGATCGTCCCGATGGATCGTCCCCCTACTATGGTGGCTAGCTCTACTTATATAGACGAAGGCCCTGGGCCTCTTCCCAAATATTGAGCGGGAAGGGCGCCAACAATTAGCCATTTTGAAGGGGAACATCGGGTACACTTATCCTGACTAAAGTTGGTCCTCGCCTGCCAAAGGCTCTGGTGATGACGCCTGCTAGGGCTCCACTATGACTCCCTTCCAGCCGTTGGGGCTGTTCTTGGTCTTGTTGCACCGAAACGGGTGCCTTTGCTTGATGCTCTCGCCTGCGCTTGCTCCCTTTGCACCAAAGAGGAAAGGAGGACGCTGCGCGGGCTGGCGCCCGACTGGCGCCCTTGGTCGTCATGGCTTGCGTCATAGGCACCTCGCGAGGTACCCTGCCTTGAACTCTCCGCCTATAACACCCTCGATGCGGCTATATCTCCCACGTGTCGAAGCACGACTTAGAGGCATAACCGCATTGAAAGCAATGTCGCAAGTGAGGTAATCTTCACACAACCCATGTAATACATAAGGGAAAGAGATACATAGTTGGCTTACAATCGCCACTTCACAAAATACATGAGTAAAACATTACATCATACAGATACAATCAAGGTCCGACTACGGAACCAAAATAAAAGAAGACTACCCCAAATGCTACACAGATCCCCGATTGTCCCAACTGGGCTCCACTACTGATCAATTGAAACGAAACAACACAATGAACAAGATCTTCATCGAGCTCCTCCTTGAGCTCGGGTGCGTCACCTGCACGGTTTCATCGGCACCTGCAAACTGGTTTTGGAAGTATCTGTGAGTCATGGTGACTCAGCAATCTCACACCTGCGAGATCAAGACTATTTAAGCTTAAAGGTAGGACAGGGTAGTGAGGTGGAGCTGCAGCAAGCGACTAGCATATATGGTGGCTAACATACGCAAAAGAGAGCGAGAAGAGAAGCAAAGCACGGTCGAACAACTATGATCAAGAAGTGATCCTGAAACTACTTACGTCAAGCATAACTCCAACACCGTGTTCACTTCCCGGACTCCGCCGAGAAGAGACCATCACGGTTACACACGCGGTTGATGTATTTTAATTAAGGTCAACTTCGGGTTTTCTACAACCGGACATTAACAAATTCCCATCTGCCTCATAACCGTGGGCACGGCTTTCAAAAGATAATACCCTGCAGGGGTGTCCCAACTTAGCCCATGCATTATAAGCTCTCACGGTCAACGAAGGATATTTCTTCTACCGGGAAGACCCGATCAGTCTCAGAATCCCGGTTTACAAGACATTTCGACGATGGTAAAACAAGACCAGCAAAGCCGCCCGAATGTGCCGACAAATCCCGATAGGCGCTGCACATATCTTGTTCTCAGGGCACACCGGATGGGCCAGACGTCGGGTTGGCATAGACCCTGGATTGCCCAGGGGGCACCGGACATTGCCCAGGTTGGGCCAGCACTCGAAGGAGCACTGGTCCGGGGGTTAAAATAAAGATGACCCTTGAGTCTGCAGAACCCAAGGGAAAAAGGCTTAGGTGGCAAATGGTAAAACCAAGGTTGGGCCTTGCTGGAGGAGTCTTATTCAAAGCGAACTGTCAAGGGGGTCCCATAAATCACCCAACCGTGTAAGGAACGCAAAATCAAGGAACATAACACCGGTATGACGGAAACTAGGGCAGCAAGAGTGGAACAAAACACCAGGCATAAGGCCGAGCCTTCCACCCTTTACCAAGTATATAGATGCATTAATTAAATAAGATATATTGTGATATCCCAACAAGTAAACATGTTCCAACAAGGAACAACTTCTCCATGTTCCAACAAGGAACGAACTTCATCTTCACCTGCAACTAACAACGCTATAAGAGGGGCTGAGCAAAACGGTAACATAGCCAAACAACGGTTTGCTAGGAAAGGATGGTTAGAGGCTTGACATGGCAACATGGGAGGCATGATATAGCAAGTGGTAGGCATCATAGCATAGGCATAGCAAAAGAGCGAGCATCTAGCAAGCAAAAATAGAAGTGATTTCGAGGGTATGGTCATCTTGCCTGAAATCCCGCAAGGAAGAAGAATGAGTCCATGAAGAAGACAAACGGATATAGTCGAACGAATCCTCACAACTCCGGAACAGAACCGAAGCTAACGAGAGAAGCAAACCGGAAAGAAGAAAAAGACATGGTAAACACACAAGCATAAACATGGCATGATTCACAATCAAGTATGATGCATGTCTGGTTTAAATAGCATGGCATGACAATATGCACAAACAAAACTACAAGTTAAATGGAGCTCAATATGCAACGAGTTGCATATTGACGAAACACCACATCAATTATTTAGTTCTCTCTCGGTTATGTACCCAACAATATTAAATATTGGTTAACATGGCAAGTGGTGAAGCATATCAAAACTATACCATCTAAACAATTTAAATGGGGCCGGACATAAAAACAACAAATCCGGTAAATCCCATATGCATTTAGCAATTTAATGCAACAACAATTTTAGACATTTTAAATGTTGTTATCATGATGCGGATGACATATGCAAGTTTTAAGCAATTTTATGAAAATGTTGACATGAGCATGATACGAGGCATTTGTCGCTATAGCAGAAGGAAAAGGGTGCCACGGCGACGAATCCGAAAATGATGCCACGGCAACATATCGGTTCCAGTAGCTCATGGAGATACCGGTGCAAAAGGAAGCGTGCGGATGTGCGGAACATGCTAGATATGGTGGGGTGCTCCCGACTACCGGGTTCCCACGGGTTAGGGGCATGGAAACGAGTGACAATTCGGACACGGAGAAAACGGTGCATCTCATACAACACACAAGCATTCGTTCACGGGCGGTCGTCTCGACGGTATACCTTCGAAGCGTGCCTTTCGGAGCGGGTCGAGTACGACGAAGGAAGTAGTGGTACACGGGCCGTAGTGGAAGTAGTCGTTCTCGCGACGGTAGTGGAATTAGTGGTTCACGGACGTCGTGGAAGTAGTCGTTCACGGCGACGGTAGAGGTACTCGCGATCTTGGCAACGGTAGACGTACATGTCCGGAGAGTAACTTGTCATATCCATGTAGTCAAACTTGGGGTACTTGGTGAATCCACGCAGTCGTGCACAGGGTCGTAGAGGTACTTGGCGTCCCTGAGTCGAGGGTTGTGGTTCCCTTGGTGTTGTAGTCGTGCATGGTGAGGAGCGTCGGGGTACTTGATGGTCTCGAACTCCAAAGTGGTACAAGGAGAGATGCGCGGTCGTGGTCATCTTCGGACCTGGGGCTCCATGACGGTGCCGTGGTGGTCTTGCAGCTACAGCAGCAACAAGGCGTCGGGGAGGAGATGGTCGCGGCAGAGGACGAAGCAGAGGAGCAGCAGTGCGGGGTCGGGCTTGCGGGAGGTGGAGCGACGGGAAACAGCGGTGGACGAGGTGGAGGCGCTCGATCCTCGGGCACGAGCAGGAGACGGTTAGCTGCGGACGAAGGCGGCTGCTGGAAGTCGAGGTTGTTGGCGGACTTGGTCACCAGAGGCGGGGACGCGGGAAGGAGGTTCGATGACGACCGGTGCTGGGGCTCCGGCGAGCTCCGGCCAAAATGAAGGGAACGAGCGGCGCGGGGCTCCTGCTGGCCGCGGCGGACGACGGCTGCGGGCGCAGGTGCTCGAGGAGCTCCGCTCCTCGGGCGCTTGGGCGACGGGGATTTGGCGAGGAGGAGGCGCGGTCGCAGCCTGGTGTTGCAGAGGGAGGCGCGCGGGAGGCTGCGAGGGGGGGTCGGTCGCGACGTAGCGGCGCTGCGAGATAGGGATCCCTCTCCTGTGCGATGTGCGTGTGTGAGGAGGGAGAAGAGTGAAGGGGAAAAGGGGATCGAGCGGAGGCTCTCCTGGCGGTGCAAGCGAGGGGAACGAGGGAGAGAGCGAGGGATCGAGAGGAGCGGAGGCGAGCGCTAGGGTTAGAGGTGCGGCTGGGCCTTGGGCCGAAAAGACTGCGGGGAAGCAGGCCGGCCTGGCTGATGGGCTCTCTCTCACTCTAAAAAAATAAAAAAATAAAAACAAAACAGAGATAAGAAAGAAAAGAAAGAGAGGTTAGGGGTGGAGCTTGAGCAGGAGGGTATTTTTCTCGGACTCATAAAAATGAGCTTGTTCCAAGAAAACTGGTGTGGGCAAGATTGCAAGAATTAAATTCAAAGTCATTTGAATTTAATTCAAATGGTTTGAACAAGGACAAGGATTTAGAAGTGTCCAAAAATGTTGAGATTTTTGGTGGAGCTCCGGAAGATGATGAAAGAAAAAATGGCAAAGTTGGAGATCAAGAATTAAGACAACAAAGGCATTAGGATATTTTGTAAGTGTGTTTGCGGTAAATCCAAATAATTGGAATATTTACTATAGCTCTCTAAATATCGAGAGGATATGTTTAGAAGAGAATCACCATGTGAATTCCCTCGATTTAAAGGGATCAAAGATCCATGCCATTTATTTAGTTGAGTTGCAAAAGATTTATGAGATGATGGCATGATGACATGATGCAATGCAAAAAGAAAAGAGCAAGCACAAAAGAAACACACGGCGAAACTCGGAATAGCTGGAAGTCTTCTTGAGCGTCGGTCTCGGGGCGTTACAACACTCCACCACTACAAGAGGATCTCGTCCCGAGATCTAGGATGGCACCAGAGAGAAAAGGAAGAGGAAGATAAGAGGTAAAACTAAGTTGCTTCTTTGACAAACGAGTGAAACCAAAGAACCTTGAGAGGTTGAACAAAATGAAAGAAAGAAAACAACGAAGATGAACAAAGTTGAAAACACTCTGTTAGAAAAGAGGAACATGGGATACGACGAGAACCAAGAGGTTAAGTGACAAGATATATATTTAAACCACTCCGGTTAAAACAAGATTGGGAAGGAATAAGAATGATATAATTTGGGCAGCACCCCGACTGAAAATGGAAGGAATTAGAATCATGGACTTGGCAAAATGAAAGCACCTGGATGAGACTTCGGTTAAAAGAGGAACGATAGATACAACACTCCGGTTAAATCGATAAGCAAGGAAAAGGACATGGTCTTGACAAAACAAGATGATGGGTCGAAGAGAGCAACATCACAATGCCTCCGGAAGAAAAATTGAAGATAGATCATTGGAATAAAGGAATGGAGAAGAAAATGACAACTTCTACCACAAATGAGTTTGGAAAGCACCCTTAAAAAGAAGGATAGAACGGAGTTGTTGGAAAACCAACAACGAAAAGAATAACCTTGTAGTGGACTTATGGAAACATCTCAACATTATGAGGTGAGCTTCTGCCACCAATGGAAACAAACGATTGGATTGATATCAACAAGGAGACGAGAAACTTATATCACCGAGAGGACAAATGAAGAACTTGGGTCATTTATAAGCACCATAAATAGCAACTATCCTTAGGGAAAGCTTTAGGTGAAATATAACCCAAGATAACTCCAACGAAGAGATTGATGGTTGAAAAGATCTCTTGAACAAAGATAAAATGATGGATTTAAATATGTCACTCTTGAAAATCTGTGAATCATGAAACGCGAAGGAAAATTATCAGCAATGACATAACACCATCTCAAAAGATAAGATAGAGAGAATTGCACTTTGGAATGCAAGATGAAGAATACTTGAGCTCCTCAAAACAAAACATGTGATGAGCACCATGTTTATTTTTGAGTATAGCTTGGCGGGTCATAACTTCGAGAGAAATCTTGAAGAACAATTGAAGAATGAAAAGAATCCTTGATGAACCATCATGTAGAGCCTCCATGAAGAACTCCGGTAAACAAAAGGGTGATAGAAAGAAAGAGAAGTTGAAAACACAAGGTGAAGCCTTGCAGTGATAAGATGAAGCTTTGAAATGATATAACCGAGAAAACTTTGAACTCCTGAAAGAAAGATGAACAAATGAAATAAAGAATTTTGATGAACCTCCGGAATAAGGAATTGAATTTACTAGATGAAACAAGAATAAGAATTACATTATGCTCATCCTTCACCAATTAAATTGATGTCAAGCAATGGATTTGGCATACTACTTATTCTCGTAGAAAGGGTTAAGATAGATATGGCGCAAACTTGGGAAGGTCTTCAACGAACCACCGGTAGGATTGAAACAACGAATGAATCTATATGATAACGAAGGAAGAGAACTCTTGAACGAACCACCGTAAGAATTGAAAATGAACAAAGAAAAGATAAAGAAACACCGGGAAGAATTAGAAAATGAACGAAGATACTTGAGATAATTTAGATACAAGTGAACGCAGAGATCAAGAGCTGACTAAAGGATACCTGAACGATTCACCGGTAAGATTTGGAGAACGAGAGCTGAAAGCTGGAATAAATAATTCTGAGATGATGGCTCTAGAGAATCAAACTGAAAAGATTCCTGAATTGCTCCGGATGGTTGAAAAGAATTCTCACAATCGAAAACAATTATGAGAGGATGGCATAAGATAGAACTATGAATCTTCAAGAGAACGGACCAAGATTAAAGAGAAACTCTTCTTCGGTCTTCAAATCCAAGAATGACGACGAGAAACACCACCATGAATTGTTGAGGCACTCCGGAATGAAAATTAGAAAGGTTGAACCAAAGATGAAAAGAATTTGAAAGATCTTGTAGAAAGCCATGACTGATGAAAACCCATTCTTACGTCAAACTTAGAAAAGAATTTTAGAAGCTCCGGAAAAATTAGAAGAGTCAGGTAAGATCCTGGGAAAAGACCTATGGGTTAGGGCCCACTCAAAAGAAACACCGTTAAACGATTTAAAGAGAGATTGCGCCGGTTGAATTAAATGGCTTGAATGAGATAATTATCTCCAGATAGCTTGAACGGATTGGGAATGGAAATGCGAATCTTCTAAGATATCTTCAACACTCCGGAACAATTGAATAGCGAGAAGTGGATGATTAAGAGGTGCACAGGCATACGAAAGCATTTGAAACGAGGAAAAGAATGTGATCAACACTAAAGACTTGAATTGAATCCACCGGAGAAGAAAAGAATGACGAATGATAAACTTGAAGCTCCCTTAGAATCTTCATGAGAATCGCCGGATAAGAAACATTGACGGAAAAAAATGGAGAGACTTCACAAGAATAAAATGGATACTTGATTAAGAAATCTGCCTCCTTGAAGAAAAGGGTGGGAGGGTGGGAAAACAAAAACAACTTGGGTCGGATGAAACGAACACCGTTGAGAAAAAAGCTTAGAATTGATCTTGCGAATGTTGCAACGATCGGATATACTTGAAGAGAAGCACACCTGTTGAAAAGGATTGACATGACAATCTCGATTATCATGAAGGATTATCATCCACATCGAAATATGAGAACACCGCTTAGAATAAGGTATGGAATCAACACATGACTTCGAAGCAACTCGAATACCACAACTCAAAACAAAAGCAAAGGATTTGGCTTGTGGAATAAGACGGAAACAAACATACGATAGATCCCATATCGTATCATGTGTCTATTGGAAAGATATCCTACGAGATACTTGAATTCCCACTTATAAACTCCCGAAATTTTCTGGTTATGCAATCTGGTGTTGGGGATACAGGGGACACAAAATATATCACCCAAACTAACAATACCTAGATCCACCTGTATCCAGACTTCAACACATAACCAAGAAACCTTCAGAAATCGTTTACCTCAACCTTCGAAAAGCATCCGTTATACGAGTTATGGCAATACTCCCGAGCTCGCCCCAGTACTGGGTTATCGAGGTTATCTCACCAACAACTGCATAAAAGAGATTTTCGATGTTGGCAAAGCTCAGGTATTCCAGAACTGCAACGATAAAATTGTGATGACAACACCTTGGAGCTCAACTCCCCGGGACACTGCCACAACCCCTAAATGTCAGGAGGCACCAAGAACAATGTTCTCGTCACAAAACCATCGGAACGATTCCAAGATACCCGCGTGATCCTAAAAAAATTTAGTGAAATTTGAGGAGAGAAGAGTCAAAACTTCTACGTCAGGGGACCTCACCAGAGCGACGAAGGGGCTGAGGAGTAAAAGAATCCTACTCTCCGATATATAATCCTGAAACTCAAAACATTTTTTTCTAGACTCAACAAAGTCAGCGATTCAATCAAGCAGGGGGCTCCTAAGTCGGGGATGGCTCTGATTACCAACTTATAACGCCCTCGATGCGGCTATATCTCCCACGTGTCGAAGCACGACTTAGAGGCATAACCGCATTGAAAGCAATGTCGCAAGTGAGGTAATCTTCACACAACCCATGTAATACATAAGGGAAAGAGATACATAGTTGGCTTACAATCGCCACTTCACAAAATACATGAGTAAAACATTACATCATACAGATAGAATCAAGGTCCGACTACGGAACCAAAATAAAAGAAGACTACCCCAAATGCTACACAGATCCCCGATCGTCCCAACTGGGCTCCACTACTGATCAATTGAAACGAAACAACACAATGAATAAGATCTTCATCGAGCTCCTCCTTGAGCTCGGGTGCGTCACCTGCACGGTTTCATCGGCACCTGCAAACTGGTTTTGGAAGTATCTGTGAGTCACGGGGACTCAGCAATCTCACACCCGCGAGATCAAGACTATTTATGCTTAAAGGTAGGACAGGGTAGTGAGGTGGAGCTGCAGCAAGCGACTAGCATATATGGTGGCTAACATACGCAAAAGAGATCGAGAAGAGAAGCAAAGCACGGTCGAACAACTATGATCAAGAAGTGATCCTGAAACTACTTACGTCAAGCATAACTCCAACACCGTGTTCACTTCCCCGACTCCGCCGAGAAGAGACCATCACGGTTAGACACGCGGTTGATGTATTTTAATTAAGGTCTACTTCGGTTTTTCTACAACTGGACATTAACAAATTCCCATCTGCCTCATAACCGCGGGCACGGCTTTCGAAAGATAATACTCTGCAGGGGTGTCCTAACTTAGCCCATTATAAGCTCTCACGGTCAACGAAGGATATTTCTTCTACCGGGAAGACCCGATCAGTCTCGAAATCCCGGTTTACAAGACATTTCGACGATGGTAAAACAAGACCAGCAAAGCCGCCCGAATGTGCCGACAAATCCCGATAGGAGCTGCACATATCTCGTTCTCAGGGCACACCGGATGGGCCATACGTCGGGTTGGCATAGACCCTGGATTGCCCAGGGGGCGCCGGACATCGCCCAGGTTGGGCCAGCACTCGAAGGAGCACTGGTCCGGGGGTTAAAATAAAGATGACCCTTGAGTCTGCAGAACCCAAGGGAAAAAGGCTTAGGTGGCAAATGGTAAAACCAAGGTTGGGCCTTGCTGGAGGAGTCTTATTCAAAGCGAACTGTCAAGGGGGTCCCATAAATCACCCAACCGTGTAAGGAACGCAAAATCAAGGAACATAACACCGGTATGACGGAAACTAGGGCAGCAAGAGTGGAAGAAAACCCCAGGCATAAGGCCGAGTCTTCCACCCTTTACCAAGTATATAGATGCATTAATTAAATAAGATATATTGTGATATCCCAACAAGTAAACATGTTCCAACAAGGAACAACATCTCCATGTTCCAACAATGAACAAACTTCATCTTCACCTGCAACTAACAACGCTATAAGAGGGGCTGAGCAAAGCGGTAACATAGCCAAACAACGGTGTGCTAGGAAGGGTGACAACGAGTTAGAGGTTCATGGCAACTTGGGAGGCTTGAGCAGCAAGTGATAGGTAACGCATCATAGCG
>LR880970.1:458304439-458317834 GCA_904067115.1 Aegilops sharonensis
GGCAAATGGTAAAACCAAGGTTGGGCCTTGCTGGAGGAGTCTTATTCAAAGCGAACTGTCAAGGGGGTCCCATAAATCACCCAACCGTGTAAGGAACGCAAAATCAAGGAACATAACACCGGTATGACGGAAACTAGGGCAGCAAGAGTGGAAGAAAACCCCAGGCATAAGGCCGAGTCTTCCACCCTTTACCAAGTATATAGATGCATTAATTAAATAAGATATATTGTGATATCCCAACAAGTAAACATGTTCCAACAAGGAACAACATCTCCATGTTCCAACAATGAACAAACTTCATCTTCACCTGCAACTAACAACGCTATAAGAGGGGCTGAGCAAAGCGGTAACATAGCCAAACAACGGTGTGCTAGGAAAGGATGGTTAGAGGCTTGACATGGCAACATGGGAGGCATGATATAGCAAGTGGTAGGAATCATAGCATAGGCATAGCAGAAGAGCGAGCATCTAGCAAGCAAAGATAGAAGTGATTTCGAGGGTATGGTCATCTTGCCTGAAATCCCGCAAGGAAGAAGAACGAGTCCATGAAGAAGACAAACCGATGTAGTCAAACGAATCCTCACAAATCCGGAACAGAACCAAAGCTAACGAGAGAAGCAAACCGGAAAGAAGCAAAAGACATGGTAAACACAGAAGCATAAACATGGCATGATGCACAATCAAGTATGATGCATGTCCGGTTTAAATAGCATGGCATGACAATATGCACAAACAAAACTACAAGTTAAATGGAGCTCCATATGCAACGAGTTGCATATTGACGAAACACCACATCAATTATTTAGTTCTCTCTCGGTTATGTACCCAACAATATTAAATATTGGTTAACATGGCAAGTGGTGAAGCATATCAAAACTATACCATCTAAACAATTTAAATGGGGCCGTACATAAAAACAACAAATCCGGTAAATCCCCATATGCATTTAGCAATTTAATGCAACAACAATTTTAGACATTTTAAATGTTGTTATCATGATGCGGATGACATATGCAAGTTTTAGGCAATTTTATGAAAATGTTGACATGAGCATGATACGAGGCATTTGTTGCTATAGCAGAAGGAAAAGGGTGCCACGGCGACGAATCCAAAAATGATGCCACGGCAACATATCGGTTCCGGTAGCTCATGGAGATACCGGTGCAAAAGGAAGCGTGCGGATGTGCGGAACATGCTAGATATGGTGGGGTGCTCCCGACTACCGGGATCCCACGGGTTAGGGGCATGGAAACGAGTGACAATTCAGACACGGAGAAAACGGTGAATCTCATACAACACACAAGCATTCTCTCACGGGCGGTCGTCTCGACGGTATACCTTTGAAGCGTGCCTTTCGGAGCGGGTCGAGTACGACGAAGGAAGTAGTGGTACACGGGCCGTAGTGGAAGTAGTCGTTCTCGCGACGGTAGTGGAAGTAGTGGTTCACGGACGTCGTGGAAGTAGTCGTTCACGGCGACGGTAGAGGTACTCGCGATCTTGGCAACAGTAGTCGTACATGTCCGGAGAGGAACTTTTCGTATCCATGTAGTCAAACTTGGGGTACTTTGTGAATCCACGTAGTCGTGCACAGGGTCGTAGAGGTACTTGGCGTCCCTGAGTCGAGGGTTGTGGTTCCCTTGGTGTTGTAGTCGTGCATGCTGAGGAGCGTCGGGGTACTTGATGGTCTCAAACTCGAAAGTGGTACAAGGAGAGATGCGCGGTCGTGGTCATCTTCAGACCCGGGGCTCCATGACGGTACTGTGTTGGTCTTGCAGCTACAGCAGCAGCAAGGCGTCGGGGAGGAGATGGTCGCGGCAGAGGACGAAGCAGAGGAGCAGCAGTGCGGGGTCGGGCTTGCGGGAGGTGGAGCGACGGGAAACAACGGTGGACGAGGTGGAGGCGCTCGATCCTCGGGCACGAGCAGGAGACGGTTAGCTGCGGACGAAGGCGGCTGCTGGAAGTCGAGGCTGTTGGCGGACTTGGTCACCAGAGGCGGGGATGCGAGAAGGAGGTTCGATGACGACCGTTGCTGGGGCTCCTGCGAGCTCCGGCCAAAATGAAGGGAACGAGCGGCGCGGGGCTCCTGCTGGGCGCGGAGGACGACGGCTGCGGGCGCAGGTGCTCGAGGAGCTCCTCTCCTCGGGCGCTTGGGCGACGGGGATTTGGCGAGGAGGAGGCGCGGTCGCGGCCTGGTGTTGCAGAGGGAGGCGCGCGGGAGGCTGCGAGGGGGGGTCGGTCGCGACCTAGCGGCGCTGCGGGATCGGGATCCCTCTCCTGTGCGATGCGTGTGTGTGAGGAGGGAGACGAGTGAAGGGGAAAAGGGGATCGAGCCGAGGCTCTCCTGGCGGCGCAAGCGAGGGGAACGAGGGAGAGAGCGAGGGATCGAGAGGAGCGGAGGCGAGCGCTAGGGTTAGAGGTGCGGCTGGGCCTTGGGCCAAAAAGACTGCGGGGAAGCAGGCCGGCCTGGCTGATGGGCTCTCTCTCACTCTAAAAAAATAAATAAATAAAAACAAAACAAAGATAAGAAAGAAAAGAAAGGGAGGTTAGGGGTGGAGCTTGAGCAGGAGGGTATTTTTCTCGGACTCATAAAAATGAGCTTGTTCCAAGAAAAATGGTGTGGGCAAGATTGCAAGAATTAAATTCAAAGTCATTTGAATTTAATTCAAATGGTTTGAACAAGGACAAGGACTTAGAAGTGTCCAAAAATCTTGAGATTTTTGGTGGAGCTCCGGAAGATGATGAAAGAAAAAATGATAAAGTTGGAGATCAAGAATTAAGACAACAAAGGCATTAGGATATTTTGTAAGTGTATTTGCGGTAAATCCAAATAATTGGAATATTTACTATACCTCTCTAAATATCGAGAGGATATGTTTTAAAGAGAATCACCATGTGAATTCCCTCGATTTAAATGGATCAAAGATCCATGCCATTTATTTAGTTGAGTTGCAAAAGATTTATGAGATGATGGCATGATGACACGATGCAATGCAAAAATAAAGAGCAAGCACAAAAGAAACACACGGCGAAACTCGGAATAGCTGAAAGTCTTCTGGAGCGTCGGTCTCGGGGCATTACACCGCCTCCTCATGAGCTAGCCTGAGGAGGCCGTGCCTGAGGAAGCTCCTTGTGGTCCGCCCCGCGAGGCTTGGCCCCTCGCGAGGGTCTCGAGCTTGTGTTGATGAAGATAGGCTGTCCTAGGCCTCCTTTGAGCCACGCCGCGGGCTGCAGGCAGGCAAGTCTGGGGACCCCTGATCCCAGAACGCCGACAGCAGCCCCCGGGCCCATGGCGCGCCCGAACTTGGCCGAGCAGAGAGGCGAAAGGGCAAGTGCGAAGCGTCGCGGGCCCTAACAGCCTGCGGCCTTTTGTGACGCGTGGCGGTTGATTGGACGTGGGCGGCACTGTTCCCCCACGCCTCCTTATTTCGTGCCTTGCTAGGCGGACACGCTGCTGTACACATCCGTTCTCCTCTCTGCTGCTTGTGCGCCCCTGTCCTTCCCTCTCTCGAACTCCAGCTTCCAATTCCAATCCAATCTCTAATCTCCCCCACCCCTTTCAATCGCTATGGCTCCGACGAAGAAGGGGAAAGGGAAGAAACCTGTGCCTCCGCCTCGCTCGCCGCCGCAGGCGGCCTCCGCTGTCGACCCGTCGATCATACTCAATCTAGAGGGTTTGGGCAAGGTCAGTTCGGCTCTGGCCACCTCCTTCAACAAATGCGGGAGGACGACGGCCTGGCCCGCGTCCCACTTCTCCATCGACAGGATAGTCACCGAGGTCCGGTATTTCGCTGACGCCCTGTGGGCGGGGCTGGTTCCCCCCTTCTCTGATTTCTTAAATGCCGTGCTTTCCCACTATCAGATCCACATGATGCATCTGGGTCCTGAGTCCATCACTCTCCTATCGGTCTTCGCCTTTGTTTGCGAAGCAATGATGGGCATCCTTCCTTCGGTTGCCTTGCTGCACCACTTCTTCTCTCTGCGCCTTGTCGACCCCACTCAATGCTCGGCGTGCGTGAGCTTCATCGCCGCGCCTGACACAGCGGCCTCAGGGATCGACTTCAGCCTGCCTCCGCCCGCGGCTGAGTTCCGCGAGAGGTGGCTGTACGTGGATGTGGGGGTGCCTAACCCCCTGCTATCGGAACCAACCTCGCCTGCTGTCCCCAATTCAGGCTGGGGCCAGGAGACGCTTTCAAGCCCTCGGCTCATCTTTGTCTGGCGCCGCTTCGCGTTCCTGAGGTCGCTTGCTGTAACAGCGCCCAAGGTGGTGAAGGAGTTCCTCATGCGCCGCATTGCTCCTCTCCAACGCCATTCCCACTGGATGTGGGCCTTCAACGGGCCTGGCGACCGTATGAGGCTCCAGGAAGAAGACCTGACGCCTGAGGCGCTAAGGAAAGTGCTCCTGGTCCTGACTGGTGACCCTAACCCCGGTGGCATCCGGCATGAAGGGGCCTTGCTGTACCTCTGCCGGAACAGGGGTGATTTGGTGAACAAGATGCCTATCTTCGATGAATGGGGGCTGCGCTCCGCTGGTCTCCAGGGGCCTCGTGAGAATCCATTGATGGTGGCAGCCCTTCCAGTCGGCCAAGGCGGCTCCTCCTCAAGTGGTGGAGCAGGGAGGCACGAGCTGCCAGAGGCCGAAGGGACCCCCGCCTGGGTGACAGCACCGGGCGATGCTCGTGAGGGGGCAGCTCCTGAGGCTCATGCCGCTGCGGCTGAGAGCGGCAGGCAGCCGCCCGCAGCGCCCGCGGATGGAGCCCCCGAGGCCCCTGCTGCTTCTCTTGGTGAGGCGACTAGCAGCGCGCGTCAGGAAGACGCCCCTGACGTAAGTCGCCTTGATGCTTCTCCCTCGCTGCATGCTGATCCCTGCGCTCAAATCTTGGGTCGTTTCCGCGTGAACTTCGAGGCCCTCCGGAAGAGAAGGGAGGCCCTGGGCGATGATTACCCTTGTCGCCTGCTGAAGCGTAGGAAGTACTTCGCCACTGATGAGTAAGCCTTTTCTTTCTCCAGCTCCTGATTCCTCTGCTGCTTGTACTGATCCTTGCCCTGCAGGCCCCTTCCTGCCGAGCTCACGGAGACGGGTGAGGAGCCGTATCCCCGGCTTCGCCCCCTCCCCCGTCCTTGAGTGCTCCAAGCAGTGGAGTCCTTGTGGTGAGGGCGACCGGGGAGGTGAACCGCCCCGAGGCGCGTCGTGGCCCTGTGCACTCGCGATCCTTCCTCGCGAGCCTTCCCGAGGCATAGTTAGCCTGCCGTGGGCTTCTCGCCTGGCCGTGGACGGCGATTGGCTGAGGCGCCTCCTGCGCCCCTCGTCTGGGGATGGGCTAGCCCCAGGCCGGGCTTCTGGCGCTGCGTGCCCGGCCGTCGCGAGGGTGCCAGCCCCCAGCCCCCTGCCCCCTGCCTGGAGGGGGAGTGCTGATTCGTGGCTCCCGGCGCCCGTCTGGGGCGGTTGATGGTGTGGAGGACGTGCTCGAGCGCGCCCGGGAGCGCCGCGCCCTTCGCCAAGGATTTCTTCGAAGGGCGGCTGACGCGGGTGAGCCTTCTTGGTGAAGAGCATGCTGACGAAGATGCGCGCCTTGAGGCCGAGGGCCTGTGCCTGGCCGCAGAGAGGAGTGAGCTGGAAGGCGCTGCCGCCCTTGCGCGCCACCAGCGCGATCTTGTTGATGAAGAGGCCAAGGCGTCGCTGGCAGCCTCTCGGGAGGCCTGTTCTCGGGCCGTCGAGGAGGCTCGGGCAGCTAACAGGCGGCGAGAGGCGGCGGAGGAGCGGGCACGGGAACTCCTGGCCCGGTGCCACTCACTGGAGGAACAAGTGGAGCTGCGCGAGGCAGCCCTTGCGTCGATGAAGGTGGCCTCCGGCGACCCGGCGGAGCTCCAGAAGCGTGAGGAGGCGCTGACGCTTGAAGCCGCCGAACGCGCGCGCGAGTACGAGCGCTTGGAGACGAGGGAGCGCTTGGCGACGCGGGCAGAGGATGAGGTCGCGGCACGGGAAGCCCATGTCCTAGAGGAGGTCGGACGCCGAGTGGCGGTGGCGCGCTCGAACCTCGAGCGCGAGTTTGAGGAGAGGCTTGGGTTGATCAAGGCCGAGGCTGAGGGCAGGACTGCTGCCTTGAGGGCCAAGCTGGAGGAGGCAACATGGCAGGCCGATGCTCTTTGTGCCGCCCTCGAGGTGGCGCAGAGGGAGTCCACCACCTCTCAGGCCGAGGCGCTCCTTCTTCGCCAACGGGTGGAGGAGGCCGAGGCCGTCGCGCGCCAGAATGCGGACGAGATGCGTCAGCGGCGAATCCTGGAGCATGAGCACCGTCCCATACTCGCCATGCTCCGGGAAAGAGCCAACGCAGCCTTGGGTAATATCTGCGAGGCGGCAGTTGGCGAGCCGCACGTGGTTAACTACGCCGGCAATCTTCAGTTCTTCACTGACGTGGTGGCGCGACTGGAGGCGCGGTCGGTCAGGGCCAACAGATTGGTGGAGGAGAGGAGCCGCGCGCTGCTTGGGCGTGCCTTTTCTCGTGTCTTCAGCCATCTCCGGGACATGGACTCCCACTTCGATTTTGATGTAGCCATCGCCCCAGTTCCCCAGGCCGTCCGGGGCGACCTGGCGCACTGGGTGGAACACAACGTGGATGCCCTTGTCCGGGCCTTCGCTTCGGTCAACGACGGCGTGGTCGTGGCCGCTGATGAGGGCGGCGTGGTGAACGGCCCAGACGCCGCCGGCGACCATGCAGACAGCGATGGCGAGGCCAGCGACGCCAGCAACGGCTCGGGAGGTGCTCCTGAGGACGCATTGGGGGATTTATCCGACTGATTATGTATTGTCCCTGTTCCATTACCCTGCATGAATAGAACTCAGGTTTTGGCCTGATGGTTGTGAGAGCATTTTGGGAGGGGGAGCCCCTCATGTAAAACTTGTGTTCTTCGTATTAGCAGGTGTTACATTGCCCATACGCCCGCGCCAAGTGGTTGGCTAAGCGACGTGCTAGTTGGCTGATTTACCTTTGTTTCGTACGAGCCCCGAGATAGCCTGTGGGAGGCTGAGGTGATCTGAGTGTCTCCTGATCGAATCCGTAGGACTTGCAGTAAAAAACCCTCTGGAGAGGACGCGGCGGCGACAGGCTGGGCTGCGCGCAAGCTAGGCCTGGCCCGGCTCGTGAGGGGCTCGCGAGGGGAGGCAGCTGAGGCGGAGTTGTAACCGAAAGGCGAGAGATTTGCTCGAACGAGACTAAGCACCCCTTCCCCGAACACACGCAAATCTCAAATTTGAATCCAACTTAAATCCAGCGGGGGAAAGCGACAATCAAATGGAAAGGCGAAGAAAGCAGAAGAAAAGCCGCGTCCGGCACCTAGTCTAGTCTTGGACGTCTTCTCACCAGCGCGGAGCTAAGTGCTGCCACTGGGCGTGGGAGGGAGCCCCAGGGCCTGAGGCCGGCACCCCTGAGACTCCGGGGCGTGTACAGCCCCACTCATTATTACGTGAGAGTGTCACGGGGCGGCGAGCTTCACAGGCACTAGGCCTTCTTCACAGGTACCGGCCTTGCTTCATATCGCCACACGAGGGCCCCGCCTTGCGCCACACTCTAGTGCCATCAACGACAACCGGAAACCAGGACGCCGCCGATGGGGTAGAGCGGTCGCCAGCGGTTCCCCCGACGACCACGGGTCCTCCGCCAGGGGCAGGCCCTGAGGCACTTCCCCAGCAGAGGGCCTACCTCCTGAGAACACCTTGCTCCGAACACCGCGGTGGTGATGCCGGATCTCTGCCCCTCTCCGGCAGCCCCCTGCGCCCCCCTCCCGAGGGGTAGGAGACTGCGGGAGCGGGGCAGCCGCTTGTCGTGGCAACCTGTACCTCCTGCGATCTATGGTTAGTGTACGTTTGCTCTTGAGGAAGTAGCGGTACCCGATAATCGTCGCCCCCGGCGTGACCAGTGGGACCGTCTCGAGGCTCCTGAAAGAGCGCGGCTTCTGGCGCCTCATCCCCCCAGCTTGGGCTGAGGAGCGAGTCTTGTTCTCCCTCATGCGGGTGCCCTTGGTCCATCATGTGGGGCACGTATTCTTCCGGCGCCGTCATCCCGAAGGCCACGCCGTAGTGCTGAGCGTGCCTTGCTGCTCTGCTTGACGCGCCCGCCGTGGAGTGGTGGCGCGGCGGTCCACCAGGGCCGTGAGTTACGTCGAGTCCTTCTTCTCCGCAGGCCGGGGGCGGGGGCAACCCCGCCGCCGGCCCGGCGCTGACAGCTTCGCCGGTGTTGGAGTAGCTTTGGAGCCCGCGGGCGCGCGTGGAGCCCCCGTGCGGGCCGCCCTCGGCCTGAGATGGAAGCTGGGTGCAGAAGGGGTGAGCCCCCGAGGCGGCGAAGCCCAGGAGCTCCGCCGCTCGCTCCAGCAGCACGTCGCGACCGCTCTCCAGCAGCCTGCACTGCAGCAGCTCTCAGGCCATGGTGAGCACGGCGCTCGAGTTCGCCTGCTCCCGGCGGGTGTACGGTGATGTGGTCGCGGCGTGATTGGAGGCCCTAGTTGCCGACCGCATCTGCCGCGGTGTGAGAGCCGTCGAAGCCTGTCCGCGTCGCTCGCGGCCCGCAGCGCCCTGCGGACCGCGAGCTACCTGGGGCACGGGGTCGCCCGAGGCGAGCGGCTCTGCGTGAGCGGGCCACGCCGCCCAAGGATCTGGGATGCCCGCTTGGTCGCCGGACATGGTGGTGGCGATGCGACGGGACACGAGGTGGCAGAAGGTGGATTCCGGCGCACCCCTACCTGGCGCGCCAAATGTCGGATTTCGGGTTCTGGCAGACCCTTAAGGTTCGAACTCTGGGGTGCGCGCGGAGATCCAACCCTCCACCGTCTCGTACCTCGCCGAATCGCAGGGAACTAAACTACTAAGAAGAACAACGCAAGAGACACGAGATTTATACTAGTTCGGGCCACCGTTGTGGTGTAATACCCTACTCTAGTTTGTGGTGTGGTGGTTGCCTCTTGGGCTGATGAAGAACAATACATGGAAGAACAGCCTCGCGAGGGTCTGTTCTTGGTGGGTGTGATGAACTGCTAGGTGGTGTCCCATCGCTCTAGCTTGAGGATTGGGTTTCTCTCTCTCTCTGATCTGGATGTCGATCATCCTCTTCTTCCTCTCCGATCGTCCCGATGGATCGTCCCCCTACTATGGTGGCTAGCTCTACTTATATAGACGAAGGCCCTGGGCCTCTTCCCAAATATTGAGCGGGAAGGGCGCCAACAATTGGCCATTTTGAAGGGGACAGTGGGTACACTTATCCTGACTAAAGTTGGTCCTCGCCTGCCAAAGGCTCTGGTGATGACGCCTGCTTGGGCTCCACGATGACTCCCTTCCAGCCGTTGGGGCTGGTCTTGGTCTTGTTGCACCGAAACGGGTGCCTTTGCTTGATGCTCTCGCCTACGCTTGCTCCCTTTGCACCAAAGAGGAAAGGAGGACGCTGCGTGGGCTGGCGCCCGACTGGCGCCCTTGGTCGTCACGGCTTGCGTCATGGGCACCTCGCGAGGTACCCTGCCTTGAACTCTCCGCCTCCTCATGAGCTAGCCTGACGAGGCCGTGCTTGAGGAAGCTCCTTGTCGTCCGCCCCGCGAGGCTTGGCCCCTCGTGAGGGTAACGAGCTTGTGTTGATGAAGATAGGCTGTCCTGGGCCTCCTTTGAGCCACGCCGCGGGCCGCAGGCAGGCAAGTCTGGGACCCCCGTTCCCAGAACGCCGACAACGACCCTCCGCGTCGAATACCTTGAAGGACACCACCGAAGCACCATCGTACTCCAGGTGGATCGTGAGGGCGCCCCTCGTCCTGCAGACCCGGGCGACCTCGCCTCAGCCTCGAGTCATGAAGACCTCGCCCGGGGCAACTACTGGGACCTCTGCCACGGTCGCGAGGGTGCCGCAGCCGGCGTGCTGCAGCCAGAGTCCCAGGGGCTCCCCCTGCCGGACGACGGAGGCGAAGAAAGGAGGGAGACAAATCCAAGACTTAGGAGGCGTGGTGACGCGAAGCACGAACTCCCGGCAGGAGCCCTCGGCATGGACTCCAAGGGGGAAGACGCACACCTTCATGACCCGCCGCCGTCGTCGGCGTCGCCGCTCGCTGCGCCCGGCGTCGCCTTCTTCAGAGCCGCCAATTTGCGCAAACAAGGGAAGAGGAAACCCTGGTGACGGCCGCACGCACCAGGGTATGGGCGCCTCCTGGCGAGCGCTCCTGCCCTGACACCAGAGAGCAAGCCGCTTCTTTGGGGGGAGCAGGTCAGGATCCTCTTGAGGAGCCTTTCCCTTCTCTTCCTCGGAGAACCGGCGGATCGGAGCCATGGCGACCAGACGAAACAAGGAGGAGGAGAAGCAGAAGGATAGACTGGAAGGGCGCGCGCCGTTCCGTACTTATAGCCGGCGAAGGCCAACCGTCGGCCTCCACGATCACCGATCATCATGCCCAACTCTGCATGCAGGGACTTGCCGAATCCGGGTGGTTACCGAGGCATCGTGGGGAAGCAATGCGCACGCGTCCAATCAACTGCCACGCGGCGCCCAAGGCCGCAGGCTGTTAGGGCCCGCGACGCTTCGCACTTGCCCTTTCGCCTCTCTGCTCGGCCAAGTTTGGGCGCGCCGTGGGCCCGGGGGCTACTGTCGGCGTTCTGGGAACGGGGGTCCCCACACTTGCCTGCCTGCGGCCTGCGGCGTGGCTCAAAGGAGGCCCATGACGGCCCATCTTCATCGACGCAAGCTCAAGACCCTCGCGAGGGGCCAAGCCTCGTGGGGCGGACGACAAGGAGCTTCCTCAGGCACGGCCTCGTCAGGCTGGCTCATGAGGAGGCGGAGAGTTCAAGGCAGGGTACCTCGCGAGGTGCCCATGACGCAAGCCATGACGACCAAGGGCGCCAGTCGGTCGCCAGCCTGCGCAGCGTCCTACTTTCCTCTTTGGTGCAAAGGGAGCAAGCGCAGGCGAGAGCATCAAGCAAAGGTATCCGTTTCGGTGAAACAAGACCAAGACCAGCCCCCCACGGCTGGAAGGGAGTCATCGTGGAGCCCAAGCAGGCGTCATCACCAGAGCCTTTGGCAGGCGAGGACCAACTTTAGTCAGGATAAGTGTACGCGTTGTTCCCCTTCAAAATGGCCAATTGTTGGGCCCTTCCCGCTCAATATTTGGGAAGAGGCCCAGGGCCTTCGCCTATAAATAGGAGTAGCCACACTCGGAGCAGGGGGATCGAAACGATCGGGCATCCTTAGGGAGAGATAGAGATCTGAACCCTCATCAAGAAACTAGTAGCTAGAGTGACTGAACACCACCTAGCAGTTCATCGCACCCGCCAAGAACAGACCCTCGCGAGGCTGTTCTTCCCTGTATTGTTCCTCACCAGCCCAAGAGGCAATCTACCACACCACACACTGGAGTAGGGTATTACACCACAACGGTGGCCCGAACCAGTATAAATCTTGTGTCTCTTGTGCTGTTCCGTTAGTAGTTTAGGTCCCTGCGATTCGGCGAAGTGCGAGATGGTAGAAGGTTGGATCTCCGCGCGCACCCCAGTGTTCGAACCTCAAGGGTCTGCCGGAACCCAAAATCCGACAGTAGGCATTCGAGACACTGCCCGTATGTACATATGTGGCCGTATTTTCTTTCTTGCACACTAGCCGTTGTATGTATGTGTACATGCTACGTGTGCGCCTCTACTACGACACGTGCGCACCTCTACATGGACTAGTATGTACGTACACGTTCGCAACCAGAATGACAATGCTAGGTACGCTTCGACCAGGTGGGTACCGACTGTCAGGCACTTCCTTGCGTGCGAAGATGTAGCTGGTGGGTCCCAGCAGTCAGGGGGCGAATCCTTTTTTGCCCGGATGCACTTCCTTGCGTGCGAAGATGTTGCTGGTAGGTCCCAGCAGTCAGGGGGGAATGTTTTTTGCGAAATACAGTTGCCCGTATGGTTGGTCCCTGCTGTCAGGTGGAGGAATCATTATTTTCCGCGTAATAAGGAGGCACTTCCTTGTTGCGGCCGTGGACCCAGCTATCAAACTCTCCACGTACAGTCCACGTCCTATCGCCGTTCCTTGACCACGTTGACCATGCCGCGCCGAGAGCACCAGGGTGATGGACAACGGCGAGGCCTAGGAAGGGGACGATGCGGAGTCAGGGAAGACGCGGCAGTGGATGCCCACCCATAGAGGAGTATGAGGGTTCACTGGTTCGCTGTGGTGTGAGGCTGCCGTCGCCGTAGAATAATACGGCGTGTGGGTGAGTAGAGGGATGGCCTGGACAGCGGTGGGAGTAGTAGGGGGCGGTGAGGCCTCCGCGGCATCGCAGCCGGCCACGGGAGGCAAGAGCACAAGGCACAATCGGTGCTGGTTTGGGCGGCTGGAGCAAGAAGACCAGAGGTTGAAGAAGCACTACGGCCGTTGGATGGACATCGTACGGTCACTGGAGCTAGAATCGTTCATATTGACTAAGTTGACAAAGCCCTCCGTCCCTGTCAACTTAGTTGGCCCACAAGTCAGCCTCCCACTGTTGTGGGTCCCAGCTAGCAGGGGGTATTCATTATTTTTGTGCGCAATAAGGAGGCACTTCCTTGCGTGCGAAGATATAGCTGGTGGGTCCGACCTGTCAGCGGTGGGAATGTTTTTTTTCACGAAATACAGAGGCCCTACCGGTGGGTCCAAGCTGTCAGGTGGAGGAATCATTATTTTGCGCGTAATAAGGAGGCATTTCCTTGCGTGCGGCAGTGGACCCAGCTGTCAGCCTCTACACGTACAGTCTACTTCCGATGGTGTCATTCGTTAACCACGTTGACCACTCCACGCCGAGCGCATCCAAGGTGGTGGACGACGGCGAGGCCCCGGACAGCAACGAGCTAGAGATGGGAAGACGCGGGAGTAGAGTCGCAGACGGAGAGGTGTATGAGGATTAACTGGTTCTGGTGCAGTGTGGTTCGACAGTCGGTGGAGAAGAACAGGAGGTGTGGAGGGGTGGAGGGATGGCCTAGACAATGGTGGAGTAGCACTTCACAGTGAAGCGTGCTAAGCAGAGCTGCTAGTAGCAGCAGGTGGCCCTGGCGGCGCTGGAGGAAGAAGACGAGAGGTTGAAGATGGATGCCGTTCGTTGGATGTAAATCCAACGGCTAACGATGCCAGAATTATTTGTTGACTAAGTTAACAACGACTTGCATTGGCTTCGACCTATTGGCCCACATTTCAGCCTCCAAAAATGTGGCACGTACTCAACCCATTTTTTCAGAATTTATAGTCTTTTTTTGCGGGGTAGAATTTACAGTCAATTTGATATCTCTTGTTTTTTGAATTACAGACCATTAGCTGGGCTGGGTGAACAAATAATGTTGCGTCCATTCAGACCACTTATGTTTTTCCTAAAAAATTACAGGCCATTTGCACTTTCTCGAAATACACAATTTTG
>LR880970.1:458334812-458345585 GCA_904067115.1 Aegilops sharonensis
GAATAGACCAAATTAATACAAGTTCATACATAAAGTTCATACAACACTTAAATGCAACAAACAAATAACTCTCTAGCTAAAGCATTTAAATGCAACAACAAATGCGATCAAGATCGCAACTAAGGTAACAATTGATCCAACAGCATAATGATACCAAGCCTCACTATCGATGGCATATTTTCTAATCTTTCTAATCTTCAAGCGCATTTTCTCCATCTTGATCTTGTGATCATCGACGACATCGGCAACATGCAACTCCAATTCCATCTTCTCCCCCTCAATTCTTTTCAATTTTCCTTTCAAGTACTCGTTTTCTCTTTCAACTAAATTTAACCTCTCGACAATAGGGTCGGTTGGAATTTCCGGTTCACATACCTCCTAGATAAAAATATCTATGTCAACTTGATGGGCATAATTTGTCA
The DNA here is from genome assembly GCA_904067115.1 of Aegilops sharonensis. Taxonomy (NCBI): domain Eukaryota; kingdom Viridiplantae; phylum Streptophyta; class Magnoliopsida; order Poales; family Poaceae; genus Aegilops; species Aegilops sharonensis. The sequence continues at coordinate 458,335,235 of LR880970.1, forward strand.
TAAACACGAAATGCAACAAATAGTTTTAAAATAGAATATACCACATCCGAATCATAACAAGGACGAGGGCCGACGGGGACGGATATCAAAACCATGGCACTATGTATAACAAACAACGTACAGGTAAGATAATTATTATACGAGTAACTATATATCCAAATCACAGAAACATCAATTTTTATATAAAATTTCATGAACAAGAGGCTCACCACAAGGTGGTGCCGGCGACGGGACGGTGCGGGCGATCGACGGTGGTTACGACAGAGATTTAGAAGGCACTAAGTAAACCACACCTACATATGCAAACTAAGTGTTATTTTGACCTCAAATTGCATATAAATCAAATACTAGCACATATATATATATTTCCTCCCAAATTATTAAACTCACAAATTAATAACTATATGAACCAATGCAAGAGCTAATCTAGCAATGAGAGATGAAAGGACAAAGTTGCTAACCTTTGTGATCACTTGAATGGATGGGGGCCTTCAAATCTTGACAAATTTTGGGCAAAATGTGTGATGAGCTCGAGGGGAGAAGAGGAAGAACAGAGAGGAGAGGAGAGGGGAAAGGGGGAAGAACAGAGCGAGCTGGACGAAGGGTTTATATGCAGGAGGACCTATAGTACCGGTTCGTGGCACGAACCGGTACTAAAGGTGCTGGAGGGGCCCCAGACAGACAACATCCTGCCACCACCCTCATTAGTACCGGTTCGTGGCACGAACCGGTGCTAAAGGTTAGCCACGAACCGGTGCTAAAGGCTAGCCGTTGGAACCGGCACTAATGTATACATTTGTGCCGGCTCTTATACAAACCGGCACTAATGTGCTTCACGTTTGACCCTTTTTCTACTAGTGGAACAGGAGAGGAGCGGCGGTGGTTTAAGAGGAGAAGAGCGGAAGAGCGGCGCTGGTCTTGAAGTATTTTTTTATTTGCGTATTTTGGGTCAAAGTTTGACCATGTACTGTATTTGACAAGCAAAATGTGAATGCATGTCACCAAAAATTGTATCATTTGGTACGTATCTGTATGTACTTTCAAATTATATTATTTTTGCAACGTATAAGATATATTTTATTTGCGAAAATCATGGTCAATTATTACCAGAAAAAGGGAGACTAGTTAATGTGTGGTCGCTTTATTAATTGAAGGGTAAATTGATTTTGATTTTGATCCAGTCATAGTGCGCCGGCCCTCTTGTCCAATCCCAAATCGCTGCCGCACGATCCTCTCCCTCTTATCCATTGCAAAACCACCTCCTCTCCTCTCCATCATCTCCATTCAAAAACCACCATCTCACCTCTCCCTCTTCTCCATTGCAAAACCACCTCCTCTCCTCTCCATCATCTCCATTCCAAAACCACCGTGTCGCCTCTCACTCTTCTCAATTGCAAAACCATCACCTCTCTTCTCCATCATTTCCGTTCCAAAACCACCATCTCGCCTCTCCCTCTTCTCTATTGCAAGACCACCGTCTCTCCTCCCATCTTCCAAAGCTAGCACCGGACCACTCAGAAGGACATTTATGGAGAGGATGTAGCAGCGAATCAGGCAGATCGCCGACGGCGACCAGGAAAAGTTAGCTAGGTTGAAGGAGATCCTTACTTGGTTTGACAATGAGTGGGAGATTTCAAGAACGGCGAGGGCCATGTGGCAATGTATGCGAAAGAGCGAGACGGCGGCGATGTACATGTACTCCTCGGCAGCAGTCACGCGCAGTCCTTCGAGTTCATCCAGTATCTCCTTTAGGCGATCGAGCAGACAGATTCAGCCGAGGCGAAAGTCACACGGAGGTGGTGGGCATACAGGTCGAAGGTCGAGCACCCAGAGGATAACGAATCGATCGAGTACAGTGTGCCATTCGTGAGGGTGCAGAGCTAGCCGGAGCCACATGAGTATTCGTTCTCCCACCGGAAGAGGAGTTCGGATGGCGCAACGTTGCTTCCCCGCCGTTCTCCACAGTTCCCTCGATGCTCGCCTCGTTTCAACGGTGGCGGTAGGGTTTAAGGTAAGCTTCGCACTAACCTAATCTTCCACCTGCTCATGCTTACAATCAGTGTGACAACTAATGAAAATCATGCTTACAATCAGTCTCCGAGTACTACGCCAATCACCCTTAAATAGCTCTGCGTGACTTGGGTCAAAGTTGTGACACTGTGTACAAATAAAGAAAAATAGATTGGTGGTTCTTTCAGAAAAGAGTAGTCCCTAGAAAACTGCTAATATAAGCTACTAGTATTTGGTTAGAGGATTTGCTGTCGAGAAAGATCCGTCCACAGAGAGCGCCACACATCCCACTGGTGGTGGTGGATGCCAATGCGTGCATGGAGCATGGTTGGTGTCGGTAATTTTTACTTGGCACACCTCGCACTCTGCATATATGCCGGTTCCATCCATACATTTCTGCAGTTCCACCAAAATGCAGCTGAATAACCCTGTTTGCACAGATAATGAAAAAGCGTGATTACATTATAGTGGCACTAGTTGATGAAACACGCAAAATAAATGGAATAAAATATTGCGATAGTATCATAGTATGCCATGCTGCGAGGGCGAGATGGGCCCTGCGACGCCTCATACGGTACGCCATGCCTCATACTGGAAATCGTCCCAAGTCTCCCCAAACACCTTCTGCCAGTGATGAACATCAGTGTACAGCGGTATTACAAGGAGGGGCCTTGAGACATTCAAATCTCTATTTTTGTGAAGATCAACTAAAATTAAGCACCCCAGTTTGCAGAAACGCTTAAACATTAACAATGGGACTAGTTGGTGAAACATACATTAACAAAGAGAAGCACTTTCTTTATCTACATTGGAAATGAAATGATAGAGAGGACACTCGCTCTATTTTAGCTGTATTACTCCTTCATTTTATCAGTGACACTAGGGTCGAGCAGGTGGCAAACAAGGTGTATCGTGCGTTGCAAGGATGAAGGCCGGGGGTGCTTAGACTGGGATGCTGAAGCTGGCTCTTTCAGTCCCTATCTTCCCCCTGATGTTTCTATGGTAGCATTTGGGTTGTAATCCAAACTTGGTCGAGCTGGTGCTGCATCCCCCTACCTGCCTAGCTTATGTGGAACTTGTCTCCTACTAGTACTCAGTCTGTTCTAGTAGTAGTTGCATAACTGCCCATTTACACTGAGATATTGTCGGATAATGGTTCTCTATGGTTGGGTTTCTTTAATGAAATCGGAGGGAACACCCTCTTTCGATATATAAAAAAAATAGTGGCACTAGCGACGCCAAAACATTGCCTCAAATTAATAGTGCCACTAGATTAAGGTGCAAAATAATAACATTACTGCTTTATCATGGCAGTGCCAAAACAGTAGCACAAGAGCAGGATCAACATGCAGGATCTTTGGCAAATGATCAGACCAAAAAGGAACATACCTCGTGATGGGAACCATATCTGCAGTCAACGCCATCGTAGAAGGGATGACACCACTCACCAACATGGATGATTCAATTCATGGGACCTTTTGGTGTAGTTCACCTAAAATGAAGCAATGTCCCATGAGCTAGCAGCTTTTTTTTTAGGAAAAGGGCTCCAGCCCCGGTTCCATTTCCATCAGAAAACGAAACCCACAGAGCTTCTTCTTCATTAGTTGCAATAAAATTGAGCGACATCAAGGTTGTCGTGAAGCTCCTGGAAAGTTCAACTATAATTTGGATATCATTTGTGTTGTTCAACTAAGATCAAGCGGGAAATGTATATCTCTATTTGCACAAAAAAGGTGGAAAGGAGGGTGACTAACAAGTGATGAAACATGCATCAAATGAAAAAAAAGCATGTTCCTTATCTGAATGCCAATCGTACAAGGACAGTAGCAATTTCTAGTAGCATTGCTAGATATTAGTGTGGGCATTAGGATTAACTATGACAACCGTTAAATACGACATTACTTTAATGGTGCCATTGCTTCATTTTACCAGCAAAATTACATTAACAGCTGCTACAGAGTCGGTATTTGGGCACGGGAGAGTAGGCGGACCAGGATAGTTGCATATCTAACGAAAGGAAGCAACTTATCTTAATGGGAAATTTAGCAGGATGTGAAAAAAAGTGCAAATGATTCATATTACTGGAGGCATTATATTGAAAACAACATTGGTTTAACGTGTCCTTATTTTTAACAGTGCGACTGCTACATTTTACCAGTGGCATTACATAAGAGCGGCTCAGGGCAACAAACATCAGAAGAGGATATCTGGGTTGGTCCCATTTTTGTTCGGTATATAGCCACCTTATACTGTGTGAGGCTAGCAAATCTAGTGCTGGACTTACTCTGTTGACTTGTCCCACAGTCCCCACTTTCTTTCCTTTTTCAACCAATAGATCGGGTTTATATTGAGTTTGTATTGCGTTCCCTTTATTTCCCAATTAGACCTAGAGACCAGTTGGATAGCCAGCCACTGCTACATTTCGCCCCCAATATTTCCTCTTTCGACCAAGTCCTAGATTCAGGTAACAAATCTTCCCCCACCCCCACCCCCTTTCTTCCTTGTTTGAACCAAGTACTACTAGATTCGAGTGCATGAACTCGTTTTACCTCTTAACAGTAAAAAAATTAGGTGGTTTTCGAACAGTCGACCGATCCTATCTACGAGGGGGGCTGCGAAATAGTAAAAGACACAAATGTAGCGACGTTAGGAGCTCGGGAAGTAGAGAAAGGCCGGTTTCGAAGGAATTTATACCCGAGGGTCGCCGGGATGTCGCTAGGTGGGCGGCGGGAGGCCGGATCTGCCCACACTACGACAGCGAGGAAGAAGGGGTGGGAGGCCCTCCCTCGCCAGCGATGCTTGGGAGAGAACGGCAAGGCACGCTCATCGGGACGCACCAGCAGTGGGTAAGAGCCGTCACCGAGCACGACCGCGTGAACTTTGCACCTTCTCACCTTCCCCAGCGGAGAGGATCCGGCTGGATCTGTGACCAGCGGTGAGTAGAGAGAGAGAGTGTGTGTCCATCGCTGTCGTGTTTAGATCTGGAGAGGACAAGACAGTGTGAAGAGAGCAACACTAGCAAGCAAGTGCGGAGGATCCTGCCTATATAGTGGAGTACTAGTTTTCTTTTGTCTACCGGCCGAAGCCGGCTTGACCTCGGCAATGACTGTCGAGAAGTCTTCATGCACGTGCCCTAGAGGCGCAGTTGTCGTCATTTTGATCTGAAGCACCGGATTATAACATATAACACGAAAAAATGCCACATGACAAGAAATCATAACCTCACTTCCCAAAGGAGACACGATGAATCCCGACGGACAAACTAGACGAGGATCAAAGCTCAAATTAAAGATAAACTCGTAGAAAAGGGGTCCATCGATAGATGTCCTAATTAACATAGCCGGCTTGACCTAGATGGCAGCCGAGTAGTCTTCGTGCATGTGCCCCCAATGACTAGCCCAACTCAGTTGTCGCTGTTTAACCCTCGCAGTGATCCGAAGCACATGACACCGAATTTTGCGAGATGACAAGAAACCTTTTTTAGATTTCTCACCAGAACTACAGCCCTGTACAACACAGCCTGCACGATATGTAGACGATAGCCAATCCAGGTGTGTCTGCTGGAGTCTGGTCACATGCATGGACGAACTGATCTTCCGTGTCTTACAGGGATCGTCCAGGTACCAACGTATGTACTCCTACAACACTTCTCTAGTAGTACTATCGCTCGTCTCCCTCTTCTATTAACTCACCCGACTTGCGGGGCCGGGAGTGTGCCTATGGTCTGATCTCAATTGCGGTCCCACATGTGTGTGCAAACACAATATGACGCTCGTTCCATTCGAAGAGCAGTGTGCCAGGCCGATCGACCGTCTGGTGTGCGACGTGAACACGACGGGCGTGTTGTATACTCCATACATGTGTATCGCCGTCTTCTTGAGGCTTTGCTCCATGGCGCAATCCATGGATATAAAATTAGCATACTGTACTATTTAAAAGTCGAGGACAAGGCTTTTCCCGCGTGGTAGGCGGGGCAGTTCCGCCTAGTCGGTTCGACAGCGACGCGAGAAGATGAGGGAGTAGGCTGCTGCAAACGTAGGGCTGTGTGATTTGACAGTGAGTTACTGCTGGACAGGTGGGGCCCGGTGATTTGACTTGCCATTATCATTTTAACCGTGGTGCTACGACCGGCGTGAGTCTTCTGATCCCTGACCACCTCCATACAGGTGCCTCTCCCGATGCTCCATCATGTAGAGGCTGGCTCTTGCTTGAGTGCTCACTCCTCCAATTTTTCCTTGCCTCTTTCCCCCACATATGCAAAAATGCCATGTAAAGCAGGCTTATAGCCCACTATTGTACTTGATCCTATAGGTGCTAAGCCTGCCACATATGCATAAATTCTGATGTGGCAAGTTAATTAGGAAGAGAGAGACTAGTTTGGTGACCCCAGGAAGAAACGGTGATAAGCGCGTGTACCTAGATGAAGCAAACTTAGCAACAAAAAACTAAGCACCTGTGCATTGGGGACTTGAGTTACTAAGCCATTTAATGCCCATAGCACCTCATTTAAGCACCATTTCATTGGAAGGGGTCACTCCTTGGCAAATGCAATAAATACTACAAAGAAAGAGATAGAGAGAAGTAAACAAAAAATACTCTTATAGCCAACCTTATAGCTAACCTTGTTGTATGAGTGACTAAGTGAGGACTATGTATGACATGCCAACATCAGATAGCCTAATGCATCGTGTTAAATCTCCAAGGGTGCGACCGCGCAAGCGAGGCGACGGTCGTGGTAGGCGCGACCATGATACGGGCTGCTGGCAGCCCTTGGATCTGAGATCAAACGGTCGCATGCTAAGTTGCTCAAAATTTGCAGAATAACCCTCCAGGATAGGATATTCACCCATAGGTCTAGAATCACGCCATGCAACCCTTCGATCTCAGATCCAAGGGCTCTTGGAAGCCCGTATCATGGGAGAATGGAAAGCTTCGTATCACCTGTAATTTTCTCGACGCTTGACATGACATCGAAAGCCATTTAATTGGACGTCGAGTAGACATGACATCTAATTGGGCCCCCATAGTATTGTGCATGAAACCATTTATCCACCAGGCAAGCCACTACCCTGCCATCCGCACGCGCCCCCACTCGACATTTTTACAATCGATAAACCGCTCCTAGTCGTCCCGTCCTTTCACATTACGGCTGTTCCACTATTCCTAACCATCCTCCCAAATCCATGGCGTCCCAAATCTCCATGATCGGCGGTGAGTACAAGGTTAGAACCATCACTGGAGATGAGTTTGATGTCATCTACACCTGTTCTTCCGCAACGGTGAAAGAATGCCTTGGTCTCTTCAAACGCATGTTTGAAAACTCAAATGATGAGTGGGTCGCTAGGCTAGATGTTGAGTACACCACGGTCCTGGGAAGCGAGAAGAATCTAAAGGAGGCAGAGAAGAAGAAGCCCGCCATGATCCAGGTTTGCGTACATGAATTATGCTTGGTCTACCACATATGCCATGCCGACGTTGAGTGCGAGGAATTTAAGAAGTTCCTCAAGGGCGGCCGAGTCAAATTCGTTGATGTAGACTTTAGGAATGACAAGGAAATCCTGGGTCGGATAGGCCTCATTGTAGGCTACCCCTTCGACCTCCAGAAGGAAGGGCTGGTGCCCTCCCTTGATCAGCCTTCAATGCTGACCCTGGAAGGAGCCATGGTTCATCCTTCTTATAGTGAACTGAAGAAACCTCCACACACGTTTCATCGTGCATGGCAGTGGACTGTACTAGATATAGACCACCACCACTACGCTGCAATGGATGGCTACCTTTGTTTCAATATCTACAAGGGTTGGATGAAGAGCAAGAGCCAAGTGTGCGGTTCAAGCAAAGAAGTATCGCCCAAGAGGAAGAGGCACAAGGACGAAGTAGAGGACGTGGACAAGGACTCCGAGTAAGGTGGCAGTGTCGTTGCTCATGGTGGTTCTAATGCAGTGTCTACCGGATTAGTTGCTTAGTTTTATTTGAGGGGTGTGTTGTGCTGAGCCCCCAGCAGAACTATGTTATGTTTCTTCTTGTTATATTTCGTATATTTCATCTTTTAGTTGGTATAGTACTACCACTCGTTTCTTCACATTATATACGTACAATATATATGGTCAACATCATATAGCCAGCAGTTTAGTTGTCAAAGAATTTCAGGGTGCTTAGTTTTGTCAAAGAATTCCAGGGTGCTTAGTTTTATTTGAGGGGTGTTGTCGGTGTCAAAACCGGCGGATCTCGGGTAGGGGGTCCCGAACTGTGCATCTAGGCGGATGGTAACATGAGACAAGGGACACGATGTTTTACCCAGGTTCGGGCCCTCTTGATGGAGGTAAAATCCTACGTCCTGCTTGATTAATATTGATGATGTGTGTTACAAGAGTAGATCTACCACGAGATCAAAGAGGCTAAACCCTAGAAGCTAGCCTATGGTATGATTGTTGTTCGTCCTACGGACTAAAACCCTCCGGTTTATATAGACACCGGATAGGGTTAGGGTTACACAGAGTCGGTTACAATGGTAGGAGATCTACACATCCGTATCGCCAAGCTTGCCTTCCACGCCAAGGAAAGTCCCATCCGGACACGGGACGAAGTCTTCAATCTTGTATCTTCATAGTCTTGGAGTCTGGCCGATGATGATAGTTCGGCTATCCGGACACCCCCTAGTCCGGAACTCCCTCAGTAGCCCCTGAACCAGGATTCAATGACGATGAGTCCGGCGCGCATGTTGTCTTTGGCATTGCAAGGCGGGTTCTCCCTCCGAATAATTTATAGAAGATTGTGAACACCAGGATAGCGTCCGGCTCTGCAAAAATAAATTCCACATACCACCGTAGAGAGAATAATATTACACAAGATCAATCTGCTGACGTATTTTGTTGCGTGACATCGCACCACTACCAAGCCTTCACTCAAATTATTTTTATTGTTCCACCTCAGCGCGTTTAGCGAAGCGGTTTCCTTGGCACGTCTTGTCGAAGCTGAGATCGTGTTCCCCTTATTCCGGGATTCCCATCAATACGGACGTGGGTAACCCAACCGCGCCATTGATTGTGACGCTTGGGAGATAAGCGAGTTTTACCAGGCCGGTGGGGACACATGTTTTTGTCCGCCCATATAAGGGGATAAAGATCCAACCCTTTTACCTGCGCCTTCTTCCTCCTTGGCTTATCCATCTCCGCGAACTCGAGCTCCAGCACCCAAGACCGCACTTCTCACCTCAACCTTCTCCAACTATGTCCGGAGCGGGAGGAAAGTGGATGGCCTCCTCCGTCACGGAGGGGCAGATCCAGAAGCTGCGCTACGCCGTATATTTGTCCAGTAACATCGCTCATCGGCTCCCCGACGAGGGAGAGCTCATTCCCAACCCCAGGCCCCATGAGAGGGTAGAATTTCTTACCCATTTCCTCCGCGGACTGGGCTTCCCGCTTCATCCCTTTGTCCGGGGGCTCATGTTCTACTACGGCCTAGATTTCCATGATCTGGCCCCGAATTTCATCCTCAACATCTCGGTGTTTATCGTCATGTGCGAGGCCTTCCTCTGCATCTAGCCCCACTTCGGCTTGTGGCTCAAGACCTTCAGTGTCAAGCCGAAGGTTGTGAAGGGCAGCCAAGCGGAGTGCGGAGGCGCCATGGTGGGCAGGATGTCCCACGTTACGTGGCTGGAGGGCACTTTCGTGGAAACCATCAAGGGGTGGCAATCGGGGTGGTTCTACATCACCGAGCCGCGTGACCCTGATTGGGCAGCGGCCCCCGAATTCCGATCCGGCATCCCTACACGGCTCACCTCCTGGAGAGAGAGTGGCCGGATTTGGGGGAATTCGGAGGAGCTGACCGGACTCCAAGCCTGTATCCAGAAGCTGGTGGACAAGAAGCTCAAGCTTGTCAACGTAGTCCAGGTCATGCTCATTCGCCAGATTCTCCCGTGCCAGCGACGGGACTTCAACATGTGGGAGTTTGATCCAGTGCAGCACCAGACCTGAGCGGGCTCTTCGACACTATGTACGAAGATGTCTGAAAGGTGCTATTCAAAGGCGCCGAAGCTCCCGCATCCGCTACCGAAGATCGCGGATTCAGCTCGCAGCGTCCAGCTGACGAGGTAAGTGATTTCACCACTTGTTTTCCATAGTTTTGGCTCTATGCGGGATCTAAACTCCCTTTACCTTTAACAGGAATGGCTGGTGAAGGCCGAACAGTTTATCTGTCCGGCCCCATTGCCAGAGGACCCAGCGGACGCCCGCCTAACGGGGCTGCTGGCTCCGGCACCCCACGTGGTGCCGGAGAAGAAGGCCAAGAAGACGGCCACGGGGACTCGGAAGAGTTCCCGTTTTCAGGTGCTATCGGATGATGA
>LR880970.1:458345791-458357403 GCA_904067115.1 Aegilops sharonensis
CTACCGAAGATCGCGGATTCCGCTCGCAGCGTCCAGCTGACGAGGTAAGTGATTTCACCACTTGTTTTCCATAGTTTGGCTCTATGCGGGATCTAAACTCCCTTTACCTTTAACAGGAATGGCTGGTGAAGGCCGAACAGTTTATCTGTCCGGCCCCATTGCCAGAGGACCCAGCGGACGCCCGCCTAACGGGGCTGCTGGCTCCGGCACCCCACGTGGTGCCGGAGAAGAAGGCCAAGAAGACGGCCACGGGGACTCGGAAGAGTTCCCGTTTTCAGGTGCTATCGGATGATGAATCCGAGGCCGACTCCTCCCACCAAGGCGAGGAGGAGAAGAAGAAAGCCTCCCCCCCCCCCCCCAGCGGGGAGAGATAAGAAAAGGAAGGCCTCACCAACAAGGGAGGCCGAAGGGTCCAAGAAGGGAAAAACTCTTCCCCTGGACTGCTCTTCCAATGCCAGTGACGACGACGAGGACTGGCCTCCAAGGGCCAAGCCCCTGGCGAGATCGTAAGTATCCAGACTCCCGGATAACTTCAAGGTTTTTTCTTTTCGCCACATAATTTCTTTCTAATGCCGCATACAACCCTGCAGTCCGCCCAAGGATGATCNAGGACCCAGCGGACGCCCGCCTAACGGGGCTGCTGGCTCCGGCACCCCACGTGGTGCCGGAGAAGAAGGCCAAGAAGACGGCCACGGGGACTCGGAAGAGTTCCCGTTTTCAGGTGCTATCGGATGATGAATCCGAGGCCGACTCCTCCCACCAAGGCGAGGAGGAGAAGAAGAAAGCCTCCCCCCCCCCCCCAGCGGGGAGAGATAAGAAAAGGAAGGCCTCACCAACAAGGGAGGCCGAAGGGTCCAAGAAGGGAAAAACTCTTCCCCTGGACTGCTCTTCCAATGCCAGTGACGACGACGAGGACTGGCCTCCAAGGGCCAAGCCCCTGGCGAGATCGTAAGTATCCAGACTCCCGGATAACTTCAAGGTTTTTTCTTTTCGCCACATAATTTCTTTCTAATGCCGCATACAACCCTGCAGTCCGCCCAAGGATGATCTTCCCGTTTCGTCGAGCGGGTCCCTGGGTGCGTCGTATATGGATTCCCTTCCGACTACCTCCACCCCCCATGCCGCGGACGACGCCGAGGTGAGATCCCAAGAAAGGACCCACCAGGAGGAGGAGGCCCCGAAGGTGTCACAGCACACCCTCCCGGACTTTGCACCGGACTCAGCCCCGGAGGCCACAGTGGCTTCGGAGTCCGGCGGGCGACCCCTTCGTAAGAAGGGCAAGACCGTGACACCGGCTGCCTCCGTCCAACCGGAGGTGCCGGATAATTTGCTGGAGGCGCTCAACGGCGCCTCCATCGAAGAGGAACACCTCACTGTTATGAGTGCGGTGATTCAGAAGGTTCAGCTGGCCAAGATCGGGCTGACCGAAGCCTGCAGCAGCCTTCTAACACGCTTTGAGGTAAGACATTTCAATATATGTAAAATGGTACCGCATAGACAGTAGCCCCTGATGCTCAGTTCGGTGTTCGGAAAGAAAAGCCGGACTGAGGATCTTTAGAAAGATAAACGGAGGAGTCATATAAAAATATGTCAATATGGGATTGCAGGCTGTGCTGCTGACCTCCGCCGCACTGACTGCGAAGGTCAATACTTTGAAGGAAAACCTCGAGCGGTCCGAGAACGAGCTCGGCCATGCCAAGAAGCAGCTGGAGGAAAAAGAAGGTGAGTAATACCTTATGAAAATTGTACCTTATAGAAAAGGATTTGGTTGCAAGAAAAATGACAAGGATAACGTGGGTATTGTAGGGGCCACTAACAAGGTGGCGACCCTGAAGGAGGCGGTGGCTGCGGCCGAACGCAATGCGGCCGCGGAGCGCACCGAGCGAGAGAAGCAGGAGGCACGGGTGGCGGAGGTACAGCAAGAGCTCTAGGATCTCATGAAAAAACATGAGAGCTTGGAGCGTGACTCGAAGACTCGAGAGTCTGAGCTTGCAACGGCTCTTGAGAGTGCCAAAGCCGCTAAGGCCGAAGCCTACAAGGCCCTCCAGGAGGTTGAGGCGGTGAAGAAAATAGCAGCGGGTAAGGCATTTTTCATGCAAAGTAAGCATGTGAGTGTTAATTACCTGTTGCTTACCCGAATTCGGAGCTCTCCAGGGGCGTTCGCAGATCTTCCTCGCAGCGTGTCCGATGCTACCGCATTCTACCGGGTCGAGGAGGGGAGCTCGACGGAGAAGGTCTTCTGGTCTCAGTATGGTGAGGCCGGACATTCGGTGCCCCTTAGCGACCAGCTGAAGCAGCTGGTCGAGCTCCACAAGGCGGCCGAACAGGCCATGAAGGACCTCACAGTTCGGCTGTGGCCGAAGGAGGCCGTGCCTGGGAGCTAGTTCGGCCTGGTGCGGCAGCTGATGGATGCATGCCCGTGGGTAGAAGTCATCAAGCATTCTGCTTGTATTGAGGGTGCCCGTCGGGCCCTTGCCCGCGCAAAGGTGCACTGGGGCAAGATGGATGCCCAGAAGCTCGTGACGGACCCGCCACCAGAGGGCAAGGAGCATCACACGCCCGAGATGTATTATAAGAGTGTGCTGAAGGGCGCCCGCACTATTGCGGGTGAGTGCTCCAAAGATGTAATATTTGAGTAGACTCGCATTTTGTTATCCTGTGCGCTGAAAACTTAGTTCATATGTGCTAAGCAACGATTGTTAATTTAAAATATTACCTTCTGTGCGGCTGTTTATCAAATCTGAGAGATGGCAAGTCATCGGCTTCAGCCCCCATGCCACGAGTGCTGGGGTGTTCGGGATAAACTTGAGCGCTCTTGTTCCCATTTTTGGGTCCATCTAGGGAGGCGCTCAACACAACGAACAAGGCAACCGGACTTATAATGCTTGAACACTCTCACTTAGCCATAGAATTCTATAATTTTAAATTTCGGCGAAGCCCCTAGTCTTCGGAAGGCCGAATTTGGGGCGCTATCCACGCCTTGGCCGGACAGTATCCGGCTCCTTGCTCTAAGCGGCATAAGTCTTTAAGGACTCGCAAGAAACCTCTCGAACAGCGACCGGCTCTCGCCTCATCATGACGGTAAGTTTTAGCTTTCTCCACTGAGGCGTTAACCCAGCTGAACTGGGGCGGAATCGCAGTGGTTCTCCTGGTGCTACCTTAGCCGATATAACGGAACGTAAGGTACCAAAACACGGGAGCCGGGCAAACCCAACTATTGACCCAAGACATGATTCGGAGCCGATGCATATAGTGCTATAAGTTCGGGGTGCCGCACTTGTGAAAGTGTTCGGACTCATCACACCATAATGCTGGGAACATAAGCCCCTGGTGTATATTAGCCGTACCAAAGTGTACGGATGCAACATGCCGTGAATGAACATATGTATGAAAAAGAAATGCAATTATAAGCAAAAAAGGTGCTGCATTGTTTTATTCAATAAGTGCTGCTACGAATGCAGAACGATACAAATTGTGCGATAAGCAAGGTATGGAACTGTTAAACATGTCCCCCTCCAGGGGTAGGCTGCAGATTGGTGTATGAAAATGCTCGTAATGGAGACCACCTGTGTATTCCTTGTAGCCTTTATCCTTCCCTGGCTGTTGCATCATGAGTTCGGCAGGTCTGCTGCCGGACAGGGCTTCTGACAAACAGAGTCCTGCTTTGACGTTTCGCAGGAGCCGGGGTTGGGGCCGCACTGCTACGCGTGCTCGGGACGTGCCAGGTGGTCTTGTAGTAAGTTACTCCGGGCGTGCTTGGCTGTGTCCGGCCGCTTAACGGCCGGACTCGAGAATTGCCTTAAGAGGCTGCATTGCACTTCTGCCGCGAGAGCCGCTGTATGTTCCTCTGTGCGGAGAGAATGTTCAGTGTTTCCGTTGACCGTGATGACTCCTCGAGGGCCTGGCATCTTGAGCTTGAGGTATGCGTAGTGTGGCACCGCGTTGAACTTTGCAAACGCGGTACGTCCGAGCAAGGCATGATAGCCGCTGCGGAACGGGACTATGTCGAAGATTAACTCCTCGCTTCGGAAGTTGTCCGGGGATCCGAAGACCACTTCCAGTGTAATTGAGCCTGTACAATTGGCTTCTACACCTGGTATGACGCCTTTAAAGGTCGCTTTGGTAGGTTTAATCCTTGAGAGGTCTATGCCCATTTTGCACACTGTATCCTGGTAAAGCAGGTTCAGGCTGCTGCCGCCGTCCATCAGGACTCTGGTTAGGTGAAATCCATCGACGATTGGTTCTAAGACCAGTGCGGCGAATCCACCATGGCGGATGCTGGTGGGATGGTCCCTTCGGTCAAAAGTGATCGGGCAGGAGGACCATGAATTGAACTTCGGGGCAACTGGCTCCATCGCGTAGACATCCCTGAGTGCATGCTTTCGCTCCCTTTTGGGTATGTGCGTTGCGTATATCATGTTCACCGTCCGCACCTGTGGGGGGAAACCCTTCTATCCTCTATTGTTCGGTGGTTGGGTCTCGTCCTCGTCATCGCTATGCATCCCCTTGTCATTGTTTTCGGCAATTAACTTGCCTGCCTGCTTGAATACCCAACAGTCCCTGTTGGTGTGGTTAGCTGGCTTTTCGGGGGTGCCGTGTATCTGGCACAAGCGGTCGAGTATTCGGTCCAAATTGGATGGACCCGGAGTAGTTCTTTTGAATGGCTTTTTCCGCTGACTGGGTTTAGAGCCCCTGAATCCGGCATTAACTGCCGTATGCTCAATACTGTCGCCGTTAATGCGGCGTTTGTTTTTGTTACGACGCGGCCTGCCATTTCGGTCCTTGAAGTCCGGACTGCTAGAATTTTTGCTGAGTTTGTTGCTGCGTGCTAGCCAGCTGTCCTCACCCGCGCAGAAGCGGGTCATGAGTGATGTGAGGGCTGCCATGGATTTCGGCTTTTCCTGTCCTAGGTGCCGGGCAAGCCACTCGTCACGGATGTTATGCTTAAAGGCCGTGAGGGCCTCCGCATCCGGACAGTCAACGATTTGATTTTTCTTGGTTAAGAACCATGTCCAGAATTGTCTGGCCGATTCGTCTGGCTGCTGAATTATGTGGCTTAGGTCATCAGCGTCTGGTGGTCGCACATAAGTGCCCTGGAAGTTATCGAGGAATTCGGCTTCCAGGTCCTCCCAGCTCCCAATTGACTCTGCTGGCAAGCTGTTGAGCCAATGCCGGGCTGGTCTTTTAAGCTTGAGGGGGAGGTATTTGATGGCGTGAAGATCGTCACCATGGTCCATGTGGATGTGAAGGAGATAGTCTTCGATCCAAACCGCGGGGTCTGTTGTGCCATCATAGGATTCAATATTGACGGGTTTAAACCCTTCGGGGATTTGATGATCCATTACTTCGTCTGTGAAGCATAGTGGGTGTGCGGCGCCTCTGTACTGGGTGATATCACGACGGAGCTCAAAAGAGCTTGGTCTGTTTTGTCCGGCCCGGCCGGACTTACTGTGTCCGGCGCGACGGTTGTCGTCACGTACCGTGGGGCGCCCACGCGATCCATAGATCGATCTTGATTGTCTTGCCTTGTCCTCCAATATATCTCGCAGGTCCAGAGCGTTCCCCTTTGGCCGTGTGCTTTTTGAGCGATGCCGGGGTACGGTTCTAGTGAAGGGCCTAGAGGCCTCTCTGTCGCGACCACGGGGTGGTCGGTCAGCCGTATTGTCTCCTGGTGATGCGGGTTCGTAAGCCTCCTCCTCTAATCGGGGGAGCAGCTTGCGTTTAGGGTAGCTTTTGGAGGGGCGTTCGAGCTCATGCTCTTCGGCCGCGAGGACTTCAGTCCATCTGTCGGCTAGCAGATCCTGATTAGCTCTAAGCTGTTGCTGTTTTTTCTTGAGGCTGTTTTCCGTGGCCATAAGCCTGCGTCTAAAACACTCTTGTTCGACGGGATTCTCAGGCACGACGAATTCATCGTCGTCGAGGCTTGCTTCGTCTTCGGAGGGAGGCATGTAATCCTCTACCTCTTCTTCTGCCGCTCTCTCGTGAGGGCTGGCGTCTCCATCTTCCTGCGCTGGATCTTGCTGGAGTGGATTGTCTTCAGCATTGTCCGGTGTATTGTTGTCTCCGGTGCCGGAATCTTCATTCTTGCTGTGGCAGGATTTAGAGCGGCGCCGCTGACGCCGGCGCTTGGGCTATTTCTTGGAAGGGTCATCCTCCTCTGTTCCATCGCTGTTCCCATCTTTTGGGATGTCCACCATGTATATGTCGTATGACGAGGTGGCCTTCCAGTGCCCTGTAGGCGTTGGGTCTTGGTCGTCTCCGGCACCGTCGTCCATACCGTCGATGTCTTCGGAGTCGTAGTCTAGCATGTCGGTTAGATCGTCGACAGCGGCTACCAAGTGGGTGGTGGGTGGGCGTTGAATTTCTTCGTCGTCCGCATCCCAACCTTCCTTACCGTAATCCGGCCAGGGCTCTCCGGATAAAGAGAGAGACTTTAGTGAATTCGGGAAGTTGCCAAAGGGCGAGTGCTGAAAGATGTCCGCGGCAGTGAACTCCATGACGGGCGCCCAATCAGATTCGATTGGAAAGGGCGCGGAGGGTTCGGAGTCCGGAGAGGAGTCCGGCACCCTGGAGTCGAGGTCTTCGCAAAGGACAGGGATGGAGTTCGGCTCGATCGCCGTAGAGGTTAAAGCCCCCGAGGCGGTGTCCAACCACTCGTCCTCGATCGGGGAATCCGGCTCCGGATTAAGGGTCGGAGCGGACTCTGGTGCGGCCTCCAGGGCACTGTTCGGCTGCAGAGCTAGATCATGCCCATCGAGACAGTGCGGCGCGCTTGGCTGCGGCTCGAATCCGTCGAAGATCAAGTCCCCGCGGATATCAGTCGTATAATTCAAACTTCCAAATCTGACCTGATGGCCAGGGGCGTAGCTTTCGATCTGCTCCATATGGCCAAGCGAATTGGCCCGCAGTGCAAAGCCGCCGAATATGAAGATCTGTCCGGGGAGAAAGGTCTCACCCTGGACTGCGTCGTTGTTGATGATCGAAGGAGCCATCGGGCCTATCGGTGACGACACAGAGGAACTCTCAATGAAAGCACCAATGTCGGTGTCAAAACCGGCGGATCTCGGGTAGGGGGTCCCGAACTGTGCGTCTAGGCAGATGGTAACAGGAGACAAGGGACACGATGTTTTACCCAGGTTCAGGCCCTCTTGATGGAGGTAAAACCCTACGCCCTGCTTGATTAATATTGATGATGTGTGTTACAAGAGTAGATCTACCACGAGATCAAAGAGGCTAAACCCTAGAAGCTAGCCTATGGTATGATTGTTGTTCGTCCTACGGACTAAAACCCTCCGGTTTATATAGACACTGGATAGGGTTAGGGTTACACAGAGTCGGTTACAATGGTAGGAGATCTACACATTCGTATCGCCAAGCTTGCCTTCCACGCCAAGGAAAGTCCCATCCGGACACGGGACGAAGTCTTCAATCTTGTATCTTCATAGTCTTGGAGTCCGGCCGATGATGATAGTTCGGCTATCCGGACACCCCCTAGTCCGGAACTGCCTTAGGTGTGTTGTGCTGGACACCATTAACTTATCATTGTGAGAATCGGCTTATTTTTGTCATGTAACATGGTCAACGGGTTTGACGTGAAAATAACAATGTTTAATGGCATTTCTGAGCAAACATCTAACTTAACGATGGCATATTTTAGATATCTAATTGTATTTTTGAGCAGGCATCTCACAGATCGATGGCATTTTTTGAGTAGCTGTAACTCCTAATGGCAAAACTGAGTAGTGATACACAACTAGTGGCATAAATAATAAGAACCCAAGAATTAAATAGGTATGCTAATTTCTTTATTTCTTTATTTCTTTATACCTTTGTGTGCGAAACAATATACGCTGCCTCCACCCAGATTTTCTTTACAGAGGCAACATAGAACTATATGAGTGCCCTGTTAAATTTTGGAATTATTCTGGGTTCGTTTGGCCTCTTTTATACATTAATTGAGTTTCTGGTCATTTAATGTGCATAATTCAAATTTGAACTACAAGCACATGCTCCTGTGCACCAAAGTTGATTGAAAAATCACATGTGTGTCCTCAGGTGAATTTCTATGTCCCATGCAAGAAATGGGAATGAAATTCAAACATCTGGGCATCGTGGTTCGACCCAGAACATTGAGAAGCTTGGTTTTAAAATTCTTGTAAATTCAAAACACGCCTGAAAATCATGAAACCTGGCATGGTGTCATCTCATGGTACTACCATGCTGTGGTAAAAAAATTTGTAGAATAGGAACAAGTTTTGGTATACGTTTCATGCAAACCGGAGCTTCTCTCAAGAAGGCTCGTGCTTCCGATAGGGAACGTGTCACCTTTGTGTGCATAATTCAAATTTTAAATACAAGCACATGCTTCAGTGCACCAAAGCTGGTTGAAAAATCACATGTGCGTCCTCGGGTAAATTTCTAGGTCCCATGCCAGAAATGAGAATGAAATTCAAACATCTGGGCGTCATGGCTCGGCTGGAAACATTGAGAAACTTGGTTTTTTAATTCCTGTAAATCCAAAACACGCATGAAAATCATGAAACTTGGCTTGGTGTCATGACATGGCACCAACATGTTGTGGTAATTTTGTTGTCCGATTTGCGAAGGCACACACATTAACAATCAACAAAGTCATTTTGGAACAAGTGTTGTCATGTTACAATCGGAAACACAAGTATTATTGGAACCGTGGGCATTCTATTTACCATTTACGTGCCGCCACGCGTCCCCCTTTTTTATTCGCTAGGAGGCGCCGTGCAGGGTAGGTATTTGAGTACAGGAGGCGTGCGAGCCCTTTGACCTACATCTGTCGTCCACCTCTCTCCCAAGGTCCCCATTAATGGTGCCCGAGCCTCTGTTTAATGGCGTGGAAATGTCTCACTCGACTAAGATTTAAGAGAGAAAAGAAAATCTGAAAAGAAAATTTTGCACGGATCTTGATGTATGATCCGACGGACCTATATAGCATCTACTGCGAATTATAGCAAGACTGATGAATATATATAAGGACGAAGAGAGTGGATAATAATTGTCTTACATAATTAGTAAGATAATTAAAAAAGCCATATGCGGCTACGCCGGAACACAAGGGCAAAAGAAGAAGGAAGACGCATATATACAACAATCTGGCTCGCTGATCTCTACTTTCTTTATGCGCTGCAGGTCGTGGAGACTAGTTCTTGCGACGCGCGATGATCTCTTTCATCAGTTTCATGTCCTTAATACGCTACTTGGCAGCATCCATGGATTCCTCCACCAGCCTGTTGTGCTCGATGCGTAGCATGGCATTCTCGTCCATAAGTTTCTTGATGATGACGCCCGTCCTCTGCAACAAGGCAGCGGTCTCCTCCTCCTGCTTCACCCTTCCGGCGATCTTTGCCCTCAGCAGGTTGCGCTCGCCCCGGAGCTTCGCATTGACCTCCTCTAGTTGCCGGATGACGCCGGTAGCCGCGTCCTACAACCTCGCCCAGCCGGAGATCTGATCCATCTGGCTATGGACCATCGCATGCATACGCCTGTAAGAGTCCTCGCCTGCCCACGAGAAAATTTCCCAGACTACCGCGGTGCGGCGGGACCTCCGTGCTGCTTCGGCGGTGCGGCAGGACATCTCTGCTGCTTCCGCGGCGTGGCCGGACTAGTCTGCTACATCAACGGCGCGGCGGGACCTCTGTGCTGCCTCGGTGGCACGGCGAGACCTCTGTGCTGCTACTGCTGCGTGGCTGGACATGTCGGCTGCTTTTGCAGTGAGGCGGGACATCTCTCGTGCTTCCTCTTCCATGCTCACCTCTCCCTAGTGGAAATCTCTCAACCCAGAACTCACGCTGTCCATGGCTTGATTGACTTGATTGTCTTTTGTGGATGAGGAGTTGAGGAGGAATGTGCAGTCATCTTAGCATAGTAGTATTTATAACCGAGTACTACTAATACACTCCTAAGTGGGAAACCGTTTAGGTTGTGATTAGTGTGAACATGTTTGCAATTAAATATAGCGTGGTAGTAGTAGTAATTTGGAATGTGACGAGACGCGCTCAAAATTTATTGACGGTTCTTGTTTCGAAGTGCGGCACTATTCGCGGATGGTGTAACGTCGGCATGTTTTCTCGGCCGTGGTGTAGCATATGCCATGGTACTAGTTCTTTTTCTACTGCTATGTACGTGCACAAACTGGCACCGTCGGATACATATCTTACGCTTGGCGTTCGACAAGAATAGCCTCATAGCGAGCTATAGACTAGTCTTTTTTCAGACGCATTACACCTATCTCTCGGGACTTCTCACACGCACCATCACTGCTCCCTAGGTCGATGCGACCCACATACACTTGTACTCCGAGAAGAGGTGCACGCACACACTCGTCCTCTCTCACACACGCATCTATAGCTACGAATTGTACTGTTCTCAACCATCCGATTGGCTCTATCATAGGTTTCACATTGCTCCTTGGCCTTGAGATTGAGAAGTTTAAACGCGGAGGCTAAGATGGAGGCGCGAGGTTTTGGTTAATGTGCGGGTCGCACACGGCACCAACACGACACGAGCTTCGTCTGCCTGGTGTGCATGCAGTCGGGTGAGTTGTCCAAGTATAGACACAACCAGGCCCTCGTTGGTATCCGCGCCTCGACTTTGGCTGGTCATAGTGGAGAGTAACATAGACTAGTTAGTAGTCTATGTTACTAGTACCTTCATATTGGGTAGTGTCATATAGTATATGCATAATTTGGCGACGAGCGCTCTCTATATGTACCACCTTTTTTCTTTAATTTCATCTTGTTAGTTTTGCTCCATGGCGCAATCCATCGATACTACTACTGTACAAATGTATACATTTTTTAAAAGGCTAGAGGGCGGGGCAGTCTAGCTTGGTCCTTTTCACGAGAGGCGAGGGCCTTTGTGATTTGAGGGCTCATTACTGCTAGAAGGCGGGGCCTTGTGATTTTACTTCTCGTATAAATGTGCCGACGACCTGAGGAGGAGCAAAGAACCGTGCGATATACTCAAGTTTTCCGCTGGAGTAGTACTACGACGGAGGAGCACGAAACACAGCAGCCCAGTGCCATATGGCGATAAAAAATGATCTAATTTGCTAGTAATCTCATTGTTAGCATTGTTCTATTCATGCCTCGCAGAGAACATGACACGTGCGGCAAAACACCCGAAGCAAAAGAAGAAACACAGGAGCAAAAGAAGAAGGAAGATTATCACCCCAAATGATCTAATCCGCCGAGGAGTCGTAACTGCTTCCTCCACTACAAAAAAAAGACATATCCGTGACATTTTGGGCCGAACGAAAAAAATTTCTGTCATACATATGACACTTCAATGATGATAACTGTGACAAAACCCGGTATCATCATAGATGTGGTGGGCTCCTACTTCTATGACAAAAAATCATGACAGAAAATGGGCTTTTCGTCCTGGGCGGGCCGGAGACGCAGCTGCATGACATCCTTTGGGCCGTCCATGACGGAAAAACCGTGGTAGAAGCGAGGGCGAGGAAAATTTCGGGGAGTTGCCGGTTATGGTGGGAGGTCGGGGGCCAAGCAATGCGCATTTCTCTCATACACGTACGCGCGTGTGTGCGAGGCGTTGGCTCTAACTGAATCCGAGCGAGG
>LR880970.1:458376961-458388925 GCA_904067115.1 Aegilops sharonensis
TTCTCGGCGGAGTCCGGGAAGTGAACACGGTGTTGGAGTTATGTCTGACGTAAGTAGTTCAGGATCACTTCTTGATCAATACTAGTTTCACGACCGTGCTTTGCTTCTCTTCTCGCTCTCTTTTGCGATGTAGCCACCATATATGCTAGTCGCTTGCTGCAGCTCCACTTGAATACAACTATGTCCTTCCTATTAGCTTAAATAGTCTTGATCTCGCGGGTGTGAGATTGCTGAGTCCCCGTGACTCACAGATACTTCCAAACACAGTTGCAGGTTCCGAGGAGGCCAGTACAGATGATTCCACCGAGCTCAAGTGGGAGTTCGACGAGGAACGTGGTCGTTACTATGTTTCGTTTCCAGATGATCAGTAGTGGTGCCCAGTTGGGACGATTCGGGGATCTGTGTTAGCATTTGGGGTATCTTCTTTTATTTTGGTTCCGTAGTCGGACCTTGAGTGTACTATGAATGATGTATGTTTAATTCTGTACTGTGTGACGTGGCGATTGTAAGCCAACTATGTATCTTTCCCTTGAGTATTACATGGGTTGTGTGAAGATTACCTCACTTGCGACATTGCTTTCAATGCGGTTATGCCTCTAAGTCGTGCCTCGACACGTGGGAGATATAGCCGCATCGGGGGCGTGACAACAAGGCCCCACTACAGCAGCCCTTAGTGTTTAAATTGTTGACAAGCTCTGTCAGCGTGTTAGGTCAAGAACAGCAAGTAATCGAAGCAAATAGTCCTAGTATGGCTGGCTGATGCAAACAAGCAATTGAACAAATGTGTGAGCAAATCTTACATATCAAGAAAATAAGCAAAGAAGGAGGCTTAAAGACCATCACTTGACTGACCAGATTTAAGGGGCATTTAAACATCATGTGCAACGTATGAACTAACATAAACATTGCATATTCCAGATTCTACAATGGAATGGACATGTATTAGGTTATGCCATGTATGATGATGCATAAATGTACAGATAGCAGGCAGGAGTGATTAATCATTGCACGCACAATTGAATTGCAGGTTAAGGGCCAGTTCGTTTCCGCCTTTTCAGGGTATATAGTCAAAATAAGCCATAAAAGATGTAAAGAAGTCATTTTTTAGTTATGGGCTTGGGCTTAACTTATTTCGCTTTGGAGGGGGCTGTTTCGGGTAGAACCTCACTAAATATTGAAGGGAAGGGGAATAGTGAAATGACTCTGTTCTCTGCCCATATTACACTCAAAATGCAACTGCTGACGCCTGTGTCACACCTGACCCTCAAGTAAAAACAAACATGCAAGCATTCATTGCCAAGCCCGCTTGCATCTCCTCTCCCCTTTCCCTCTACCTCGATCCCCTTCTTGCAGCACTAGGGTTCCTCCAGCGAGCCGTCGCCACAGGTCCCATCTGGCCTGGTCCTCGACGACGCTATGTCCAGCTAGGCTACATGGCCGGCAGGTAGGGCAAACCTCCCTGGATGCTCCTCCCTCTGGCGCCGCCCCTCATTCTCATGGTCTCCAGCAGCTGCTCCACTGTGGTTCGTCCAACGCACTACTCCAGCGGACGCTGCACAACTACGGCGGATGCCACACTGCGGCAAAAGGCACCTTGTTCCCCCTCCCCCCCCTCCCAGGCCATGGACTTGAGGTGCTGTTGAAGGATGAATTGCTATGAGCTGCTATTGGTATATGATGAATTGTAGACTGCTGCTGATGTATGATGAGTTGCTATGAGCTGCTCCGATGCTTTCAGGTGGTGCTGCTATATGATAATAACCAGCCACTTGGACCATCGAATTTCAACAAATAATTGTTCTTCATTTGAATGTGGGTCATGTGTTCTTCGTTTAAATTAGGCAATGGGATCTCTATGGAAAACATTGACCAAAGTAGATTGTGCCAAGTAGATGGTATCTTTATATTTGCATTTTGAGCAAATAGTGATGGTCTGTTTTCCTATCATGTTAATTACTGCACAGGGTTCAATTTGTGATGTTTGCAAGTCAAATTAATTTCCATATGTGCAGCAAAATGAAAAATATATATAATGCAATCTAAACTTTCCACTAATCATACCAAAGATAAGCTGAAAATGCAATGAAAAGAACTGGTTGGCGTATTACATGGAGCTTATAATCACAGGTGCTTATTTTCTTAGGATAACTCGTAATAATTGTCCCTAAGAAACTTGGCTAATAGAACTGGCATACAAATAACATGTCACGATGATTGCAATGGAGGAGTGACATACCGTAGCACACTGTATAGGCTCACCGCTGCCTCTCCTTTTTTTGGCGATGTTCCATGAAATTGCCACATACATCTTGTACTTTTTCATTGTGTAACCCTATCTGCAAGTTGACACGGCTAATTTCAGACATCTCTACATGATACTACATTGCATATCCCTTGCGCATATTTAAACCACCAATTAACGATTGTGTGCGTACCATAAACTAGCCATGACTCTGTATGCTGGACTGGCAGGCACTCTAAGGGAGCCTAATGTAGTGCACTGTAATTCCTACATGTCACCTACAATTTTGTGTAATGTACTGCCCCTGTTCCTAAATATATGTCTTTGTAGAGATTCCAGTATGGACCACATATAGATGTATATAGATGCATTTTCGAGTGTAGATTCACTCATTTTTCTCCGTATGTAGCCTATAGTGGAATCTCTAGAAAGACTTATATTTAGGAAAGGAGGTACAAGGTAGTATCATGTATGACATCTACATATCTAATTTAGCAGCCAATAGTAGAAATTATTGTCTGCACAAAGGGATTACTGGTGGAAAATCCTAGCAAAGCACGCTGGTAGGCACAGAACAATACAAGAGAGAGAGACGCGCTTACAAGATCATAGCAATGCCTCAGTCCAGGATCTTGGTTGGCCAAGCTGTTAGATCCAGAAGAAAACTCGTCCTTTAGTTTTTGCCAGCTACATAACAGGTAATAGCGACCGGTTAGTATATTTGAAGTACATAGGGCAGGTGACGCTGGACGGGTTTAAAGGTGACAAGTACCTAGGCCGTGGCGGGTGCTTGGCATCTCTCCAGACGGTGGGAATCAGGTTAGAAATGTCGAGGGTGATGACGCTGCGCTGGCTGTTGGGGTCCGGTAAGGAGATATAGAACCGTCGAGTAGGGTGTTTGTGGAGCGGCTCCGGTAGGGTGGACTATGGTGTGGGCGAAGCAGATCTGTGGCCGTGGACGAGGGCGTAGGTGAAGCTGCTCCGGTGGTTGGGTTAAGGATGGTGTCGACGACGCGGATCCGCGGCCGTGGACGGGGTGTCAGAAGCTGCTCTGGTGGTTGGTTTAAGGATGGTCTCGACGATGCGGATCTGTGGCCGTGGACGGGGTGTCAGAAGCTGCTCCGGTGATTGGGTTAAGGGTGGTGTCGACGATGCGGATCTGCGGCCGTGGACGGGGCGTCAGAAGCTGCTCCGGTAGGTTGGATGAGGGTGCGAGGAAGCGGATCTGACGCCGTGGACTTGTGAGTTTGCAAAGCGGCCCCGGTAGGGTTGAGAATGGTATAGGCGAAGCTACTCCGGTAGGGTTGACGCTGGTGTCGGCGAAGCGGCTTCGGTAGGGTTGAGGAAGGTGTCGGAGAAGCGCCTCCGGTAGGGTTGAGGAAGGTGTCGGCGAAGAGGATCAGAGGCCGTCGACGGGGGCGTCGGTGGGGCGGCTCCGGGGGGAGTACGAATGAGCCGCTGTAGATGCACGGCGGTTGACGAGAGTACCGGCGAAGCAGATCCGGAGCCGTGGACAAGGCCGGCACTGAATGGGCTGTGGTACAGTGGTGGATGAGCAGTCTACTTGTTTCTAGGGGAGGTGGGAGGGGTAGATGCGGCCGCAAAAGCAGATCCGGCGAGGTGGACGCTGCTGGCAGTGAATGGGCTATGGTACGCCGGTGGATGAGCAGTCTAGGGTTTCGAGAGGGGAGGGGAGAAAGGGCAATGAAGTACGGACGGCGTGATGTAAGATGCTCTGGTGCTGTGGAGTAGGTCGTTTTTGCGGGAGGAGGGGAGAGGAAATGGGGGTGGCGTGTAGTGGGGGGAACCGGAAGTTACCAAAGCAGCCCCGACCTATCATGTAGATGAGGGCGGTATTGTAACTGTTGGTCTCTGTGCACCAAGGACAAAAGGGGAATTTCGCATGCTAAAGACTAAGGTGGCGGAAATTTTAGAAGGAGGCGGGAGATTTTGCCGCTCGCGGGATCGTTTGTATCCAGTTTCAACTAATTTTGGACCGTGCTAGCAGGAAGGTCATCCTAGACTGTGTACACAGGGCACACGTCAGCAGTTAATAACTGGTGTGAAGTCCACCCCAGAAAAAAAGACAATAACTCGGGATGATGCACCGATAACTTGGCCGTTCACACGGGCGCGGCCAATCGTACGGGTGTAGTGGCGCGTTCACAAAAAAGGGATCAATCGCTTAGCCTATGTATTTCTCGTGTAAATAGATAATTTAGTGCCATTGGTTATTTACTTTAAACATAATGCATTGACGTGTTAGTGTAGAGGCGCACAAAAAGAAATGGATATTGTAGTTAGCTACTTAAAAGTGTTACCTCATATGATTACATAGCCTCCATTTCATAAATTGCGTAACCGTTGAATTCATATATGAATATTACATATATATTACTTCAAAATAGAAACTTAAATCATCCAAGACTAATGAATTTGAATGCAAGAGTAACAAGGGCGCATGTGCATGATAGCTACATTGGTTGTTTGAAGAAACATCACCGTAACTTTGGCATGCACAACTGAAAAAGGTTTATTTAAATAGAAAAAAAGTGATATGTGAGTGTCCAATCTTTATAGCGTTGAATCGATATTGTACCTTTGCCCACGATACGAAGTAGATATTGACTTATGTTCAAGCGATGCACGTCCACGGTCGCTAGATAGTGATACGTGAATGAATTGTGCAATCTCTCTCACACGCATACATATCTCATTTCCCTGTGGGCATCGGAATCACACACGCGCACTTCGTGTATTTCTCTCCCTCCGTCAGGGTTAAATTCGTCTTTCTACCCCGTCCTACAAGTCTGTCACATAGAAACACACACGCTCTCTATGTCTAACATGCCCACCCCTTTAAATCCGCCCACCCACAGCCACTAATGTCTCAAAGTATAATAATGTCTCTCACACATATGCTCTCTACATATCCCTTAATATAGCTAGATATGTGTCACACAAACTCCTTCTCCCTACTAGCAAGATGCCCATGTGTGTTGCACGAAACATCAAGATGCATTTGTATGAGAAGTTTATCTTGTGGGGGAAAAGGATGAACGAGGGAATTCCTTATTTGCAAATGCGGAGAGGGGTGTGGGTATATTTTTGAAAAATTGCCATATTTTCCTTCATGTCCGTCGGATATAAATCGGATGGCCTATATTGCAGGATGGCAGGAACACCATCATCACCAACTCTGTTTTTTATAAGAGTAGAGATATGTGAGTGTCACTGCCCCCTCCCCCCCACACACACACTTCCCAACACCGAAGGACTAGGGTGACACCTCGATCTTGATACTAATCTATCGACTGGCTTCTCTCTCAAACATACACACAC
The DNA here is from genome assembly GCA_904067115.1 of Aegilops sharonensis. Classification (NCBI taxonomy): domain Eukaryota; kingdom Viridiplantae; phylum Streptophyta; class Magnoliopsida; order Poales; family Poaceae; genus Aegilops; species Aegilops sharonensis. Next base: position 458,382,546 of record LR880970.1, read on the forward strand.
ACACTACCCGGCACCGAAGGAGTAGGGTGACACCTCGATCTTGATACTAATCTATCGACTGGATTCTCTCTCAAACATACACACACACACACACTACCCGACACTGAAGGAGTAGGGTGGCACATCGATATTGATAATAATATACCGACTCCTCTTTCAAACAAACACACACACACACACACACACACACACACACTCGCTAGTTGTGCCTCTGTGCCTACCGCGCACACTCTCGATACGTCTTTCTCTCCCTCCCCCCCCCAACAATGACAGCAGAAGGGTGACAACTCGATCTGATCATAATTTGTCAATTGGTTTCTCTCTCAAACATTGTGTCTCGGTGCCTCGCTCGGTAGCCCCCTCGATATGTAGACTTCTCGCGCGCGCACAACTGTAGTGACGATGACGCTGAACCCAGTGTGCCTTGTTTTTACCGGCCTCATGTGATAGTTTTCACCCTGTTTTTTGTTAATTAACAAGGCAACCTTTTCTTTGTTACTACTCGCTCCGTTCCAAAATAGATGACTCAACTTTGTACTAACTTTAGTATAAAGTTGCAACATCTATTTTGGAATGGAGGGAGTACTAGTGAATCTGAAATCATTCGGGGCAGACATAAAACATATCACTTCAACCCAATTATCACAGCAACTACTTTAAAAGAAATTAGCTAGCTGCCCGTGCGTTGCACGGAACATCAAGATGCATTTGTATGAGTAGTTTATCTTGTGAGACAAAAGGCTGAACGAGGGAAGGCCTTATTTGCGAATGTGGAGAGACGTGTGGGTATATTTTTTGCAAAATTGCCATAGTTTCTTTCCTATCTGTTAGATATAAATCCGACGACCTATATTGCAGGATGGCACGCACACCATCATCACCAACTCTGTTTTCTACTCCCTCCGTCCGAAAATACTTGTCATCAAAATGGATAAAAATAGATGCATCTAAAACTAAAATACGTCTGGATACATTTCCTTTTATCCATTTTGATGACAAGTATTTCCGGACGGAGGGAGTATTTGTCTTTTTAGAGATTTCAACAAGTGACTATGACCGGACCTTACCAACATACTCAAAAAAGTAGTCCATAATTTTGATGTTACCCTCTTTTCTTGGTGGTGCAGTGCCATCTGGATACCTCATAAATAAATCAAGGACAAATCTGAACCCTTCCTGAAAAGACATACGTAGCAAAATGAGTGAATCTACACTCTAAAATATGTCTACATACATATCCGTATGTGGTAGTCCATTTGAAATCTGAAAAAGACAATATTTAGGAACGAATGGAGTATATATAAGAGTAGACATGGAGATATATCTCCAGCATGGTCTACAACAAAAATGTGTTGGGCTGGTTAGCGCCGGATGCTCGCAACGCGATGACATGAGTTCGAATTCTATCTTTTAACTTTAGATTTGTATATTATATATTACTATACTTATTTAATATATACTTCTTTCGCTATTGTACTGACAGTGGAACCCACAGAGTACTTAGAATATTAAGGATGGACTTGTTTCTTTTTAACTTTCTGTACGAAGCTGTAGCCACCCTGCAAGTCACGTGTACACTGTACATGCAATTAACTTTTTATAGAGGGACAATCATACAGGCAATTAACTCAAATGGATTGGATGTCACTCTATTATTTCCAGCATAAATAGCATCTCCAACGGCAGCCGGCAAATTTCCTCCCGCTTCCTTCCGCGGAGGACGACATCAAACGCCAGCGGCATACATTTTTACAACTCTAACCAACCAGATGGAATTCGTGAAAACACGGACTGATTTCATATAAGCATGAAGGATTTCGTATTAAAAAGCCGGATCTTCATATAAACATGATGGATTTCATTACATTTACATGAACTAAGAGGTGCCAATCCGGCTCTCTTGTATAATTAATACTCCCTCCGTCCGGAAATACTTGTCCTAGAAATGGATATATCTAGACCTATTTTAGTTCTAAATGGCCTGTTGGAAATATGCCCTAGAGGCAATAATAAAAGCATTATTATTATATTTCCTTGTTCATGATAATTGTCTTTTATTCATGCTATAATTGTATTATCCGGAAATCGTAATACACGTGTGAATACATAGACTACAATACGTCCCTAGTAAGCCTCTAGTAGACTAGCTCGTTGGTCAACAGATAGTCATGGTTTCCTGACTATGGACATCAGATGTCATTGACAACGGGATCACGTCATTAGGAGAATGACGTGATGGACAAGACCCAATCCTAAGCATAGCACAAAGATCGTGTAGTTCGTTTTGCTAGAGCTTTCCCAATGTCAAGTATCTCTGCCTTAGACCGTAGGAGTGCTTTGGGTGTACCAAACGTCACAACGTAACTGGGTGACTATAAAGGTGCACTAGAGGTATCTCCGAAAGTGTCTGTTGGGTTGACACGGATCGAGACAGGGATTTGTCACTCCGTATGATGGAGAGGTATCACTGGGCCCACTCGGTAGTGCATTATCATAATGAGCTCAAAGTGATCAAGTGTCTGGTCACGGGATCATGCATTACGGTACGAGTAAAGTGACTTGCCGGTAACGAGACTGAACGAGGTATTGGGATACCGACGATCGAGTCTCGGGCAAGTAACATACCATCTGACAAAGGGAATAGTATACGGGGTTGCTTGAATCCTCGACATCGTGGTTCATCCGATGACATCATCGAGGAGCATGTAGGAGCCAACATGGGTATCCAGATCCCGCTGTTGGTTATTGACCTGAGAGCGTCCCGGTCATGTCTGCATGTCTCCCGAACCCGTAGGGTCTACACACTTAAGGTTCGGTGACGCTAGGGTTATTAGGAAGACTTGTATGTGATTACCGAATGTTGTTCGGAGTCCCGGATGAGATCCCGGACGCCACGAGGAGTTCCGAGATAGTCCGGAGGTAAAGATTTATATATGGGAAGTCGTCAAACGGACACCGGAAAAGTTTCGGGTCATATCGGTATTATGGAGGGGTCACCGGAAAGGTTCCGGAGGACCACCGGGAGGGGCCACCCCTCTCGGGGGGCCACTTGGGCTGCGTGGGAGGCAGCCAGCCCCTAGTGGGCTGGGCGCACCCCCTCCCCTTGGCCCATGCGCCTAGGGTTGAGGGGGGAACCCTAAGGGGGGCGCCCCCCCTTGCTTGGGGGGCAGGCCCCCCTCCCCTTGCCCCCCCCTTTAGATGCATCTAGAGGGGGCTGGCCCCCCTCCTCCCTTCCCCTATAAATAGAGGGGTGAGGGGAGGGCTGCAACACACAATTGAAGGCGCAGCCCCTCCCCTCCCCAACACCTCTCCTTCTCCGCGTGCGCTTGGCGAAGCCCTGCCGAAGAACTGTCACTCCTTCATCATCACGCCGTCGTGCTGCTGTCGGAGCCATCTTCCTCAACCTCTCCTTCCTCCTTGCTGGATCAAGATGGAGGAGACGTTGCCCGTACCGTACGTGTGTTGAACGCGGAGGTGTTGTCCGTTCAGCGCTTTGGTCATCGGTGATCCGAGTACGACTCCATCATCACCATCCCCTCGAAAGCTTCCGCACGCGATCTACAAGTGGTATGTAGATGCAAACTCACTCCCTTGACTCGTTGCTTAGATGAACTCATATATGGATCTTGGTGAAACCGTAGGAAAATTTTTAATTTTCTGCAACGTTCCCCAACAGTGGTATCAGAGCTAGGTCTATGCGTAGTTCTCTTTGCACGAGTAGAACACAATTTAGTTGTGGGCGTAGATCTTGTCAACTTGCTTGCCGCTACTAGTCTTATCTTGCTTCCGCGGTATTGTGGGATGAAGCGGCCCGGACCAACCTTACACGTACGCTTACGTGAGACCGGTTCCACCGACTAACATGCACTAGTTGCATAAGGTGGCTGGCGGGTGTCTGTCTCTCCCACTTTAGTTGGAGCGGATTCGATGAAAAGGGTCCTTATGAAGGGTAAAATAAGTTGACAAGATCACGTTGTGGTTATTCGTAGGTAAGAAAACGTTCTTGCTAGAACCCAATTGCAGCCACGTAAAAGATGCAACAACAATTAGAGGACGTCTAACTTGTTTTTGCAGCAATTGTCATGTGATGTGATATGGCCAAGTTGTGATGAATGATGAATGACATATTGTGATGTATGAGATCATGTTCTTGTAATAGGAATCACGACTTGCATGTCGATGAGTATGACAACCGGCAGGAGCCATAGGAGTTGTCTTTATTTTTGTATGACCTGCGTGTCATTGAAGAACGCCATGTAACTTACTTTACTTTATTGGTAAATGCGTTAGCCATAGAAGTAGAAGTAGTCGTTGGCGTGACAACTTCATGGAGGCACAATGATGGAGATCATGGTGTCATGCCGGTGACAAGATGATCATGGAGCCCCGAAGATGGAGATCAATGGAGCTTGATGATATTGGCCATATCATGTCACTACTATATAATTGCATGTGATGTTTATTATGTTTATACATCTTGTTTACTTAGAACGACGGTAGTAAATAAGATGATCCCTTACAACAATTTCAAGAAGTGTTCTCCCCTAACTGTGCACCGTTGCTAAAGTTCATCGCTTCTAAGCACCACGTGATGATCGGGTGTGATGGATTCTTACGTTCACATACAACGGGTGTAAGACAGATTTACACACGCTAAACACTTAGGGTTAACTTGACGAGCCTAGCATGTACATACATGGCCTCGGAACACGGAGACCGAAAGGTCGAACATGAGTCGTATGGAAGATACGATCAACATGAGAATGTTCACCGAAGATGACTAGTCCGTCTCACGTGATGATTGGACACGGCCTAGTCGACTCGGATCGTGTAACACTTAGATGACTAGAGGGATGTCTAATCTGAGTGGGAGTTCATTGAAATAATTTGATTAGATGAACTTAATTATCATGAACTTAGTCTAAAACTTTTGAATGATATGTCTTGTAGATCAAATGGCCAACGCTCATGTCAACTTGAACTTCAACGCGTTCCTAGAGAAAACCAAGCTGAAAGATGACGGCAGCAACTATACGGACTGGGTCCGGAACTTGAGGATCATCCTCATAGCTGCCAGGAAACAATATGTCCTAGAAGGACCGCTAGGTGACGCTCCCGTCCCAGAGAACCAAGACATTATGAATGCTTGGCAGTCTCGTGCTGATGATTACTCCCTCGTTCAGTGCGGCGTGCTTTACAGCTTAGAACCGGGGCTCCAAAAGCGTTTTGAGCATCACGGAGCATATGAGATGTTCGAGGAGCTGAAACTGGTTTTCCAAGCTCACGCCCGGGTCGAGAGATATGACATCTCTGACAAGTTCTATAGTTGTAAGATGGAGGAAAATAGTTCTGTCAGTGAGCACATTCTCAAGATGTCTGGGTTGCACAACCGTATGATCCAACTGAATATTAACCTCCCTGATGAGGCGGTCATTGACAGAATCCTCCAGTCGCTGCCACCAAGCTACAATAGCTTTGTGATGAACTACAATATGCAGGGGATGGTAAAGACCATTCCTGAAGTATTCTCTATGCTGAAGTCAGCCGAGGTTGAAATCAAGAAAGAACATCAAGTGTTGATGGTCAATAAGACCACTAAGTTCAAGAAGGGCAAGGGCAAGAAGAACTTCAAGAAGGACGGCAAGGAGGTTGCCGCGCTCGGTAAGCAAGTTGCCGGGAAGAAGTCAAAGAATGGACCCAAGCCTGAGACTGAGTGCTTTTATTGCAAGGGGAAGGGTCACTGGAAGCGGAACTGCCCCAAATATTTAGCGGACAAGAAGGCCGGCAACACCAAAGGTATATTTGATATACATGTAATTGATGTGTACCTTACCAGTACTCGTAGTAACTCCTGGGTATTTGATACCGGTGCCGTTGCTCATATTTGTAACTCACAGCAGGAGCTGCGGAATAAGCGGAGACTAGCGAAGGACGAGGTGACGATGCGCGTCAGGAATGGTTCCAGAGTCGATGTGATCGCCGTCGGCACGCTACCTCTTCATTTACCTACGGGATTAGTTATGAACCTTAATAATTGTTATTTGGTGCCAAGTTTGAGCATTAATATTGTATCTGGATCTCGTTTAATACGGGATGGCTACTCATTTAAATCCGATAATAATGGTTGTTCTATTTATATGAGAGATATGTTTTATGGTCATGCTCCGATGGTCAATGGTTTATTCTTAATGAATCTCGAGCGTAGTATTACACATGTTCATAGCGTGAATACCAAAAGATGTAAAGTTGATAACGATAGTCCCACATACTTGTGGCACTGCCGCCTTGGTCACATTGGTGTCAAGCGCATGAAGAAGCTCCATGCTGATGGACTTTTGGAGTCTTTAGATTATGAATCATTTGACACATGCGAACCATGC
>LR880970.1:458391455-458407541 GCA_904067115.1 Aegilops sharonensis
CGGCAAGTTCAAGGGATTGACTACGATGAGACTTTCTCTCCCGTAGCGAAGCTTAAGTCCGTCCGAATCATGTTAGCAATTGCCGCATACTATGATTATGAGATATGGCAGATGGACGTCAAAACAGCGTTCCTTAACGGATATCTTAAGGAAGAGCTGTATATGATGCAGCCGGAGGGTTTTGTCGATCCTAAGAATGCTGACAAAGTATGCAAGCTCCAGCGATCCATTTATGGGCTGGTGCAAGCATCTCGGAGTTGGAACATTCGCTTTGATGAGATGATCAAAGCGTTTGGGTTTATGCAGACTTATGGAGAAGCCTGCGTTTACAAGAAAGTGAGTGGGAGCTTTGTAGCATTTCTCATATTATATGTAGATGACATACTTTTGATGGGAAATGATATAGAATTCTTGGACAGCATTAAGGCCTACTTGAATAAGTGTTTTTCAATGAAGGACCTTGGAGAAGTTGCTTATATATTAGGCATCAAGATCTATAGAGATAGATCGAGACGCCTCATAGGTCTTTCACAAAGCAAATACCTTGATAAGATTTTGAAGAAGTTCAAAATGGATCAGTCCAAGAAAGGGTTCTTGCCTGTATTGCAAGGTGTGAGATTGAGCTCAGCTCAATGCCCGACCACGGAAAAAGATAAAGAAGAGATGAGTGTCATCCCCTATGCTTCAGCCATAGGATCTATTATGTATGCCATGCTGTGTACCAGACCTGATGTAAACCTTGCCGTAAGTTTGGTAGGAAGGTACCAAAGTAATCCCGGCAAGGAACACTGGACAGCGGTCAAGAATATCCTGAAGTACCTGAAAAGGACAAAGGACATGTTTCTCGTTTATGGAGGTGACGAAGAGCTCGTCGTAACGGGTTACGTCGACGCTAGCTTCGACACAGATCTGAATGACTCTAAGTCACAAACCGGATACGTGTATATGTTGAATGGTGGAGCAGTAAGCTGGTGCAGCTGCAAGCAGAGCGTCGTGGCGGGATCTACATGTGAAGCGGAGTACATGGCAGCCTCGGAGGCAGCGCATGAAGCAATTTGGGTGAAGGAGTTCATCACCGACCTAGGAGTCATACCCAATGTGTCGGGGCCGATCAAACTCTTCTGTGACAACACTGGAGCTATTGCACTTGCCAAGGAGCCCAGGTTTCACAAGAAGACCAGGCACATCAAGCATCGCTTCAACTCCATCCGTGAAAACGTTCAGGATGGAGATATAGAAATTTGTAAAGTGCATACGGATCTAAATGTCGCAGATCCGTTGACTAAGCCTCTTCCGCGGGAAAAACATGATCAACACCAGAACTCTATGGGTGTTCGATTCATCACAATGTAACTAGATTATTGACTCTAGTGCAAGTGGGAGACTGTTGGAAATATGCCCTAGAGGCAATAATAAAAGCATTATTATTATATTTCCTTGTTCATGATAATTGTCTTTTATTCATCCTATAATTGTATTATCCAGAAATCGTAATACACGTGTGAATACATAGACTACAATATGTCCCTAGTAAGCCTCTAGTAGACTAGCTCGTTGGTCAACAGATAGTCATGGTTTCCTGACTATGGACATCAGATGTCATTGACAACGGGATCACGTCATTAGGAGAATGACGTGATGGACAAGACCCAATCCTAAGCACAGCACAAAGATCGTGTAGTTCGTTTTGCTAGAGCTTTCCCAATGTCAAGTATCTCTTCCTTAGACCGTGAGATCGTGTAACTCCCGGATACCGTAGGAGTGCTTTGGGTGTACCAAACGTCACAACGTAACTGGGTGACTATAAAGGTGCATTACAGGTATCTCCGAAAGTGTCTGTTGGGTTGACACGGATCAAGACAGGGATTTGTCACTCCGTATGACGGAGAGGTATCACTGGGCCCACTCGGTAGTGCATCATCATAATGAGCTCAAAGTGATCAAGTGTCTGGTCACGGGATCATGCATTACGGTACGAGTAAAGTGACTTGCCGATAACGAGATTGAACGAGGTATTGGGATACCGACGATCGAGTCTCGGGCAAGTAACATACCGTCTGACAAAGGGAATAGTATACGGGGTTGCTTGAATCCTCGACATCGTGGTTCATCCGATGACATCATCGAGGAGCATGTAGGAGCCAACATGGGTATCCAGATCCCGCTGTTGGTTATTGACCTGAGAGCGTCCCGGTCATGTCTGCATGTCTCCCGAACCCGTAGGGTCTACACACTTAAGGTTCGGTGATGCTAGGGTTATTAGGAAGACTTGTATGTGATTACCGAATGTTGTTCGGAGTCCCGGATGAGATCCCGGACGTCACGAGGAGTTCCGGAATAGTCCGGAGGTAAAGATTTATATATGGGAAGTCGTCAAACGGACACCAGAAAATTTTCTGGTCATATCGGTATTATGGAGGGGTCACCAGAAAGGTTCCGGAGGACCACCGGGAGGGGCCACCCCTCTCGTGGGACACTTGGGCTGCGTGGGAGGCAGCCAGCCCCTAGTGGGCTGGGCGCACCCCCTCCCCTTGGCCCATGGGCCTAGGGTTGAGGGGGGAACCCTAAGGGGGGCGCCCCCCTTGCTTGGGGGGCAAGCCCCCCTCCCCTTGGCCGCCACCCCCCCCCTCTAGATGCATCTAGAGGGGGCCGGCCCCCCTCCTCCCTTCCCCTATAAATAGAGGGGTGAGGGGAGGGCTGCAACACACAATTGAAGGCGCAGCCCCTCCCCTCCCCAACACCTCTCCTTCTCCGCGTGCGCTTGGCGAAGCCCTGTCGGAGAACTGTCACTCCTTCATCATCACGCCGTCGTGCTGCTGTTGGAGCCATCTTCCTCAACCTCTCCTTCCTCCTTGCTAGATCAAGACGGAGGAGATGTTGCCCGTACCGTACGTGTGTTGAACGCGGAGGTGCTGTCCGTTCAGCGCTTTGGTCATCGGTGATCCGGGTACGACTCCATCATCACCATCCCCTCGAAAGCTTCCGCACGCGATCTACAAGTGGTATGTAGATGCAAACTCACTCCCTTGACTCGTTGCTTAGATGAACTCATAGATGGATCTTGGTGAAACCATAGGAAATTTTTTAATTTTCTGCAACGTTCCCCAACATGGCCGCCCGCGGATCCCTTTGTCTTCCTCATGTCCGTCAGACACTTGCGGGGTCGACGAAGGTCCTCGGAAGAGACGAAGCAGCAAATAAACCACCTGAATCCGCGGTCGTCGCCTCAGCGGTGACCTTCATGGGTCCCAAGTGGCGGCGGCCTCCCGCGTTCTACTTCTCCTCGATGATGGCGGCGGACAGGGAGAAGCTGGCCACCGACTAGTCGCTCTCCACGCACCCGGCTTCTGTCTCTGCCTGCATGGCGCTGCCGCAGGCACGGGAGGTGCGCCCACAAACACGGGAGGCGCGGCCACCACAGGCACTGGTGGTGCGGTATGACGCGGCAGTGACGGTGCACGTACGGGCGTGCTCGCCGCCGTGCCGGCGTGGAGCAACTCACCACTCCTCATTGAGCTGAACTGGAGCGGCGAGTTGCGGAACCACGCGCCTGCTTGGGGCGGCAACTGGCTCCGTCGGGCCAAGCGAGGTTGGTGAAGCACCGAGCGGCCTCGCCCGTATCCAGAGGGCTCGGCAGGCCACCCAGCCGGGTAATATGCCGGAGAACGGCTCATCAAAAGCCATCGGAAGGGTGGAGAAAATGGTGAAGGAGGAGATGGGCGAGCAGCAGAGGGGTGCGATCCTTGCCCGCTGTCTGTCTGGCCTCGTGTAAATAGAGGGCGGACGGTAGGAGCTTGGCCGGCGTCTGGCCTCGTTTAAACTGAGGGCGGACGGGAGGAGCTCGGCCGGTGTTGCGTTCAATTCCGGCCCGCTCATGAACGGACGTGTGGCCGGAATAGGATTCTCGGTTTACATGTGGGTTTAATGGAGGGGTTTAATGGAGGCGCCGGGCGTGCAGCGGGCGACGCAGTACTATTCGATTTGACAGCATTAATGAGCCGTCAAATCACAAAGGCCCTCGCCTCTCGTGAAACCGACCGAGCTAGACTGCCCCGCCCTCTAGCCTTTTAAAAAATGTATATACTCCACTTTTGTACAGTAGTAGTATCGATGGATTGCGCCATGGAGCAAAACTTGAAATTAAAAAAAAGGTGGTACATATAGAGAGCGCTCGTGAACTATGTGTCATACATGGCAATAAATAAAGTACGACATGATACTTATATGATACATGGCGCAGCAGTAGTAAGTATTATTAATACAGTTTTGCTAGAACTCATCTAGATGAGATATAATTTGGTCTCATTCATCTTTTATAGCCATTGGATGTGATGCTATAAGATGCGTGTGTGCTGACATGGGTTGTATTTGTTCTTGTGCAACGAACTAACCACTGCATGTCATGTTTGATAGTCTCAAGTCATTAAAAGCATACAAGCCCCACATCTCTTCTTGGTTGATTCCTCTATTTATGTCAAAAAATAAGAAACAACGTGAGAGTTAATGCACCACGCCTATGTGTTAGACTAGCCACAATGGTGAGTAACATACACTAGTAACATACACATATCCCTAGACTATGTTACTACCTTCATAGTGGGTACTACTTCCGTCCTGGTTTATAGGTCCCTTTTATAGTTTGTGCCAAATTTTGACTAAAGATTTAACTAACAAAATGTTAATGCATGTCAAGAAAAAAATTTCTCATTGGATTCGTCTTTGAACATAGTTTTGAAAAATATAATGTTTGGTGACATGCGTGAACATTTTCTTAGTTTAATCTATGGTCAAATTTGGCACGAAATACAATGGGGGCCAAAATTTGGCATCACTATAACTAGTACTCCATTCGTCAATTTATAAGTTGTGCTTACCTTTTCCATCAACTTCGTGCAGCGCGTGGGCATCTTGCTAGAAACACTAGAATATGTCTAAATAATCCGTATGTGATAGTCCATTTGAAATATCAAAAAAGACAAATATTTAGGTACAGAGGGAGTAATATATTAGGAGTATATCAAAACAATAGTGATTTTTTTCAAGTTTGTGAACAAATACTACTATTCTACTACTTTGGATCCGTCGCAACGCACAGGCACATTGCTAGTAAAAGGAAAAGGCCTGCCACGTTCGCGTCGCACCCCCACACGCCCGGGAATCGGGAGTACAACACGGCCCATCCGGCACGACACATAGCTTAGGGAAGGCGTGTTGCCTTGCAGTGGCGGAGCTTGAAGCAAAATGTTGGGCGTGCCAGTCTAGCCAGGCTATAGAAATTACCCTTGCGTTGATGTTCCATGCCTCAAAACTGGATGTACAACTACGAAAATCCTGCTAGGTTGGGCGGGCCAGGGCACGTGTTGGCCCTCACGTAGATCCGCCCCTATGCCTAGCATTTTCACTTTCATGTGGGGCCGCCCATTGAGCAAACCGACACCCCGCCCGCCGCTGGGTTGGAAAACAGAAACAAGGGGAAGATCTAGCTGTAGCACGGAAGCCAAGAAATTTTGTGTCAGACGGGGCTCGTTGATAGAGTAGGAGCATTCTGTATTAGTACCACTCCTACCAAGTTTGTACTCCTAATACTATTATATTACTAGTACTACCACTATACAACTAGTAGATACGTGCAAGGCACAACATCGTAGGAACAAAAAACGGGAATATCTTGTTTTGGGTGATTTATCTTTTTTTCAATCAACGTAGTATGAATAATATGATGTGGGGGGCACCCATGAAGCTTATGTGGCTTGGTTGCATGGCTACGGAAGGTTAGAGGAAAATAAATAGATAATGTGTTTAGAGTGCACTCCACTAAATAGATATACTTTGGATACATTGCAATGGACTGGCACATCTCTATCTATACCCCCTATATAGTGTGTGAAAAACTTTGAAAGTTGGTCGTTGGATGAAGCCAATCCGACGGTACAAAGATGGAAAATCCGAGCACTACTGGCCATTGGATATCATCCACCAGATTCTGCCACATGTATAATCTAGAAGACTCCATGGTTGAACTTAATTCATGACTAAATTTGCAACAACTAAGCTTAGGCAAAGTTATTAATAAGTTCTTCAAAATGAGAGCCACAAGTTGGCAAGCCTAAGGGAATCTTGCCACATTTTTTGTGTGTATGTCATGTGGGGCCAGTGTGGCTTGCCTAAGGTGTGGCTTGAACCAAACACTCACCTAAGTTAATCAAACTTGCATAACCTTACATTCCACCAAATTTTGCCACAAATTGGCAAGCCTAAGGGAATCTTGCCACATTTTTGTGTGTATGTCATGCGGGGCCAGTGTGGCTTGCCTAAGGTGTGGCTTGAAGAAAACACTGACCTAAGTTAATCAAACTTGCCTAACCTTACATTCCACCAAATTTTTCCACATGTTAGAATCCAGAAAACTCCACATGTAGAAGCATAATGCACAAACCACCAGAATCTCATGCGTGCAATGCACGTGTACCTTCCTACTAGTACTAGTAGTAGTAAGAAACAAATTCCAGTTTTGGCACGATCTCGTACTGCGGGAGAACCACAAGGCCTGCCGCAGGAGTTACATTTTCCTCTCGGGGCCCACGGGACCGAACTTCAGTGGCTTAGTGCCCGGCCTATGAGTCAATGACATGTGGGCCTTAAATGCGGCTGGCCCACATGTCATTCTCATGGTGGTGGCGTGGTTCGCGACACACTCGTTCAAGATGAACCGGCCGGTGGTGATGTGGCCGTGGCGAGGATACCACAGCTGGGCATCGGGGCGTTACGAGGCGTAGATGGCCACACCGGCAGGTACTACCTGTAGTACATAAGTACTCCAGCTGAGGATTGATGCCCGGGACGAAATGTGTCACAGCCGCTGGATGAAAATTCGATGGTGCGGGAGTATGGATCGGAGCACAGCAGCGGAGCAGGCAAACCACGTCCAATCGGGTGTGTTGTGGTAGAAAGTTGATGGTCGCCACAGTTCAGCTGGCCCGCATGTCATGCACACAAAGGCAGGGGAGCGGTGGGGCCGAGAGGGATGAGGGGCATGAACAATCCTACCATTCTGTCACTGACATGTGGGACCCATAAGCGTGGGTCCCACCTGTCAGCGAAGGAAAGGCCGGGCAAGGCAGTGATAGCCACGTCAGAGGATCCATATCCACGTCGGGGGACGTCGTGCTATGGGTTGGAGCACCGTCGTGGGAATCGCGTGTGGGTGTGGCAGTGGTAGAAACAAGAAACGTGATGGTCGTCGTGGTTCAACTTCCATGGACAAGCGGTCGTGTCTGCTGACACATGTATATCAAAACTAGAGTGTTTATATTTCAAGCATGTGAACAAGTATTATTCTACTAGTTTGGATCCATTGCAACGCACGAGTCAGCACATTGGTAGTAGTAGTGTCCATCTCTATCTCTAGAGGCCTTCCCTCGTTCATCCTTTTCTCTCACAAGATAAACAACTCATACAAATGCATCTTGATGTTCCGTGGAACGCACGAGGATGTTTCCTTGGGGGTCTCTCCAGCGCGGCGTGGCCGTAGTTGCAAGTTGACACCCCTTGAGATGCCAACGTCGAGGGACACTCGGATTTCCTCTGATGAGCACGTAAGATGAGTTTGATCACGTAGTAAATGCATTCTAAAGACTACCTCCGTGTCCATTTCCTAATTCTCCCCTGTCCACAGTTTCACATGCTAGGCTCGATGCGAGTGGAGATTGGCTTGCATATGTACGGGAGGGTACCAACATCAATATGCACAACATTTACAACGGTGACACCGTTCCCGTAGAACCTTTGTCCAACATTGGGATCAGCCATGCAACGGGCCACCGCATGAATTGGTACGATGGAACCACGATGAGATTGAATAAAAGATATCACGAACCTTGCACATGGCGGTCAAAGGCGGACCTGGCTGTCTGCGGCCGATTGGTTGCCGTACAAGTAAGAAGACACTGTGCTCCTTTCTAACCGCATCTTAGTGGTGACAAACCAGCGGACTTATTTTGTATGGGACACATCCTACGATATACTCCCCCTCTCCCGGTTTATTTGTTTTGAATCTTTTCATTTTATAAGTTTCAAATTCAAATTTAGAGCTCCCCATCACATGTTGAGATTACAATTGTCGGATTTCGGGTTCCCGCAGACCCTTGAGGTTCGAACACTGGGGTGCGCGTGGAGATCTCGCCCTCTACCTACCTGCACCCCGCCGCCTCGCTAAGATCTAAACTAAGAAAGGAACAACACAAGAGACACAAGGTTTATACTAGTTCGGGCCACCATTGTGGTGTAATACCCTACTCTAGTTTGTGGTGTGGTGGATTGCCTCTTGGGCTGATGGTGATGAAAAATACAAGGAAGAATAGCCTCACGAGAGTCTATTCTTGGCCGGGGCGATGAACTGCTTGGAGGAGTTCAGTCGCTCTTTTTCTCTCTCTCTCGATTCAAGGTGCTAGGTTCAAGGTGTCCCTAGCTCTATCTCTCCAAGATGCCTCTAGCTCTGTGCGTGGCTAGTCCTATTTATAGATAGAGGCCCTGGGCCTCTTCCCAAATATTGAGCGGGAAGGGCGCCAACAATTGGCCATTTTGAAGGGGAACATCTAGTACACTTATCCTGACTAAAGTTGGTCCTCGCCTGTCAAAGGCTCTGGTGGTGACGCCGGCTTGGGCTCCACAATGACTTCCTTCCTGCCGTTGGGCTGGTCTTCGCCTTGTTGCACCGAAATGGATGCCTTTGCTTGATGCCCTCGCCGGCGCTTGCTCCCTTTGCACCAAAGAGGAAAGGAGGACACTGCGCGGGCTGGCGCCCTTGGTCTTCATGGCTTGCGTCATGGGCACCTCGTGAGGTACCCCACCTTGATCTCTCCGCCTCCTCGCGAGCCAGCCTGACGAGGCCATGCCTGAGGAAGCTCCCTGTCGTCCGCCCCGCGAGGCTTGGCCCCTCGCGAGGGTCTTGAGCTTGTGTTGATGAAGATGGGCCGTGATGGGCCCCCCTTTGAGCCACGCCGCAGGCCGTAGGCAGGCAAGTCTGGGGACCCCCGTTCCCAGAACGCCGATAGTAGCCCCCGGGCCCAAGGCGTGCCCGGACTTGGCCGAGCAGAGCAGCGAAAGGGCAAGTGCGAAGCGCTGCGGACCCTAAGAGCCTGCGGCCTTGGGCGCCGCGTGGAGGTTGATTGGACGTGGGTGTATCCACTTCCCCACGATGCCTCGGCAACTGCACGAATTGACAAGTCCCTGCATGCAAAGCGGGTTATGATTACCTGCGATCATGGAGGTCGGCTATTGGCCTCCTCTGGCTTTAAGTACGGAACGGCGCGTGCCCTTCTAGTCTTTCCCCTCTTGCTTCTCCTCCTTCTTCATGGCTCCGCCGAGGAAGTTCTCGACCGCAGAGAAGGGGAAGGCCCGCCAGGTTGAGCCTGCCTCTCCCCCGCCCAAGCGCGGGCGAGGCTGCCCTCGCAAACATCCTGTGGCTCCCACGGCAACTCCTTGTGGCCGCGGAGGTGATCTCCCGCGCGGTGATGGACGGCTGGCCGCGGCCGGGGGGTGCGCTATGGCCGCGCGACCCCCTAGGCTGCGCTTCCGCGCTACGGAGGTGTTGCCGGAGTTCGTTGTGTGGTCGGCGGAGCCGACTTGCGCCCGGCTTCAGCTTCCTCGCTTCCTCCTAGGTGAGCTCCCGGCTGGCGCCCCGGGCGGCCTCTGGCTCCAGGCAGACGACTGCTGCAGTCGGGCCTCCTGGGCTTCACTGGAGGTCTCCGCGGCTGGGAGCCTGGCCCTGACTCGCGGCTGGCAGACGTTTGCCCGCGCGCGTGGCCTGAGCCGTCGGTGCACCCTACCTTCAAGTTCGACGGTGATGCCACCCTTTACGTGAGTGTGTTCGGGGAGGATGGTCGTTGCGCTGGGTGCTTCCCTGAGGACGACGGCTACGGCCGGGGGCCCAGCCTCGGCGATGACGGAGAAGACAGCGCACTCGGGGTCGGCGGCGCTCAGGGCTCCTCGATCTTCATCGATTCTTCTTCGGGCAGCGGCTCCTCCAGCAGCGGCCGCGATCAGCCCCCACGCCGTCGTGCCTGCTTGGAGGGTGGTAGCGGGTCCGCCCGCCGTCGCGCCTCGGTGAAGCGCGAGAGGGAGTCCGCCTGAGCCCCGGAGGCGGCTCGAGTCTTCCCTGCGGGCTGGTGTAGGGCGAGCCGCGCCTGATTTGTTCTTCCTTTTTCTTTTTCCTGCGTAGAAAGACAGTAGTGTGGGGCCCCGTGGGGGCGTGTTTGGACTTTCGCCGTTAATCATCGTACTGTTTCTGCTATTTCGGTATCGTGCCTTCGGGCCGCACGCCTGCGCGTAGGTAGTTCCCAGCCTCAGCCGTGAGGGGCGACCGACCCAGGTCCTGTTTTCGTGTCGCGGTGCCCGTGAGGCACGGACTGGAGGGGTGCTCCCGTGGTGGACCCAGGTTGGGAAACCTTGAACGATAAGGGCAGAAAACACTCGCGAGGGCGCTCAGGCTGCCCCCTGGCGAGACCTTGCGCGAGAGAAATCGAGGTAGGAGGGCGAAAGGTCGAAGAGCCACAAATCAAAACGACAATAGCTTCGATAAAACTTCAAATGAGAATGAACAAGCCAACTGCAGAAAGCAAATGAAAAAGCTGCGTCCGGCACCTAATCTAGTCTTCGACGTCTTCTCACCAGCGCGGAGCTAAGTGCTGCCACTGGGCGTGGGAGGGAGCCCCAGGGCCTGAGGCCGGCGCTCCTGAGACTCCAGGGCATGTACAGCCCCAACTCATTATTACGTGAGAGTGTCACGGGCGGCGAGCTTCACAGGCGTTGGCCTTCTTCACAGGCTCCGTGCCTTTCTTGGGGGAAGCAAGCTTCACGGGCATTGGCCCTCTTCACAGGCTTTGGGCCTTTTCAAAAACGCGACAGCTTCACAGGCATTCGCCTTCTTCACAGGCTCTGGGCCTTTTCCAAAAAGATAAGCTTCACAGGCATTCGCCTTCTTCACAGGCTCCGGGCCTTTTCCAAAAAAGATAAGCTTCACAGGCATTCGCCTTATTCACAGGCTCCGGGCCTTTTCCAAAAAAAGATAAGCTTCACAGGCATTCGCCTTCTTCACAGGCTCTGGGCCTTTTCCAAAACGCGACAGCTTCACACGCATTCGCCTTCTTCACAGGCTCTGGGCCTTTTTAGGGGTAAAACCTCCGGAGATGCTGGATGTTCCACGCGTTCTAGACTGGCACCCCCTCCTGAGTCTCCAAGCGCGCGAAGCCGGGCCTGGAAACATGAACAACCTTGAATGGGCACTCCCACATGGGAGAGAGCTTATGCAGCCCCTCCCTGGAGAGAACCCGTCTGAGCACGAGGTCCCCTACCTCAAGAGTTCTGGGGCGGATGTTGTGGCAGTGGTATCATCGCAGTGCTTGTTGGTACCTCGCCGCTCGCAACACAGCTTCTCGACGACGCTCCTCCCCCAGCACGAGGTCCGTCCCCCGCATGGCGTCCTGCTGCGCTTCGTCGAACGCCAGGACCCATGCGGAACGACGTCTGACCTCATGAGGGAGGACCGCTTCGGCTCCATAGACCAGGAAGAACGGGGTCTCTCTAGTTGGCTTGGTCGTGGTCGTGCGGATGGACCACAACACGGACTGAAGCTCGGGCACAGCCCACCATCCTCGCCTGGATGGGGAGCTACGGCAGGTAAGCGGCGGCTGCCACTCATGACTCTTGACTCCTGGAGCTCCTGAATGATCTTGCTGACGAACTCCTGAGGGTTTGGCCCTCCTTGCCTTGCTCCTTCTCGAGGGAAACGTGCTTCGAAACACGCCTCCAAGTAGTGCCCAAGCGCCTTCCTCGTGACCTTAGCAAGGTCGGTGGCCCTCCAGGGGGAGCCCCCGAGCCCTGCCTGAGGAGGGCGCCAGGTGCGCTTTCCTATGCGATAGAAGGTGGTTCCCCCTGAGCAGGCGCAGACCCTGAGGGGCCAGGGCGGACGAAGTCTTCTTCTTCTTGGGGGCTGTCTCGGGAAGCCTCCTGCTTCCGCGATCCGGGTCTTCCAGTGATGCGGCCTGAAAGGCTCGCTCCAGGGAGCACACCGCGTCTTTCTCTTCGCAGGGCACCGTGATGACTCTGCCACTCCCTGGCATCTTGAGGACGTTGTAGCCATGGTGGGTTACGGCCATGAACTTGGCCAGCGCTGGGTACCCGAGGATGGCGTTGTATGGCAGGCGAATGTGGGCGACGTCGAAGTCGATGAGCTCGGTGCGGTAGTTGTCGCACGCGCCGAAGGTAACTGGGAGGCGAACCTGCCCAATCGGGACCGTGGAGCCCTCGGTGACCCCAGAGAGAGGCTTGGTTGGCTGAAAATAATTGTAAGGCACTTGGAGATTGTTTAATGTTTCCACAGACAGGACGTTGAGCCCTGCCCCGCCATTTGATGAGGGTCTTGGTGACCAGCAAGTTGCTGATGATTGGGGAGCAAAGCATCGGGAGGACTCCGGTTGTGGCCGCACACTTGAGCTGATCCGATGAGCTGAACATGATGGCGCACGCCGACCACCTAAGGGGGCGTGTGGCTTCGAGCTTGGGGAGGACTGCATTCACTTCGTGGGCGAACTGCTTGAAGATGCGTTGAGAGGCTGGGGCTTGAGCTCCGCCCAGGATGCAGGCGATCGCGCGCAGCTCCTGGAAGCCCCCAGCCCCCTCGTCCTGATGATGGTCTTCGTTTCTCCTTGGCTGCGGTGGCAGAGGAGGGAGGCCTGCGTTGCCTTGCGGGCGATCCTCGCGAGGCTGATCCCTCCAGCCTCCCTCGCGAGGCAGGTCCCGCCAGCGATCCTCGCGAGGTTGGTCGCGCCACCCTTGGCGGGGGCCGCGATCTTCCCAGCGTCCTGCGTTCCTTCCTCCTCCTCGGCCGTAGCCCCGGTCGCTGCGGTCGGGACGTCGGCCGATCCTCCCTTCTCGCACGGCTCGGAGCTCTTGACATTCACTGGTGTTGTGGGTGTGGACGTCGTGGTACACGCAGTACCGGCTGCCCTTGGAAGACTCGGGCTGATCTCTGCCCCGCTTGGTGTCTGGTTCTGCCGCGAGCACGGCAGCCCCATTGCGCTTCACATCCTTGGCCTTGGGTTTCTTTTTTCTGGGTTTGCGGCAGGCAGCTCGAGGAGGGAGAGACGCCCTTCCTCGGCCCTGGCGCACTTGGTCGCCAAGTTGAACAGCTCCAAGGAAGTGCACAAGTCTTCATGCATTGCCAGCTCCTCCTTCATCTTGACGTCGCGCACACCGTCGGAGAAGGCGGAGATGATGGCCTCCTCGGTCACCTTGGGAATCTTGAGGCGTGCGTTGTTGAAGCGCTGGATGTATTTCTGCAGGGTCTCCCCTGGTTGCTGCTAGATGCGGCGCATGTCGCTCACGGCGGATGGCCGGTCTCGGGTACCTTGGAAGTTGGCGATGAAGCGGGTGTGCATCTCGTCCCAGGAGGAGATCGTGCCTGGAGCCAGGTTCAGGAGCCAGGTGCAGGCCCCATCCTTGAGCGCCATGGGAAACCAGTTCGCCATGACCTTCTCGTCTCCGTTGGCGGCTTCGATGCCCAGCTCGTAGAGCTGGAGGAATTCTGTGGGGTCGGCCACGCGATGCTGCGCAGCTCGGTGGTGAAGGCACGGCAGCCTGCTGTGGCCACGGGAGGCCTTGGGTGACGAAGAGCTTGGTCTTGCGGGTCCCCATGCGTTGCAGCTGGGAGCAGCGCAGGGTCTTGACGCGCCGGAGCAGGAGCGTGGTCGCGACGGGCTGGAGCGGGGAGCACTCGGGCAACTTCTTGCGGGCGAGGGACTTCCTGGAAGCTCTGCTCTTGCCGCGCTGGCGCCGGACGGAGCGGGTTCCTCCCAGGGACCACGCGCCTTGGGGCCAAGGCGCCTTCTTGAGGGGGAGGCGGCCGAGGCGCCCCCGGAGCTTCGTCGCCCGCGTAGGGCGGGGTGCGATGCAGCAAGACGGACGGCGCGGGGGAGCCCCCTGTGGCACGGACGAGCTCGGCGACGCGGTCGAGCCACTCTTCGTAGACGTCGTCGACGGGACGGTAGCACAGGAGCTCGTTTGCCACGATGAGCACAGCTCGAGCCTCCATGGGCGCGCGGAATGCGCGGGACGAAGAACCAGCCGGGGTGAGTGAGGGGGTAGCAGTGCGGCCGTCTTGCCTCACGGAGGGATGCTGGGACGATGCTTGCAGCTCGTTCCCCGCCGGGCCGGTGGCGGCGTTGACGGCAGGCGACGGGGAACGACGAGGGCGCCCGCCGACGGGAGCCGTCTGGGCGACGCGGGAAGCGAGAGCGGCTCGGCACTCGGCGCGGGCCCGGCAAGCGTCAGACATGGATGCGGTGGTCGACGGAGAATAGGACGGTGGAAGACGAATTCTGGCGCACCCCTACCAGGCGCGCCAAATGTCAGATTTCGGGTTCCGGCAGACCCTTGAGGTTCGAACACTGGGATGCGCACGGAGATCTCGCCCTCTACCTACCTGCACCCCGCCGCCTCGCTAAGATCTAAACTAAGAAAGGAACAACACAAGATACACAAGGTTTATACTAGTTCGGGCCACCATTGTGGTGTAATACCCTACTCTAGTTTGTGGTGTGGTGGATTGCCTCTTGGGCTGATGGTGATGAACAATACAAGGAAGAACAACCTCGCGAGGGTCTGTTCTTGGCCAGGGCGATGAATTGCTTGGAGGAGTTCAGTCTCTCTTTCTCTCTCTCTCTCTCTCTCTCTCTCTCTCTCTCTCTCTCTCTCTCTCTCTCTCTCTCTCTCTCTCGATTCAAGGTGCCAGGTTCAAGGTGTCCCTAGCTCTGTCTCTCCAAGATGCCTCTAGCTCTGTGCGTGGCTAGTCCTATTTATAGATAGAGGCCCTGGGTCTCTTCCCAAATATTGAGCGGGAAGGGCGCCAACAATTGGCCATTTTTAAGGGGAACATCTAGTACACTTATCCTGACTAAAGTTGGTCCTCGCCTGTCAAAGGCTCTGGTGGTGATGCCGGCTTGGGCTCCATGATGACTTCCTTCCTGCCGTTGGGCTGGTCTTGGACTTGTTGCACCGAAATGGACGCCTTTGCTTGATGCTCTCACCTGCGCTTGCTCCCTTTGCACCAAAGAGGAAAGGAGGACACTACGCGGGCTGGCGCCCGCCTGGCACCCTTGGTCGTCATGGCTTGCGTCATGGGCACCTCGTAAGGTACCCCGCCTTGATCTCTCCGCCTCCTCGCGAGCCAGCCTGACGAGGTCATGCCTGAGGAAGCTCCCTGTCGTCCGCCCCGCGAGTCTTGGCCCCTCGCGAGGGTCTTGAGCTTGTGTTGATGAAGATGGGCCGTGATGGGCCCCCCTTTGAGCCACGCCACAGGCCGCAGGCAGGCAAGTCTGGGGACCCCCGTTCCCAGAACGCGGACAACAATGTCCATTAAATCGTTGCGTGCATGTATAGTAAAGAAACAAATCTCGAGTTTGGCACGAGTTCGTGCTGCGGGAGCACCACAAGCCCTGGCGCAGGAGTTACATTTCCCTCTCAGGGCCGTCGGGACTGAGCTTCAGCGCCTTACTACACCTACCTTTGAGTCAATAACATGTGGACCCGATAGGTGACTGGTCCACATGTAATGCTCCTGAAGGCAGAGGGGTAGTGGGGCCAAGAGGGATGAGCCGCAGGTCGGGGGACGTGTGGTTTCATGGATTCGAGCGGCGTCGTGGGAATCGCGGGTGCCTGTGGTAGAAACTTGATGCTCGCCGCATTTTAGGTGGCCCACATGTCATGCACACAAAGGCAGAGGGGCGGTGCGGCCGAGAGGGGTGAGGCGCACGTCGGGGGGCGTGGTGCCGTGCGTTGGAGAGGCGTCGTGGGAATCGCGAGATGAAACGTGATGGTCGCCGTAGTTGAACTTCCATGGACAAGCTGTCATGTCTACGGACACATGCACTGTATACCGATCACTGGAAGGAGTAGCAGAGAAAGCTATATATGTGGATAAATAGTTCCTTATAGTCAAGCGGACCCATGCTACTACTCTGTTCCAAAGACATGCACACCATCGAAATAGTCCATCTATATCAATATACACCGAGAGGGAATAATTTTTTT
>LR880970.1:458441947-458453422 GCA_904067115.1 Aegilops sharonensis
CTACATGAGGCTACGCATGGCAAGAGATGATGCATACAAGAACAACACATCAAAGCAAGTTTAAATGAGGCCGGAAACAACATATAACAATTCCGGTAAGTCCTCATATGCAAATTTCTAAATTGGTCCAGATATGAATAAACCTTATGTTCAAGTTGTTAAACAGAAAGTTAAGATGCACCACGATGATCTACACAAAATTATAGTCAAGTTACATATAAAGTTCATTAGAATCGGATAGAAGATATGAGGAAAACAAGTTAAACATGGTATTGATGCATAATGCATACAAACATCAAGCAAACCCTCTCAAACCAAGGGTGCAACATGATAATATGAAACTACATGCAAATCTGAGCAAGTTTCATATAGAGCACACTCAAAACGGAGCAACGGTTCAACACATACACATGAAACAAGTTATAGCAACAATTTGTCCAAAACAGCAACTAGGCATATTGCAAGCACCTAAACAACAAGCTACAGCATCTTAACATGATAACAGAAGCCATGGACTTTATGTACAGGTAAAGCATGACAAAACATGAACACTGAGCTATCTCCAGAAATGACTAAAACATGCTCAAAAGGACATGGCAAGATTGCAAATAATATCAGTTTCAGACTTTGCAGAAATTAACATTAGGTTGCAATGTTTAGAGCTATCAAACAACATGTTACAGGAACTTATCATGGCAACCAAAGGCATGGAATGAATCTACTAATTGCATAGAACACAAGTCCCTTACTGACCATGAGCCAAAAATGATCAAAAGATATGATGGAACCCATGCAAACATGGCAAGTTATATGACAGATTCATACATGGCAGGAACAACAATAAGTAGGCATGTTGGTGAGCTCGATGCACTCACTACGAGGCATTGCACGACAAACTAAGAATACACCCAGAAACTAAACATGGAATATAAGCTATACATGGCAAGGAAAACAACATAGTATGCACGGATCAACAACCACAAGCTAGGCAAAATTGCTAAACATGTTAACAATCTGCCAGGAACATTTTATAGCAAAAGTAGAGCTAGATTAAGGCATGATAGATCACTCTATAATTTCAACCAGAGGCATAAATGGATATAGCATAACCATATGAACAAAACACTATTACTGAACATACTCAAAAGAGGCATGGATCTCAGTGTAGCAACATGAATACATGGCATCACAATAACAGCAGAACAAGGGCTGAAATCAGCAACATCACGAAGCCTGGTTAGCATGCTTGTTCTAGTCACCACATAGATCACAAAAATACATGGCATACACCCCTGTGAAGATGGCATGGCATATTTCAAAACACATGCAGACATCAACCACATAGGATGCACACCTCAATCATGGAAAAAATGACAAATGAGCATGATCTGTTAACAGACAACAGACAACATTATGAAGCACTCTTGCAACGATGATTCATGCATCAAGATGGACTCAAACAAGCATGGCACAATGGAACAAAATAAAGAGCACAACCTGATGAACATTTTGATATATAATGCACGCAAAATGGAGTTATGTATGCAAAACTATGATGCGATGAACATGACATGATTCTGCAAAAATATTCGGGACTTAGAGGAAAAATCACCTCCGGATCTGGGGTTAACCCGGGCACGGATTTCAAGGCAGATCCGGAGCTCGCCGGAGAAGACGACGGGGAAGGCGGGGCCGGAGGCGAGGAAGGGGCCGGAGATGGTGCCGAGGCGCCGGGGATCGCCGGAGGAGGCGGGGCGGCGCGGCTCCGGCACGGGGCCGCGGCAGCCGGGCGGAGGCGCGCGCTCGGGCGTGGCATGGCCGACAACGAACTCCGGCCGGCGAGCGGGGAACGGGGCGGTGGAGACGGCGCCCTGCGCGACGGAGGCGGCGATCCGGGCGCGAGGGGGCGGGCGACCTAGGCGGCGGCGGATCCGGGCCGCGGGGCGGAGGGCGGAGGGCGAGGCGCGCCGGCGACGAACGGCGGCGGAGGCGGGCGCCGGCGAAAGTCGGCGCGGCGGTGGACGGGCCAGGCGGCGGGGCGCGGTGAGCCGGGCCTGCGGGCGCGGCGGCGCTTGGGCGCGGGCCCGGGGAGGGCTGGCGATGGGCCTCGCGGGCTTCGGCGGCACGCGGGACGGGCGTCGGTGACGTGGCAGCCCGGGAGTGGCTGAGGCGGCGGAGGAGGTGACGTGGCAGGCGCGATTGGCCGGAGTGAGGTGGAGGCTGGACATGTCCGGCGGGGTTGGACATGTCCGGCGCGCGAGGGGAGCGGGGCTAGGGTTTGATCTGCGCGATTTTCGGGGAGAGCACATATAAATAGGTAGAGGGAGCTAGGAGAGTCCAAATGAGGCACGGTTTTTGCCCACACGATCGTGATCGAACGAACGAGAGCATGGAGGGGAGTTTGATGGGTTAGTGGGCTGTTATGAAGGGGTGTTGGGCTGCAACAAAAGAGGCTTTTACGGTTACCCGGTTAACCGTTGGAGTATCAAACGAACTCCAAATGGCATGAAACTTGACAGGCGGTCTACCGGTGCTATACCAAGGCCACTTGGCAAGACTCGGTCCATTCCGAAAATGTTCAATACCCGCACATGAAAAGAGGCAAAAGGGTGCGTCGGGTGACATAGGAGTGCCGGATTGCAAAACGGACAACGG
This sequence comes from Aegilops sharonensis, assembly GCA_904067115.1. Classification (NCBI taxonomy): domain Eukaryota; kingdom Viridiplantae; phylum Streptophyta; class Magnoliopsida; order Poales; family Poaceae; genus Aegilops; species Aegilops sharonensis. Next base: position 458,444,603 of record LR880970.1, read on the forward strand.
GGAAAAAACTCGGATGCATGCGACGAACATGTATGCAAAATGAGATGCACATGATGACATGGCAAAATGCAGCATGCAAGCAATGACATGGCAACAACGACGAATAACTGGCAGACACCTGGCGCATCAAATCCGGGGCGTTACAACACTCCTCCACTAACAAGAGATCTCGTCCCGAGATCTTAGGACTGAGACGGAAGGGAAACGGGATGAGGTGAAACAAGAACTCAAGAGAAGAATCAAAGAATCGAGAGCACTTGAGAAGAAGAGAGGAACAACGAGAAAGACAAGAATCAAATGCTCATGGAAACACGATAGACTCTCAAAGCACTCTGTTTAGAACGAGATGAGAAACGAATAAGACTGAAAGAATTTAGGCAGCACTCCGGTTGAACAAGGACAGAATAGAACACGAACTTCAGAGGATGGAATGATACTTGATGAACTCTTGAAGAATGAATTAAATCATGAAGAACCACCATGAAAAATTCCGGTACCAAAAGGATGATGAGATAGAATGAAGGATGAAAGAATAAGATGAGCCTTGCGATGATTTAGATGGAGGTTCCGACGAGATGGCTGAGGAAATTGAACTCCGGAAAAGAAAAGATGAAAACACTTGGAACTAGAATTTATTCCTCACGAACAAACTCTGAAGGAAGGGATTAATCAGTAGGATGAAATAAGAATAATATTTATTGTATGCTTATCCTTCATCAAATTAAATTGATGACCACCAATGGATTCCGCATACTACTTATTCTTCTTGAAAAAGGATTGAGAAGGGATAGCACAAAACTTGAGAAGGTCTTCATGAACCACCGGTAGGATTGAAAGAACGAATGGATTCAAATGATAATCAAAGAAAAGAATCTTGAACGAACCACCGTAAGAATTCGAAAATTGAATGTCGAAAGAGAATGAATCACCGGGGAGAATTAGAAGAACCAATATGCTAGAGGGGATTTAGATGCAAAAGAACTCAGATATCATGAGGTGATTAAAGAACACTTGAACGAAGCACCGGGATAATTGGATAATGGTAACTGAAATGTGAGGACGAAAAATTATTCTGGAACGATGACCTCCAGTGAAAAGAAATGGGAAAAACAACTTCTGACATACTCCGGATGGGTGAGAAAAGGAATATCTGACAAATGGAATAGTTCGAGAGGCTAACAAGAATCTAGAACCACGAATATTTGAGAGAACGGACAAGATTTAAGAGGAACTCTTCTTCGGTCTTCAAAGCTGAGAAAGACGACGAGAAACACCACCGAAATTGTTGAGAAACTCTGGAATAATGAAAAAGAGGAGAGGTAGAACCCGAGATGAAAAGTATTTGAAAGCGATCTTGGAGATGGCATCTGACTGATGAAATTCATTCTTACGTCGCACTTGAAAAGAATTGAGAATAACTCCGGGGGAATTAGAAGATTCAGGTAAGATCCTGGGAAAAGACATGTGGGTTAGGGCCCACTAAAAGAAACCACCGTTGAAAAGGATTGTTGAACAGGTAGATGATGCACCGGAATAATTGAAATATTTGAATGAGGTGACAACCTCGAATTAATTCGTACACAGACGAATCTCCTGAGATGACTTGAATACTCCGGAAGGATAAACTGGCGAGAGGCGAACGAGCAGGGAAAACACTTGAGCCGAGGGAAAGAATATAATCAACCCGAAAAACTTGAATTGAGTGCACCGGAAAAAGAAAGGGATGAAGAATGACGAACGAGATGAGAATTCACCGGTTGAAATGATTGAGGGAAGACTGAAGAGGCTCCGCACGAAAGAAATTGATGCTCGAAAGAGACTCAGACTCCGGGAAGAAAAAAGGGTGGGAGGGCGGGAAAACAAAGTCAACTTGGAAGGGGAAAAACCGATGAATAACTTTAAGAGGAAACACCAGTTGAAAGAATGTAAATGCTTCGCACGAGTAGGATGGATACTCGATTACGGACTCCGGTTCCGAGAGAAAAGGGGTGGGCGGGTGGGAAAAGAAAACAACTGAGGATTGAAATCAATGATGAAGAGGCTCGAGTCGACTTGACGAGAAATGCACCGGATGAAAAGAGAAGAGAACCAACGATCGGAAAACCAACTACGTGAACCTAAAGAAAAATTTGAAGGGGAAGAGGAGTAACTCAAAACACCTACGTCAAGATTCCTCACCAGAGCGACGAAGGGGCAGAGGAGTAAAAAGAATTCCTACTCTCCGATATAACTAGACTCCGAAAACAGTTTTATTCTAGACTCGACATCGGTCAAACTACACGATCAATCAAGGGGGCTCCTAGGGTCGGTCGAGGCTCTGATTACCAACTTGTCACGCTCAAGATGCGACCCTATCCTAATGGAACTCGAAGGTCCCACCAAGGATAGAAGCGCATCTTGAAGACGCTTTTGCAAGGTGGATATCATTACATCAACATTACATAATAGTGGGGATACATCCAATACATACAATGTCACATGAATACAACAATACAACAATACAACATACAAGATCAACATCCGACTACGGATGAATCATAAACAGAAACTCAAACGACATCCACCCTGCTAGCCCAGGCTGCCGACCTGGAACCTATCCCCTGATCGAAGAATAAGCAGAAGAAGAACTCCAAAATAAGCAAACATCGCTCTCGCGTCATGATCATCGCATAACCTGTACCTGCAACTATTGTTGTAGTAATCTGTGAGCCACGAGGACTCGGCAATCCCATTACCATGGGTATCAAGACTAGCAAAGCTTAATGGGTAAGGAAGAGGTAGAGTGGTGAGGTTGCAGCAGCGACTAAGCATGATATGGTGGCTAACATACGCAAATGAGAGCGAGAAGAGAAGCAAAGGAACGGTCGTCAACTAGTAATGATCAAGAAGTGATCCTGAGCTCCTACTTACGCCAATCATAACACAGAAACCGTGTTCACTTCCCGGACTCCGCCGAAAAGAGACCATCACGGCTACACACGCGGTTGGTGTATTTTAGAAGAGTTTACTTCAAGTTTACTACAAACCAGATATTAATAAATTCCCATCTGCCACATAACCGCGGGCACGGCTTTCGAAAGTTCAAACCCTGCAGGGGTGTCCCAACTTAGCCCATGATAAGCTCTCTCGATCAACGAAGGATATTCCTTCTCCCCGGGAAGTCCCGACCAGTCTCGGAATCCCGGCTACAAGACATTTCGACAGTAATAAAACAAGACCAACAAAGCCGCTCGGATGTGCCGACTAATCCCGATAGGAGCTGCACATATCTCATTCTCAAGGCACACCGGATGAGCAAGACGTCGGGTTGGCATAGACCCTGGTTGCCCAGGGGGCGCCGGACATCGATTGGTTTGGACCAGCAATGGAAGGAGAGGGCTGCCGCGGCGTTTGGGCGCGGGCCCGGCGAGGGCCGGCGATGGGCCTCGCGGGCTTCGGCGGCGCGCGGGACGGGCGGCGGTGACGTGGCGGCGCGGGAATGGCTGAGGCGGCGGAGGAGGTGACGTGGCAGGCCGCGATTGGCCGGAGCGAGGTGGAGGCTGGACATGTCCGGCGGGGTTGGACATGTCCGGCGCGCGAGGGGAGTGGGGCTAGGGTTTGATCTGCGCGATTTTCGGGGAGAGCACATATAAATAGGTAGAGGGAGCTAGGAGAGTCCAAATGAGGCACGGTTTTCGCTCACACGATCATGATCGAATGACCGAGAGCATGGAGGGGAGTTTGATGGGTTAGTGGGCTGTTATGAAGGGGTGTTGGGCTGCAACAAAAGAGGCTTTTACGGTTACCCGGCTAACCGTTGGAGTATCAAACGAACTCCAAATGGCACGAAACTTGACAGGCGGTCTACCGGTGCTATACCAAGGCCACTTGGCAAGACTCGGTCCATTCCGAGAACATTCAATACCCACACATGAAAAGAGGCAAAAGGGTGCGTCCGGTGACATAGGAGTGCCGGATTGCAAAACGGACAACGGGGAAAATGCTCGGATGCATGCGACGAACATGTATTCAAAATGAGATGCACATGATGACATGGCAAAATGCAGCACACAAGCAAATGACATGGCAACAACGATGAATAACTGGCAGACAGCTGGCGCATCGAATCCGCGGCGTTACACCTTCGCTGCTCGGCCTACACCAGCCACTGCCCTAAAACCACACCAAATCTCCAGCCCATTCCCCTACCTTTCGATCCCCTAGTCCGCATCAAGCGTCCCCTAGTTCGCCGGAAAGCCATGGTGCGCCGCAAGATCACTTACTACAAGACGCTGACGCCGAAGTGCCGCGCAGAAATCGCTACGGTGGTCGGCGCCACAGACCTCCATTCCCAAGCTCGCTTTGCGGCGGGCCAATCGCCGAGTACTCTGGAGCCAAGCTACGAGGAGGAGGAAGCCGATCCAAAGTTCACTGCAGAGGTCGCAGCGCAGAAGGCCCCCTATGGGTATGAGACGATGGACGTCGACTTCGTGCCGGCGTCCGAGTCCCCCATGGTGCAGGTGGACCAGTGGTTCAACATGGCGATACTAAAGGAGGACCGGGAGGCAGAGGCTCAACTCGACGCGGAGCGCGCGCATGCCGCTACCATCGAGGCTCTCCTGCAGGCGGAACCGGATGTCGTGGATGTGAACCGGGAAGCGGAGGCTCAACTTGAGGCGGAGCGTGCGGATGCCGCTGCCATCGAGGCCCTCCTGCAGGCGGAACCAGACGTCCTGGACATAAACCGGGCGGCAGAGGCTCGACTCGACGTAGAGCGCACGGATGCCGCTCTCATCGCTGCCCTCCTGCAGGCGGAACCGGACGTCCTCGACTTGAACCGGGCTGTGCTCTCGTCCGTGCAAAGCGCTCGCACGCTCCGCTTGAACGAGTAGCTGGAGGCCGAGGACAACCACGGTGCGGAGACACACGTCGGCAGCGATGGCTGGTTCGCGCCAGCAGCCAAAGACGACGAGGCCGTCTTTCCGCGAGCAGTGATAGTTTTTCTTTGTGTTGTTGTTTTTATGGATCTTTTGCTGTGTAAAAACATATTGTACTATATTTGTTATGAAAGTCGCCTGACTTGGGTCAGTCTACCATTTCAGGCGGTTGGATGAATATCCTGCGTCTCCTAACCCTTCTTTCCTTCTTCCTCACCTCTTCTTCTTCCCCAACAGACCACCGCACGGGCCTTACGGATACTCCCCAACATGCGTTTGGATAAACATACTCTATGAACGAAAATTATGTGTCAGCGATAGGATGGCTGAGTTTGGTTTGCTCACATGCGACAGCACGTGTCAGTGAGGGTGCGTTCTCTTGGTTGGGTTTGCAGCGTGCAGGAGCGACCGTGTGAGGGTGTGGTGCGACCGCGGCGTACAGAAGCGACCGTGTGAGGGTGCGGTGCGACCGCGACAGCCGTGCGCAAGTGTACCTCCTCATTTTGAAAACTTTAGGCAAGCTTGGCAAAATTGTGTGGCGAAGTTTGGCAATGCAAGGCCTAGACCCAAACAGGATAAGTACGTACGTACTAGGAGTACTAGTGTTAAAAAAAGAAAGGCGGGGTTTTCCTTCGCGGGATTTAATCGATACAAATCCTTGTTTCACATGTCAATTAATGCGTATTTTTTTCGAAAGACCAAAGAGCTAACCATCTCACTCCTCATCGTTTGATTAATGCAGCGCCATGCAAACCAACCTTCTCACTTCCGCATGCGTGCAGGGGATATTAATGTCCTTGGTTGCTAACCCCATCAATTTTGCCTCGATTAGTGTTAGTGGCCCTTTGCAAATTGTAATTTTGATAATAATGGCCTTGTGTACAAAAAAAATGGAGGTAGTAACTATATTTGACTTCCTTCCCCATTGCGGTGATGTCGACGATTTCTTTTTATGGTTTGGCGAAGTGCGTTCGACGGAGAACACCATTGAGGGAGACCACGGTAAGTAGTTCGCAAGTGCCGCCTGCAAGCCGAGACAACCGCCTTATTTGCATCCAGGAAGTCCTTTACTAGTACTAGTACTAGGAGTACTAGTGCGGTGAGATGGTTTCTCGAAGAAGACGATGGAGAAGCGGAGTCAGCGAAGAGTGAAATGATGGTTGCTTCGTTCGTGCTTTGTGATTTGACGCCTCACTTCTTTGTGATTTGTGATAGAAGGGACAGGAGAGTAGACTTTGTGCTCTATACTGTACTACATGCGTCCAAGCATGGGAGAAAGAGGAGAGACGTTGTATTTTTATATTCCTTCAATCAATCAATCAATCAGGGAGCTTTGATTCCATCTTTTTGGCTTTGGCAACACCGTCCACAATGGTTCCCACGATGCCATAAGCTATTTTCACATTTGGCTACACATTGTGGATGCCCTTAACCGTACCACTTGGTTTTGCTCCTGTGTGCTATCTATACAAATCTCAATTATATTGATCTAAAAAATTATAGAATCAAGATTAGTAAAAAGGAGGTGATTTTGCCACGCAGATGGTGGTTTGCTAACATGCGGTCCCACGTGTCAGTGCTTTACCAAGCCGATCCGTGTCCCACATGAGGCAGAACAACGGCAGAAGCAACACGTGGTTAAGTTGAAGAAGATGAGGGAGAAGCAGATTCAGCAACGAGTGAAATGATGGTTGCTTCGTCCCTCCAACTTCTTTTTTTAGCATTATTACTTCGTCCCTCCAACTTAACTGCGAGAAAGGTGCAGCTTTCTGATATGACGCCTCATTGCTCATTACTACGCCGGCGCCATGACTGGGGTGGTTCACCCCGGCTGCTCTGCACTGTATTTCGGTATGGCACGTGGACTCGAAGCTTGATGTTCCACATGTCGGCGAAAGGGACTAGAAGATTTATGAAAGCGAGTGCTCCACTCTTACGACGGAGGAGTAGACGACACGACGGCCCTGTGAACTGTCACTTGTACTGTATAGTACTATAGTTTTGTTGTTTCGCACGATCCATCGATACAAACCAGATTAAACAGGAAAGGGCGGGATTTTTCCCGCGCGGTAGATGATACTGGCCATACATTTCAAAGGCAATTTAATGTATGCAAACTGAATAATTATAAGTAACAATATGATATCTAGTAAAACTAAAAACACATATGATTTATTGTGTTAGAGTGTTGTAGTAGTGCTGTATTGCATAGTTGTTAGATGTAACATGCGAGAACATGTAGAGATGTAGTTTTGGAGGGCGTACAGAGAGAAAAGCGTAATACGGTCACCGAACTTCAGAATAAGCTGATTACGGTCACTATATACATTTTGCGGTGATTTTCCGGTCACTTGCTCACAGTTCAGCATCGGATTGCACTCTGTTGACCGGCCAAATAGTCTGTGTGGCGCCATGTTGACTAGTTAAATTGACCATGTTCCTTGTGGGTCCCACCTGTCAGTTCGCATAGGGAAAAGGTCAGATAAACACAAATTTACGCAGGCGTGACAAGGCTCCAACCCGTGCGCGTGAATCACCTGGTTGTGTATGTGTCTGTCAGGGCCTGATGTGTGCGCATGCACGTGTAGGTTGAGCACTTGAGCATGAGAGTGTGTGTTGGTCGTGTGGTGTACTGGTGTGTGCATTCATGCGTGCGTGTGTGCGTGTGAGTGTTGTGTGCGTGCGTGGCTACGTGGGTACGTGTGAGTGTTGCGTGCATGCGTGGGTGCATGTGTTTGTGTGAGTGTTGCATGGATGCAGTTCGTGTGCATGCGTGCATGTGTGTATAATCACCACACCAGCTCATGTGTGTTAAAACAGACGGCTCAACATACCAGTACAAGGCCACCTTGTCCGCTGTGCCCGCGGTCATGACTTCGAACCACCGTCAAAATATTTTTTTGTCGTTTGTTTTCATTCTTACTAGCAAGATGCCCGTGCGTTGCACGTAACATCAAGATGCATTTGTATGACTTGTTTATCTTGTGAGAGAAAAGGATGAACGAGGGAAGGCCTTATTTGCAAATGTGGAGAGGTGTGTGGGTACCTTTTTGCAAAATTGCCATAGTTTCTTTCCTATCCGTCAGATATAAATCGGACGGCCTATATTGCAGGATGGCAGGCACACCATCATCACCAACTCTGTTTTTTGTAAGAGTGTATTTTATGTATTTTATAAGTGTGTATATGTAGAGTAGATACAAGTCGACAGGTGGGCACGATGGTAGTGAGATAATGTGATTCAACACTAGAGGTACCACGTGGAGCGTTTAACTGGTCAACTAGTCATGTCATTAGCAAATATGGAGTTGTACGGTGAGCCCTTAACTGTATAATAACCACTAAACGTAAACGGTGACCGTAATGAGTGGATTATGAAGTCCAATGTATGTATCGTGCTTTCGCTTCAAATACAATGATCGTTATTGCATATATCGCGAGAGAAAGATGAAACACGCGTGAATTTTCTGGGGGCTTACTTTTAGAGGACCTGGAGATAGTTTTGTGTGCATACGTGAAAGGGGCGTACAGGGGGGGTGTATGTGATGGAGAGAGAGATGCTCTTCGTTTCTCTTTATTATGACTAACTTTGTATATAATATAAAAATATACAAATTCACAGTGCGGAATAAATATCATTGTGGGCACCATGCAATGCAAATTAGCGTTCGTATTCCTCCATATAACTTTGTAATGTTGTATATATGTAGAAACCCTAAAATGATTTTTTGGCCACACTTTATTCAAAAGGAATGTTGTATGCGAAAGAAACATGAAGAGAGGGCTCTTTAGCTCAATGGGGTACGTGATGTAACAAGTGTGAATGTGTAGTTGATGCATTTAGCGGGGCCTAGAGAGGTATGTGTGTGTATTATGTATTCAAGAGAGGCATGGATACAGGGGC
>LR880970.1:458477254-458500684 GCA_904067115.1 Aegilops sharonensis
ATGACGAGACAGTTTTAACTTGGTAGAGTGATATTCGTTGCATCTTTCATATGGTGTCTAGCTTTCATTGCTTCTAATTTGTTGAAATGCCTTCTCCTTAGTTTACACATCATAAGCTGTGAATATGCAATGGCACTAATGACGAGAGACCTCTAACATGGTAGTGTGATGTTGTTTGCATCTTGCATATGATTTATTTCTTGTACTGCTTCACATTTGTTTAAACGCCATTTATGATGAGACACTGTTAACTTGGCAGAGCGATATTTGTAGCATCTTTCATATGGTGTCTACCTTCCATTGCATTGCTTCTAATTTGGTGAAATGTCTTCTTCTTAGTTTACACATCATAGTTATGGTTATCTCCTCCGTCCTGTTTTTCATACATATTACATCGTCCTATCATGTGGTTGTCCAACATCAAAGTTCAGTTTGTCTGCATCACGCATCAATTTGTTCTGAAGAACTAAATTGTTATTCATTTTTCTTGTCGGCTTGACTTAACATGGCACAAAGAAAGACGAAGAAACACAGAATGGCAGGGAATGAGAAGCGGATGAATCCTGCAGATTCTGCTGGTACTAATGGTGCAATAGAAGATCAAAGTCCAGCAGAAAATTCTACAAACACGGCATCCCATGCTACACGAGCTGAAAAAAAGCCTAATAGAAACAAATAGCTGCCACCAAACAAGGAGAGACAGCCCTAGTTCTTGCAACACCTACCACAGTACTACCAGGTGCACGACATACTCGTGCGTCAACTGAGCTAGCAGCACGTTCCCAAGCTCCCTTGCCACCTGACACTACTTCCCAAGCACTCTTGACACAAGATGAGTTGGCAATATCAGATGAACCTTGTGAGCTTCAACAACAAGAAGGTAGTTGATGGAGTCAAATTACAGTTCCATGCTTCTTTATATGTAGTCTCACAGTTTGATGTACACTAACACTTCCTATGTTCGTTGTTGGACTAGCACCTAGGCGCAAGAGGAAACAAACATCAGGGATAATGCTCGATAGGTTAACTAAATCTAGAGGAGGAAGAATGGAGATCCGTTTTGAGGCAGGTTTAAAAAGGCCACGTGATGCTACAGAGTCAGCCAAGTTAGTACCAGAGGCAGCGGTTGCCGTTAGGTGTCATGTACGTATCCTCCGAACATGGATTCAGTACATGAATGAAAAAGATGAAACCCAGTTCAACACCTTCCTCGACCATTTATCTGTAAGTATGGTTATGTATGGAAACTAGTAATATCGTCTTGCTCTGTCCCATACTTTCTAGGTTGCTGATAATGAGACTCCCATAATTTTCAACAGATGAGGTTCAAGTTGGATAGCCAAGATGATGCAACCAGACAAGCTTGCACCCATGTTTTCAAGTCTGCTCTCCGACAGTATCGGTATAACATGAGGAAAACTCACTTTAAAGGCAAGGCTAACAGTGAACTTTCCCAAACATCTCCAGTGGAAAATATATCGGATGAAGACTGGAGGGGCCTTGTTAAACACTGATCTGATCCGAAGTATCAGGTACATTATATATATGTGATCAGATCACATGTTGAAGTCCTATTTGCGCATGTGTCACACAAATCTATCTTCTTGTAGGTGAACTGTTCAAAGAACAAGGCCAACCATACAAAAGTGAAATTCCAACAGACGACAGGATCTCGTAGCTATATTGCACACTGCGAGGCTCTTGTAAGTAGTTGTTGTTTCGCTCTTTTCGTTGTACCATATTATCAGATCTATATTGACTTGTTCGAAATGCAGAGGAAAGCCCACAAGGACCAAAAAGTACCTGAACCAAATGCTGTGGAAATCTTGAAGGAATGTCACACCAGCAAGAAGAAGGGTATGACTACACCAGTCAAAGCCGCTGTTGTAAGTCCTTAATCCTCATGCCTTTTAACTACTACTTACTCTGACTTGTGCCTTGAACTGCATTGTTTGCAGCCAATGTCTATTACTCTTTTCAATTTTATACACAATTGTCTTAGCGTATCATTGCACCTTACAAGGTTTAAAAGAGAGGGGTGATGTTCCTTTGATCTTGACCCGTAATCTAGTTCCATGCTGGACTTGCCCACACAACATTACAATTGCCTGTTTGTCTGTTCTCAGTTGTTTTGTCATATGAATGATGTCATACTATGCTTACCGTATTATAAAATTCGTCTCTTTATCCTTAGCCCTTAATACAATGTGAAGAAATAGACAATACATTAGTGATGGTACATGGTCATATGTTTGGAACCTGGTTTTATTATGTACTTTGCAATAAAATACAACTAATATTTTACATGGGTTCACCAGAATAAGTTCTGTATATAGACCAAAGCTATTTTGTTTGGTTTTGCCGCCTCCTTAATATCTTCTGTTCTGGTATTACTAATGTAAAACCTCAACTTTTCAGCGAGCTATGGAAAAAATGGTGGAACCGCCACCTTCTGAAGGTGGCGAGGCAACTATAACCGCAATGTTAGCTCTTGCTGTAATGGGACAGTACCTGTCCACTAACAGTGCCAAAAGCACGTTCCTGCGTAATACTGGGTTGGTTGTTAAGGCAATATCGTCCAAACTGCCTCATGATCAAGATATGCAAGCTCAAAGCAATGTTGTATCTGCGCTCCAGACACAAGTCCATTCCCTAATAGAGGCCCTTTGTGAAACAAGGAGAAACAGTGCTCAATGTTGTCAATATATGCATGGTTTTCAAACCAGACTATTAGACATCTGCTATGTTGTTCAGGAGCCTAGGGGAAATGAAGGCGACGGTTATGGTGCTCCATCTGACAATACTGCATGAAAACGTAACAGTCAGGTCAAATGAACTAAGCTTCTGAACTTCTGGTGGTGCATTTATCTGCTAGACTGTTAAGTTTTATGCCAACCTTCGTTTTGTTATATAGTTGTAATTTGTTTTGGTGCGATACAAAATTTATTCTTAACATGCAGCCACCGGTTGAAGAAAAAAGCAAGCCATTTTTGTATAGTGTAGGGTGTTCCCTATATTTGCACTGGTGGCGATCTTTGATGCCGAGTGGATGTAATCTGTGCAATCGCCTTAATAGCCTAGCGTTAGTTTCGGCCTTATTTATTTCCTAGTCTTCTTTTTCCCTGGTTTGCTAGTGGCCGCAACTACCATGGGCCATATACGGGCCGTAGGATCCATGGGTCTCCTACGGGCTGTCGATAAATTGGCCTATAATCGGTGGGCCTTGGGCCGTCGATAAATGGGGCTGCAATCGGTGGGCCTCGGGCCGTCGGATAAATGGGTCTACATGGGCCGTAATCGGGCGTAATTGGTATCGGCCCAGCACGTTAACGGGCCGTTAACAGGCCATAGGACTACAAAGGCTTAATTCTGTCACAGGCATAACGAGTCGTTAATGGGCTAGAATATAGGACGGGCTAGATAATGCGCAACGGGTTAACAGGCCAGAAACGGGCCGACTCTTGCCATGGGCCGAATTTGACCCATTAGGGTAACAGGCCAGTAATAGGCCGACTCTTGCCATGGGCCGAATTTGGCCCATTTGGGGAACATGCCAGTAACGGGCCGACTCTTGCCATGGGCCGAATTTGGCACATTAGGGGAACAGGTCAGTAACGGGCCGGAAGTAATCGAGGGCCGAAAAGGAGCCCAAGAACGTATGGGCCGTTAATAGGCCGAAAGCTAACATGGGATGGAAACGGCCCATGTAAATCATGGGCCGTTAACGGGTACAAAGAAAATTACTGCTCATTATGGGCTAGAGTCACCGTGGGCTTGTAAAGGACCTAAAGATACAAAGGCCTCATCTGGGCCGAAAGACGTCGTGGGCCATACATGGGCCCAACGTGAAATGGGCTGGTATTATATTCGACGGCCCACATGACGTTGTCGGGCCGATTTCCTTTAGGGCCTAACGGGTCGTGAGTTAACGGGCCGTAAAATGGGCTTTTCGCGAAGAGATCATTAACATGCTTTTCATGGGCCAGCCCGTTAACTTTTGACCAAGTCAAACGGGCCGGCTTTGTAAGCTAAATGGGCCAGTGGTGGGCCGTGGCACGTGTCGACATATCATAGGCGCCTATCTGATCCACTGACGAGCTGACACGTGTTTCGTCCGGCTAATAAGAATTTTACACGTGGAAATTTCCCATTGGTCGGGGCAGTTAACGGGTTACCGGATCCAAAACCCGACCCGATAGCTTAACGGTGTTCCGTTATGGTGGATGCCATGTGTCGGTCACCCTTGACGAAAGCACTTCTGTGACGCGCGATTTATCGTCATGGAAGTGGACACTTCCGTGATGATAATTTTGGTAATGTCATGGAACACTTCTACGACAGCACACATATGACTATCTTGATTCTGTCATAAATTTGTCATGGATGTACATGCATGACAAAAAACGCGACCTACTGTGACAAACACGTATCATCACGGAAGTGTATTTTTTTGTAGTGCTCATCGCCTCCACAACCTCCATCTCCTTGCGCGTCTCCTCCGCCATCTTCTGCATTCTGTCCATGACGCGGGATTTCTCGACGCGAGCCTTCATCATCTGTTCCACGGCCGCATTACGTACCTTGACAGCAGTCGGGTGCTCGATGCGGAGCTTCGCCAACTCCTCCTTCTGTTCCATGACAAGGGCCTGCAGCATCTTCATCGAGGAACTACTACTCTCATGCAGCTTCTTCTAGCCGGCGTTCTTCTGCTTCAGCAGGTCGAGCTCGTGGCAGAGCTTCGCCTTGTCCTCCTGAAGTTGCAGGATTTCACGGGTCGCCTTCTTCTCTGAGGCAATGCTCTTCTTCAGCAGCATCACCAAGCCGGCAGTCAAGTCCCCCTGCTTATTGAGTTCAGCGGGCATGTCGTCGAGGCTCTCCTTTAGCAGCTCCACCAAGCCGTGGATGAACTCTTCTGCTTATTGAGGTGTGTCGGTGTCAAAACCGGCGGATCTCGGGTAGGGGGTCCCGAACTGTGCATCTAGGCGGATGGTAACAGGAGACAAGGGACACGATGTTTTTACCCAGGTTCGGGCCCTCTCGATGGAGGTAAAACCCTACTCCTTCTTGATTAATATTGATGATATGGGTAGTACAAGAGTGGATCTACCACGAGATCAGAGAGGCTAAACCCTAGAAGTTAGCCTATGGTATGATTGTTGTTCGTCCTACGGACTAAAACCCTCCGGTTTATATAGACACCGGATAGGGTTAGGGTTACACAGAGTCGGTTACAATGGTAGGAGATCTACATATCCGTATCGCCAAGCTTGCCTTCCACACCAAGGAAAGTCCCATCCGGACACGGGACGAAGTCTTCAATCTTGTATCTTCATAGTCCAGGAGTCCGGCCAACAGTGATAGTTCGGCTATCCGGACACCCCCTAATCCAGGACTCCCTTAGTAGCCCCCGAACCAGGCTTCAATGGCGATGAGTCCGACACGTAGATTGTCTTCGGCATTGCGAGGCGGGTTCGTCTCCAAATTCCATATACTTGTCAAATAGTGTCCGGCTTCTGATAAATGATGCGTTCCTTGGATTCCACGCCCAATAATGGCCATCTTCTATGTGTTTGAATGAATGCGAAAAGCTAGGGTATTTTTACACTTATCCCCCTAGCTACGCAAATGAGCCGCCTATAAAAGGTACAAGGATCTAGATCTGATTCACACAATCCCCCCTCCGCGAGCTTTCATCGGAGCGCCTCTGACAAAAATCCATTCCATCATGGACAGTCGGCGCGGCTCCTCCTCTCGCGCTCCCAGCCCTCAGCCTGGAAATTGGGAGAGATGCTCAATCCCGCATAGCGAGCTAGTGACACTCCAAACCAAGGGATTTCTTCCCCCGGCCTTCATGGTTCCGGTTCGAGCCGGACTCGCCACCTATAAGGGCGGAAAGCAAGCGGAGAGTGTCCCCGATCCCTCCAAAGGAGAGCGGGTATGCTTTTTCTCTTATCTAGTAAGAGGACTCGGATTTCCAATTCATACGTTTCTCCGGGGGCTCTTGGAGTTCTACGGCCTCCAGTTGCACCACCTTACGCCTGCATCGATTTTGCACATCGCGGGCTTCGTGGCCCTTTGCGAACTATTCTTGGGCGTCGAGGCTCATTTTGCGCTTTGGAAGAGATTATTCGGCCTTGTACCCCGTTCTCATGAGGGGTCAATATATCAAGTGGGCGGAGCCGAGCTATGGCGCATCGCCGGGACCGGATATCTATCCGGAACCCCGAAGAAGGTGTCCGAAGACTGGCCTTCGGAATGGTTTTATATATTGACTCATGGCCAGACCCTGTTCGGATCGGCCTCCCAGAGTTCAGCAATGCTCCTTTGAAGAAACGCCTGAGTTGGCGCCTTTGGAGCTCCCAGAGGGAAGACGACAGGGACGTCCTATACCTGATGAGCCGAATTAGATTGTTAGCTCATTCCAGACTGACCATGATTGGTGTCATGGCCACATGTATTATGCGGGGGTGCAGCCGCTCCATTATAGGGGCCACCTCGTGTGGGATTTCAACGGGGAGGACGATGCCACCCGTCATGGTCGTAAGGGGCCGGGATCGGTCACCGATCTGGTGAAGATCTTGTCCGCGCTGTACAAGGGAGAAGAGGAGGATTTTCTCCGCGTCAGTCCATTGAACGGATTTTCTATGAACAATCCTCGAAGCTGGGTAAGCGGACATTTCTTTTTTGCACATCCGATCCATATTCCCATGGTTAGGTATCTCATTTTGTGATTTTGACGCAGGAACTGCGCCAGGCCATAAAAGACATAAATAGTCCGCCTCCACAACCCGAGGATCCGGAACGGCTCCTCGATCCGGCCTCCCAAGAGGATCCGGACATATTGGTGGAGCTGATTGACGGGGTATTTCACCAACTGAGCATCGATAATGCCTTGGTTGCCATTACGGCCGATTACCCCGGAATACTTCCAGCCTCATAGGTAACTGAGACCGAGGTCCCAATACTCTGATAATGACCCATCTGTGCTTATTTTTGATCAACGTATACCAATGGTGTTTCGCAGGGGGTGCCTTCGAGGCAGGAGGCCGAGCCCGCGGCGGCTAGCCAACAAGGGGCAGCACGGCCCCGCATGCTAAAAAGAAGTGCGGTCCGGATCGAAACGCCGCCACAACGGTATTGTGCGTCACCATATTCCCATGATTGATTCCTGGAAGGCGTACTAACGCTGGTGCCCTTTTCAGGAAAAAGGGCGATCACCGGACTGTGTCCAGAGAGGTTGCCAATCGAGCCTCCGCCAGCCAGGCTCCAAAGCCGGGTCCAGAAGCGGAGGCGAGCATGGGGCATGCGTCGGACGCTCCTCCGACAGATTGTCCGCCACCAACTCCGAGGTGGAGAGCGCCATGAATCACAGGCGTCGCCGGACAGTTCTTCGTGACGCAAGTTTCTCCCAAGAGGCATTGAATGCCTTCAATTCGGGAGATGCGCACCTCCGCGCCGCTCAAGATGGTCTAGCCAGAGCCACGCAGCAGTATGTAAAGGACATACGGGTGAGGAAATTTGACGGTTATATATGCCAGTAGCCCCCGAGACTTAAAATAGTTAGAATAATTGATTTAAGGATCATTTGTTATGCAGGATCTTATAAAAAAGAATACCCGACTGTCCCAGGAGCTTGAAGAATGCAAGGCCCAACTTGAGGCCGCACTAGCCGCTACATGGGGAGCCACAGAGACCCCCTCTGGTAATATATGCTTCAAAAGATAAGTAGTTTGTGAAGTGCGGCGTGTGTGTAAATCTGACAATAATATTGCAGATGGCGCCGGACTAGATCCGGACAAGCAACAGCTCTTGCGCCGGTTGAAGGCCGGCGAGAATGTGCTTACAAGGGTGAGGCAAGAGAAAAATAATCTCCAGGATGCCAACACCCAGCTGGGTGAGGAACAAAAGGATGTTCGTGCCCAGCTGTCTGACTCCGTGAAGGAGAATCGGCGACTTCGTCGCGGCATTTATAGTAAGTGCTTGAGCGAACTTTGAAAAAGAGTTCGGCGAGGAAGTCAACTAACAGAGTTATGTCTGTAGGTATGCTCACGGGTCGTCCTGCAGAGGAAATGTCCGGTTCTACGGGTGACCTTCTTCCCGAGCTGTTGCAACTGCACGAACGAGTTCGGCAGGTGATGAAAGGCGTCGCACAGGCCTTGTGGCCATCTATCTCCCTGCCCGAAGGCCTTGGAGAGCTTGCAGACAAGCTTCAGGGAGCACGGCGGCGCTTCAGACTATGGAAGATATCGGCGTGTCGTCAAGGCGCCAGGGAGGCATGGGCCATGGTGAAGACGCGGTACACGAATGCGGACCCAAACCACATGGCCGAGGTCGGACCTGTGGGGCCTGACGGCAAGGAGATCCCTGTGAGCTTAGTGTACGGCCAAGTAGAGTTGGCCGCAAAGTATTCCCAGCAGGACTGTAAACTAGACAGCCTATTAGATGGCATTGAAGAGGAATACAATCAGTCAATTTGACTATGTAATTTAAAATGACATGTAAAATGCCTTCTAGCCGGATTGTAGATCGTGTGTCGTAGCGGACCTTTTCGCTTCAACCTCGGGACCCAATCGTCCGGAGTGTGTCCGAATACCCTCGCGGTTATGTAAAAACCGGGCATGCGTGGAGACCAGGCGTAGGGGTCATGAATGCTTTATCAGACAAGTACCCAACTAGTTATGTTATATTACATGGTTAGCAAGAAACATCTTCCAGGGACAATAGTTCCGTTAGGGGTTCCTTTCCCTGGGAGGCACGCCCTAAAGTGCATGTCCGGACTGCGAAAAAAGCAGAAAAGCATCTGGGGGCAGATAAATGAAAAAATAAAAAATCGTCTTTTAGTTCACTGACCGAATATTCCCTTAAGAACACTAGCTTTCGGCTTCACCCAATCTGAGGTACACGTCCGGCTGACCCGGTGGTAACAATCGCAGAGGTGCTCCCTTTACCACCTAGCCGAACAATCGGGAACGTAGGGGTAAGCACAGGAGCCAGGAAACCCAGCTTGGCCAAAACATAAGTCATATCGATGCATATAATGGTGAATAAAAGGTACATGCGGAAGTGTGACACATGTGTTGGGCATAAAGCCCGTATAAATAAGCTTCTGTTAGAGAAGCCCCCAGGTATAATGAGCGCGGATAGCGCGTCAAGTTTGTGCGAACAATGTGCGAACGAGCCTTTAACGGCTTCGGAAAAAAGGAGGAATAAGGAGAGAAATAAAAGACAGCTTAAAGTATAAAATATAGACGGAGGAAGGAAACGAACTCAGAATCCGGCGCTAGGCGTAGAATCTTCGGAGACGGGCTGTGTTCCATGGGTTCGGCTCGAGTCGGTTATCCGATGTGTTTCACAGACGGTACACTCCGCCGGTCAGGACTTGGTCGATGATGAAGGGGCCCTCCCATTTGGGCCTGACTTTGTCCTTTTTCTTGTCCGGCAGGCGTAGAACTAGTTCGCCAACGTTGTAAGCTTTGGCCCGTACTTCCCTGCTTTGATATCTTCGAGCCTGCTGTTGATAGAATGCGGACCGAGCTTTTGCCACGTCGCGCTCCTCCTCCAAGGCGTCCAAACTATCCTGCCGATCGAGCTCGGCTTCTCTTTCTTCGTACATGCGCACGCGAGGTGAGTCATGAATTATGTCGCAGGGCAAAAGTTCCTCTGCGCCGTATACCATAAAAAATGGTGTGAATCCGGTAGTGCGGTTCGGCGTGGTCCGCAGCCCCCAGAGTACGGAGTCGAGCTCCTCAACCCAGTGCGTGTTAGATTCCTTGAGGGACCGCACTAGTCTGGGTTTAATGCCGCTCGTGATTAGACCGTTTGCTCGCTCGACTTGACCGTTAGTTTGGGGGTGATAGACTGAAGCGTAGTAGAGCTTGATGCCCATGTTTTTGCACCAGAGTTTGACCTCGTCGGCCGTGAAGTTCGTGCCGTTATCAGTGATGATGCTATGGGGGACGCTGTAACGGTGTACTACCCCTAATATAAAGTATATCACCGGTCCGGATTCGGCCGTCTTTACATGCTTGGCCTCTATCCATTTGGTGAATTTATCCACCATGACCAATAAGTATTTTTGCTTGTGGGTTCCTCCTTTAAGGGGTCCAACCATGTCAAGCCCCTAGACCGCGAAGGGCCAGGTAATGGGTATAGTTTTGAGAGCGGTGGGTGGCATGTGGCGTTGATTAGCAAAGAGCTGGCAACCGACGCATCGTTGGACTAAGTCCTGAGCATCTGCCCGGGCCGTCGGCCAATAAAATCCTGTACCGAAGGCCTTGCCTACACGGTCCCGGGCTGCGGCATGGTGCCCACCGAGTCCGGCATGAATTTCAGCCAGGAGATTCCTACCTTCCTCTTCGGAGATACACCTTAGAAGGACTCCGGTTGTGCTTTTCTTGTAAAGCTCTCCCTCATGGACCATATAGGCTTTAGACCGCCGCACTATGCAGCGGGCCTCGTTTTGGTCCTCGGGAAGTTCCTGCCTAGTTAGGTAGGCTAGGAATGGTTCTGTCCACGGGGCAATGACTGCCATTATTGTGTGGGCTGACGGTGTTATTTCGTTGGCGGAACCACCAAATATGTCAGAATGTTCGGTGTGGGGTAGTGTGGTTGGGTCCGGGTTGTTATTTCCGTACTCTCCCTCCCATAATACGGATGGCTTGAAGAGCCTCTCTAGGAAGATGTTGGGGGGGAAGGCATCGCGCTTTGCGCCAATGCGTGCCAACACGTCCGCTGCCTGGTTGTTATCCCGGGCTATATGGTGAAATTCAAGCCCCTCAAACCGAGCTGACATTTTTAGGACGGCATTGCGATAAGCTGCCATTTTTTGATCCTTGGCATCAAAGTCCCCATTTATTTGGGATATCACGAGGTTCAAATCCCCGCGCACCTCTAGGCGTTGAATGCCCATGGAGACTGCCATCCGGAGACCATGTAGAAGGGCCTCGTATTCGGCTGCGTTGTTGGAGTCCGTGTACATTATTTGAAGTACAAATTGGACTGTATCTCCAGTTGGGGACGTCAGAACGACGCCAGCCCCCAGGCCGGCCAACATTTTGGAGCCGTCGAAGTGCATGATCCAGTTGGAATATGCGCCGTACTCTTTAGGGAGTTAGGCTTCAGTCAATTCGGCAACGATGTAAGCCAAAACTTGCGACTTAATAGCTCGCCGTGGCTTGTAGGTTATGTCGAATGGGAGGAGCTCAATGGCCCATTTAGCAATCCGGCCCGTTGCGTCGCGGTTGTTTATAATGTCATTAAGAGGTACTTCGGAGGCTACTGTTATCGAACACTCTTGAAAGTAGTGTCGCAGCTTCCGGGATGCCATGAACACCGCGTATGCTATCTTTTGATAATGCGGGTACCGTGACTTGCATGGAGTTAGGACAGTGGACACGTAGTAAACTGGTTTTTGGAGAGGGAACTTGTGTCCGTCCATTTCCCGTTCGACAACGAGCACCGCGCTTACAACTTGATGGGTTGCTGCGATGTATAATAGCATTGGTTCGCCCATGTTGGGCGCGGCCAGGACCGGATTTGTTTCCAATATGGCTTTGATTTCTTCGAGTCCGGCCGTGGCGGGATCCGTCCACTCAAAGTGTTCGGTGCACCGGAGGAGGCGACAAAGGGGTAATGCCTTTTCTCCTAAGCGGGAGATAAAGCGGCTTAGAGCCGCCACGCATCCAGTCAATTTTTGTATTTGTTTGAGGTCTTTGGGGATATCCAATTGTGACAGAGCTCGGATCTTGGCTGGGTTTGCTTCAATTCCTCTACCGGATACAATGAAGCCCAAGAGCTTTCTGGCTGGTACGCCGAAAACGCATTTTCCGGGTTGAGCTTGATGTCATATCTTCGGAGATTATCGAATGTGAGCCTCAAGTGGTCGACTAGGGTTTCGACATGCTTGGATTTGATGACCACATCGTCTATGTATGCCTCCACTTTTTTGCCGATCTGGTTTGCCAGACATGTCTGAATCATGCGCTGATATGTTGCGCCGGTGTTTTTGAGCCCAAAGGACATTGTGTTGAAGCAGAATGGCCCGTATGGAGTGATGAATGCCGTTGCGGCTTGGTCTGGCTCTGCCATCTTAATTTGGTGGTAGCCGGAGTATGCATCGAGGAAACACAATGAATTGTGTCCTGCAGTAGCGTCGATAATTTGATCGATGTGGGGGAGGGGGAGGGGATCCTTTGGGCAAGCCTTGTTAAGGTCCTTAAAATCGACACATAGGAACCAGGATTTGTCCTTCTTTGGTACCATTACCAGGTTTGCTAGCCAGTCCGGATGTTTAATGTCTCTGATGAATCCGGCCTCCAATAGTTTGGCTAGCTCCTCTCCCATGGCCTGTCTCTTGGGTTCGGAGAAACGCCGAAGAGCTTGTTTGACTAGCTTGAATCCTTTTAGGATATTTAGGCTGTGCTCGGCCAGCAGGCGTGGGATTCCTGGCATGTCTGAAGGGTTCCAGGCAAAAATGTCCCAATTTTCGCGTAGGAATTCTCGTAGTGCGGCGTCCACATCAGGGTTTAATTGTGCCCCGATGGAGGCCGTTTTTGTAGGGTCCGCTGGATGGACTTGGAATTTGACTATTTCGTCTGCCGGTTTAAAAGAGGTGGACTTGGATCTCTTATCGAGTATCACATCGTCCCTGTTCACCGTGGAGCGCAGCGCAGTGAGTTCCTCTGCCGCTAGGGCTTCGGATAGTGCCTCAAGGGCAAGTGCGGCTGTTTTATTTTCGGCGCGGAGCGCTATGTCTGGGTCACTAGCGAGAGTGATAATTCCGTTGGGTCCGGGCATTTTGAGCTTCATGTACCCGTAATGGGGTATAGCTTGAAAAATTGTGAATGCCTCTTGCCCTAATAGAGCGTGGTATCCGCTGCTGAACGGGGCCACTTGGAATGTGACCTCCTCGGACCTATTATTGTCCGGCGTGCCGAACACCACATCCAGTGTGATCTTTCCTGTACAGCATGCTTCCCGACTGGGGATTATTCCTCTAAAGGTTGTGCTGCTTTGCTCAATGCGACTCCAGTCTATTTCCATTTTTCAAAGGGTTTCCTCGAAGATGAGGTTTAATCCGCTACCGCCGTCCATGAGTACCTTGGTAAGGCGAAAGTCGTCCACTATTGGACTGCGGACCAATGCGGCTGGTGCTCGGGCTGTTCGGATTTTAGGTTCGTCACTGGCGTTAAAGGTAATAGCCGTGTCACTCCATGGATTTATTGTTGCTATCTGGTAGACTTCGACAAGGCTGCGGAGTGTTCGTTTCCGCATATTATTTTATGCGAAAGTCTCGAAGACTGTTAATACCATACTGGTATTACTGGGCTGGTGCTCTGGAGCTAAAAGCTCTTCGCCAATTTTGGCCACCTGCCGTAGTATCCAACATGCTCTAAGGCTATGAGTTGGAGTGGCGCCCTCTGTGCTATGAATTTTGCAGGGTCCATTGAGCTATTCCTCCAGTACGGTTCCATGCCCTTTGGGGTTTTTTTGCTTTTTGGTATGTAACCCAGGTGCTTGGTGATGATGCACCCTTTTATTTCGGACTAGGGTCGTATTCGGGGCCGGATTATCCCAAAATTTGATTTCGGTTTTCCAGGCGCTCTCCATCGCGCTGTACTTTCGTACTATGGACGCCAAGTCAGCGAAGCATGTAATTTCACGACGACTTATGGCGTTTAGGATTCCCTTGTCCGTGCAATTATTGCAGAAGAATGAGGTTGCATCCTCCTCGCGGGAATCCTTTATCCTGTCCATAACCAGGAGGAATCTGGCCCAGTAATGATGTACTGTTTCACTGGGATCTTGCCGGGTTTGGGATAGATCGCTTATGTTTGGGTGGGCGGGTAGAATTAAATTATGAACCACGTCCGATCTAAGATTCAGGGGCCAAGAAGTTTCCGAACTTGGAAGCTTGGGTTCTTGGAGGTTTTCCAATGAATCTAGCCCGCTGCCTGACTTTAAGTTAAGGGCTTGAGTGGTGTCCTCCCCTCCGCGGGAATCAGGCATGGAGGGGTCAGGAATCTGGACATAGCTAGTCCTTAAGGTAGGAGAAGAGTCGATGTATTGTTCCTCTACCACAGCAACGTGGTGGGTAGCATGGGGAGAGTTGATCTCTCTCAGATCGGTTTTAGGCCCAATCTGATCGTAGTCTGTAGCGACTCCCAGGGCGGCGATGTGATCCAAGAGCTCGTTTAAGTAAGAGAGCTCCATCGGATCTAACTGCTCGGCGAGTTCCGAGTTAACGCGAAGATTGCTTTCGATGACCCGAAAAGTCATCGTCGGCGCGGCGGCCGAACAGGCGGTCATAAGAAAACCGCCTAGCCGGAGAGTTTGGCCGGTGGCCAAAGCTCCTTTAGCAACGGCGCCGTCTTTAAAGATGGGATGAGGCATCCTTCCTGACAGCGACGGCACAGAGGAACTCTCAATGAAAGCACCAATGTCGGTGTCAAAACCGGCGGATCTCGGGTAGGGGGTCCCGAACTATCCGTCTAGGCGGATGGTAACAGGAGACAAGGGACACGATGTTTTTACCCAGGTTCGGGCCCTCTCGATGGAGGTAAAACCCTACTCCTGCTTGATTAATATTGATGATATGGGTAGTACAAGAGTGGATCTACCACGAGATCAGAGAGGCTAAACCCTAGAAGCTAGCCTATGGTATGATTGTTGTTCGTCCTATGGACTAAAACCCTCCGGTTTATATAGACACCGGATAGGGTTAGGGTTACACAGAGTCGGTTACAATGGTAGGAGATCTACATATCCGTATCGCCAAGCTTGCCTTCCATGCCAAGGAAAGTCCCATCCGGACACGGGACGAAGTCTTCAATCTTGTATCTTCATAGTCCAGGAGTCCGGCCAACGGTGATAGTTCGGCTATCCGGACACCCCCTAATCCAGGACTCCCTCAAGGTGTTTATTGAGCTGATCGGGCATGCCGTCGAGGGATATCGACTCCAGCGCCGCCAGCTCGGCATGTTCGCCTCTGTGGCTAGGGCGCTCCTGGGAGCCATCGCCAACCCGTGAGAGATCTTTCGAGGTCTCTGCGTGGTGGCGAGCCCTCTTTTTTTTCCGCAGCCTTGGTTGCCTCTCCCTTGTTACGAGTAGTTCTCGACCTATAGCTCTTCGCACCGGACATGGCAAGGACGGACGAAGAAGAAGCACTTATGAGGAGGAAAGGTAGAGTAATTTTCGGTTAGGTAGTTCTGTCGGATTACGGGTTCCGGCAGACCCTTAAGGTTCGAACTCTGGGGTGCGCGCGGAGATCCAACCCTCCACCGTCTCGTACCTCACCGAATGGCAAGGACCTAAAACTACTAGCAAGAACAGCACAAGAGACGCAAGATTTATACTGGTTCAGGCCACCATCGTGGTGTAATACCCTACTCCAGTGTGTGGTGTGTGGATTGCCTCTGGGGCTGATGAAGAACAGTACAGGGAAGAACAGCCTCGCGAGGGTCTACTCTTGGTGGGTGTGATGATCTTCTAAGTGGTGCCCCGTCGCTCTAGATGGAGGATCGGGTCTCTCTCTCTCTGGATTCCAAAATGCCTGCCCGGGGGGAGAGGATCGGATCCTCTACTATGGTGGCTAGCTCTACTTATATAGACGAAGGCCCTGGGCCTCTTCCCAAATATTGAGCGGGAAGGGCGCCAACAATTGGCCATTTCGAAGGGGAACAACGGGTACACTTATCCTGACTAAAGTTGGTCCTCACCTACCAAAGGCTCCGGTGATGATGCCTTCTTGGGCTCCACGATGACTGCATTCCAGCCGTTGGGGCTGGTATTGGTCTTGTTGCACCGAAACGGATGCCTTTGATTGATGCTCTCGCCTGCGCTTGCTCCCTTTGCACCAAAGAGGAAAGGGGGACACTGCGCGGGCTGGCGCCCGACAGGCGCCCTTGGTCGTCATGGCTTGCGTCATGGGCACCTCGCGAGGTACCCTTCCTTGAACTCTCCGCCTCCTCATGAGCCAGCCTGACGAGGCCGCGCCTGAATAAGCTCTTGGTCGTCCGCCCCGCGAGGCTTGGCCCCTCGCGAGGGTCTTGAGCTTGTGTTGATGAAGATGGGCTATCCTGGGCCTCCTTTGAGCCACGCCGCAGGCCGTAGGCAGGCAAGTCTGGGGACCCCCCTTCCCAGAACGCCGACAGTAGCCCCCGGGCCCACGGCATGCCCGAACTTGGCCGAGCAGAGAGGCGAAAGGGCAAGTGCGAAGCGTTGTGGGCCCTAACAGCCTGCGGCCTTGGGCGCCGCGTGGCGATTGATTCGACGTGGGAGCCTGCTCCCCCATGACACCTTGGTAACCGCCCGGATTCGACAAGTCCTTGCATGCAGAGTTGGTCATGATGATCGGTGATCGTGGAGGCCGACGGTTGGCCTCCGTCGGCTATAAGTACGAAACGGCGTGCGCCCTTCCTGTCTATCCTTCTGCTTCTCCTCTTCCTCGTCTCGTCTGGCTGCCATGGCTCCGATCCGCCGGTTCTCCAGGGAAGAGAAGGGAAAGGCTCCTCAAGAGGACCCTGACCCGCTCCCCCCAAAGAAGCGGCTTGCTCTCTGGTGTCAGGGCAGGAGCGCGCGCGAGGAGGCGCCCGTGCCCTGGTGCGTGCGGCCGCCACTAGGGTTTCCTCTTCCCTTGTACGCGTAAATTGGTGGCCCTGAAGGAGGCGACGCCGGGCACCACGAGCAGCGCCGCCGATGATGCCGGCGGGTTACGAAGGTGTGTGTCTTCCCTCCTGGAGTCCACGCCGAGGGCTCCTGCCGGGAGTTCGTGCTTCGCGTCGCCGCGCCTCCCAAGTCTTGGATTCGTCTTCCTTCTTTCTTCGCCTCCGTCGTCCGGCAGGGGGAGCCCCTAGGACTCTGGCTGCAGCACGTCGGCCGCGGCACCCTCGCGGCCGGGGCAGAGGTCGCAGTAGTTTCCCCGGGCAAGGTCTTCATGACTCGGGGCTGGGACGAGGTCGCCCGGGTCTGCAGGACGAGGGGCGCCCTCACGATCCACCTGGAGTACTTCGGTGCTTCGGTGATGTCCTTGAAGCTTTTCGACGCGGAGGGTCGTCGGCTGGAGTGCTGCCCCGGGAGAGGCGGTCGGGGCCCTGCTGCGGTGAGACAGAGGTCGACCGACCATTCCCTTGGCAGCTTCTCAGGCGACGTAGGCGCCGGAGGATCCAGCGATTCCGCCGAGCTCTTCGCGACGCCGGAGACGAGCGACGACAGCTACGAGCCCCCGAGCCTGCGCCGCTCCCGGAGCAGGGCGAGCTCGTCAGGTCGTCGCCGCCCCTGATCTGGATGGGGTTGGCTCCGGACCGGGTGGCCCACTGTTGATGACGGCGCCTGCCGCCGTGGTCCCTGTAGATAGGACTCCTTAGGATTCGCGCCTTTTGTTCCTGCGAGGAGCCAAGAATGTACCCCGCGGGGGCTTGTAAGATATTTGTAGCTTCGTTTGTCAATATGATCCTTATTATGAGGCAATGCGGGATGCTCATTCCGTTTTAGCGCAGTTTCTTCCTTTCGGACCTCGTGAGGGCTTGATGCTCTGCGCCGACAGGTCCCAGTCCCAAGGCGGCTTCAGCCGTCGCTGGTATGCCAGGTCACGATGACGTGGTCAAGGCCAGGAAGTGAGCGGCCCGAGGTCCTGTAAGAGCCTCTGAGTCGCGATGCTCAGGGAGTCTCCCTTCGCGCTCAAGCAGCCATCATTCGGTGAGAAAGGAGAGCGACGTTGCTAACACGGAGTTGCATTGAGTGTGGGGATGGTGCTGCGATGACTAGTGTGCCCAGAGGGTAACTTATCTCGAGGGTCAGGACAATGCTTCCTGGTGCGGCGCCAGGTTCGTGCCCTGGCCGGCGAGAAATTGCGTGGCGAGGTTGTTCCGTGCTCCTTGGAGGGACCCTGCAGGTTCACCACAAAAGGAACAAGAGCTCGCCGGGGCGATCGTTAGTCCTACCGTTAGTTGCTTTGGAGTGGTGCGAGAGGCCTCGTGAGGTGTGCCGGGGCACACGTAAGCCAGCGCGGGACTCACGAGGCCCTACCTCAAGGCAGGTTGCGCCTGGCTCTGGGCCTTGTCTTCGAGTGTCTTCCTGCAAATTTGGCCTGATGCCGGTGCTCTACGTCTTCGGGTCCCGGCTCTCGGGCTGGTCTCAGCCGTCACTGGAAAGCCAGGTCGCGATGCCATGCACAAGACCAGAGGGTGAGGGCCGGAGAGCCGGTAGGAGCCCTGAGTCGCGATGCTCAGGCACCCCCCCCCTTTAACGCGCAAGCTATGTTAGATGACGCAACTCTACGTCCTCGGGTCCCGGCTCTCGGGCTGGTCCCAGCCGTCGCTGGCAAGCCAGGTCGCAATGCCATGGACAAGACCAGAGGGTGAGGGCCGGAGAGGCGGTAGGAGCCCTGAGTCGCGATGCTCAGGCACCCTCCCTTCGCGCTCAAGCAGCCATCATTCGGTGAGAAAGGAGAGCGACGTTGCTAACACGGCGTTGCATTGAGTGTGCGGATGGTGCTGCGATGACTAGTGTGCCCAGAGGGTAACTTATCTCGAGGGTCAGGACAATGCTTCCTGGTGCGGCGCCAGGTTCGTGCCCTGGCCGGCGAGAAATTGCGTGGCGAGGTTGTTCCGTGCTCCTTGGAGGGACCCTGCAGCTTCACCACAAAAGGAACAAGAGCTCGCCGGGGCGATCGGTAGTCCTACCGTTAGTTGCTTTGGAGTGGTGCGAGAGGCCTCGTGAGGTGTGCCGGGGCACACGTAAGCCAGCGCGGGACTCACGAGGCCCTACCTCAAGGCAGGTCGCGCCTGGCTCTGGGCCTTGTCTTCGAGTGTCTTCCTGCAAATTTGGCCAGATGCCGGTGCTCTACGTCTGCGGGTCCCGGCTCTCGGGCTGGTCCCAGCCGTCGCTGGCAAGCCAGGTCGCAATGCCATGGACAAGACCAGAGGGTGAGGGCCGGAGAGGCGGTAGGAGCCCTGAGTCGCGATGCTCAGGCACCCCTCCTTTAACGCGCAAGCTAGATTGGATGACGAAACTCTACATCCTCGGGTCCCGGCTCTCGGGCTGGTCTCAGCCATCGCTGGCAAGCCAGGTCGTGATGCCATGGACAAGACCAGAGGGTGAGGGCCGGAGAGCCGGTAGGAGCCCAGAGTCGCGATGCTCAGGCACCCCCCCTGTAACGTGCAAGATTTCGCCACCCAGGAGAAGGCACCAAATAACAAGCATGGTAGAGCGAGAGCATAATCCTAAGGAAAATGCATGAAGGATACCTGCCGCTGGGACTGGCCCGAGCGGCTTGGGGATGATGCAGCCCGAGGGGCGCCCCCAACAGGATAAGCTAAAGATATGAAATAAGAAGGGATACATGCCACAGGGACGGACCCATGCGGCCTGGGAATAATGCGGCCCTGAAGGCGCTCCCAGCCGGAAGTAAAACTTAAAGATGTCACCTGGTGATGTTGGGGATGAAGGGTTGTTGATGTAGCAGACTCGGTGGGCTGCGGGAGCCGATCCTCACGAGCCCCCAGGCCCGGGGGCCTCGGGAGGCTCCGGAGGCGCCGGCGGCTCCTCATGGGCCATCTCCATCTCCGCCAGGGCTGCGGCGCTCCTGACCTCTTGAGCCTCCAGGATGGTCCTCGTGAGACGCTGGTGCGCAGCAGCCGCGTTTGGCAGGCCATAAGGCATGCGTACGTAGCTGTGGGGCGGACCCTCGTAGCGTCCCACTCGCGAGGGCCAGAGGCGCTCTTGAGATGCGGCTCGGTTGAGCCCTGGTATGTCGATGCAGACGCGCAACCCACCATCCTCGCCTGGATGGGGGGCCACAACGGGTAGGCGGCGGCTGCCCCTCATGACCCTTGACCCCTGTAGCTCCTGAATGGATTTGCTGATGAACTCTTGGGGGTTCTGTCCTCCTGGTCTTGCTCCTGCTTGCGGGAAACGTGCTTCGAAACACGCCTCCACGTGGTGCCCAAGCGCCTCCCTCGAGACCTTGGCGAGGTCGGTGGCCCTCCAGGGGAGAGCCCCGGAGCCCTGCCTGAGGAGGGCGTCGGGCGCGCTTTCCTATGTGATGAAAGGAGGCTCCCCCTGGCCCGGTGCGGGCCCTGAGGGGCCTATCTCTTGAAGAGCCGGGCCGGTCGATGTCTTCTTCTTCTTGGGGGCTGCCTCGGGAGGCATCCTGCCGCTGTGGTCTGGGTCTTCCAGCGATGCGGCCTGAAAAGCTTGCTCCAGGGAGCACACTGCATCTCTCTCTTCACAGGGCACCGTGATGACCCCGCCGCTTCCTGGCATATTGAGGATGTTGTAGCCATGGTGGGTTAAGGCCATGAACTTGGCCAATGTTGGGTACCCGACGATGGCGTTGTATGGCAGGTGAATGTGGGTGACGTCGAAGTCGATGAGCTCGGTGTGGTAGTTGTCGCGGGCCCCGAAGGTGACAGGAAGGCGGACCTGCCCGATCGGGACCGTGGAGCCGTCGGTGACTCCGGAGAAGGGCTTGGTTGGCTGAAGCTGACTGTAGGGCACTTGAAGATTGTTGAATGTCTCCACGGACAGGATGTTGAGCCCTGCTCCGCCGTCGATGAGGGTCTTGGTGACTAGCACATTGCTGATGATTGGGGAGCAAAGCATCGGGAGAACTCCGGCTGTGGCTGCGCACTTGAGCTGATCCGCTGAGCTGAATTTGATGGCGCACGCCGACCACCTGAGATGGCGCGTGGACTCGAGCTTGGGGAGGACTGCATTCACTTCACGGGCGAACTGCTTGAAGATGAGGTGAGAGGTTGGGGCTTGAGCTCCGCCCAGGATGCAGGCGATCGCACGCGCTTCCTGAAAGCCCCCAGTCCCCTCGTCCTGATGATGGCCTTCGATTCTCCTTGGCGGTGGCCGCAACGGAGGGAGGCCTGCGTTCCCTTGCGGACGATCCTCACGAGGCTGATCCCTCCAGCCCCCCTCACGAGGTGGGTCTTGCCAGCGGCCCTCGCGAGGTTGGTCGCGCCACCCTTGGCGCGGGCCGCGGTCTTCCCAGCGTCCTGCATTTCTTCCTCCTCCTCGGTCGTAGCCCCGGTCGCTGCGCTCGGGGCGTCTGCCGACCCTTCCTTCGCGCACGGCCTGGAGCTCTTGACATTCATTGGTGTTGTGGGTGTGGAGGTCGTGGTACACGCAGTACCGGCTGCCCTTAGAGGACTCGGGCTAATCTCTGCCTCGCTTGGTGTCCGGTTCGGCCGCGAGCACGGCAGTCCCGTTGCGCTTCACGTCCTTGACCTTGGACTTCTTCTCTTCGGGATCCGCGGCAGGCAGCTCGAGGAGGGAGAGGCGACCTTCCTCAGCCCTGGCGCACTTGGTCGCCAAGTTGAACAGCTCCAGGGAGGTGCACAGATCTTCATGCATCGCCAGCTCCTCCTTCATCTTGACGTCGCGCACGCCGTCGGAGAAGGCAGAGATGATGGCCTCCTCCGTTACCCTGGGGATCTTGAGGCGTGCGTTGTTGAAGCGATGGATGTACTTTTGCAAGGATTCCCCTGGCTGCTGCTTGATCCGGTGCATGTCGCTCACGGCGGGTGGCCGGTCGCGAGTGCCTTGGAAGTTGGCGATGAAGCGTGTGCGCATCTCGGCCCAGGAAGAGATCGTGCCTGGGGCCAGATTCAGGAGCCAGGTGCGGGCTCCGTCCTTGAGCGCCATGGGAAACCAATTCGCCATGACCTTTTCATCCCTGTTGGCAGCCTCGATGCCCAGCTCGTAGAGCTGGAGGAACTCCGTAGGGTCAGCTATGCCGTCGTAGCGAGGAGGCAGGTCTGGCTTGAACTTGGCGGGCAAAGAGCTTGGTTTGCAGGCCTCCCTGCGCCGCGGCTGGGGGCAGCGCAGGGTCTTGACGTGCTGGAGCGGGGAGCGCTCGGGCAGCTTCTTGCGGGCGAGGAACTTCTTGGTAGCTCTGCTCTTGCCGCGCCAGCGCCTGGCGGAACGGGTTCCGCCCAGGGGCCGCGCGCCTTGGTGCCAGGACGCCGTCTTGGGGAGGAGGCGGCTGAGGCGCTCCGGGAGCGTCATCGCCCGCGCGGGGCGGGGTGCGGTGCAGCGAGACGGAAGGCGCGGGGTCGCCTCCCGCAGCGCGGACGAGCTCGGCGACGCGGTCGAGCCATTCTTCGTAGACGTCGTCGACGGGGCGGTAGCGCAGGAGCTCGTTGGCCGCGATGAGTGCAGCTCGGTCCTCCATGGCCGCGCGGGTCGCGCGCGACGAAGAACTAGCGGGGGTGTGCGAAGGCGTGGCGGTGTGGCCGTCTCGCCTCATGGACGGGTGCTGGGACGACGCTTGCTGCTCGTTCCCAGCCGGGCCGATGGCGGCGTTGACAGCAGGTGACGGGGAACGACGAGGACGCCCGCCGACGGGAGCCGTCTAGGCGACATGGGAGGCGAGGGCAGCTCGGCGCTCGGCGCGAGCCCGACGAGCGTCAGACATGGTTGTGGTGGTCGGGGAAGAACGAGGCGACGAAAGGCAGATTCCGGCGCACCCCTACCTGGCGCGCCAAATGTCAGATTACAGGTTCCGACAGACCCTTAAGGTTCGAACTCTGGGGTGCGCGCGGAGATCCAACCCTCCACCGTCTCGTACCTCGCCGAATCGCAAGGACCTAAAACTACTAGCAAGAACAGCACAAGAGACGCAAGATTTATACTGGTTCAGGCCACCATCGTGGTGTAATACCCTACTCTAGTGTGTGGTGTGTGGATTGCCTCTGGGGCTGATGAAGAACAGTACAGGGAAGAACAGCCTCGCGAGGGTCTGTTCTTGGTGGGTGTGATGAACTGCTAAGTGGTGCCCCGTCGCTCTAGATTGAGGATCGGGTCTCTCTCTCTCTCTCTCTCTGGATTCCAAAATGCCTGCCCGGGGGGAGAGGATCGGATCCTCTACTATGGTGGCTAGCTCTACTTATATAGACGAAGGCCCTGGGTGTAACACCCCGGATACAACTTTCCATATTCGTAACTCCGACTCTTGCCCTTTCCGGAGATGTGATTTATTATTTCCTTCGTGGTTGGGTTTTGTTTGTTGTTTTGCATTTTGTTTTTGTTATGCATCTCATCTCATGGCATCATCTGCATTTCATCCGCATGTTTTTCAAAACTTGCATCCGTTCGTGTTCCGCCGGTTCTCTCCGTTGTCTGTTCCGAGTCCGGATACACTTGCACGCGCCCGCGGCACCTCCGAAATATTATTTTATAAGTGGCATAATAATGTTCTCGGAATGGGTTGCAACTTGTCATGCGGTCTTATTATAGTGTAGACAGGCCGCCTGCCAAGTTTCGTCGCATTCGGAGTTCGTTTGACTGCCCAACCGTTATATTTATAACCGGGTTATAGTCGGTATATTCGTCGGATGTTTCGGTCTCCGAAATCGTGCCGGGCTGCATTTCTCCTCTCTCCCCTCAGTCCAGACCCTCTCGTCACAGCCCACCCGCAGCTCA
>LR880970.1:458525186-458535652 GCA_904067115.1 Aegilops sharonensis
GTGCCATTGTGTTTTGCACATACTCAAAGTACTAGTAAGGTACACGTGCATTGCACGCGTCAGATTTTGCAACCAAATTATGAATAAATACCACACTATAGCATGTAAGCTCTGAGTCATATATGCCTGATGTAGATCTTTGTTTAATTCTTATAGTTCATCTCATTCAAAATCAATTAGTTTTTATAAAAACCTAGGGCCTCTTTCATTCGTAGGATTTCCAAAACGCGGGAATAGAAAGAACATGGGATTAGAGTGGAATGTCGTCTTGAATCCTATAGGATCGTACGAGTGTTTGATTGTGCATAGAAAAACGCAGAATTCTTTCAAAGAGGTTTGAGTGGATGGGATATTTCCTATGAAATCTAGTGCAAATGAATCATATGGAAAAATTCCTATGGTTTACAATCCTACGAATCAAACAACCAAGATAGGAAAAATTCCTAAGGATTAGAATCCTCCAAAATTCCTTTGAGAATCCTTTGAATGAAAGAAGCTCTTAATCTATTTTACGATTCATGGAATTGTGCATTGTAAAGCATAAAGTAAAAAACAAATAATGGCAATTCAACTAGAAAAAAAGTTTGGGCAGTTATGATACGGAAGATTCTAGAACAAAGGAGAACCACTGTTGTTTTGATATTTGTGCATTATGCTTAAGTTCAACCATGGAGTCTGCTAGATTGTACATGTGGCAAAATCCGGTGGGGGGCTAGAAGATGGTGCGAGTGGGCGAGTGGAGGGAGACTATGAAGGAGTGCACAACTGCGAGATCGATATTTAGAGAGAGGGGGCAAGAACGTGCGTTGTTGCGCGCAGTGGCGGAGACATGAAAAATGTCCCACGAGCTAGGGGGCCAAGCATTGCTAATCCTTTACGAGAAGGGCCAACTCATCAATTTAAACCATTTTTACCAGCAATTGTCTAATGATCACATTCATATTAGCCTCGATATATAGTGATGGTAGGGAGGGCAGGGCCCTTGCTGCCCCCTGTCTTCGCCATTGTGCGCGCGTCTGAGAGATGAAGTGGAAGGCATGGATGATGAGAGGGGGGGTGTTGGATATATAATTAATGTGGGTGTATTAGCTATATACGTAATCTTGTATAGAGAGGTATAGATTGATCGATGTGGACGTGGGAAAGAGGGTGAGACCTCACTAGATATATAGATTGATCGGTTTATGTGGGAAACTATGAAAGACCTAGCTATATACACACACACATAGAGGAACATCGATCGTTGCGCATGCACGTGAGAGATAAAGAATGCCCGATATGATGGAGAGGGGATTGTGTGTGCGTGCCTTCTTGGGAGACCGACCTGAAGAAAAAGATTGCATGTGTGAGATGGATAATGCCAACTGGTAGTGTGTGTGCATGCATGCACGAGAGAAAGTTAGTGGTACAATTATAAAGAGGAGACCAATGTGTGGGTGTAAAAGACTAGGTGAGGTCATAATCAATGTAAAGTTGAATTCAAATATTTGAATAAGAGATCATGATGTTTGAAACCCATGCATGCATGAATATAACAGAGATCTGCGCGGTGTGGTTTGGAAACGAGCATGTTGTAATGTATACACATTGAACAAGGTCAGACTGGTTTGAATTTGAGATACCGATGGCAGACATCGTTTGGCCACATTGCATCCGTGCATGGACACACTATTCTAATTGGAGATGATGGGTGGCTTTCGCATCACATATCTATATCTATACCCCTATATATATTATATATTGTATATTCTATTTTTTATATAGTGTCCGGATA
Organism: Aegilops sharonensis; assembly: GCA_904067115.1. NCBI lineage: Eukaryota > Viridiplantae > Streptophyta > Magnoliopsida > Poales > Poaceae > Aegilops > Aegilops sharonensis. Next base: position 458,526,961 of record LR880970.1, read on the forward strand.
ACTTTAACTTTGAAAGATGGTCGTTGGATGAGGCCAATCCGATGGTGCAGAGCTAGCAAATTTGAGCACTACTGGCTGTTGGATATCATCTAGATTCCACCAGATTTTGCCACATGTACAATATAGAAGACTCTATGGTTGAACTTAAGCATAATGCACAAACCTCAAAACAAAAGCACTTCTTCTTTGTTCTAGAATCTTCCATATCAGAATTGCCCAAATGTTTTTCTACATGATTTGTTTTTACTTTATGCCTTGCAATGCACAATTCCATGAATCTTAAAATAGATTAGCTTTCTTATAAAAACTAGATGATTTTGAATGAAATGAACTATAAGAATTAAATGAACATCTACATCATGCATATATGACTCAAATCTTACATGCTATAATGTGGTATTTATTCATAATTTGGTTGCCAAATCTCATGAGTGCAATGCACGTGTACCTTACTAGTCTAAATGGTGTATGTGTGTGTTGTGCGTGTTAACCACATTGTACGTAGTATATCATACTAGTCTAAATTGTCTTTTTTTGGTACACGTTAAGCTTGTTCTCCCGAAATTTCAAGCCGCGCCTTGTTATGCCGAAATTTCAAGCTAGCGTTTCTGTCTATCGTGCTGCGAAACTCCCGCCTCTTCAACCCGTGCCTTGTTACCCCGAAATATTTAAGATAAATATTTGTCTCATTGTGCTCCGATAACTCCCTCCATCTCAACCCGCGCCTTGCTACTCCAAAATTACAATGCGCGCGAAAACTCCCACCTCCTGTGAAATCCCGACACGCGAAATGCCCGTGATACCCCTGAACCGAAAGAACCGCCTCAAATAGGTGGGGGTACTTTCATAACTTACCCCACATTTCGGACAAGCGGGTCCCTAAGCCATGGTTCCCCACTCCCATCCGATCCGCCCACCCATTCGTATACCAAGGCCGGGAAAACCCGCGAAGCCCCACACCCTCCTCCGTCCGCCACCCAGCCAGAGCCTCTTCCCCGATGACGTCGTCCACAACAACATCTCGACGTTGCTCATCCACCGTACTGGATGAGGATCCGTTGTCGATCTGGTCATCCCACCGGTTCAGCCACCCCGTTCTCCACCTCCAAGGAGTTGCCCCGATATTCCCCTCGTCTTTCGCGCCACCTCCATCCCACACCGCCGTCTTCACCTGCACCACCGGAAGAGCATCATCATCACCATTTCCGAGGATGAAGCTGCGGCCTAATCGGCGCCACCAAAGAGGTTGTACACTAATCGCCGCATTTTCTTCTTGATTCGATCTCACGGTGCTGCCGGCGTTCGGTCCCGAGCCGACACGGCGCGGCTCCATCCACGGCGGCGTCACCGGCCACTTCCTCCACGGCGTCGCTCCCTCAGCAGCGACGTCCACATCAGTAGGAGCTACAACTGCTTTAGCTCTCGCTCGCGCTGCTGCTCCGTGATGACCCACAAGTATAGGGGATCTATCGTAGTCCTTTTGATAAGTAAGAGTGTCGAACCCAACGAGGAGCAAAAGGAAATGATAAGCGGTTTTCAGCAAGGTATTCTCTGCAAGCACTGAAATTATCGGTAACAGATAGTTTTGTGATAAGGTAATTTGTAACGGGTAACGAATGAGAAGTGTAAACAAAGTGCAGCAAGATGGCCTAATCCCTTTTGTAGCAAAGGACAAGCCTGGACAAACTCTTATATAGAGAAAAGCGCCCCCGAGGACACATGGGAATTATCGTCAAGCTAGTTTTCATTACGTTCATATGATTCGCGTTCGGTACTTTGATAGTTTGATATGTGGGTGGACTGCTGCTTGGGTGCTGTCCTTACTTGGACAAGCATCTCAGTTTGATTAACTCCCATTGCAAGCATCCGCAACTACAAAAGAAGTATTAAGGTAAACCTAACCATAGCATGAAACATATGGATCCAAATCAGCCCCTTACGAAGCAACACATAAACTAGGGTTTAAGCTTCTGTCACTCTAGCAACCCATCATCTACTTATTACTTCCCAACGCCTTCCTCTAGGCCCAAAAAATGGTGAAGTGTCATGTACTCGACGTTCGCATAACACCACTAGAGTAAAGACAACATACATCTCATCAAAATATCGAACGAATACCAAATTCACATGACTACTAATAGCAAGACTTCTCCCATGTCCTCAGGAACAAACGTAACTAATCACAAATCATTTTCATGTTCATAATCAGAGGGGTATTAATATGCATAATGGATCTGAACATATGATCTTCCACCAAATAAACCAACTAGCATCAACTACAAGGAGTATCAACACTACTAGCAACCCCCAGGTACCAATCTGAGGCTTTGGGACAAAGATTGGATACAAGAGATGAACTAGGGTTTTAGAGGAGATGGTGCTGGTGAAGATGTTGATGAAGATTGGCCCCCTCCCGATGAGAGGAGCGTTGGTGATGACGATGGCGATGATTTCCCCCTCCCGGAGGGAAGTTTTCCCGGCAGAACAGCTCTGCCGGAGCCCTAGATTGGTTCCGCCTCGTGGCGCCAAGCTTGCTTATGATTTTTATCGGACGAAAGACTTCATATAGCAGAAGATGTGCACTGGAGGGCCACCAGCGGGCCCACGAGGCAGGGGGCACACCCAGGGGGTAGGGCACGCCCCCACCCTCGTGTCCAGGTTGTGGGACCCCTCTGGTATTTTCTTCGCTCAATGTTTTTTATTATTTCCAAAAATAACTTCCGTGGAGTATCAGGACTTTTGGAGTTGTGCAGAATAGGTCTCTAATATTTGCTCCTTTTCCAGCCCAGAATTCCAGCTGCCGGCATTCTCCCTCTCTTCATGTAAACCTTGTAAAATAAGAGAGAATAGGCATAAGTATTGTGACATAATGTGTAATAGCAGCCCATAATGCAATAAATATCAATATAAAAGCATGATGCAAAATGGACGTATCACTCTTCTCTTGCTCTCGGTCCCCTGCCTTGTCTGGTGGTGCTCTTGCTCGCGCTACTGCTCTCGCTCTTGCTCTTGCTTGCGACGCTGCTCCGATTTAGCTACACTTCAGTCGACTGAATTGACTTTTGGGTCAGTCGATTTTCAGGGGGTGGGGGTGCTCGCCGAAGTTAAGGAAGAACCAGCCGCAGCAGGGAGGGGGGCTTGTCGGAGAGGTACCCGACTATCTATCTTAGGGTTCAGGTGGGGGCGATGGTCGCCGGTAGTGGTGGGGCGGTGGCGTGGGGATCCCCGGAGAAAAAGCTCAGAACGGGGGGGGGGGCTAGAGGGATGACCGGGGCTGCAGCGGACCGGCGGTGGGGAGTGTTTTCGGGGCGGGCGGGGCGGCGCACCGCCGGCCGCGGGCAGCTGTTTGGCCGGTGGTGGCTGGCGGCTCAAGGGGGTGGAGGTTGAAGATGAACTGCAAGCCCTTGATTTCATATCCAACGGCTGCAAAATCGATTGACCAGAGATGAAAAAGTCAGTCGACCGACGTGTAGCCTCACCTCTAGTGCATTCAGTTTCGACAGTCAAGTTCAGTTTGGTCAGTTAGGTTCAGAGATGAGCGGCAGATGTATTTCACATCTATCACTTTGTGGTTATGTATTTTACGTCATCTATTGGAGATGCTATTAGAATTCCACTCAGGTTAACGTTGTCTCTCTTGTCCTGGTTCAGCCTCGGCGTCGTACAACTCACCGGAGCTGCACCAACGATGAAACCCTCCATCACAGCGGAGCAGTACCTCAGGCTCCATCTCCAGACGCCTAAGATCTTCTTCCCCTCCTCCGACAGCCAAGTCAGCCGGAGCATCCTCACCGGCCAACCCAATCACGCTGAGATCGACATGGCTTCGCCAAAGAGGTTGTACACTTGTTGCATATCTTTTTTTACTCTACATGTTATATATATTGTGCACTGAGCACACAGAGTAACGGGAAATATGATTATTTTATCCTACTATATGACAAGTAGTGAGGTACCAAGCAACTTAGCTATCCATGATGGACTCTCTTGAACGCCATCATTATTTATCTCTGCGCGTTTGAGCTTTGCATTTGTCGATGGCCCTGGGAGTTGAGCTAGAAGGGCAGTGGCCTGGGTCCAAAGTAACACAAGTAGCACAAAACATTTTTTTAGTGTAGGCTTTTCCTTGCTCAAGCCTTCCTACTAGAATCGCCAGTGCTTGAAAGAAAAAGTGAATGAAAATATAGGAATTGGAAATTTTCCTATGGTACTACTTTTCATGAATTTGGTGCAAAGGAATGGAGCAAAGGAAAACTGTAGGATTTGTTCCTTTAGTGTCTCCTTGAAAGAAAAACCGTAGGAATTTTAATTTCCACTTATCCTCCTTTTCAAATTCCTATTCATGAAGCACAAGACTAAGAGATAGTAGCATAATAGCATTATAACCGTACATTTTCTTGTGGTTTGCCTTAATCTCACCATGCTTCTTTGCATCCTGCGATCTTCCAATTCTTGTGACACAAACATCCAGATTGGTAGAAATCTCGTGTTCTTAAATTCTCTATTTTGCACGTGCATTCCTATCCTATTCCTGTGTATTTCCTATCCCTGCATTGTTAGAATCCTCAACTTCAAATAAGCCCTTACACAATTACTTCTGTTACAGATATGTGTCAAAGAAAACATTGTGTGGTTTGTCTCGCTCCTGCTGCACTGTGTTCCACCCCAGCTCAGCTGCTCCAATGATGGAAGGGTTCACCACAACAGGGATCCGCTCTCCAGACTATCTTTCACCGCCTCAGATCTTCTTCCTCGCCGCCAGCAGCCACGACAACTGCATTACCATCATCAATTGAGCAGATGACCTTGAGGACTACACGAGTCCGAAAGAGAGGTCGCACTCTTCCATGTATGCTTACGTTATGCATCACTTAATATGATGACATGCTACTTTATCGTCCTGTTCACCTATTAGGCTCCAAGTCAGGTCGAAACTAATGCTGAAACTTGAGTTTTAAAATGGTTGTGGGGTACATATTGGGGCAGCAATCAATACTATATATCTACTATCCGGTTCATCTCGGGTGTCTACTATGAGTTTCATGTTGGGTGAAAACAAACATTCAAGGAGCCATTATCTGTATTTTTTAACTAAAGCTATTATCTACCTCCTATCATTGGTTTTGGGTCTATCCACAGTTTGCTACCATCACTCTGGATTTTTGCATGCACTCCTTACATAATCTCACTATATTTTATTCCTATGCATGTCAGTTATTGTACATAATGGAACTGAACATGTAGAGCAAAAGACACGAGCCTTGCGTGGCAATAAAATTTCATGCAAATGTCACTCCATGGTGGGTGCAAAGGCAGCCCCCCCTCTACCCATTTTGGATTGTAATCAAGAGGAAGATAACTATTTTGAGGGTGATTCAGAAGGAGAAGACCATTCCTATTTACCCCCCAGAGGTCTTCGCCCTAACTTGGCATGCTAATGTTGGTAATATCATGCATATGGTGCCTCGCATTGCTTGCTTTATACATCAAATATGTCATCTGGTTAGTTTAGACATGCTTTGTGTGAATGCCATCTGTTTAGTTTCTTTATCATATATGTGAATCATGCAATGCCATCTTGTTTAGCCAGGCATCATATATGTGAATTTTACAATGCCACCCTGGTTAGCCAGTCATCTTATATGTGAATTATATCATGCCATCATTTTTTATTACGTATTAAATTTGTCAACAATTTTAGCACATTAAATTACTCTTCCTGTGCATCAGCCATTCAACACAGTCATGGAAAAATCTGGAGTGGAAACAAGGTCTTCAGAGCAGACAATGCTATCTGATGAAGCGCATGTCTTGCTGGTTACGGATAGCTCCTCAGAGGAGGATTCAAAGACAGATGACCAGTCCTATTTCCCCCCGAGGTGCATGCTCTAACTTGGCAGGGTTATGTTGCTCATATCGTGCGTATGGTGTCTTGCATTGCTATGTCATTTGCTTAGTTTAGACATGCTTTGTGTGAATTCCACCTGTTTAGTGTCTAATTACCATATATGTGAATTATGCAATGACATCTTGTTGCAAGACATTAGATATGTGAATTATGCAATGATATCTTGTTGCAAGGCATTATATATGTGAATTATGCAATGCCATGTTGTTTAGCCAAGCGTCATATATGTGAATTATATCATGTCGTTCTTTTTTTGTATTTCTCATTGCATTTGTTCACAATTTTTGTATATTCAACTGCTCTTCCTGTGCATCAGCCATTTGAATAGGTGATGGGGAAATCTGGAGTAAAAACAAGGTCTTCAGAGCACACAATGCTACTGCTGAAGCAGATATCTTGCTGGTTACAAATAGCTCCTTAGAGGAGGATTCCGAAGCAGATGACCAGTCCTATTATCCCCCTGAGGTGTATGCTCAAAATTGGTAGGGTTATATTACTCATATCATGCATATGTTGTATTGCAATGCTTAGTTTTTACATCATATACACAATATTGAATGCCATCTCCTTAGTTGACACATCATATATGTGATTGTCCTCTGCTCACTTACTTAGTATATAGATCATATATTTGAATTATATCATGCCATGACGTTTACATAGACAACATGTATCTGAATTATGGCATGCCAACCCATTTTCTAAAGACATAATATAGTTATATCATCTCATCATGTTTACATAGTCATCATATTTTGAATTATGTCATTCTATCCGCGAATAATATCATGCCATCATGTTTCCATCGACGACATGTTTGAGAATTATGGCATGCCAACCACTTTAATAAACACATCGTATAGTTATATCATGTCATCCTGTTTACATAGTCATCATATTTTGAAGTATGTCATCCTATCCTGTTTAGTTAGCCATCATACATGTGAAATTGTGTCATGCTATCCTGTTTAAGTAGCCATCATATATGTGAAATTATGTCATGCTATTCTATTTGGTTAGACAACATAAATGTGAATTATTTCATGCCCTGTTTTCTTCCCTACTATCCATTTCACATGTGTATCTTACAACATCTATACATTCAATTACTTTTCTTGTTTATCAGCCATTTGAATTGGAGGGGGTGATGGCAGTATCTGTGGGAGTAAAAACATGGTCTTCAGAAAAGATCGTGCTACCTCTCGATGCAGATAGAACCACGATTGTACTTGCCCAAGAACCAACCCCACCGCACATAACCCAGACTCACCCAGATTGTACCCCTACCCAGTTGGATAGAGAACCAGCTACACCCCTTCTAACCCCAACCCCAGCAAATAGTAACCCAGTTCCAGTTGACACAGCACCGTCTCCACCACAAAGCACCCAAACACAAGCAGTTAGTAAGGAAACTGCAGTGCCCAATGCACGAGGACCACCACTCTGAACCCCAAGTCAACACTTAAAGCAGAAGAAGAATTGTTCTCAGGTCAAGTTCTGTAGCTATGGTTCATACTCCTTTGCACTTGCATCACTGCATTTACTCATACCAACTAATTTCAAATTTTAAGGATGCAATTGAAACTCCAATGGCGCAATAGGTATGTTTTAAACATGTTTCTTTAACATGATTGCTGTTGTAACTTGCTCTATGTTCATTTTAGTTTCAATTGAATAAACAGTTATGTTCTCATGCCATGCACATTACAAGTGTTGTTATTGCTGTGTAGTTTCCCACACTTATATTTTGTCTATGCTGCTTTGTCTTAAATAGATATGATTTGAATTGTCTCTATCTTGATTTGGCAACATAAACTAGAATGATATAGACCATACAGTGACCATACAACATTGATATATGTTTGTTTCATGATGTTATCATGTCCACCTTACTACTGAACTGGTTTACCAAGATGAGTTTCGTATACAACATGGTAAACCTATGATGTGTTTGTTTGTTTCTCTTTTAGAATGCAGATAAAATAATGGAGAAGAGTACCTCGTTATGCAATGGTAAATGAAGTAATGCAGATAAGGTTCAAGATAGTGAGACATCCCTGTTGGTCTCCAAGAAAGCTAATAAAAACCATATTGAAGACAATGAGACAACCCCAAAGTCCTTTCTTGATGTAGTGTTCGAGTTACTGGCTACTACTGCTGGCACCAGCTCTTCAAACTCGCTGCCTGAATCAGTTCGGCTTCTTGAGTCTCAACTTCAAGTTGAAAGACATCGATCAGATGTTCTGCGACAGGAAGCCGAAGGACTGAGGAAATCCCTACAGAATTCAGATGCATACTTTCTGGTGCAACAGTAAGCGCTCGAGGATTTAAGCGCCAAACAAGAGAAAGTTAATAAGCTTGCTAAGCATCTTGCCTGCATTATGGGTACCCAGGATATTGTTTCTTGAGCTCTTCTGAAGTGGTTTCAATTATGGACTTGTTTTGCTGTGGCGTTTATTTGCACTGGTTGCCAACTTTGACAACCGGTGTATGTGATATGCTTAGTTTAGACATGCTTTGTGTCAATGCCATCTGTTTAGTTTCTTTATCATATATGTGAATCATGCAATGCCATCTTGTTTAGCCAGGAATCATATATGTGAATTTTGCAATGCCACCGTGGTTAGCCAGTCATCTTATATGTGAATTATATCATGACATCATTTTTTATTACGTGTTAAATTTGTCAACAATTTTAGTACATTCAATTACTCTTCCTATGCATCAGCCATTCGGCACGGTCATGGAAAAATCTGGAGTGGAAACAAGGTCTTCAGAGCAGAC
>LR880970.1:458536106-458563417 GCA_904067115.1 Aegilops sharonensis
CCCCCCCCCCCCCGAGGTGCATGCTCTAACTTGGCAGGGTTATGTTGCTCATATCGTGCATATGGTGTCTTGCGTTGCTATGTCATTTGCTTAGTTTAGACATGCTTTGTGTGATTGCTACCTGTTTAATGTCTAATTACCATATATATGAATTATGCAATACCATCTTGTTGCAAGACACTATATATGTGAATTATGCAATTCTATCTTGTTGCAAGGCATTATATATGTGAATTATGCAATGCCATGCTGTTTAGCCAAACGTCATATATGTGAATTATAACATGTCGTCCGTTTTTTGGATTTCTCATTGCTTGTGTCGACAATGTTTGTATATTTAACTGCTCTTCCTGTGCATCAGCCATTTGAATTGGTGATGGAGAAATCTGGAGTGAAAACAAGGTCTTCAGAGAGACAGTGCTACCTGCTGGAAGCAGATATCTTGCTGGTTACAGATAGCTCTCCAGAGAAGGATTCAGTGGCAGATGACCAGTCCTATTATCCCCCTGAGATGTATGCTCAAACTTGGCAGGGTTATATTACTCATATCATGCATATGTTGTATTGTAGTGCTTAGTTTTTACATCATATACACGATATTCAATGCCATCTCCTTAGTTGACACATCATATATGCGATTGCCCTCTGCTCACTTCCTTAGTATATAAATCATACACTACAGGAATCAGCTAATTTGCCATCTGCCACGGCAAACGGCAAAGGCAGGAACGGCGGACGGTAAAGGTCTTTGCCGTCTGCCGTGGACGGCAAAAGGCTCCGGCAAAGTAAGGATCGGGAAAGAGCTACTTTGTCGTCTGCTTTCTGCGGCTGACGGCAAAGGGGCCTTTGCCATCAGCAGCTGACGGCAAAGAAAGCATACGGCAATAATTACGCTGTTAGTCCGTTTGGTGGCTAACGGCAGCCTTTGCCGTCCGCCGCTGACGGCAAAATTTGTTCGGCCTTTGCCGTCTGCCAACAGATGGCACAGAGGCTTTGCCATCTGCTGGCAGACGGCAAAGAACCTATATTGCCCCCATTTAATTCTGTTTTTTCTTACATCAATTCATTTTCATAGAAAATCACACACACACACACACACACATGAACAAAACTAAATATCTATACATATACATAGTTTCATCAATGTTGCACAGTTTCATCCATAGGTAGCAAGTTTCACAAAGTCAAAACAAAACTAAAGACAAGCACTCCATATCTGAAATTACAAGAAATGACCTAAAACTAAATATCTATTTTCCTAAAAACTATCTTGTTACTAAGATCTTCTCTGGATCTTCTTCTTTTCTTCCAACCTGCATAACAAAAACACTAAGAAATAGAGAATGGGTTAGGAGTAGAAATGTAGCATTTCACTTGGTGAAATGTAATGTTCAGTTTTTATGTAAGTTTAACACATGGAAAGCTGGAGAGCATGTTGGGAGTTTTCTTACCTAAGGACCAGGGTAGCCACCAATGGGCCAGCCAACGGGCCAGTTCACATCCTTCTGGAGGAGAGTGTGCTCCTGCTCAATTCCATACCTGTTTGGGTTCAGAGATAAGCCTAATCAATGCTCTAACCGTAAGCAGATAAGGATACAAATGTGGAAACCGCCAAATTTTGTGGTCCTTCAACCCATTTTTGGTACCGTTTTCTGTTTGTATCTGCTAAATAAATCTGTAATTCCAGGGACATCAATTTTACTCTTATCTTCCTAACTCATTTCCATCTGATGCAAAGTGAGTGCGGTGTGGTACTAATCTATATTGTACAACTTATTATGTTCTCACATGTGTATGTGTGTTAAGACACAAGAGCACTACTACAACTTTTATATGAAACACCACAACAACAAAAAACTTGAAATATCGACGGAGGTATTCGTACCATGTCTCCTCATCTGCAACCTTCGGTGTGTTGAAGATCTTGGCAGCATTGTGCCTCGTGTTGGTGGGGATTGGAACACCTTGTGGTGTGTAGCAGTCGCACATAACCTACAAGGGAGTAATAAATAGGAAAATATCAACAAACCAACGAATTTGCGCCAAATACAGAAGAAACTTGGCCTCTGATTTAGCTGAAGCTTTTTTTTGTCAGTTCAAGTATTTAAGATTTGTGTTAGTCAAACAGTTGTCTGACAGGCAAAGTTGTTTATCTGAAGAGACAGTCTCATAAGCAATTAATTATGAGCCAAGTAGGTCAACTAGTGGAATTTTAGGGTGTTTACACAACAGGGCGCAAACACCTGGTTATTTTGTCCACCAGATCACACATATGTCCAAGCACATCAAACAGCTACAAAATTCAGTTTTCATTTTTAAATTTAAGCCACAAAATTCAGTTTTTATTTTTAAAATTTGCAGTGCCCAGAAACAATGTTTTCCTGTGATTTTTTTCAAAGACCCATCTGCATCTTACTTTTCCTACTTTATGGCATCCAACATCTTTGGTGCATAAAAAGTTTGAAAGAAGCATGGAAGATAAAAAGTAGCGAGGACTTACAAGGAGGTTGTCACCCGTCCGGGACGAGTCCTTGAAAATGGCCTGGGGGATTCATCAGAGTCAAAAAGAAAAAAACAGCTTGTAAGCAAACAAGGAAAGTAGAAATAATGTAAGTAAAATAACTAAAAGCATTAGAGAAGGCGAGATAATCGTTTTATTAGTCTTGCTAAGTCTCGCTCGACTAAAACTTGGTCATGTCTCAGTCGATGCTATATATGTGAGACCATACATTAAGATTCGTGCAAAGTTCAGTTTTCAGATTTTTCCTTTTCCTTTCTTACAAAGATATATCACTTCACTGAGACTTTGACTGAGACCTAGCTACGCCCTTGTTTTATATAAGAAACTGTTTTTAGCTAGCCTCCAATTTATACATACTTCATGTACATTTTTTTGCATCAGTAGCAATGTCATTGTTCTGACATTTTCCCATTAGTTCATGGACGGAATCGAAGTTGTTGCCAACTGCAGGTACTACAGCAAATCAGCTCGTATAAGCATTACATTTATGCTCATGAATCATGCTTACTAATCAGCATCACAATCTACGCCGCATCACGTGATGCAAACAAATGCATTCTGTGTTAGTTTATCTTAGGCGAACATCGTACCTCTTTATCCAGCCATGGGCCTACGGCTCGTCGTGCCTCGTTGACTGCTCTGATCTGCCGCCGACAAGTCGAGAGACGGGCAGGAGATGTTCAGGTCTAGTTGGAGTACTGGAAGCGCTTCCCCCACCTTCCCAATGCTGGACTCGGCTGCTCTGTCCAGCAGATCTGCCACCGCATGCGCTGCCTGCGTGTACTCGCTGCCCCCAATCGCCGGCAGGGGAAAATAAGGCAAAATCCCTGAGAAACGCTCACACCCAATGAGTCAACAATCCAGAAAAACAATTAATGTCAAAAAATAATACCTGGCCACTAGATCTGATAGGAACTCGAATCCGTCCCCCCTCATGGCCGGGCCTGGAGGAGCTCCATGCTCGGCTCCGATGGCGGCGGCGGATCTCGAGGTCGGGGCGACCGGCGACGAGGCTTTCGCGGCGGGGCGGCGAGCTTGTGGGGAGGTGGACGCGGCGCAGGCTGCAGCGCGAGGTGGCGGGGCTCCTGGGGTCCGTTGAGGTGGGGGCGCGCACCGGCGGGCGGAGGCGAGGTGGCGCAGCGGCGCGGGGTCGAGGAAGGCGGGGTCGGGAGGCGCTCGGCTGTGGGGCAGGCATCGCCGGCCTTCTTGCCGGGGCAGGCGGCGTCGACGGACACCCCGTACGCCCCGCGCGAGGGAGAGGGAGAGACGAGCGGGAGAGAGAGCTGTGTGGGGCAGACACAGAGGGGATAGAGATAGAGGAGGTGGGGGCACCGGTTTTTTTTACCCGCAAGAAAAATAGTCCCACCTCTTTGCCGTCTGCCATTGAAGTGTACTGGCATCTAGTGGACCCCACCAGCACCTCTTTGCCGTCCGCTGGCAGATGGCAAAGTTTCTTTGCCGTCCGCCAGCAGACGGCAAAGAGATGACAGATGGCAAAGACCTTATTTGCCGTCTGCCAATTCTTTGACATCTGTTGTTTGGTAGCTGATAGCAAAGACCTTCTTTGCTGTCCGCAAGCAGACGGCAAAGAACTGGCAGACTGCAAATAAGCTAATTCTAGTAGTGATATATTTGAATTATATCATGCCATGATGTTTACATAGACAACATGTATCTAAATTATGGCATGCCAACCCATTTTCTAAAGACATAATATAGTTATATCATCTCATCATGTTCACATAGTCATCATATTTTGAATTATGTCATTCTATCCGTGAATTATATCATGCCATCATGTTTCCATCAACGGCATGTTTGTGATTTATGGCATGCCAACCACTTTAATAGACACATCGTATAGTTATATCATGTCATCATGTTTACATAGTCATCATATTTTGAAGTATGTCATTCTATCCTGTTTAGTTAGCCATCATACATGTGAAATTCTGTCATGCTATCCTGTTTAATTAGCCATCATATATGTGAAATTATGTCCTGCTATTCTGTTTGGTTAGACAACATAAATGTGAATTATTTCATGCCCTGTTTTCTTCCCTACTATCCATTGCACCTCTTCATGTTACAATGTCTGTACATTCAATTACTTTTCTTGTTTATCAGCCATTTCAATTGGAGGGGGTGATGGCAGTATCTGTGGGAGTAAAAACACGGTCTTCAGAAAGATCGTGCTACCTGTCGATGGAGATAGAACCATGATTGTACTTGGCCAAGAACCAACCCCACCACACATAACCCAGACTCACGCAGATTGTACCCCTATCCAGTTGGACAGAGAACCAACAACACCCCTTCTAACCCCAACCCCAATAGATAGTAACCCAATTCCCGTTGACACATCACAGTCTCCACCACAGATCACCCAAACACGAGCAGTTAGAAAGGCAACTGCAGTGCCCAAAGCACGAGGACCACCACTCCGAACCCCAAGTCAACGCTTAAAGCAGAAGAAGAATTGTTCTCAGGTCAGGTTCCGTAGCTATGGTTCATACAACTTTGCTCTTGCAACTCTATTTACTCCTACCAACTAATTTCAAATTTGAAGGATGCAATTGAAACTCCAATGGCGCAACAGGTATGTTTTAAACATGTTTCTTTAACATGTTTGCTGTTGTAACATTCTCTATGTTGATTTCAGTTTCAATTGAATAAACAGTTATGTTCTCATGCCATGCACTTTACAAGTGTTGTTATTGCTGTGTAGTTTTCCCCACATATATTCTGTCTATGATGCTTTGTCTTAAATAGATATGATTCGAACTGTATCTATCTTGATTTGGCAACATAAACTAGAATGATATAGACCATACAGTGACCATACTACATAGATATATGTTTGTTTCATGTTGTTATCCTGTCCACCTTACTACTGAACTAATTTACCAAAATGAGTTTCATATACTACATTGTAAACCTGTGATGTGTTTGTTTGTTTCTCTTTTAGAACGCGGATAAAATATTAGAGAAGAGTACCCCGTTATGCAATGGTAAAGGAAGTAATGCAGATAAGGTTCAAGATAGTGAGACATCCCTGTTGGTCTCCAAGAAAGCTGACAAAAACTATATTGAAGACACTGAGACAACCCCAAAGTCCTATCTTGATGTAGTGTTCGAGTTACTGGCTACTACTGCTGGTACCAGCTCTTCAAACTCGTTGCCTGAATCAGTTCGGCTTCTTGAGTGTCAACTTCAAGTTGGAAGACATCGATCAGATGTTATGCGACAGGAAACCGAAGGACTGAGGAAGTCCATGCAGAATTCAGATGCATACTTTCTGGTGCAACAGCAAATGCTGGAGGATTTAAGTGCCAAACAAGAGAAATTTAATAAGCTTGCTAAGCAGCTTGCCAGCATTATGGGTACCTAGGATATTGTTTCTTGAGCTCTTCTGAAGTGGTTTCAATTCAGGACTTGTTTTTCTGCGGCATTTATATGCTGCTTTGTTCCCTATATTTGCACTGGTGGCGAACTTTGATGCCCAGTGGATGTAATATGTGTAATAGCCGTGATAGCCTAGCGTAAGTTGCTTGCTTATTTATTTCCTTATTGTCTTCTTTTTTTGTTTTCTTGTAGTCGGTGCATTTCTTTTTCCGCGCTTTGCTAGTGGCCGCAAGAACCTATTTTTTAAATCTAGGCCACATTAACCATGGGCTACATATTTACTGTAGTTAACATGGGCCTCCTATGGGCCGTAGAAACAATGGGCCTTATACTGGCCGTGGACACAATGGGCCTTCTACGGGTCGTATTATGAATGGGCCTTCTACGGGCCGTATGATCGGTTGGACAAACATGAGCCAATAACAGACCACATTATGGCCGTAAATGGGCTAGAGTTGAAATCGTCCGCTCATGGGCCGACCATAACGTGCCGTCGTTAATTGGCCGTATTTGATGATGCTATGAAAACGACCCAACGTATTAACGGGCCACAAACGGGCCGACTGTAACCATAGGCTGAATTTGGCCCACAAGCAGAAAATGACAGTAACGGGCCGAAAGAAACGAATCCTGGAAATGAGCCCAAGAATAAATGGGCCCTGAGAAGGCCGAAAGATAACATGGGATGGAAACGGCCCAACGGAATAATGGGTCGTTAATGGGTATAAAGTGATACACTGTTCATTACGGGCTAGTTTTACCACGGGCCGTTAATCGGCCGAGGGTTACTAAGGGCCTCATATGGGCCGAAAGACGTCATGGGCCATACATGGGCCAGAAGTTAAAAAGAGCTGGAATTATATTGGACAGCCCAGATGACGCTACTGGGCCTAATTCCGATAGGCCGTAAACGGGCCTTGGGTTAGCGGGCTGTAAATGGGCTATATGCGAACATGCTGTTAACAGGCTTGTCGTGGGCCAGCCCGCCACCTTTTGACCAAGTCAAACGGGTCGGCCTTTTCACAGGAATGGGCCTCTATTGGGCCGTGCCACATGTCGACGTATCATACGCGCTTTGGGTCCAATGAGTGGATGACATCTGTTCCAACGGTGAGCCGACACGTGTTTCCTCCAGCCAATGATGATTTTACACGTGGAAAATCCACATTGGTCGGGGCTGTTAACTGGTTATCGTATCCAAAACCGGACCCGATAGCTTAATGGCGTTCCGTTACGGTGGATGCCACGTGTTGGTCACCCTTGACGAAAGCACTTCTGTGACGCGCGATTTATCGTCATGGAAGTGGACACTTCTGTGATGATAATTTTGGTAATTTCATGGAACACTTCTACGACAGGACAAGTATGACTATCTTGATTCTGTCACAAAATTGCCATGGATGTACATGCATGACAGAAAACGTGACCTACTGTGACAAACACGTATCATCACGGAAGTGTATTTTTTTTGTAGTGATACAACTTTCCCTTGTGCTCGGCATGTAAAATATCTTCGATGCTTATCACATCCTCTGTAAAAATATGTTTTGACGTATCAATCAGACTATAATGGAAACAGTTTCACCCAACCCTGTTCGGCATTGGCTTATTTCCTAATATGTATTCCCTCTTTACGCCAGATTGTCGTATATACCTCGGCACGAGTCAAATCGCCAGGGGCTCTATCCGGCCACGTACATTTTTCAAACAAAATAAGCCCGAACATTTTTATAGTATGCTTAGGCGTCCCGAATATGGCACTATATGCATCGGCTCCGAATCATGTCTTTGGTCAATAGTTGGGTTACCCGACTCCTGTGATTACTACCTTACGTTCCGCTTGTTCGGCTAAGGTAGTAAAGGGAGAACTAATGCGATTGTGTTCCTGGTTCGTCTAGTCAAACACCTCAGTAGAGAAAGCCGAAAACTGATTGTCATGATGCGGCGAGAGCTGGTCAACAATTCGGCGACCTACTAAATCTCTAGTGATTTCTTCCGTATTACAAAGGAGCTGGCTCTTTCCAGTCACACGCTTAAGGCGTCCAAGTTTGGATAGTTGCACACGCACCAGGGGCTATCTTATAGTCCCATTGTCAAACTCCTATGTCTAAGTGAGAGTAATAAAGCCGCATAGTCCGATTGCCTGGTGTCGGGGGTTGGGTGCGACATATGCCAAGGGATGGCTTATCATGGTGGGGGCGAGTAGAACGTCGCCGGTGCCTGAAAACGGGATGAGGCGAAGACATGCACGCTGGTGGATCTTACCCAGCTTCCGGGCTCTCCGCGGAGATAACACCCCTACTGCTGCTCCTTGGGAGGGGCTAGCCGACTCCTGGGGGCCGACTCCCAATGGGTCCGTCTTGTGGCGCTTTCGCCGTCTTCTGTACCCCCGCCGACAAGCGGGACCCGCCGTCTCTGGGTCGTACAGACAGGCCGTCGTGGGCACAGGGCACCGCCCAACGGGGCTGATGTCAGGGCTGGCATGGCAACAGTGCCGCGCCGGACGGAGATCTCCGTTGGTACGGCGCACTGTGGCCATGCCTGCCCTTCGCAAACGGGGCAGGGATGGGCCGCGCGGTGGCCGCACCCCGTCTGCCCATGATTGCGAAGGCAGGAGGTGGTCAGAGTCGCGGGCCGACTCCCCATAGCCGGCTTCTCTGGAAGCCGCCAGTTAGGAGTCGGCTTATCTCGAAGTCGCCCCTGGGACTCGGCCGTGAGGGGCAGTCGGCGGCCTTGCCGCCGACTCTCAAAAAGAGGCTCTTCACCTTGGGGTCTTGAGGGGCGCAGCCTGCCCCAATGTCTTGAAACGTTCAGGGGCTAGGGTTAGCCTACCTGTGGCCCATTACTCCGACAGTAGTCCCCGAAGCTGGTGGGGCGCCGAGGGTGACATGTCGAGGAGCCTCAACAGTTTCATCCTCCTCGTGGTGGAATCTGGGCCTTGCTCGCCGTCTTCCTCTAGGCCGACTAGCTGGAGCCGGACTCGTAGAAGGTCGTCTTGCCCAGTAGAGAGTTTGAAAGTCGTAGCCGGATCCAGGCAGCGTGCCTGATAAGCTTCCAGGCAGCTGCCCGTTGCGGACCCGTCGCATGGCGCCACGCGGCAGGGTCAGTCTGCCCACCCACGCACGCGACAGGACAGGTCGTCAGGCGGGACCCGCCACTACCGCGCCTCGGCACGCGAACGGATCCGTTGCGGCCGTGCGGACGGTTGGGGTTCCCACGTCGTAACTGCACGCAGTAACTTTGTGTGCTAAATCGTGGGGGGCATGGGGTGTTGGGCGCAGTTAATCCCACGCCCGCCTCATCGGCTTCTCAGCCCACGAGCCAATAAGTAGGCGGGAGGAGGGGGGCGGCGAAGCACGCGCGCCCATCTTCCCTGCTCCCTTCACTTCCTCTTGCTTATTCTTCCTCTCGCTGCCGCCATGCCGAACCATGCCACGCCCGCAGCAAAGAGCTCTTCCTCCGCCGCCGCACCTCCTGCCATATGCTCCGGCGTGTGGGACGGCTCCGAGGTGGACGACGACCACATCGAGTTCCTTCGCCAGACGCGTCGTCTCCCCGGCAAGAACCTAGTGCGGGCCCGCGCCGCGCCGGCGAGGGAAGTATCACCGGCGCCGGAGGAGGGCGAGCGGGTCGTATTCCGCTCGCACCTCATGCGCGGCCTAGGGCTACCGGCGAGAGGTTTCTTCCATTCCTTCTTGGAGTTCCACGGGCTCCAACCGCACCACCTTACTCCGAACACGGTGGTGCTGCTGGCTGCCTTCGCCACCTTGTGCGAAGGCTTCCTCGGCGTTCTCCCCACCATCGAGCTATGGGGGAAGTACTTCCAGTCCAAGCTCGGCACGCACGTCGCCGGCGTGCCAGCCCTGTGCGGTGCCTTCATCGCGATGCGGAGATCGGTGGCCGACAACCCGTTTCCCACCATCCCACTGATTAAGTCGGTGAAGATGTGGCAGCGGTCTTATTTTTATGTGAAGAACGTCGCCCCAGAAGGTGACTGGGTCAATCTGCCGCCTTTCAAAGCCGGCGCACTGGCTGGGAGGCTCCCCAACTGATCCCACCGGGGCCAGGACGCTGACTCCCGCTGGTGCCGCCGCCGTCGCGCGACTCCGAGTGCTGACGCAGTTGGAGGGTTTGACCGGGTCCGACCTGCTAGCCGCCTTCGTGGCGCGCCGAGTCCTTCCGCTCCAAGGCCGACCTCATCTGATCTGTCAGATGAGCGGCCACCGGGACCCAAGTCGGCTGTGCTCCAAGGACATGCCCCACGCGGAGGTGGCGGACACGGTGAACTACATCGCGAACTGCAATCTCACGGCGGATTGGCAGTTCGGCAAGGAGCCGTACTCACGCGCCAACCCCCCGCCTGTTGTAAGTCGTCTCTCCTCTTCTTATGTTTTCTTTTTCAGCCGAATCCAACTTCTGATCTTTTTTGGTTTTTTCGAGTCAGAACCCCTCATCCAGCCTTCAGCCGGCACCACGGGACTGGCCCGTCAGTTCGTCCCCGACCGAGCGGAGAGCGACGTCGACGATCCTGACTTGGGGGCGGCGGCGATGGAGGCCGACACCGAAGGAGGAGGAGGAGGAGCTGGCGGCTTCCGGCCCTCGGCCACCTTTGCCGACTGGCCTGATGACGACGCCGAGGGGGAAGTCGCCCCGCGCCACCAGTCAAAGGTCGGCCAGCCGAGCGCGAGTTCCTCCACTGGCTTGGATGGTCAAGGCGGTGCGAAGAAGCGCTGGGCCGGGCTGAGCTTGCTTGGCGGCCGGTCGAAGAAGTTCAAGGGGGGGGGGGGGCGCCGCGACCTAGCGGGAAGAGGCGGTCGCAAAGGCCAACCGCTTCCGCAAGGAAGTGAAAAGGCCGCCACTGGTCTCTTCGTAAGTGCTTCCGCCTTTTGTCTTGTTTTCTTCTGGTGAATCTTGTCCAAATTTTTACATGCCTTCCTCGCTTCCGGGCTCCCCTTACTTTAGAGAGGGTCGCCGCCCGCTCCATCATGGGGTCGGCAGAGACGTCCGCCACTACTCGGCGGATTGACCCCGCCGCCAACCTCCGGGAGGCGACGGAGCGGATTGTACAGGAGAAGCGCGACGAGCAAGAAGTCACCCGCCTGGAGAAGGCGGAGGCCGAGAAGGCAGTGGCCTCCGCCCAGAAGAAGCTGGATGAGGCCGAAGCTGCCGTCGCGGCAAAGCGGCGAGCTGAGGAGGCCGCGCACCGCCAATCGGCGTTGCTCGTCATCCCGCTGAGCTCCGCGCCGCCGCCCTCGGAGTTCACGGGGCAGACTGGGGGAGCCGGCTGCGAGAACTCCATCATGGAGTGGGAAGGCGGCGAGACCTCCATGTCGGGCACGGCCGTGCCGCAACCGCCGCCTCCGCCGCCGTCCGGGAGCGTGCAAGGTAAACAACTGGCAGACCCGCCGGTGCCGCCGACTAAAGACGAGGCCGCGGGGAAGCTGCTCCTTCAAGTCGCCTCGCCAGTGCGCTGCCGCCTTGAGAAGGCCATTTCGGCGCCACGCCCCTTGGAGACCGGCGCCGCCAGCTCGGCCATCCCAGATGCCGAGGTGACGAGCGCCGCGCCCGTTGGGTGGGTGCGAGGAGGCGGCACAGGCCCACTGAACCAGGCGCTTCTGGACGTTCAGGCGAAGCTGCGAGCCGAGGGCCACGCCGTCCAGAACTGCACCAAGGCGCATCTGGCGTCGCGAGCAGCCGTCCGGGTATGCTTTCTTCTTTTGACTTTGTTTATCTTGTTCTTCTCTGTGGGGGCGCGCCAGCGCACCCACTGGGTGTAGTCCCTGAGTTTCGGGCCGGCTACTGAGCAGGCGGCTCGGAACTTCATCTGGTGAGTTCCAAATATTTACCTTTGTCTAAAATACTTATCACAGGAGTATCACAACCTCCGCGTCACTGCCTTCAACCGCAATGTTGAGGAGCTGGGCAAGCGGACTGCCGACTTGTCGGAGAGCCGGAGTGAGTCCTCCTTCTTCTTCGCGGGGGCGCGCTGGCGCACCCGCGGGCTGTAGTCTCCGAGATTCGGGCCGACTGCTGAGCAGTCGGGCGGGATCTTCCCGGCGACCTTCTTTGTTGACGACTTAACGTCCTTTTTCTTTTTATTCTTCAGACGCCAACGCCACTCTTCAGCAGCAGCTGGGCGAAGCCAACACCGCCTTGCGTGCCAAGGGGGAGGAGTGCAGCAAGATCGCCGCGGAGCGTGACCTGCTGGCTACGCAGCTGGCGGAGCAAGGGGAGCTGCTTAAGAAGGCGCATGACGAGGCGGAGAAGAAAGAGACTGCTCTCCTGGCCGAGTTCGAAAGCGAGCGCTCCTCCTGGACCGACAAGGAGGCACTGCTGACCTCCGGCTTCCATGAGATCGAGGATATCGTCGATGGTGAGTTTCTTTACTTTCTTTCTTTGAGCCGCTGACTATAGATCGGGCTGACTCCTGATTTTTTGACTTGCTTCTTTTTCGTCTTGGCAGACTTCTTCCCTGGCCACACGCAGGCGGCCACTCAAGCCATCGAGGCTGATCGCGAGGCGTGGAGGGCAAATGGTGTTGAGATCGCCGCCAACGCCCCCCGGACCCTTGATGAGCAACTTCTGAGCATCGAGGCTCGTCTGCGGCCCGCCCATCGGATGCTGCGCCGGCTTCAACGTGTCGGCGCCCAGGCGATTGCTGCCCTGTGGCCAGACATGCCGGTTCTGCGCACTCCCAGTCGGATTTCCGACTGGCTGGAGGTCATGGCTGGCCGGCTTGAGGCCTGGAAGGGTTCCTCGGCCCGGGCTGGAGCGTGGCGGGCCTTGGAATTGGTCAAGGCGTGGTATCCAGGGCTGGACCTGGACCGGCTGGCCGCGTTCCGGTCAGAGGCCCAGACAGAGCTGACAGCTATGGAAGACACCCTCGTCGAGCGTGCGGCGGTGATCGCCGATTACACACACACCAGCGTCTTCGTCCCTGAGCGGGCTGAAGACGGCGGGGAGGCGCCACCGGAGTGGTTCGGGATGAACCCGAATTATGACGAGGACTCGGCGGAGGTGATCGGCTCCAGCGCCGAGGAGGAAGGCGAGGCGGAGGACGGAGGTGAGACGGAGGCGCCAGAAGACGGAGTGGGCGACCAGCCTCAGCTCGACCGCGCCTCCAGCAACGAGCCGCGCCCGACCAAGCCGGCTGCCGCCGGAGATGATCAAGCCGAGACTGCCCAGCCGGCCGCCCCGGCGCCTGACACCGCCGTCTCTTCCGACCCTCTGAACCCGTCTGCCGCTTCCTAGGCTGTCGTCTTGCCTTTATTTTATCTGCTTTGGTAGTCTTTGAAGAACTTGTTAATTCGCACAATTCCACCCGCGGGGTGTATTTTGAACTTTTGCTTGAAGATTCGGCCAAGGGCCTATGTTATGTAAATATTTATCCGAATTCTATCTTTTCTTGCTCATTGCTCCTTTGGCTTTTTCCTTTGCCGCCTTCCCTTAGTTGCCGCCTTGCCAGTCGGGCAACCGCTCTGTGGGCTGCCGCTGGATCAAATGCTTGGCTACTTTGGGAAGGCAAGTACTTCGCCATTTTTTAGAGTCTTTTTAACAAGTTGGATAGAAAGCGGCAAGCCGACTACTCAAGAGTCGGCTTTGTGAAGAGAGGCTGGAAGCCGGCTTACGTTATGTTTATGCTTTGAGTCCTTAGCCATTTTTCATGTGGGTGCCCATTCTTCATTACTCCTACCCACCAAACAGTCGCTCTCCGAGCTGCGGCTTCTGACAGGAGACGGTTTAGGCACCACACACTACTTGTCCGACTGCAGGAAGCATTCCATAGCGCGAGGCGGCGAGTCCCAGGCCGACTAGTCGAACCCGGTGCCAAGCGGCATAACAAAGAGTAGCATACTCGAAGGCATAATTCTTATCATATAGATAACAAAAAGGGCAGTCCCCAAGCTCGTCTCGGGGGGCCCGAAGTCTTGGTACTTTAATACAAAGGGTAGCGTGGTACATACCGCATCAACTGTAAAATCTTCGGAGAAGATTTGCATTCCATGGCCGTTTCGTATCTTTGCCGGAGTCGTCCCTCTTGCGTGCTCGGGGGAGCGTGAACCCTTTGGGAAAGGGCTCGTTCCGGGTGCGAGGTCCGAAACAGGGCGGACCCAACTCGTCTTCTTCTTCCAGCGCCAGGGATCGGTGGAGCCGGTCGATCCGGTGGCGGGCATCATTCTCTCCGACTCCCTCTCGGCGGCCAAGGCGGTCGCCGAGAGTCGGATGCTCGACGGGTGGCGGGGAAACACGCCTTTCTTTGCGAGGAGGAGGAGGCAGATAGTCGTCCTGCCGTTCCATTGCTCTTGGGTGGCCGTCTTGGTCGCGCTCGATGGTGATGCGAGTCCGACTGTGGCTGATAGCCGGATCCTTGTCTTTTCTTCCGCGGACACCGCCAGTCGGTGTCCGAGACGCCGTGCCTTGATCTCGGCGGGGAGGCAGGTCATCGTTTTGTCGTTGCGGCGCCTCTGTGCGGCAACCGCGTCGAGGAGCTGCTGGACTCGCTCCGTCATCAGGCGGCGCTCTTCACCCTCGAAGTTGTCTAGCTCGTCCGCCGCCGCCTGGGCGGCGCAGATGTTCTCCGCAGGCGTGGCGTACACAGGGCGATTGGCCCCGAACAGGTTGGCGATGGCCACGCCGCGCTGCTGGACCGCGCCTAGGCGGCTAGGCCAAGTTGGGGCCGGCGAGCCGCCCACAGCACGACCCATCTCGCGCTGGTAGGCTTCTGACAAGCGTCTCATGCTTGCCAGCTTCTTCGCGCCTTTGATGAGCTGAAGGCGGCGCGCCTCCAGTGTCTCGGTGTCAGCGTCTTCCGGGATAGGCGCGGTCAGGTTTTGCAGAGCCGCGTCGAGTGGGTCATGAGCTCCTTCACCAGAATGCTCGCCATGACCGATGACAAGCACCTCCATGATGGTGCTTCCGCTGCTCGCCGCGCGAGGGAGCGGCTTGTCGTAGACTACCACGTTGGTGGGGAACGCGTCGAGCGATGCGGTGTCGGAGTCGACCAACATTGGATCGGTGGAGCCTACGGACTCCAAGTCCATGGCAGGCTTGCCGGCGACGTGGTGTTGGTCGAGGAGGCCTGCGAGGAGGCTCTCGGGGCCGCCCGTGCCTGCATCGGATGCAGGCTCGTCGGAGAGGCGAACCTCGTCGACAAGTTCGGCGAGGCAGCTGGCTGCGCAGGCGATCTCAGCGCCGTGCAGCGCGTTTGCACAGACTCCATATGATGTGTCGGGCTGGCTGCGCTCGCCAGGGAGAAAAAGGGTTCCCGTTCAGAGCAGGTCTCCGGACGACGGTGCACCTCGCCCCACAGTGGGCGCCAAATGTCGGGGGCTGGGTGCGACATATGCCAAGGGATGGCTTATCATGGTGGGGGCGAGTAGAACGTCGCCGGTGCCTGGAAACGGGATGAGCCGAAGACATGCACGCCGGTGGATCTTACCCAGCTTCAGGGCTCTCCGTGGAGATAACACCCCTACTGCTGCTCTGCGGGGTCTCTGCATGATCACTAGATGAACAAGGGCTACAAGAGGCTCCTTGAGCTGTTCGGGGTGAGGAAGGAGAAGGGCACGGCTAGCTCTCCTCTTCCCTCTATGTGTGTCTAAAAGTATCAGGGTCCAACCTCTTGCATGGGTGCCCCGGGTGGTTTATATAGGCCTACCCACCGGGGGTACAATGGTAATCCGGCTGGGCGCGGGTCCTAGCCTTCTGTCTCTCAAGCCGCCGTCTTCTCCGCCGACTGCCAGGGCCCGCTGACTGGCGGGCCCCGCCGACGGGCTTTGTACGGAGCCGACAGGCCTTGTCCGCCACGGGCGGGTCTTGCCGGCTGCGGATTACTGTAGCCGTCCTTCTAATGACGCTGGCTTGGTCATGGGGTCATGGCAACAGTGCCACTGCCTGACGGGCGATCACTGTTGCCATTCCCCGTCTTGTCTGGTTAATGGCGTGCGGGGCCCGTGGGAGGGGCTAGCCGACTCCTGGGGGCCGACTCCTAATGGGTCCGTCTTGTGGCGCTCTCGCCGTCTTCTGTACCCCCGCCGACAGGCGGGACCCGCCGTCTCTGGGTCGTACAGACAGACCGTCGTGGGCACAGGGCGCCGCCCACGGGGGCTGATGTCAGGGCTGGCATGGCAACAGTGCCGCGCCGGATGGAGATCTCCGTTGGTACGGCGCACTATGGCCATGCCTGCCCTTCGCAAACGGGGCAGGGATGGGCCGCGCGGTGGCCGCACCCCGTCTGCCCATCATTGCGAAGGCAGGAGGTGGTCGGAGTCACGGGCCGACTCCCCATAGCCGGCTTCTCTAGAAGCCGCCAGTTAGGAGTCGGCTTATCTCGAAGTCGCCCCTGGGACTCGGCCGTGAAGGGCAGTCGGCGGCCTTGCCGCCGACTCTCAAAAAGTGGCTCTTCATCTTGGGGTCTTGAGGGGCGCAGCCTGCCCTGATGTCTTGAAAGGTTCAGGGGCTCGGGTTAGCCTACCCGTGTCCCATTACTCCGACACCTGGTTCGCCGCACTAACACCTCCTTCACGGACCAAGACGTTGGGTCAAGTGTGGTTATTTGCTACCCCGAACACCACCATAGTATCTACGTGGGGGCTGAAGCCGACGACTGGCAAACTCTCAGGGATAAAAATGGCTGCACAGGAGGAAAAACACTTTAAGATAAACAACATAAATATATTACAAAGCTTTGGCTTATACAACGCCTGGGCAGTTCGGATGCATTCACTCAAATATGATGTCCTTCAAGCACTGTCCCTCTATCAAGCAGGCACCCTCCAGGACGTTTTCAAAATAGCGCTCCGGCGTGCGATGGTCCTTGCCTCCGGGCGGACCCTCAACTGCCACGACAGCGGCCTTCATTTTCGCCCAGTGCATCTTGACACGGGCAAAGGCCAGCCGCACACCTTCTATACATGACAACCGCTTGACCGCGTCAATACGGGGCAACGCGTCAACAAGTTGCTACACTTGGCCAAAATAGCTGCTTGGGATGGGTTCAGCTGGCCACAGCCGACTATGACATCCCTCATGGCCAATCTGGACATCCTATGCAGCTCGGCCCATTTCGCTATCTGGTCATTCAACATCGCTGGGGGCTCCTACGCCGCGAATTGTGACCAGAATAGCTTCTCCGCCGTGGAGGTTGCCGCGGCAGTTGGCACTCCCCCCTCCCTTGAGGGGGGTCGCTTATTCAATTTCAGAGCCACTTGGCTTTCTGGAATAGTGTTCGGCTGGGGGCCGGACTGGTCAAGGCCCCTATTGGTGTTCTGGGAACTGGGGTCCCCAGACTTGCCTGCGTGCGGCCCACAGCGTGGCCAAGCCAGCAGGCCGTACGGCCCATCTTAATCAACAAGGCATCCAAGACCCTCGCGAGGGTCCAAGCCTCGTGAGGCGGACGACGCAAGACATCCTCTGGAGTAGCCTAACCAAGAAGGCTCGCGAGGAGCGGAGATATCAAGGCGGGGAAAAACCTCACGAGGCTCTCGTGACGTGAGCCATGATGAACGACACCAGGCGGGCGCCAGCCCGTGCAGCGTCCTTATTTCCTCTTTGGTGCTAAGGAGGCCAGCGCAGGCGAAGAGTACCGATGCATCCGGCAAAGGTTGCTATATTGGTGCAACTGGACCAAGACCAGGAGGACGGTAAGTCGGAGGTCATCGTGGAGGCCAAGACGGCGTCACCACCAGAGCTTTTCGCAGGCGAAGACCGCTTTTGTCAGGATAGCTTGTACTAGCCGTCCCCCTTCAAATTTGCCCGCCGTTGTTGGCTCCCTTCCCGCTCGATATTTGTGAAGAGGGCCAGGGCCTATATAAGTAGAGCTAGCCACCATAGTAGAGGCATCTCATCTTAGTTTGATCCAACCTGATCGAGAGCCTAGCCACAAGAACACATCAACCTCAGGAGGCTGTTCTTCCCTTGTACTGTTCATCATCAGCCCAAGAGGCAATCCACCACCACACTTGAGTAGGGTATTACACCACAACGGTGGCCCGAACAGGTATAAACCTCGTGTCTCTCTGTGTTGCAAGTTCGTCAAGTTCGTCCGTGAGATCTTTGGAGCTAGGGCGTAGATCGGTAGGAGGGAAAGACTTCGCGCACACCCCAGTGTTCGAACCTCAAGGGTTTGCCGGAACCCCACATCTGACATTTGGCACGCCAGGTAGGGGTGCGCCGGAGCTCCTCTCCACCAACCCGCGCCTCGTACTGCCACACTACGCTCCCATGGCAGGTGCCCCGCCGCCTGCCTCAGCGGCCGACACCAGCAGCAGGGAGTCTGGGTACCGAGCCCTGGCCCCCGCCCTACGGCGAATGCAGTGGGCAACCTAGTTTAAGCCGGAGATGCCGCCGGGTTACGACGGCGCGGCAGACCCGGCGCCGTTCCTGCTGGCGTACTAGGAGGCCGTCCTTGAAGTCGGAGGCGATGACAAGATCATGGCCAACTGGTTCCCCATGGCCCTCGCCGGCGAGCCGCGCGCCTGGCTACTCAACCTCCCGGTATCCACGGTGGCATCCTGGGGGGAACTCCGCAACCTCTTCACCGCGCGCTACGCGGTGCCAGTGCACCATGCAGTCGCGACACTGCTGGGTGGCTCCCAAGCACTGCCGTCAGATCGCCTCGTCAAACCGTTCCTCCGTCAAATCGGGGCCGTCTCCAAGCGCTCGGGGGCTCCGCCAGGTTGGGCTGCCCCAGAGGCTGACCTCACCTTCGGCTCAGAAGACCACCCTGGCTCCACCACCGGCTCCGGCATGCTCATGATGCTCTGCACGCCCACCATCTGCAATGTGGGCATCACCAAAACCCTCATTGACGGCGGTGCCGGCCTCAACTTGCTATCTGTAGAAGCCTTCAGCCTTCTCCACGTGCCGCCCAAGCGGCTCAACCTCAGCAAGCCCTTTTCGGGAGTGGGTGGTGGAGCTGCCCACTCTGTGGGGCAGATCTGCCTCCCTGTCACGTTCGGCACACGCGACAACTACCGCACTGAGCTGGTAGACTTAGACATCGCCCGCCTCGGTCTCCCATACAACTCCATTCTCGGGTACCTGGCTCTCGCTTAGTTCATGGCGGCGACTCACCCGGCGTGCAACCTCATGAAGATGCCAAGGAGCAAGGGCGTCCTCACCATCAAGGGGGACACTAAGGAGGCCATGACGGCGCTTAGGCTCGCCTTCAAGACCACGGCAGCAGCACAGCCAGCCGACGCTGGTACGCCCGAGGCCAAGGACACCGCGCCCACCAAGAAGAAGCAGTTGTTCACTCAAGACAAGGCGGAGACGAAGCAGGTGCTGGTCAACGAGGACAGGTCTTCAAGAGCCACCTTCACCAAAGGAACCGTCCTTGACCCGGGACAAGAAGAAGCTTTGGTGAGGTTTTTGCGTGCGAACAAGGAGATATTTGCGTGGGAGCCCAATCAGCTGGTAGGGGTCCCGAGAGAGGTGATCCAGCATCATCTAAGGGTGTGCCCCAACGTACGCCTTGTGAAACAGAGAGCAAGACGAGAGTCCACTGAGAAGCAGGCCTTCATCGTCCAAGAGACACGTAAGTTGGAGGCGGCAGGTACCATCCGAGAAGTTCGATACCCCGGATGGCTGGCGAACCCCATCGTGGTACCGAAGAAAGGCGGGAAGGAACGGATGTGCCTCGACTTCACCAACCTTAACAAAGCTTGCCCCCAAGATCCATTCCCACTTCCACGCATCGATCAAATCGTCGACTCCACCGCCTAGTGCGACTTGCTATGTTTCCTGGATGCATTCTCAGGATACCACCAAATCAAGATGGCGTTGGAGGATGTGGAGAAGAAAGCCTTCCTGACACCATGCGGGGTGTATTGCTACACCTGCATGCCCTTCGGGCTGCGCAACACGGGCGCAAACTTTTCAACGGTTGATGCACGTCGCCTTGGGGCGGCAGCTCAGCAGAAACACAGAGGCCTACGTCGATGACATAGTGGTCAAATCTCGCGAGGCGAGGACATTGATTCAAGACTTGGAGGATACCTTCGAGAGCTTGCGCCAAGTGAACTTGAGGCTTAACCCGGAGAAGTGTGTGTTTGGTGTCCCCTCCGGAAAGCTACTAGTGTTCCTCGTATCCCACAGAGGGATCGAGGCGAACCCGGAGAAAATCAAGGCCTTCGAAGACATGAGCCCACCACGGACCCTCAAGGAGATGCAGAAGCTAGCGGGCTGGCTGACTGCGTTAGGGTGTTTCATCTCAAAGCTAGTCGAGCGTGCCTTACCCTTCTTTAAGCTCATGAAGAATAAGGGCCCGTTCGAGTGGACCTCGGAGGCCGACCGAGCCTTCCAAGACCTCAAGAAATACCTCACCAGCCCTCCGGTGATGGTGGCACCATGGCCTCTCGGGACTCTGGTGCTCTACCTTGCCGCCACACCGTACTCCACCAGTGCGGCGCTGCTGGCGGTTCAGAAGGAGCGCCAAGACAAGGGTGTGCCGCGCCAAGCCAGAGCTGATGCAGCGCGGGGTCAGGAAGGCGCAGCAAGGCCATCAACGGTGGAAGACCAAGCTCAGCAGGGCAACATCGCAGAAGCTCCTGAGGACGGTCAGGTCTTAGGAAACCCACCACCTCAGGATATGCCACAATCTCCGCAGAACCCGAGCCTCGACAGTGTGCCAGCCCTCGTCGAGCACCAGGTGTACTTCGTCAGCACCGTACTGCGGGACGCGAGGGCGTGCTACCCCATGCCGCAAAAGCTCCTGCTCGCACTCTTGGTGGCCTCGCGCAAGCTGCGGCACTACTTCCAGAGCCACCCCATCAAGGTTGTCTCAGCCTACCCATTGGAGAGGGTACTCAGGAGCCCTAACTCAGCCAGAAGGGTTGCTGAGTGGAACATCGAGTTGCAAGCATTCCAGATGGAGTTCATCACTACCAGGGTCATCAAGGGAGCCGCGCTCACCGATTTTGTGGCAGAATGGACAGATGCCCCAGCTCTTGAGGAAGGAGAAGACCGGTCCACGTCCCCAGGAAGCGAGGCACCAGACGGTTGGGTCATGTATTTCGATGGCGCCTTCGCGTATCAGGGAACGGGGGCTGGAGCAGTGCTCATCTCGCCCACTCAGGAGAAGCTCTACTACGTCGTGCAACTCTGTTTTCTGCACGACGAGAAGGTCTCCAACAATATCACAAAATACGAAGGCCTCATAGCTGGCCTGAAGGCTGCGGCGGCTCTAGGGGTGAAGCACTTAACCATCAAAGGCGACTCGCAACTCCTCGTCAACTTCTCCAAAAAGGTGTACAAGCCGAAGGACTAGCATATGGAGGCCTACCTCACGGAGGTGCGCAAGATGGGAAAACAGTTCTTGGGCCTTGAGCTACAGCACGTGCCCCGGGGCACCAACAAGGAAGCCGACGACATCACCAAGAGAGCGTCCAAGCAGCAACCGCAAGAGCCCGGTGCCTTCGAGGAGCGGCTCTTCAAGCCATCAGCTACGCCACCTCTTCGAGCACGACTCTGCCTCGAGAGGAGCTCCCACATCCTCCGGCCACAGGAGCCCTGGCCTGTGGCACGACCTCAGGAGATCGGCTGCTCTTGGCACTCGAGCCCCAGGAGGAATGCTGGACCAAGGAGTTCAAGGAGTATCTGACGTATGGGATGCTGCCGGATAAGGAAGAGGACGCAGAGCGCGTGGCACGGCAAGCCATGGCATACTGTATCCAAGACGGTGAGTTATACAGGAAACGGCCAAAAGATGTCACGCTGCGCTGCATATCCAGTGATCAAGGAAGGGAGTTGCTAATTGACATACACGGCGGGGACTGTGGACACCACTCATCGTCACGGACCCTCATCGGCAAGGTGTTCCGCAGTGGATTCTACTGGCCTACAGCACTCAACGATGCAGCCGAGCTGGTGAAGTCCTGCGAAGCTTGCCAATTCCATGCTAAGCAAATCCATCAGCCTGCTCAGGGCCTCCAAACCATTCCGCTCGCATGGTCATTCGTGGTCTGGGGGCTGAACATCCTAGGCCCGTTCCCCCGAGCGCCAGGGGGCTACCTCTATCTCTATGTCGCCATCGACAAGTTCACCAAGTGGGCGGAAGTGGAAGCCGTCCGTACCATTCCAGCCGGCTCTACTGTCAAGTTCATCAAGGGCCTCGTGAGCCGCTTCAGGGTCCCCAACCGCATCATCACAGATAATGGCTCGCAGTTTACTAGTAACCTCTTCAAAACCTACTGTGCTAACCTTGGAACGCAGATCTGCTATGTTTCGGTGGCCCACCCCAGGAGCAATGGTCAGGCTGAACGCGCCAACGCTGAGGTCCTGAGGGGCCTCAAGACCAGAACCTTCAAGAAGAAGCTGGAGGCCTGCGGCAGGGGCTGGGACGACGAGCTCCAGTCCGTGTTGTGTTCCATCTGCACCACAGCTACCAAGCCAACGGGCGAGACTCCGTTCTTCCTCATCTACGGAGACGAAGCAGTCCTCCCTCATGAATTCAAGCATCGCTCCGCGCGGGTTCTAGCGTTCGATGAAACGCAGCAGGATGCCTTGCAGGGGATGGATCTCGTGCTGGGGGAGGAACATCGTTGCGAAGCTGCATAAAGGGCGGCAAGGTACCAGCAAGCGCTGCAGCGTTACCACTGCCGCAACATTCGCTCCAGGACGCTCGAGACGGGTGACCTGGTCCTAAGGCAGGTCCTCTCCAGGGAAGGGTTGCACAAGCTTTCGCCCATGTGGGAGGGCCCGTTCAGGGTCGTCCACATCTCCAGGCCTGGCGTCGTGCGCCTGGAGACGAAAGAAGGGACACCTATCCAAAACGCCTGGAACATCCAGCACCTCAGGAAGTTCTACCCATGAAGCAAGGCCCAGAGCCTATGAAGCAAGGCCCAGAGCCTGTGAAGAAAGGCCTAGAGCCTCTGAAGAAGGCCCGATGCCTGTGAAGAATCGCCGCCCGTGACACTCTCACGTAATAATGAGTTGGGGCTGTACTCGCCCAGGAGTCTCAGGAGCGCCGGCCTCAGGCCCTGGGGCTCCCTCCCATGCCTAGTGGACATCACTTTAGCTCCGCGCTGGTGAGAATACTTGAAGACTAGATTAGGTGCCGGACGCGGCTTTTCATTTGCTTTCCGTAGTTGGCTCTCTTTTCCTTAATCGAAGTTGCTCTTGGTGTTCATTGCTGATTTGATTCCATAGCCTTTTACCACATTTTTCGGCTCTGGTTTGCTCATGTTCTCTCTCTCGCATGCCTCGCGAGGGGGCTAGGCAGGGGCCCTCGCGAGCATTTTTCTTCTCTCTGCCTTCTCGCGCGAGCATTTTTCTTCTCTCTGCCTTCTCGCGAGCCACCCTCGTTCGAGTCTGAAAGCTGGCACATCTCTCCTAATCTGTGCCCCTCGGGTACCGCGATACAAAACGCCAAATCAAGGCTTGGGTGGATGGCAGGTCCTTTAGTGCACCCCCTAACGATTTTTTTGCAGTTTCTGAGCAACGCAGACACCTCATGAGGGAAAGGGCGTCCCAAACGCGCCAGGTTAAGTTATCTTTGCGTAAAATAGCAACACGACATGGGAATAACACGCACAGTGCATTAACCAAAGAACCACAGTTCGATACACGCCCCTCTGGGCCCATACTGGTTTCATTTTCTGATGCAGGGAAAAACAAAAAAGCTAAACAAAACAGCGTTGCAGCAATCCGCGGAGGCAGGCCCTCAGCGACGCCCCGAGCCTAGCCAGACCCCTCCTCGCGCTTCACGGAGGCGCGACGACGAGATGACCCGCTGCCTCCTTCGAAGCGAGCGTTGCGGCACGACGGCTGGTCGTAGCCACCGCTGTTGGAGCTGTCACCGGAGGAAGAGCTGCCGTATCTGGAGGTGACGCGGTCGCCGCCGAGGGCAGGCTCGCCCTCATCCTCGTCGCGACCATCACCAAGGCCGAGCACCTCCTCACCATCGTTCGTCTTGGGGCAGCACCCGGCCCAGCGACCATCTTCCCCGAACACCCTCACATAGAGGGTCGATCCACTGTCATACTTGAAGTGGAGCGTGCACCGCTGGCCCAGGCCGCGCGCGCGGGCGAACGTCTGCCAGCCGCGGGCCAGGGCTATGTTGCCCGTGGTGGAAGTCTTGACCACAACCCAAGAGGCCTTGCTACAGCAGCCATCCGCCTGCAGCCAAAGTCCGTCTGGACCAGAGGCCGGCAGTTCACCAGCGAAGAAGCGCGGAAGTTGGAGCCAGTTGCCGGCCGGGTTCTCCGACCAGACGACAAACCCCGGCGACACCTCCGGCGTGTGGAAGCGCGGACGAGGAGGTCACGCCACCTTAGCACGCCTCCCCTCATCAACTGTGTCGGCGTTCTGGGAACGGGGGTCCCCGGACTTGCCTGCCTGCGGCCCATGGTGTGGCTAAGCCAGCAGGCCGTACAGCCCATCTTCATCAACAAGGCATCCAAGACCCTCGCGAGGGTCCAAGCTTCGCGAGGCGGACGATGCAAGACCTCCTCTGGAGTAGCCTAACCAGGCAGGCTCACGAGGAGCGGAGATATCAAGGCAGGGCAAAAACTCATGAGGCTCTTGTGACGTGAGCCATGACGAACGGCACCAGGAGGGCGCCAGGCGGGCGCCAGCGCACGCAGCATCCTTGTGTTCCTCTTTGGTTCTAAGGAGGCCAGCGCAGGCGAAGAGTACCAAGGCATCAGGCAAAGGTTGCTATATTGGTGCAACAAGACCAAGACCAGGAGGAGGCAAGACGGAGGTCATAGTGGAGCCCAAGACAGCGTCACCACCAGAGCTTTTCGCAGGCGAAGACCGCTTTTGCCAGGATAGCTTGTACTAGCTATCCCCCTTCAAATTCGCCCGCCATTATTGGCTCCCTTCCCACTTGATATTTGGGAAGAGGACCAGGGCCTCTATAAATAGGTCTAGCCACCACAATAGTAGGCATCGAATCCTAACACACACTAGTTCGACAAGCCCAAGAGCACCTCAACCCCAGGAGGCTGTTCTTCCTTTGTACTGTTCATCATCAGCCCAAGAGGCAATCCACCACCACCACACTGGAGTAGGGTATTACACCACAATGGTGGCCGAACCAGTATAAACCTCGTGTCTCCCTGTGTTGCGAGTTCGTCGAGTTCGTCCGCGAGATCTTTGCGAGCTAGGGTGTAGATAGGTAGGAGGGAAAGACTTTGCGCGCACCCCAGTGTTCAAACCTCAAGGGTTTGCCGGAACCCCACATCCGACATTTGGCGCGCCAGGTAGTGATGCGCCGGAGCTCCTCTCCACCAACCTATGCCCCATGTCGCCGGACTCTGCTCCCATGGCGGGTGTCCCGCCATCCACCTCCGCGACCCACGTCGGCAGCGGGGAGTCCGGGTACCGAGCCCTGGCCCACGCCCTGCGGCGAGTGTAGTGGCCAACCAAGTTCAAGCCGGAGATGCCGCCGCGTTACGACGGCGTGGCAGACCCGGCGCCGTTACTGCTGGCTTACAAGGAGGCCGTCCTCGTGGCCGGAGGCGACAACAAGATCATGACCAACTGGTTTCCCATGGCCCTCGCCAGCGAGCCGCGCGCCTGGCTGCTCAACCTCCCGGGATCCACGGTGGCATCCTGGGGCGAACTCCACAATCTCTTCACGACGTGCTAAGCGGTACCGGCGCACCACGTAGTTGCGGCACTACTGGGTGGCTCTCAAGCACCGCCTTCAGATCGCCACGTCAAACCTTTCTTCCGTCAGATTGGGGCAGCCTCCAAGCGCCCGGGGGCTCCGCCGGGTTGGGTTGCGCCGGAGGCCGACCTCACCTTCAGCTCGGAAGACCACCCCGACTCCACCACCGGCTCTGGAATGCTCCCAATGCTCTGCAAGCCCACTATCTGCAATGTGGCCGTTACCACGACCCTCATCGACGGCGGCGCTGAACTCAACTTGCTCTCCGTAGAAGCCTTCAGCCTTCTTCACGTGCCGCCTGAGCGGCTCGGCCTCAGCAAGTCCTTCTCGGGAGTGGGCGGTGGAGCTGTCGGCGTTCTGGGAACGGGGGTACCCAGACTTGCCTGCCTGCGGCCTGCGGCGTGGCTCAAGGGGTGGCCCAGCATGGCCCATTTTCATCAGCACAAGCTCAAGACCCTCGCGAGGGGCCAAGCCTCGCGGGGCAGACGACAGGAAGCTTCCTCAGGCACGGCCTCGTCAGGCTGGCTCGCGAGGAGGCGGAGTGTAACGCCCTCGATGCGGCTATATCTCCCACGTGTCGAAGCACGACTTAGAGGCATAACCGCATTGAAAGCAATGTCGCAAGTGAGGTAATCTTCACACAACCTATGTAATACATAAGGGAAAGAGATACATAGTTGGCTTACAATCGCCACTTCACACAATACATGAGTAAAACATTACATCATACAGATACAATCAAGGTCCGACTACGGAACCAAAATAAAGAAGACTACCCCAAATGCTACACAGATCCCCGATCGTCCCAACTGGGCTCCACTATTGATCGACTGAAACGAAACAACACAAAGAACAAGATCTTCATCGAGCTCCTCCTTGAGCTCGGATGCGTCACCTGCACGGTTCATCGGCACATGCAAACTGGTTTTGGAAGTATCTGTGAGTCACGGGGACTCAGCAATCTCACACCCGCGAGATCAAGACTATTTAAGCTTAAAGGTAGGACAGGGTGGTGAGGTGGAGCTGCAGCAAGCGACTAGCATATATGGTGGCTAACATACGCAAAAGAGAGCGAGAAGAGGAGGCAAGGCACGGTCGAACAACTATGATCAAGAAGTGATCCTGAAACTACTTACGTCAAACATAACTCCAACACCGTGTTCACTTCCCGGACTCCGCCGAGAAGAGACCATCACGGTTACACACGCGGTTGGTGTATTTTAATTAAGATCAACTTCGGTTTTTCTACAACCGGACATTAACAAATTCCCATCTGCCACATAACCGCGGGCACGGCTTTCGAAAGATAATACCCTGCAGGGGTGTCCCAACTTAGCCCATGATAAGCTCTCGCGATCAACGAAGGATATTCCTTCTCCCCGGGAAGACCCGATCAGTCTCGGAATCCCGGCTACAAGACATCTCGACAGTAATAAAACAAGTCCAGCAAAGCCGCCCGGATGTGCCGACAAATCCTGATAGGAGCTGCACATATCTCGGTCTCATGGCACACCGGATTGTCCAAACTTCCGGTAGGCGAACCCAGAGTTGCCCCTGGTGGCCACCGGCGGCTGACAGTTTGGACCAGCACTCACGACGAGCACTGGCCCGGGGGGTAAAAATAAGATGACCCTTGGGCTCCGGAAACCCAAGGGAAAAAGGGCTAGGTGAGGCAAATGGTAAAACCAATGTTGGGCCTTGCTGGAAAAGTCTTATTCAAAGCGAACTGTCAAGGGGGTCCCATAAATCACCCGACCGCGTTAGGGACGC
>LR880970.1:458563840-458588123 GCA_904067115.1 Aegilops sharonensis
CCGGAAACCCAAGGGAAAAAGGGCTAGGTGAGGCAAATGGTAAAACCAATGTTGGGCCTTGCTGGAAAAGTCTTATTCAAAGCGAACTGTCAAGGGGGTCCCATAAATCACCCGACCGCGTTAGGGACGCAAAAATCCGGGAACATAATACCGATATGACGGAAACTAGGGCGGCAAGAGTGGAACAAAACACCAGGCATAAGGCCGAGCCTTCCACCCTTTACCAAGTATATAGATGCATTAATTAAATAAGATATATTGTGATATCCCAACAAGTAAACATGTTCCAACAAGGAACAACATCTCCATGTTCCAACAAGGAACAAACTTCATCTTCACCTGCAACTAACAACGCTATAAGAGGGGCTGAGCAAAGCGGTAACATAGCCAAACAACGGTATGCTAGGAAAGGATGGTTAGAGGTTTGACATGGCAATGTGGGTGGCATGATATAGCAAGTGGTAGGCATCGTAGCATAGGCATAGCAAAAGAGCGAGCATCTAGCAAGCAAAGATAGAAGTGATTTCGAGGGTATGGTCATCTTGCCTGAAATCCCGCAAGGAAGAAGAACGAATCCATGAAGAAGACAAACAGGCGAAGTTGAATGAATCCTCACAACTCCGGAACGAAACCGAAGCTAACGAGAGAAGCAACCCGGAAAGAAGCAAACAACATGGTAAACAACCATCACATAAACATGTCATGATGCACAAACAAGTATGATGCATGTCCGGTTTAATGAGGCATGGCATGGCAATATGCACAAACAATCCTACAAATTAAGTGGAGCTCAATATGCAACGAATTGCATATTGACGAAACACCACAACACTTATTTAGTTCACTCTTGTTTAGGCTACCCAACAATATTAAATGTTATTAAAGATGGCAAGAGGGGGTGAAGCATATGAAACTAACTATTTAGGCAAGATTAAATGAGGCCGGAAACAACAACAACAATTCCGGAAAAATCCTCATATGCATATTATGGATTCGGTACTGATCTGACCTAAAGCATATTTTAGAGTTGTTAAACAGCAAAATAAAGTGTACCATGTTAAACTAGGCATTTTTCTACCCCATTTACATATATAATTTATTTAAAATGGAGCTACGGTTATTTAGTTATGAAATAAATCATTTTAGCATGGCATTTAAGCAAATTAATGCAAACAACAATTATAAACATTTAAATGTCGTTATCATGATGCGGATGACAAATGCAAGTTTTAAGCAATTTTTAAGAAAATGCTGACAAGAGCATG
The DNA here is from genome assembly GCA_904067115.1 of Aegilops sharonensis. NCBI lineage: Eukaryota > Viridiplantae > Streptophyta > Magnoliopsida > Poales > Poaceae > Aegilops > Aegilops sharonensis. The sequence continues at coordinate 458,565,106 of LR880970.1, forward strand.
ATGAAGCATTATGTCACCGTGGTGGAAGAAAAGCGGTGCCACGGCAATGACAACGGAAATGGTGCCACGGCAACATTCCGGTTCCGATAACTCACGGAGATACCGGAGCAAAAGAAGTGGGCGTGAGCGAGTCATGCAAGATGGTGGGGTGTTCCCGGTTACCGGGTTCCCACGGAACGGTGGCATGGCAAAAGAGGGGCATCGCAAGGATGATTCGGACACGGTGCAAAACTCGAGCATCTCATACATGCAAGGGCATCTCATCGCGGTCGTCTCGGGTTATACCTTCGGATCGTTCAAACGGGACGGTTCACGTTTCGTAGAGGGAAGTAGACGTTCACGGGTCGTCGAGGGAAGTAGAGGAAGTAGTCGTTCTCGCGATGATCGCTGAGGGAAGTAGTGGTACACGGCGACGGTAGAGGAAGTAGTGTTTCACGTTCGTTTTTGAAGAGGTACTTGACGGTTCCGAATCCCTTCGGGGTTGTCGTGGTACTTGCGGTCTCGCGATGGTAGTCGTACACGGCGTAGGGGAAGTAGACGTTCATGTTCGATGGTAGTGGTACATCTCGTCATCGGAAGTAGTTGTTCATGTCCCGTGGATGTTCGGGGTCCACGGGGTCTTCGAGGGTCGACGGTAGTGGTACACGTCATCGGGGTACTTGTCGGATCCGGTCTTGGCGATTCAGGTTTCCGTAGGGGTACTTGTCGATATCCGAGACGGTCTGTGAAGTCGATCTTGACGGAACCGAACGTCCTCGAGGGTAGTCGTGGTACTTGTCGCATCCACGTGTAGTCGAACTTGACGTATCCGTGTACTAGGCGTTCCGGTGTGGTAGTCGTTCAAGCGTCTGATAAAATGGTACTTGGCAGACTTCAAAAAAACACTGGTAGTCGCGGCAGGGGTACTTGACGCATCCACGGAAGGGTCTTGGCGTCCTTGGCAGATGAAGACCGCGATGCGAGGTGGAGGCTTGGGGCGCGAGGAGGCGAAGCAGAGGACCGGGAGGCCGGAGGCCATGGAAGGCGTTCCTGGTTCGGTGGTTGTGGAGGCAGGGGACTCCGGTGGCTGGCTGGTGGAGCGGAGGCGGCGAGGAGGAGGCCGCAGGAACACCGGATCCATCCGGGAACGGGGCGGGACGAGCTGGGCGGCCTGGACTCGCCGGCATGGCTGGAGGCGACGAACGGGCGGCGGCCATGGCAGGGGTCGGAGAAGGGACGGCGGCGGCTTGGAGAAGACCGGGCGCGGGCGCGTCGGAGTCACCACATCCGGCAGGGCCGCGGCGGTGGCTCCGGCGTGAGAGCCGAACGGAGGCGGGGCGAGGCGAGGACGACGACGAGCATCGAGGCCACGGGCGCAGGTGCTCGAGGAGCTCCTCTCCTCGGGCGCTTGGGCGACGGGGATCGGGCATGGTGGTCACGAGGAGGCGACGAGGAGGGGGTCGCGGGGACGGGAGGAGAAGCTAGGCGCGGCGAGCTACGGCCGGCCGGTGAGGAAGTGGAACCGCAAGGCGGCGGGTGCGAGGCGGTGGCGCGGGAACGGGTGGCGCCGGTGGAGGGAGGACGAGGAAGGGGCCGGCTTGTGCGGGCGCCATGAGAGGCGAGAGGGAGATGGGGATCGAGAGGTTCGCGAGAGGGGGATCGAGGGGATCGGGCAGGGGGGTTCGGGCGAAGCGGCGCAGTGGGGGCGACGAGGGAGAGATGGGATCGAGCAGAGCTCTCCCTTGCGGCTAGGGTTAGAGGGCAGGGGCCGGCTGGGCCTTGCTGGAGGCCGCGGGCTAGAGGCCGGCCCAGGTAGGGAAGCGCTAGGTGGGCTGGGCCTTAGAGGCCGGCTGGGCTGGCTCTCTTCTCTCTCTCTCTCTTTAAACTCTTAAAACAGAGAAAAAGAAAGGAAAGGGAAGAAAAGAAAAAGATTAGAGAAAGAGTTTGGCCTGGGGATTATTTTCCCGAGCTCGCAAAAATGAGCTTGATCCAGGAAAATAAAAGAGGCATGATTGAGAGATTTAAATCCAAAACCATTTGAATTTAATTCGAATGGTATGGACTAGGATTACATTTTGGAAGAGTCCAAAAATGTTAAGAATTTAGGAGGAGCCTCGAAAAAAGAGGTAAGAATTGATGGCAAAGTTTGGGGACCAAACTTGAAGTAGAAAGGGCATTGGAATTTTGCAAGTGTGTTATGGTGATTCCAAAACAATGGAATATTTTATAATAGCTCCATAAATATTAGGAGGATATGTTATAAAGAGAAGTCACCATGTGAATCCCTCGATTTAAATGGATCGAAAAATCCATACAATTTATTTAGATGAGTTTTAAAAATTAATGATATGATGGCATGATGAGATGATGCAATGCAAAAGATGACATGATGAATGCACAAACAAAACAAATCACATGGCAAAACTCGGAAACCCTGGAAGGCAACTGAAGCTCCGGTCTTGGGGCGTCACACGGAGAGATCAAGGCGGGGTACCTCACGAGGTGCCCATGACGCAAGCCATGACGACCAAGGGCGCCAGGAGGGCGCCAGCCCGCGCAGTGTCCTCATTTCCTCTTTGGTGCAAAGGAGGCAAGCGCAGACGAGAGCATCAAGCAAAGGCAACCATTTCGGTACAACAAGACCAAGACCATCACAACAGCGGGAAGGAGGTCATCGTGGAGCCCAAGCCGGCGTCACCGTCAGAGCCTTTGACAGGCGAGGACCAACTTTAGTCAGGATAAGTGTACCAGATGTTCCCCTTCAAAATGGCCAATTGTTGGCGCCCTTCCCACTCAATATTTGGGAAGAGGCCCAGGGCCTCTTCCTATAAATAGGACTAGCCTCCCACAGGGTAGAGGGATCCGGAATCCAGAACAGAGCTAGAGGTCAAGCAACCTAGAGAGAGAGAGCGACTGAACTCCCCCTAGCAGTTCGTCGCACCGGCCAAGAACAGACCCTCGCGAGGCTGTTCTTCCTTGTATTGCTCATCATCAGCCCCTGAGGCAATCCACCACACCACACACTGGAGTAGGGTATTACACCAGAATGGTGGCCCGAACCAGTATAAACCTTGTGTCCCTTGTGTTGCTCTTTGTGCAGTTTAGATCCTTGCGAGGCGACGAGGTGCAGCTAGGTAGGGGGTGAGATCTCCGCGTGCACCCCAGAGTTTGAACCTAGAGGGTCTGCCGGAACCCGAAATCCGACATTTGGCGCGCCAGGTAGGGGTGCGCCGGAATCTGCCTTCTGCCGCTTCGCGCCCCGTCGCATCGTCATCATCATGTCCGGCGGCCAGGCAGACAACCCTGATCCCTGGGCGGCCTGGCCCGCCCACGCAGAGCCGCTCGCCCCGGGCGACCCCATGCCCCAGGCAGCTCGCGGTCCGCAGGGCGCTGCAGGCCGCGGGTGACGCGGTCAGGCAACGACAACTCTCACGCCACGGCAGGAGCGGTCGGCGACGAGGGCCTCGAACCACGCCGCGGCCACGGCGCCGTACACCCGACGGGAGCAGGCGAACTCAAGGGCCGCGCTCACGGTGGACCGATAGCTACTGCAATGCAGGCTGCTGGAGGGCAGCTGCGACGTGCTGCTGGAGCGGGTGGTAGAGCTCCTGGGCTTCGCCGCATCGGGGGCTCACCCCTTTTGCACCCAACTGCCACCTCAGGTCCAGGGCGGCCCACGCGGAGGCCCCACGCACGCCCGCGCAGCTCCAAGCGGACTCCAAGGTCACTCCAACGCCAGCCAGGCCATCAACATCGGGCTAGCAGCGGCGCTGCCTCCGCCCCCGGCCAGCGAAGGAGGACTCGCCACGGCCCATGGCCCCACTAGCCACCGCGCTACCACCCCCATGTGGGCGCCTCAAGCAGGGCTGTGTGGCACACGGGGCACTACAGTGCAGCATTCGGGATGGCGGCCCTGGAAGAGTACGTTCCCCACATGATGGATCAAGGGAACGCGCAGGAGGACGAACACGGCTCGCTCCTCGGCACAAGCTGGGGGGACGAGGCACCCGAAGCTGAGCTCTTCCAGGAGCCCCGGGAAAGCCCCGTCGGCCATGCCGGAAGCAACGATTATCAGGTACCACTAATTCCTCAGGAGCAGGCATACACTAACCATGGATCGCAGGAGGTACAGGTCGTCGCAGCGGACGGCTGCCCCAATCACACAGTTTCCTACCCCTCAGGAGGAGGGCGCCGGGGGCTGCAGGAGAGGGGCCGAGATCCGGCATCACCACCGCGGTGTTCGGAGCAAGGCGTCCTCAGGAGGTAGGCCCTCTGCCGGGGAGGTGCCTCAGGGCCTACCCTCGGCAGAGGACCCGTGGTCGTCGGGGGAACCGCTGGCGACCACTCTACCCCATCGGCGGCGTCCTCGGTCTCTGGCCGTCGTCGATGGCACTAGAGTGTGGCGCAAGGCGGGGCCCTCGTCTGGCGATATGAAGCAAGGCCGGTACCTGTGAAGAAGGCCTAGTGCCTGTGAATCTCGCTGCCCCGTGACACTCTCACGTAATAATGAGTGGGGCTGTACACGCCCCGGAGTCTCAGGAGCGCCGGCCTCAGGCCCTAGGGCTCCCTCCCACGCCCAGTGGCAGCACTTAGCTCCACGCTGGTGAGAAGACGTCCAAGACTAGACTAGGTGCCGGACGCGGCTTTTTCTGCTTTTCTTGCTTTTCCCCTTGGCTGTCGCTTTTTCCGCGTTTGGATTCAAGTTGGATTTGAGCTTGCGATTTGCGTGTGTGCAGGGAAGGGGTGTTTAGTCTCGTTCGAGCAATCTCTCGCGTTCTGGTTACCACTCTGCCTCAGCTTCCTCCCCTCGTGAGCCCCTTGCAATCCGGGCCAGGCCTAGCATGCGTGCAGACCAGACCGCCGTCACCGCGCCCTATCAGGAGGTTCTCATCACAGGTTCAATGGGATCGTTCAGGGAGCACATGGAGCGCCACAGCCCTCCGCAGGCTATCTCGGGGCCCACGCGGGTCGAAGGTAAACAAGCTAGCCAGCTCGTCGCAAGGCCAGCCACTTGGCGCAGGCGTACGGGTGATATCGCATCTACTAATACGCTAACTGCAAGTTTTTACACGAGGGGCTCCCCCTCCCGAAATGCTCTTACAACCTTCAGGGCCAAGCCCGAACTCTGTCTGTGCAGGATAAGAAAGCAGGAGCAGCACGCGGTCAATCGGATAAATCCCCCAATGCATCCTCGAGGTCACCTCTTGAATTGTCGCTGGCGTCGCTGGTCTCGCCATCGCCCTCCGCGTCACCGTCAGCGGCGCCAGGGCCGTTCACCACGCCGCCTTCATCAGTGGCCACGACCAAGCTGTCATCGTCAGTAGCGAAGGCCCTGACGAGGGCATCCACGTTGTCTTCCAGCCAATGCGCCAGGTCGTCCCGGACGGCCTGGGATACTGGGGCGATGGCGACATCAAAATCAAAGTTGGGGTCCATATCCCAAAGATGGTTGAAGACGCGAGAAAAGGCACGCACGAGCAGGGCGCAACTCCTCTCCTCCACCAACCTGTTGGCTCTGCCCGACCGCAACTCCAGCTGCGTCACCACATCATTGAAGAACTGGAGGTTACCAGCATAGTTAACTGCATGAGGCTCGCCAACGGCCACCTTGCAAATGTTGCCCAAGGCCGTGTTAGCTCTTTCCCGGAGCGTGCGGAGCATAGGGCCATGCTCGTGCTCCAGGATCTGCCGCTGGCGTATCTCGTCCTCGTTCCGCCACGCAACGGCCTCGGCCGCGTCCACCTGCTGACATAGAAGAAGCACCTCAGCGCGGGGGGAATTCAGCTCCTCCTGCGCCATGCCAAGGGCGGCCCAGGAAGCGTCAGCCCGCCGTGTCACTTCATCCAGCTTGGCCCTCAGGGCGGCGGTCCTGCCTTTCGCTTCGGCCCTTATCAACCCCAGCCTCTCCTCGAACTCGCGCTCGAGGTTCAAGCGGGCCGTCGCCACCCGGTTATCAACCTCTTCCAGGACTCGAGCCTCCCGCGCAGCGACATCGTCCTCCGCCTGCGTAGCCAAGCGCTCCATCGTCTCCAGCTGCTCAAGATCGCGGGCGCGCTCGGCAGCTTCCAGCGTCAGTGCCTCCTCGCGCCTCTGGAGCTCCGCCTGGTCGACCGAAGCCCCCATCATCGACGCAAGGGCCGTCTCACGCAGCTCCACCTGCTGCTCTAGGTAATTGCTCCAGGCCTGGAGCTTCCGCGCCCGCTCCTCCGCCGCCGGTCAGCCTCCCGGGCCTCCTCGACGGCCTGGGAACGAGCCTCCCGTGAAGCCACCAGCGACACCTCAGCTTTCTCATTGTCGAGGTCACGCTGGTGGCGCGCAAGGGCAACGACCACCTTCAGCTTGCGCCCCTCTTCAGCTAGGCGCAGGCCCTCGCGTCCTCGTCAGCGAGCTCTACACCAAGCTGGCTCACTGCGTCAGCCGCCCTCTGGAGAAACCCTTGGCGAAGGGCATGGAGCTCCCAGGCGCGCTCGAGCACGTCTTCCGCGTCGTCATCCACCCCAGGTGTGCGAGGGGGGCCGTGAATCAGCACTCCCCCTCTGGGCAGGGCGCTGGGGGCTGGCGCCCCCGCGATGGCCGGGCACGCCTCTCCAGAAGCCCGGCCTAGAGCCGGCTCGTCCCTGAATGAAGAACGAAGGGCCGACCTCAGCCAGTCACCGTCCACGACCAGTCGAGGAGCCCAAGGCAGGCTGGCTATGCCCCGGGAAGGCTCATGAAGGAGGGTCGCGAGGTGCGCAGAACCATTATGCCCCACAGGATGGCTCACCTCTCCGACCGGCCTCACCACAAGGGCAGTGCTTGAGCTCGGAGCGTTTGGAGACAGTGGAGAGGACGAGGCCTGGGGGGATGGCTCCTAAGCCATCTCCGTGAGCTCCGCAGGAAGGGCCCTGCGGAGCGAGGATCAGTCGAAGCAACGGGAAAATAAGGAACTAGGAAAGGGGAAGGCTTACTCATCAATGGCGAAATACTTCCTGCGCTTCAGCAGGCGGCAAGGGTAATCATCACCCAAGGCCTCCCTTCTCTTTCGGAGAGCCTCGAAGTCCATGCAAAAGCGGCCCAGGAGTTCAGCGCAGGGGTCAGCCTCCGACGAGGAAGAAGCACCAAGGTGACCAGCGTCAGGGGCGTCGTCCTGGCGCACGCCGCCGGTCGCCTCACCAAGAAGGGTAGCCGGGGCCTCGGCCACGGGAGCCGCGGGCCGCGGCTCAACGCCTTCAGCCGCAGCAGTGCGGGCCTCAGGAGCTGCCACCTCAGGAGTGCCGCCTGGCGTCGTCATCCCGGCGGAGGCCCCCTCAGCCTCCGGTGGACCTTGCCTCCCTACTCCACCACTCGAGGAAGGACCGCCGTGGGCAACTGGAAGGGAAGTCACCACAAATGGGTTCTTGCGAGGTCCCATAAGGCCTGCGGGGCGCAGCCCCCATTTGTCGAAGCTGGGCATCTGCTTCACGAAGTCACCCCTGTTCGAGCAAAGGTACAACAAAGCACCCCCTTGCCGGATGCTGCCAGGGGAAGGGTCCCCAGTCAGGATCATGAGAACCTTCCTCAGCACTTCATGCGTCAGGTCCTCCTCCTGGAGCCTCATGCGGTCCTCACGCCCACCGAAGGCCCACATCCGGCGGGAATGGCGCCGGAGAGGGGCAATGCGGCATAGGAGGAACTCATTCACCACCTTGGGCGCCGTCATGCCGAGCGCCCTCAAGTACGCGAAGCGATGCCAGACGAAGACGAGCCGGGGGCTCGTGAGCGTCTCCTGGTCCCAGCCTGAATTGGGGATAGCGGGCAATGTTGGCTCCGAAATCAAGGGGCTGGGTACCCCGACATCCACATACAGCCACCGCTCGCGGAACCCAGACGTGGGCGGAGGAAGGCTGAAATCAATCCCTGAAGCCGCTATTTCTGGTGCGGCAATGAAGGTCACGCACCCCAAGCATTGGGTGGGGTCGATGAGGCACAAAGAGAAGAAGTGGAGCAGCAAGGCAACTGAAGGAGGGATGCCCATCATCTCCTCGCAGACAAAGGCGAAAACGGCAAGAAGAGTAATGGATTCAGGACCCAAATGCATCATATGGATCTGGTAATGGGAAAGCACAGTGTTGAAGAAATTGGAAAAGGGGGGAACCAGTCCCGCCCACAGGGCGTCGGCGAAGTACCGGACCTCGGTGACTATTCTGTCAATGGAGAAGTGAGATGCGGGCCAGACCGTCGTCCTCCTGCACTCGTTGAAGATAGTGGCGAGGGCAGAACTGAGCTTGTCCAAGCCTTCTCAGTTGAGTATGATCGACCGATCGATAGCAGGAGCCGTCGGCGACGGCGAGCGGGGCGGAGGCATAGGCTTTTTCCCTTTCCCCTTCTTCGTCGGAGCCATGGCGACAGGAAGGGGGAGGATTCGAGATTGGATTGGAAGCGGAGACTGGAGCTCGAGAGGAGTAAGAGCAGGAGACGGTCGAGCGGCGAGAAGAGGGATGACTGTGTGCAACCACGTGTCTGCCTAGCTGGGCGCAAAATAAGGAGGCGTGGGGGAACAGGGACGCCCACGTCCAATCAACCGCCAAGCGGCGCCCGAGGCCGCCGGCTGTTAGGGCCCGCAGCGCTTCGCACTTGCCCCTTCGCTTCTCTGCTAAGCCAAGTCCAGGCGCGCCTTGGGCCCGGGGGCTCCTGTCGGTGTTCTGGGAATGGGGGTACCCAGACTTGCCTGCCTGCGGCCTGCGGCGTGGCTCAAGGGGTGGCCCAGCACGGCCCATCTTCATCAGCACAAGCTGAAGACCCTCGCGAGGGGCCAAGCCTCGCGGGGCGGATGACAGGAAGCTTCCTCAGGCACGGCCTCGTCAGGCTGGCTCGCGAGGAGGCGGAGAGATCAAGGCGGGGTACCTCACGAGGTTCCCATGACGCAAGACATGACGACCAAGGGCGCCAGGAGGGCGCCAGCCCGCGCAGTGTCTTCATTTCCTCTTTGGTGAAAAGGAGGCAAGCGCAAGCGAGAGCATCAAGCAAAGGTAACCATTTCGGTGGAACAAGACCAAGACCATCACAACGACGGGAAGGAGGTCATTGTGGAGCCCAAGCCGGCGTCACCGTCAGAGCCTTTGACAGGCGAGGACCAACTTTAGTCAGGATAAGTGTACCAGATGTTCCCCTTCAAAATGGACAATTGTTGGCGCCCTTCCCGCTCAATATTTGGGAAGAGGCCCAGGGCCTCTGCCTATAAATAGGACTAGCCTCCCACAGGGTAGAGGGATCCAGAATCCAGAATAGAGCTAGAGGTCAAGCAACCTAGAGAGAGAGAGAGAGCGACCGAACTCCCCCTAGAAGTTTGTCGCACCGGCCAAGAACAGACCCTCGCGAGGCTGTTCTCTCTTGTATTGCTCATCATCAGCCCCTGAGGCAATCCACCACACCACACACTGGAGTAGGGTATTACACCAGAATGGTGGTCCGAACCAGTATAAACCTTGTGTCCCTTGTGTTGCTCTTTGTGTAGTTCAGATCCTTGCGAGGCGACGAGGTGCAGGTAGGTAGGGGGTGAGATCTCCGCATGCACCCCAGAGTTCGAACCTAGAGGGTCTGCCAGAACCCGAAATCCGATAGGAGCCGCTCAGTCTCTGGGGCAGATCCGCATCCCTGTCACCTTCAGCGCACGCGACAACTACCACACCGAGCTGGTGGACTTCGACATCGCCCGCATCGGTCTCCCGTACAATGCCATACCCGAGTACCCGACTCTTGCTCAGTTCATGGCGGCGACCCACCCGGCCTACAACCTCATGAAGATGCCAGGGAGCAAGGGCGTCCTCACCGTCAAGGGAGACACTAAGGAGGCCATGACGACGCTCAGGCTTGCCTTCAAGACCGCGGCAGCAGCACAGCCGGCCGGCGCCAGTACGCCCGAGGCCAAGGAGACCGCGCCCACCAAGAAGAAACAACTGTTCACCCAAGACAAGGCGGATACCAAGCAGGTGCCGGTCAACGAGGATGGGTCTTCAGGAGCCACCCTCACCATAGGAACCGGCCTCGACCCGGGACAAGAAGAAGCTTTAGTGAGGTTTTTGTGCGCGAACAAGGAGATATTCGCGTGGGAGCCCAATCAGCTGGTAGGGGTCCCGAGAGAGGTGATCCAGCATCATCTAAGGGTATGCCCCAACGTACGCCCCGTGAAGCAGCGAGCAAGACGACAGTCCACTGAGAAGCAGGCCTTCATCATCCAAGAGACAGGCAAGCTGGAGGCGGCAGGTACCATCCGAGAAGTTCGCTACCCCGAATGGATGGCGAACCCCGTCATGGTACCGAAGAAAGGCGGGAAGGAACGGATGTGCGTCGACTTCACCAACCTAAACGAGGCTTGTCCCCAAGATCTGTTCCCACTTCCACACATTGATCAAATCTTCGACTCCACCGCTGAATGCGACTTGCTATGTTTCCTGGATGCTTTCTCAGGATACCACCGAACCAAGATGGCTGTGGAGGATGTGGAGAAGACAGCCTTCCTGACACCATGCGGGGTGTATTGCTACACCTGCATGCCCTTCGGGCTGCGCAACGCGGGCACAACCTTTCAGCGGTTGATGCACATCTCTTTTGGGGCGGCAGCTCGGCAGAAACACAGAGGCTTACGTTGATGACATAGTGGTCAAATCTCGCAAGGCGAGGACGCTGATTCAAGACTTGGAGGAGACCTTCGAGAGCTTGCGCCGAGTGAACTTGAGGCTTAACCTGGAGAAGTGCGTATTTGGCGTCCCCTCCGACAAGTGCTAGGGTTCCTCGTATCCCATAGAGGGGATCAAGGCGAACCCGGAGAAGATCAAGGACATCGAAGACATGATCCCACCGCAGATCCTCAAGGAGATGCAGAAGCTAGCGGAATGGGTGACTGCGTTAGGGCGTTTCATCTCCAAGGTAGGCGAGCGCGCCTTACCCTTCTTTAAGCTCATGAAGAAGAAGGGCCCATTCGAGTGGACCCCGGAGGCCGACCGAGCCTTCCAAGACCTCAAGAAATACCTCACCAGCCCTCCGGTGATGGTGGCACCGCGGCCTCTCGAGCCTGTAGTGCTCTACCTTGCTTCCACACCGTACTCTGCCAGCGCGGCGCTGGTGGTGGTTCGGGAGGAGCGCCAAGACAAGGGTGTGTCGCGCCAAGCCAGAGCTGATGCAGCGTGGGGTCAGGAAGGCGTAGCAAGGCCATCGGTGGCGGAAGACCAAGCTCCGCAGGGCAACATCATAGAAGCTCCTGAGGACGGTCAGGTGTCAGGAAACCCACCACCTCAGGATATGCCACAATCTCCGCAGGACCCGAGCCTCGACAGTGTGCCAGCCCTCATCGAGCACCCAGTGTACTTCGTCAGCACCATATTGCGGGACACGAGGGCGCGCTACCCCATGCCTCAAAAGCTCCTGCTCGCACTCTGGTGGCCTCGCCCCGGCTCTTAAGGAAGGAGAAGACCGGTCCACCTCCCCAGGAAGCGAGGCACAAGACGGCTGGGTCATGTATTCTGATGGCGCCTTCGCACACCAGGTGCGACGCCCCAAGACAGACGATCCAGAAGACTTCCATATATTCCGGGTTTTGTCGTGTGATTTGTTTTGTTCGTTGCATTCTTCATTGCATCATTTGCATTGCATCATGTCATCATGCCATCATCTCATAAATCTTTTGCAACTCAACTAAATAAATGGCATGGATCTTTGATCCATTCAAATCGAGGTCATTCATATGGTGATTCTCTTTAATACATATCCTCTCGATATTTAGGGAGCTATAAAATAATATTCCATTAATTTGGAATTTACCACAACACACGTGCATGTTAAATCCCGTGGCCTTTCCTTCTTCACGTTTTGACTCTCTAACCTTGCCTATAATTCTTTTCCCACTTTTCGAAGCCCTCCCAATGTAGCCACTCGGGCCTTTTCCCTCACCAGCAGCCCAGCAGCAGCAGCCCGCCTAGCTTCTCCCTCTTTTTCCCGTGGTAAGTTGCCACGCTGGTTACCCGCGACCCCACCTGCAGCGACCGTTCCCTTCTCCTTTTCTTCCTCCTCTCGCCACCTCCCCCTCACAGTAAAACAGAGGAGGAGCATACATGGCCACCGAGGCAGCCAGCCGAGGCGCGCCTCGCCCCTATAAGAAGCCCAGCCTCGCCCCCTAGGGTTTTCCCCTTCCTCTTCCCCTCTCCGCGCCGCCGCCGCAAGGTAGGTCCAAGCCACGCCTCCATAGCTGTCGCCCCTTCCGCCGGAGAGCTCCTGGAGCACTTCCACGGCTCTGCCGTGTCCATATCTCTCCCCCGTCGTCGTCTTCGCTCCGGGTGAACTCACCGACGTCGTCTCGTTCGTTTTCCAACAAGGCCAGGAGCCAGAAGGGCCAAGGCGACGCGATCGTCTTCCTCTACGTCGGCTGCTTCCCCTGCTTCGTCTTCTTCATGGAGCCGAGCTTCATCACAATCGGCGCGTCCTCGAGTTCTATCTGTCGCGTCTCCGACCGATTCGTCTTGTCCTACGGGACCTAGGTGAGCAGCCGCGTCTCTTAGCCCTTTTATCCGCCTTGTTCGCATCCTCTAGGTGTCGATCTATTCACGCGAAATCCCCGGCCACCGTGCTTCGTCATGGACGCGCCGAACCCTCTGCTTCCATCCGTGCCATCCGCCGCGTGTTTTGGTTGCCGGAACATCTCCGACGAGCTCCTCCGCCGCTCTTTGTGCACAGCGCCAGCTCCTCTGTTTCTTTCTCTGCTTCAGCACGCACACGACACCGGTGAGTAGCAGCCGCTCGTCCCCGCCTTGCACATTCACACCCACACCCTCATCGTCTTCCGCACCCCCGCCGGCCCTTTGCAGCCGCGGTTGCCGCTGCTGTGCTCGGCTGCGTCGCCGGCAACCACCGTGAGCCATGGCTCCAAAGCTCGTCTATTTCAGTCATTAGTTAAGAGATGCTGGCTCCCATGTGTTGCACAAGTAGAGCAGTAGCTGAACTGGTAAGCGATCTGCTCCTCTATCCAGGAGGTTCAGGGTTCGATCCCTAGTTCTCCCGATTCTTTTTTATTCCGGTTTTAATTCGAGCACACACACCCGTAGCCGGTTGGGCCCATTCCACTTCTGGGCCGCTGTACTCTAATGCTTCTGGCCCCTGCATATTTTTTCCCAGTCTGTGTACTTTAGCATTTTTCCAATGCATTCTTATTTACAGAAAATGCCCCTGTTTTGCATTGTTAATAACTAAATATGCATGCATCCAAATTAAACAAACTATACATGTAAAATGCTTAGAATTTCATCTAGTTTCATAATATTCAATTTTCATCCATGTTTAAAATGCTTAAAATGCTGTTTGTTTAGATTTGCTTAAATGCCATGCTAAAATGATTTATTTCATAACTAAATAACCGTAGCTCCAAATTTATTAAACTTTATATGTAAATGGGGGTAGAAAAATGCCTAGTTTAACATGGTGGCATGAATTTGCATGTTTAGCAACTCTAAAATTGTGTTCAGGGCAGATCAGTTCCAAATCTAAAATATGCACATGGGGTTTTACCGGAATTGTTGTTCGTTGTTTCCGGCCTCATTTAAACTTGCCTAGATGTGTAGTTTACTGTTGCTTCACCTCTTGCCATGTTTAACAACATTTAATATTGTTGCGTTCCTAAACGAGAGAACTAAATAATTGATGTGGTGTTTCGTCAATATGCAACCCGTTGCATATTGAGCTCCACTTAATTTGTAGGATTGCTTGTGCTCTTTTGCCATGCCATGCTCATTAAATCGGACATGCATCATACTTGATTGTGCATCATGTCGTGTTTATGTGATGGTTGTTTACTAGGTTGTTTGCTTCTTTCCGGGTTGCTTCTCTCGTTAGCTTCGGTTTCATTCCGGAGTTGTGAGGATTCGCTCGACTACGTTCGTTTGTCTTCTTCATGGACTAGTTCTTCTTCCTTGCGGGATTTCAGGCAAGATGACCATACCCTCGAAATCACTTCTATCTTTGTTTGCTAGATGCTCGCTCTTTTGCTATGCCTATGCTACGATGCCTATCACTTGCTTATCATGCCTCCCATATAGCCATGTCAAGCCCCTAACCATCCTTTCCTAGCAAACCGTTGTTTGGCTATGTTACCGCTTTGCTCAACCCCTCTTATAGCGTTGTTAGTTGCAGGTGAAGATGAAGTTTGTTCCTTGTTGGAACATGGAGATGTTGTTCCTTGTTGGAACATGTTTACTTGTCGGGATATCACAATATATCTTATTTAATTAATGCATATATATACTTGGTAAAGGGTGGAAGGCTCGGCCTTATGCCTGGTGTTTTGTTCCACTCTTGCCGCCCTAGTTTCCGTCATATCGGTATTATGTTCCCGGATTTTGCGTTCCTTACACGGTTGGGTGATTTATGGGACCCCCTTGACAGTTCGCTTTGAATAAGACTCCTCCAGCAAGGCCCAACATTGGTTTTACCATTTGCCACCTAAGCCTTTTTCCCTTGGGTTCTGCAGACTCAAGGGTCATCTTTATTTTAACCCTCGGGCCAGTGCTCCTTCGAGTGTTGGTCCAAACTGTTAGCCGTCGGTGGCCACCAGGGGCAACTCTGGGCTCGCCTACCGGAAGTTTAGACAATCCCGTGTGCCCCGAGAACGAGATATGTGCAGCTCCTATCGGGATTTGTCGGCACATTCGGGTGGCTTTGCTGGTCTTGTTTTACCATTGTCGAAATGTCTTGTAGCCGGGATTCCGAGACTGATCGGGTCTTCCCGGTAGAAGGAATATCCTTCGTTGACCGTGAGAGCTTATAATGGGCTAAGTTGGGACACCCCTGCAGGGTATTATCTTTCGAAAGGCGTGCCCACGGTTATGAGGCAGATGGGAATTTGTTAATGTCTGGTTGTAGAAAACCCGAAGTTGATCTTAATTAAAATACACCAACCGCGTGTGTAACCGTGATGGTTTCTTCTCGGCGGAGTCCGGGAAGTGAACACGGTGTTGGAGTTATGCTTGACGTAGGTTGTTCTAGGATCACCTCTTGATCATAGTTGTTCGACCGTGCTTTTGCCTTCTCTTCTAGCTCTAATTTGCGTATGTTAGACACCAGATATGCTAGTCGCTTGCTGCAGCTCCACCTCACTACCTTCTCCTACCCATAAACTTAAATAGTCTTGATCTCGCGGGTGTGAGATTGCTGAGTCCCCGTGACTCACAGATACTTCCAAAACGAGTTTGCAGGTGCCGATGAAACCGTGCAGGTGACGCACCCGAGCTCAAGGAGGAGCTCGATGAAGATCTTGTTCATTGTGTTGTTTCGTTTCAGTTGATCAGTAGTGGAGCCCAGTTGGGACGATCGGGGATCTGTGTAGCATTTGGGGTAGTCTTCTTTTATTTTGGTTCCGTAGTCGGACCTTGATTGTATCTGTATGATGTAATGCTTTACTCATGTATTGTGTGAAGTGGCGATTGTAAGCCAACTATGTATCTCTTTCCCTTATATATTACATGGGTTGTGTGAAGATTACCTCACTTGCGACATTGCTTTCAATGCGGTTATGCCTCTAAGTCGTGCTTCGACACGTGGGAGATATAGCCGCATCGAGGGCGTTACAAGTTGGTAATCAGAGCCATCCCCGACTTAGGAGCCCCCTGCTTGATTGTTTGCTGGCGTTGTTGAGTCTAGAACAAAAATGTTTTGAGTCTTAGGATTATATATCGGAGAGTAGGATTCTTTTTACTCCTCAGTCCCTTCGTCGCTCTGGTGAGGTCTCCTGACGTAGAAGTTTTGACTCTTATCTCCTCAAATTTCACTAAAAAAATTTAGGATCACGCGGGTATCTTCGAATTGTTCCGATGGTTTTGTGACGAGAACATTGTTCTTTGTGCCTCCTGACATTTAGGGGTTATGGTAGTGTCCCGGGGAGTTGAGCTCCGAGGTGTTGTCGTCACAATTTTATCGTTGCAGTTCTGGAATACCTGAGCTTTGCCGACATCGAAAATCTCTTTTATGCAGTTGTTGGTGAGATAACCTCGATAACCCAGTACTGGGGCGAGCTAGAGATTATTGCCATAACTCGTATAACGGATGCTTTTCGAAGGTTGAGGTAAACGATTTCCGAAGGTTTCTTGGTTATGTGTTGAAGGATGGATACAACTGGATCTAGGTATTGTTAGTTTGGGTGATATATTTTGTGTCCCCTGTATCCCCAACACCTGATTGCATAACCAGAAAGTTTCGGGAGTTTATAAGTGGGAATTCTAGTAGCTCTTAGGATATCTTTCCGACAGATGTATGATATGTAATTGGGGTTCGACGTCTAGTGGTCCGCCTATCCTCGGTTGCTTTTACAGTGGTCTCGTTGCGTCTTAAAGAGTCCTTGGCTATGCTGACTCGGGGACGCTTCGTATGTCATGTGCACTGCCTTGTACATGATGGTGTTGTACGATCGAGCCCGTGTAGGCCCCACCACAAAAACTTTGGTGGAAATCTCTATCATATGTTTGTTCCGGCTTATTCTGCAAGCCAATCCTTGTTTTGTTTTGAGTTGTGGGTTTCGAGTTGCTTCGAAGTCAAGTGTTGATTCCATACCTTTCCTAAGCGGTGTTCTCATACTCTGATGTGAATACCAATCCTTCATGATAACTGAGAGTGTCATGTCAATCCTTTTCAACCGGTGTGCTCCTCTTCAAGTGGATCCGATCATTTTCAACATCCACAAGATCACTCTAAGTATTCTCAACGGTGTTCGTTTCAAATGACCGAAGTGGCATTTGTTTTCCCACCCGCCCACCCCTTGTATCTTCAAGGACTCAGATTTCTAATTGGATATCCATCTTATTGGTGTGAAGTCTCTTCACTCTTTTCAATCAATGTTCTGATCCAGTGATCCCTCATGAAGATGCTCAACAGCTCCAAGTTCATCATTCTTCATCCTTGTATTCTTTTCCGGTGGATTTAACTCAAGCTTTCAGTGTTGATCATATTCCTTTCCTTGTTGCAAATGCTTTCTCTTGCCGATGCACCTCTTAATCATTCACTTCTCGCTATTCATTTGTTCTGGAGTGTTGAAGATATCTCGGAAGGCTCGTCTTTTCATTCCAGATCCGTTCAAGTTATTTTGAGGTTGTTATCTCATTCAAGCCATTTAATTCTACCGGTGCAATCTTTATTTCAAGCAATCGTTCAACGGTGTTTCTTTTGAGTGGGCCCTAACCCATAGGTCTTTTCCCAGGATCTTACTTGACTCTTCGAATTTTCCCGGAGCTTCTAAAATTCTTTTCAAAGTTTGACGTAAGAATGAGTTATCATCAGTCAAATGTCTTTCTCCAAGATCTTCCAAATTCTTTTCAGTGTTGGTTCAACCTTTCTGATTTTCATCCCGGAGTATCTCAACAATTCATGGTAGTGTTTCTCATCGTCATTCTCAACATTTGAAGACTGAAGAAGACTTTCTCTTAAATCTTGCTCCATTCTCTTCAAGATTCATGGTTCTAGCTTGATGCCATCCTCTCATAATTATTTTTGATTGTGAGAATTCTTTTAACCCACCCGAGCATTTCAGGAGTCTTTTAAGTTTGATTCTCCGGAGCCCATCATCTCAGAATTATTCATTCAAGCGTTCAACTCTTGTTTTCCAAATCTCACCGGTGCATCGTCGAAATATCCTCTAATCAGTTCATGATCTCTTCGTTCTAATGTATCTAAATTCTGTCAAGCATCTTTATTCGTTTTCTAATTCTTCATGGTGAATTCTGCCTTTGCCACTTTCATTTTCAATTCTTATGGTGGTTCGTTCAAGAGTTCTCTTCCTTCGTTATTATATAGATTCATTCGTTCTTCCCAAATCCTACCGGCGGATCGTTGAAGACCTTCCCAAGTTGAGCAATATCTCTCTTCAATCCTTTTTCAACGAGAATAAGTAGGATGCCTAATCCGTTGCTTGTCATCAATCTAAATTGGTGAAGGATACGCATAACATAATTGTTGTTCTTGTTTCATCCAAGTGATTGATTCATTCTTCCGGAGTTCTTAATGGTATCAATTTCTCAGTTCTAAGTTGTTCATCTCTTCTTTCCGGAGTTTGTTCATCATATCACATTCTCGGTCCTAGATGCTTCATCTTTTCTATCCAGAGTTCAAAGTTTTCTCGGTTATATCATTTCAAAGCTTCATCTTATCACTGCAAGACTTCACCTTGTGTTTTCAACTTCTCTTTCTTTTATCATCCTTTTCTTACCGAAGTTCTTCATGGAGGCTCTACATGGTGCTTCGTCAAGGATTCTTTTCATTCTTCAATTGTTCATAAAGATTTCTCGTGGAGTTAAGATCTGTCAAGCCATACTTCAAAATAAACATGGTGCTCAACACATGTTTTGTTTTGAGGAGTTCAAGCATTCTTCATCTTGCATTCCGAAGTGCAATTCTTTCGACCTTATCTTTTGAGGTGGTGTTATGTCATTTTGACAGTTTCATTCATGTTTCATGATTCACTTGTTGTCAAGAATGAGATATTTAAATCCATCAATCTCTTCATTGGAGTTATCTTGGGCTATATTTCACCTAAAGCTTTCCCTAAGGATTGTTGCTAATTATGGTGCTTATAAATGACCCAAGTTCTTCATTTGTCCTCTCGGTGAAATAAGTTTCTCGTCTCCTTGTTGATATCAATCCAATCGTTTGTTTCCGTTGGTGGCAGAAGCTCACCTCATAATGTTGAGATGTTTCCATAAGTACACTACAAGGTTATTCTTTTCGTTGTTGGTTTTCCAACAACTCCGTTCTATCCTTCTTTTTAAGGGTGCTTTCCAAACACATTTGTGGTAGAAGTTGTCATTTTCTTCTCCATTCCTTTATTCCAATGATCTATCTTCAATTTTTCTTCAGGAGGCATTGTGATGTTGCTCTCTTTGACCCATCATCTTGTTTTGTCAAGACCATGTCCTTTTCCTTGCTTATCGATTTAACCGGAGTGTTGTGTCTATCGTTCCTCTTTTAACCGGAGTCTCATCTAGGTGCTTTCATTTTGCCAAGTTCATGATTCTAATTCCTTCCATTTTCAGTCGGAGTGCTGCCCAAATTATATCATTCTTATTCCTTCTCTATCTTGTTTTAACCGGAGTGGTGTCAATATCTATCTTGTCACTTAACCTCATGGTTCTCATTGTATCCCATGTTCTTCTTATCTTACAGAGTTTTTGCAATCTCGTCATCTTCATTGTATTATTTTGTTTCAATTTTGTCAACCTCTCAAGGTTGGTGGGTTTCACTCTTTTGTCAAAGAAGCAACTTAGTTTTACCTCTGTCTTCTTCCGTTTTCTATCCAGTGCCATCCTAGATCTCGGGACGAGATCCTCTTGTAGTGGTGGAGTGTTGTGACGCCCCAAGACCGACGATCCAGAAGACTTCCATATATTCCGGGTTTTGTCGTGTGATTTGTTTTGTTCGTTGCATTCTTCATTGCATCATTTGCATTGCATCATGTCATCATGCCATCATCTCATAAATCTTTTGCAACTCAACTAAATAAATGGCATGGATCTTTGATCCATTCAAATCGAGGGAATTCACATGGTGATTCTCTTTAAAACATATCCTCTCGATATTTAGGGAGCTATAAAATAATATTCCATTAATTTGGAATTTACCACAACACACGTGCATGTTAAATCCCGTGGCCTTTCCTTCTTCAAGTTTTGACTCGCTAACCTTGCCTATAATTCTTTTCCCACTTTTCGAAGCGCTCCCAATGTAGCCACTCGGGCCTTTTCCCTCACCAGCAGCCCAACAGCAGCAGCCCGCCTAGCTTCTCCCTCTTTTTCCCGTGGTAAGTTGCCACACTGGTTACCCGCGACCCCACCTCCAGCGACCGTTCCCTTCTCCTTTTCTTCCTCCTCTCGCCACCTCCCCCTCACAGTAAAACAGAGGAGGAGCACACATGGCCACCGAGGCAGACAGCTGTAACGCCCCGGATTCGATAAGCCAGGTGTCTGCCAGTTATTCGCCGTCGTTGCCATGTCATTTGCTTGCGTGTTGCACTTTGCTATGTCATCGTATGCATTTGATATCATGTCATCATGTGCATCTCATTTTGCATACGTGTTCGTCTCATGCATCCGAGCATTTTCCCCGTTGTCCGTTTTGCAATCCGGCGCTCCTATGTCCTCCGGCGTCCCCCTCTTCTCTATTTTCGTGAGTGGGTGTTAAACGTTCTCGGAATGGACCGAGTCTTGCCAAGCGTCCTTGGTATAGCACCGGTAGACCGCCTGTCAAGTTTCGTGCCATTTGGAGTCCGTTTGGTACTCCAACAGTTAACCTGCTAACCGTAAAAGCCTCCTTCTCTTTGCAGCCCAACACCCCTTCCAAAGTGGCCCAAAACCCATCTAACTCCCCTTCATGCTCTCAGTCATTCGATCACGATCGCGTGGCCGAAAACCGCTCCTCATTTGGACTCTCCTAGCTCCCAGAATCTATATATATGTGCCTCCCCCGAAATTTCGCAGTCCATTTCCCCTAACCCTAGCTTTTTCCTCCGCACCGCGCCGGACATGTCCGTCCCCGGCCGGACGCATCCGCCGGCCACGTCGCCTCATCCAATCAGGTGCCGCCACATCACCCTGCCGCCGCTCTCCTCCAATGCTGCAGCGCCACGTGGCAGCCGACCTCCTCTCTCCTCCCCGCGCCCGCCGCGGCCTGCCGAGGCCCGGGTCGGGCCCGCGCGGCCCGCGCGCCGCGCTCCGCCCGGCTCCCGCGCTGGCGCCCGCCGCCGCCTCGCCGGCGCGCCGCGCCGCCCCTCGCCGCCGCCTTCCCGCGCCGCCACCGGGACCCCGCCGCCTCGGCCCTCCGCCGCTCGCCGCCTCCTCCCCGGCCCCGAGCGCGCCTCCGCTTCCCGCTCCCTCCGCCTTCGTCCCGACTCGCCGGCGGCGCCGCCCCGCGGCCTCCCGCTCATCGCGCCGCCCAGAGCCCACGCCGGCCACCGCCGCGCCCTGTCGGCGCGCCTCCCGAGCGCCCCGCGCCCCGCAGCCTCCGTCTTTGCCCTCCTCCGCCGTTCCCTGCGCCGGATCCGGCGAGATCCGGCCGGAGGAGGTTGCCCCGGGCCCTTCCTCGCCATCTCCGGCGAACTTCTCCGGCGAAATCCGGCCCTGCATCGATTTTCGTGCAAACCCGAGGTTGCCCCTGTTTTCACCAAGTCCCAGATTGTTGTTATTCTCATGCCATGTTCATCGCATCATAACTTGCTGCATACTGCTCCGTTTCGTGCGTGTAATATGTCAAAATGTTCGTTGTGAGATGCTCTACATTTCGTTACATTGTGCCATGTTCATTTGAGGTGATATTGATGCCCTAATCATCGTTGCAAAAGTGCTATGTGATGTTAATCTGCTGAAACTGTTATAACTTGGTGATTTGTCATTTTTGTTGCATTTGATGTGTGCATCCTATGAGCATGAGCTCTACATGTGTTTTGAACTACATCATGCTATATTTACAGGGGTGCTTGCCATGTATTTTTGTGAGTTGTGTAGTGAGTGCATCAAGCTTGTTAAGTAGGGTACTTGTTGTTACTGTTTTGCTAGGCTGAATCTGCTACATCATGATGCTATGTTAACCAGCTTCTACAAGTCATTCTATGCATAATCTGGAGATGTTCACTAAGGATGTTTTGTTATACATGTCTTTCTCTATCCATCCATGTCCTTTGTTGCAACTATAGTCTGCTGTAACTTGTTGTAATCTTGCTCCAAAGTTGCTAAATAATGTTGCTATCAGCCTGTTAACATTAAGTTCAGTTTTTCCAGGAGCTTTACTAGTGATCCATGCACCCTATAAACTTACTCTTGCCACGCTCAGATTCATAAACATGAATTCTTACTGTTGGTTTCCTTTCCATGCCATGTATTGCTCTGTGGTGAGTGGTTCAAGCTCACAAACATGCCTACTTATTGTTGTTCCTGCCATGTATGAATCTGTAATATAACTAGCTATGTTTACGTGGGTGCCATCATATTTTATGTTCCTTTTTGGCTTATGGTCAGTAAGGGACTTTTGATTTATGCATTTAGTACGTTCATTCCATGCCTTTGTTTGCCATGATAAGTTCCTGTAGTATGTTGTTTGATAGCTCTAAACATTGCAACCTGATGTTATTTTCTGCAAAGTCTGAACTGTTATTATTTGCAATCTTGCCATGTGTGTTTGAGCATGTTCTAGTGATTTCTAGAGATAGCTCAGTGTTCATGTTTTGTAATGCTTTACCTGTACTTAATGCCCATGCCTTTTGTTATTACGTTGGGATGCTGTAGCTTGTTGTTTTGATGCTTGTAATATGCCTAGCTGCTGTTTTGGACAGCTTGTCCTTTAAACTTGTTTCATGTGTATGAGTTGAACCGTTGCTCCGTTTTGAGTGTGCTCTATATGAAACTTGCTTAGAATTGCATTTAGTTTCATATTATCATGTTGCATCCTTGTTTTGAGGTGTTTGCTTGATGTTTGTACGCATTTTGTATCAATGCCATGTTTAACTTGTTTTGCTCATATCTTCTAGGCCGTAGCTCCGAATCTAATGAACTTTATATGTAACTTGACTAGAATTTCGTGTAGATCATCGTGGTGCATATTAAATTGCTGTTTAACAACTTGAACATAAGGTTTATTCAGATCTGGACCAATTTTGAAATTTGCATATGAGATCTTACCGGAGTTGTTCTATGTTGTTTCCGGCCTCATTTAAACTTGCTTTCAGGTGTTCTTCTTGTTTGCATCATATTTTGCCATGAGTAGCTCCATGTAGCCTTGTGATGCATCATGCTTGTTTATGCATCATGCCTTGTTCATGTGTGGTGTGTTTACCATGTTGTGTGCTTCTTCTAGATAGTTCCCGTTTCGTTGCGATCGTGAGGATTCGTTCGTCTACGCTTGGTTCGTCTTCATGGCTTCATCTTCTTCATGGAATCGTTCTTATCCCTTGCGGGATTTCAGGCAAGATGACCGCTACCCTGAATCTCACTACTATCATTGCTATGCTAGTTGCTTCGTTCTATCGCTATGTTGCGCTACCTATTACCTTTTTATCAAGCCATCCCAAA